>JAGFNQ010001502.1:0-634564 GCA_024364735.1 Boesenbergia rotunda
GAAGGTGTTAGCCTTAATATTTTGTAAGGGATTTTGGGTCTCATCCTTTCTTTTCTAAGCACATTCATGACATATAATTATGTCATGTACTAACGATTTCCTTAATAAAGTATGTATGTGACTTAATTTATCAAGTCTCATTAATTGAATTAGGAACCAGATTTCCTAATTCTAATTTCATACTTTATTCAAGGAATTGTTTTGGGAAACAATTTCCTAAATTGTCATAATCAATTTCGGAAATAATATGTTTAAGACTTTGATTTCTCTAAATCAAATATTATTAAATTAAGAGAGAGATTCCCTTAATTCAACCACATATTATTTTCATGAAAATCTTATTTAAGAAAACTCTATAGGAAATCATTTTCCTAATTAATTTTGGAGACAACAATATGTAAGAGCATCACCTCTTAAATCAAATAAGGAAATTATCATTTGAGAATCACCTCAAAATTTCCAAGATTTGATTACATATTTTATTTATGGATTTATTAATTTCAACAAATTATTTTCTTTGGGTGGCTCCCCGAGGCTCAGATACCCAAAAAAATGAATTTGTTGTAAATCTAATTTGGTCCGCTCCCCGAGGCGTAACCAAATTAAACATGACAATTTTATTCAAAATAGGAAATTAAATTACAACAACTAACTTTAAATTGGACGACTCCCTGAGGCTCAATCCAAAATAAAGAATTTTGTTAATAATTTAAAACCAATTCGAATTTAATTGTCAATTAATAATCCATAAATTTGTCTAGACTTTCTTAAAAGAAAGTGCCCAAAATTGTGAGATTTCATAATAGGTTTTCAGAATAATTGTAAGTTTTTGGTACAAAGAAAACTTACATGTTTCCAAAATTTACAAAATTGGAAAGTTTCCAAAAATGGGAAATTTTCACAATTATCATAAAATTTCAGAAACTAGGATATTTCAAAAGTTTGCGAAATTTCATGAGGATTCCCAAACTTTGAAATTCCTAAATCTAAAATTTATCATAATTGGAAAGTTTCCATAATTGAAAAATTTTCCAAAATTGAGATCATGACAAAGTTTTCCGCAAAACAATTATATGATTATTGTAACGCCCGTCCTTATATCTACCCTTAAGGCGGGGTTACGGGTCCATACATTCAAATCATTTATCATCTTAAGCATGTATATCCAAACAAAACAGTTACAATAGAAGAAATGTAGTAAACATGCTTATTGAAGACTAATTTACCAAGCAAGGTTTTTATTTTATTTTTTTTTATTTCTTTTATATCTACATGCATTCACAACCTAATAGGAAGATCATTTAACACACTATCGCATGGACTCTCAAGTAAGAATATAGCAAGAGTTATCTAGTCTTAGATACATGCAAAAGAAGCATTCATAAGAAATAGAAAATAGTAATTATCTAGCATTTTACTTAGCATGCATACTACAAAGTTTAGATATTAATGATAGTGTTATCTAGCATGACATAGGTTCCATATCTCTAACTTAATCACAGTAGAGTAGTCATGATCATCACACATTCAGAGTATAGCAATACAATTTCAATCTTTCATTAGAAGCAGTTTAGATTCTAGACAAAAACGAGGTAGATAGAATCTTTCGTTCTTTCCCGAGCCATCACCACACACATCCTCTAGCCTTCCCTCTGCCTCTTCCTTTAGTTCAAGTATTTCTTACCGCTATCTGCAGCATAAGAAAAAACAACATGAACTAGTAAGCAAAACATGCTTAGTAAGAATCCGGGCCTACTCGCAAAACCATATCGATACATCATATCATGTACTCAGTAATCAAGATAGAACAAGATTATAAGCATCATAAGCATCTCATCAAAGCATCATAAGCATCACATCAAATATCTCTAAGTACTTTACGGAACAAGATTATTACATAATGAGAAAATATTTTTCAAAAGGTTCCATAAAGGTAAGTACTTAAAAATATCATATCATCATCTAGGGCCCAGTTGTAGTACCACATCAAGCGCGTTCCCTAATAAATTGGGGTAGCGAGCCACCAATCTAATTAGGGCAGGACCCTTCCGTCCTACCAATGCCATGACCTTCAGTTAACATGCACATTGGATTTGTTTAACGACCCCCTTCCGAGTCGGGTACACAACTTTCAAAGTAAAGTAATTTATCATGCAATTACTCATATATGTATATGCCTGAAGGTACTCTTAATCACATCTTAAAGGGACACACCACTCATCAAGGGTGCTCTTGATCCCCTAGGGACACACCACACATTCGGGTGCTCTTGATCCCAGTTTCAATAGAGTATCCCTTTTTTTTTTAAGCATATTATCAAACACATCACGTTCATGTCATAAGAGTGCCCCCATGGGTTATAAGGCATGCTTTTATACCTAACAAGATAGGTCACATCATTTATACACACATCATATAAGTGGTAGCATGCTTCATGGTTTCATTAAATACTTTCTAACCCTAGAACCATGGTTGGTCTAAAGTCAAGGGTAGGGAGTTCTTTTGGGTTTTTTTAATCAAGCATTCATTCATGCATTTCTACAAACACTTCAAGTGTACTTCATGTTAACAATTAAACATGGATTATACTTCAAAGTGGGGTTAGCTTCCACTAACCCTAACTTACAAGGGGTGGCCGAAACTCATAGGATGGCTAGGCTAGGTTTTTGAGATCCAAACTTCACACAAACATTTACACAAACACTTCATCTACACTACTAATCATGGAAACATAATAGGATATCAAGCAACTCAAAAAAACCCTTAGCCTTTCTCCTCTTGGCCGAAAGTTGCATGGTGGCTAAACCCTAATTTTTGTTATCACAACATGATAGAAAGTCATCATACATAGATACCCTAAGTTCCTAGGGATCTCCTCATGCAACAAAAAGTAACCAAGACCTAAGGCTTGGTGGTGGCCGAATCCTTGTAGGGTACCAAACCCTACTTTTTGTCCTTCCAAAAATTTGGAAACATCACATATGAGTATAAAGTTCCTAGGGGTACTAGCATGCATCAAAGTATGATCAAAAACCTTCTCTTGGACCCCCTTACAAGAAGTGGCCGAAACTTCCACTAGGGAAGTTCTTGTGAATTTTCAAAAGGATGAAACAAGTAACCATTCAATAGCGATTATGTTGCAGGCGAGAGGACACTTACATCCTAGCGCTGGAATTTCGCCTTCTCTTAAACCGTAGGGTACCCTAGACTTGGAGGGTATATGAAAATCCTTTTCTTCCAAATTTTCTCTAGGATTCCTTGGTCTTGGTAGAGAGAAATGGCACTTGGACTCTCCTTCTTGAAATTGCCCTAGGGTTAGAACCCTAGGATTGGAATTTCGAAAATGGAAAGGGAGAAGTCTTCTTGTTTTTTTCGAAAATGAAGTGGGGAAGAAGAAGGAAAAAGTGTAACTTCCTTTCCCCCTCTCTTATTTATACTCTTCTCATGAAGAGGCATGTCTCTTCGCTTCCCTCGATTTAACGAGAATGTTTCTTATTCTCTCTACATGAAATATTGCTTGGTTCATTGGTTATGACATGGTGAGTGCAACTAGGAGGTCCAAGGTTCAATCCTTGCTTCCTCCTTTCTAGCTCTTCTTTTTATCACAGTTTGCACTAACCCATATCAAAGCCCATTAAGCCAAGCCCATCATGAAATTTCATAATATTAATAATATTTCATGAATCTAATATTCCATGATAATAATATTTCATGAATATAATATTTCATGATAATATTTTATGATAATAATATTTCATGCATATACTATTTCATGATAATATTTCATGAATATAATATTTCATGCTAATATTTCATGATAATAATATTTCATGAATATAATATTTCATGTATTCATGACATTTCATAGCATGTGATTGCATGAAATTTATATCATTTCATTATAACCATTTTCATACATTGTCATGATTTTACATTGACAAATTTGGGGTGTTACAATTATGTCGAACACTAACCGGCTCTGATACCACTGTTGGGACCGGGTGCATGTTGACATGGATACAGGTTCGTAATTTTAAAATTTAATTACGTGCAGCGGAACGTTTAGTATAAATAATTTCTTAAATTATTTTAACCACGTATCTAGTATGCAACCTTATGCTGTGGAGACATGATCATACATTTAAAATTTTGCAGAAAGTAAACTATTTTACTTATTACCTCACGTAACTCGTAGAAAGGGACGAGATCCAACCGTAGCGTCCCGTGGAAGCTCCGCCTCTATTCGCGTCCACGCCGAGTTTTCTTCGGGATGACTTCGTAAAGCCACGAGTTTCGTGCCGACAAGAACTACTAGATTCTCCAAAGGCACGAGAAGAATACTAAGAGAGAGATGAAAAACTAACCACCAAACGAAGAACGGAATCAAGATTCCGGGAGGAAGGAAGGAGTTGCGCCCGCTTCTTCTCTTCTTCGGCTTCTTCTTGGTGGTGGAAGCTCACGGCAAAGGGGGAGGGCTCTAGGGCCGGCGGCACTAGAAGAGGGAGAGGGAGAGAAGGAGAGGGAGAGAGGCTAGGCAAGAATCCTTGATCTCTTGGATTGATTTCCAAGCCTTGCCTTTGTACCTTTATATAGTAGCCTCTTAATCGCCAAGTCTCCTTTTAACGGAATAAATTTTTCATAAGAAATTTATCTTATAAATTTTTCTATGAATTATTCCGTTATGCCAAGTTTTTATTATAACTTTATTTATAATAAAAACAACCATGTCTCCCCTTTTATTATGGAAAGAAATTTCTTTATATAAATTTCTTTATCATGGTAAATAAATCCATTATTGATTTTATAATATAAAATAAACCAATCCAAGGTTTTTTTTAATTTCCATGAAAATAAATCTATTTATATAAATTTTTTATATAAATTTCTTTATCCATAATTTCATAAAACAAACCATGCGCGGTTTATTTTATAATTTGAACCAAACAATTTGGTTCTCCCTTTTTTATTGTGGTCGGCCAAACAAAGAGGGCGGGGACCCTCTTTGGCCGGCCAAACCAAGCCATGACCTCACGAATTAAACTTATTTAACTCGTCCAATAAGTCTTCAAAAGACTTAGCCATTTTATGCTTCCGATGCGTCTCTGAAAAATTCAGATTCGACTTATCTCTCTTGATCGGAAAATCCAATTTTCAACTCATTTTAATCCCTCGGATCACTCGTAGTGCGTGTGACTAAATAGACTTTCGATTTATGTTGGCCGTCTATAATTAACCAATTATAGAACGATCATGAATGGCACCTAGTAGTACATCATGATCCCCAATTAATCGAAAGATCAACGGTTGTCCTCAGAAATAATTCTGAAACCCTTCAGCAGCTATAATGAATCGTGCCCCATTCTTCCTCACCATCTTATACCCACTTGGTTCAGGACACGGTCTATGTGTGTCAGTCCCCACTAGGCTGAATACGTCACACCTAGCCCAAGCAATGTCTTTCTCGTCCAACGGATTCTAATTACTCTCATGTTTCTTAGAGATTCATACTCGGAACATGTTATGCTCTGGCCAGAGGCTTCGAGTAACAATCCGACGATAGGCCTTGGGTATACATCTCCTCGCAAGGAGTGGTGAATCCTTTGTAGGCTGTTCAAACATCTTCGGGCACTTCGGCTTATACCCAACCATCCTGGCTCCACACCTCCTTGGAGATGCTTGCTTAAGATGTCAAAGTATAAGTCTTCATGACCAAGATGACTTGAACACCGCAAGTCAAAGGAACATCGCACTTAAGCTGCAGTAATAACTTCATTGACATATCTATATGTAGATTACCATATGAAGTCTTACAGCTAGTCACTCCAATGAACTAGTTCCCTTAACTAGCATTCATGTTTATCTCCGGACATCCCAATGTCACCAGCCAGTGAGAATCAGCTGATTAGAGAATAACCCATGCTAGTCTCAACAGAATCGATAGTGTCCGTATTTATCAATTCATCGACTAGGGACAATTTCAATACTTCACAATTGCACATGTAGAGATAATCACTAGTTGTGAATTCATCACAAATTCACTCATGCTGTGAATTGTATTGCGGATATTCAGTAAATGAGTTTAAGATCTCAATAAATACACGAACATGTATACTCAAATATTGAATTATTCATTTATTAAAGTAAATGATTACAATCATAAGGCGTATCACCTTAGGACACTTCTCTCATATTACTAACAAACTCCCACTTGGCCTAATGCCAATCGCTACGATATCCAATACCACAGGCTCTAACATGACCCTCAAACTTGCTTTGAGGCAAGGCCTTATTTAAAGGATCCGCTAAATTCCTTTCAGTGGGAATTTTCTCAATTTGTATATCATTCCTACTTATAATCTCTCTGATAAGATGATAGCGGCGAAGCACGTGTTTGGATCGCTGATGAGACCTTGGTTCCTTTGCTTGTGCAATAGCTCCATTGTTGTCGCAGTAAACTGGTATTGCTTCATCAATGGTGGGAACCACACCAAGTTCCGAGATAAACTTCTTGATCCAGACTGCTTCTTTTGCTGCTTCCGAAACCGCAATATATTCCGCTTCCGTGGTAGAATCCGCTACAGTGTCTTGCTTGGAACTATTCCAACTTATTGCGCCTCCATTCAAAGTAAATACGTATCCAGACTGTGATTTGGAGTCATCCTTATCTGTTTGGAAACTGGCATCTGTATACCCACGTATTACCATATCTCCTTCTCCATATATTAGGAACACATCCTTAGTTCTTCTTAAGTACTTAAGGATTGTCTTGACAGCCGCCCAATGATCCATTCCTGGATCAGACTGGTATTTGCTCGTGACACTCAGAGCATATGATACATTGGGCCTAGTACATAACGTAGCATACATGATAGATCCTATCGCGGATGCATAAGGAATCTTATTCATGCAAATCCTCTCATCTTCTGTGTGCGGACACATAGACTTTGAAAGGTTGATCCCATGCTTGATGGGAAGGTAACCTTTCTTGGATTCCGATATACTAAACCTTTTTAGCACTCGGTCTATATATGTAGACTGCGAAAGACCAAGCAACCGTTTTGATCTATCTCTATACATTCTAATCCCAAGGATATAGGTTGCTTCTCCCAGGTCTTTCATGGAGAAAGTTTTGGACAACCAAATTTAACCGACTATAAGACTGAAATATCGTTTCCTATAAGTAATATGTCATCGACATTTAATACTAGGAATACGACTGCACTCCCACTAACCTTCTTGTACACACAAGGTTCGTCAGGATTTTTGTGAGAAATCAAACACTTTGATCATCTCATCAAAACGGATGTTCCAGCTCCTGGATGCTTGCTTCAGTCCATATATGGATCGTCGAAGCTTGCATATTTTTGTTTTATCAACCGACCTGAAACCTTCAAGTTGTATCATGTATACATCCTCAAGCAGGTTTCCATTAAGAAAAGCTGTTTTCACATCCATTTGTCATATCTCATAATCATAATGAGCTGCTATGGCCAGGAGCATCCGAATGGATTTAAGCATAGCTACTGGCGAATAGGTTTCGTCATAATCAATTCCTTGTTTCTAACGATATCCTTTTGCCACTAATCTAGCCTTAAAGGTAACAACATTACCTTCCATGTCGGTTTTCTTCTTGAAAACCCACTTGCACCCTATGGGCTTAATCCCTTCAGGTGGGTTAACCAAGTCCCATACTTGATTTTCGTACATGGAATACATTTCCGACTTCATAGCTTCAAGCCATTTGTCCCTTTCTGAACTTTTCAGAACATCATCATAACTGATAGGTTCGTCGTTCTATTTGTTAGTGAGAGCCCTAGAGCCAATCATATGATGATTACTTTTTTGGACTCATTGTATCATATTCTTGTATATATATTTCTTATATATAAAGGCATTTCTTATGGTTATTGTACTTATGTGTATTGGTGCCAAATAACTTAGTATAATAACGTCCTTGAGTAGAAGGTTCTTATCTATATCAATCGATTAGTTGAATCGATAGTGAGATGATATAGAGAACACTACTCTTAATTATTCCTAGTCAAGTATTAACATTCAAGGACAATGTTAATGCATGGAGACTAGCATGTAGGTCAACATGATGACTAGATCTCACAAGTCATGGATATGAGATATCAAGTTGACACATGGGTATACATTAGAGAATGTATACTGAATGGCCCACCATGAGAAAGTATCATGGATCGTTATATGAGTGTCATATACTTTCTCATGTGACTATTAGTATGACTATTAGTCCTTAGACCTGAAGTCACCATAGTTCCCTACATAAGGAGTTATGTACTTTGGTTTCGTCAAACGTCACCCGTAACTGGGTGGACTATAAAGGCGATTACTGGGTATGTAACAAATTATGCGGAGGGATGTGAGTGATGTAGATGGGATCTATCCCTCCTATATGACGGGAGAGATATCATAGTCTTGATAGAGTAAGATCACTAAGTGCATGGTCATGCCCAAATAAGGCAATATGAGATATTGAGCTTATTTGATTATAGTGAGTCTACTTGGAGTTCAAGACACATAGATTGATTGGAGGATGACACGGTCTATGCTTCATATAAGATCAATCTAGATATCGACGATAGAAGGACATTGTCACATATTATGAAAGTCATAATTAGTAGTCACATTGTTGATGTTGAATCTCAACATTCTTGTAACTTGTGTAGCAATGATGTGTTGCTAGATACCGCTCATTGCTTATGTTTCTAAGAGGTTAGAAGCATTGCCAACGTTACAAGAACCTATAGGGTCACACGCAAAGAACAAATAGATGGAGAAAAAAAATTGAAGTCAAGTTTGACTTGGCTAAATATGGAAAGTTCATAAAAGGCAAGTTTGACTTGACCCAAATCCAAATCAAGTTTGACTTGACTTGGTTCCACTTCAAGTTAGACTTGACATGGGAGAAGAAATGGAGTCAAGTTTGACTTGACTAAATATGGAAAGTCCATAAAAGGCAAGTTTGACTTGACCCAAATCCAAATCAAGTTTGACTTGACTTGGTTCCACTTCAAGTTAGACTTGACATGGGAGAAGAAAAAGGAGTCAAGTTTGACTTGACTAAATATGGAAATTCCATAAAAGGTAAGTTTGACTTGACCAAAAGGCCACCTCACCTTGACTTGACCAAGTGATGACTTGGCTTGGTTTCCCTCCCCATTTGAATTTGAATTTAAATTGAAAGGGGGTTAAGGAAGGCCACCTAATGGCCATTAGTGGCCATTATGGCCGGCCATTAATGGACATTAATGGCCATTAAGTGGCCGACCACCATGGGAGAACAAAAGGTGGTTTTGTTTCATTTTTCCTCTAAGTGTGTCTTCTCTTCTTCCTCTCCAATTGTTGGAGTTCTTCTTCTTCTTCTCCTCTTGGCCGAATCCTACAAGGTGCTAGCACACCTAAAGGATTTCCTCCATCTACTTTTGTTCGCGTGGATACTTCTAGAGGGACGGCACTTGACGTCCTAGAGATTCGACATCCAAAAGGAGCGAACGGGATTAAACGGGGCACGCATCAAAGGTAAAATGTTTATCCCTCTTTAGATCTAGGAGTAGATCGGGTTTTGAAGCATGTAAACGAGCACTCGTAATTTTTGAAATGGCTTTCTTCGCTCGGATCCTTGCTATTGGGGCTTTCGGGGTTTCCGCGACGCGAAAAAGTGGTTTTCGTGGCCTGAAAAACCCTACACTATTCACTTACGAGAAATTCGTATCTCTCTGGAATATTGCGTGTCCTATCAGATCTACGAAGAAGTGGTGTTGTTTTAGGTTCAACCGATAGCTCATCATTATAAGTTATTGGTTGTGGGTCTAGACTAGGTGTCTCTATAATGTCTATTAGAGTTTCTTGAACTTCTTCAAGTTCAATCCCACTCCCACTGCTTTCTTGTAAAAGAAACTCTTTCTCTAGAAATACAGCATGCCTTGAAACAAACACCTTTTGTTCCAAGGGATGATAGAATTAGTAACCCTTCGTTTCCTTAGGATATCCAATTAATAGACATTTATCAGACTTAGCATCCAATTTGTCTGATATAACTCGCTTCACATAAGCAGGACAACCCCATATCTTAAGGTGAGTTAAGTGAGGTTTCTTACTATTCCAAATCTCATATGGAGTAGTAGAGACTATCTTGGTCGGGACTCTGTTTAGCAAGTAAACAGCTGTCTTAAGTGCATAGCCCCAAAAGGATTTTGGAAGAGTTGCATGATTCATCATAGACCTAACCATGTCCATCAAGGTTCGGTTGTGCCTCTCAGATACACCATTATGCTGTGGTGTATATGGCGGAGTCCATTGGGACAATATCCCATTGTCCCTAAGATAATCTTGAAACTCTTGACTCAAGTATTCACCACCCCGATCGGATCGAAGTATCTTAATACTTTTGCCAAGATGTTTCTCTACTTCATTTCTGAACTCTTTGAATTTCTCAAAGGCTTCAGATTTGTGTTTCATCAAGAACACATAACCGAATCGTGAGTGATCATCGATAAAGGTAATGAAGTAGCTATAGCCTCCTTGTGCAAGAGTTGACATTGGTCCACATACATCAGTATGTATTAGACCAAGCAATTCTCCCACTGGATTACCTTTTCCGGAAAAGGATAATTTGGTCATCTTGCCTTTCAAGCATGATTCGCATGTATCAAATGAACCGGGTTCAAATGATTCCAGAATTCCACATCGGTATAATTTGGTCATGCGTTTCTTACTTATATGGCCAAGACGACAATGCCACGTATAGAAGTCTATTTGATTATCTATTCGAGCACGTTTGTTGCTAACTTCGATAATGAAAATGTCACCGGATAAATCTAATGTGTAGATACCATTGTATAAAGTTCCGGTCCCATAATGAACACCATTTAAAGTTATGTAACAACAATTGTTACTAAAAGTTAAATGATAACCCTTTTCATTCAAGCATGAAATAGATACAATGTTCTTTATTAACGAAGGAACAAAATAACAATTATCCAATTCTATGACACGTCCAGTGGGGAGCTTTAGCAAATATGTTCCGATGGCAACAGCAGCAATCTTTGCACCATTTCCAACTCGCAAATTCGCTTCTCCCTTGACGAGTCTTCTTCTATTCCTTAGCCCATGTATGTCATTACATATATGTGAGCTACACCCAGTATCAAGTACTCAGATGGTTGAGGAAATAGAGTGACATTCAATAACGAAGATACCTGAAGAGGATGGGGCACCGGATGCCTTCTTCTTCAAGGACTCAAGATAAACCTTGCAATTTCTTCGCCAGTAACCCTCCTTGCCACAGTGATGGCAAGTGCCTTTTGGTGTCTTTTCAGTCTTTTTGGCCTTTTTCTTCTTTCCCTTATTCTGTTCTTTGGCCTTCCTCTTAGAACCTTTCTTTGAGGAACCAACTGACAGTACCGTCTTTTGATCCTGCTTCACAGAAGGCTCTACAGTCTTCAGCAAGTTGAGCAACTCAGGAATGGTAGTCTCCAGCTTGTTCATCCGATAGTTCATCATAAATTGTGAATAACTTTTGGGCAAACAATGCAGAATTAAGTCAATACTTAATTCATGATCCATTGCAAAACCGAGTGTGCTCAGTCGCTCAATGTACCCCAACATCTTCAACACAAACTGTGAGACAGAAGTGCCTTCCTGCATTTTAGAGGTGAAGAGGAGTCTGGAGACCTCGAACCTTTCGGATCTCGCCTGCTCGTCAAATAACTCATGAAGATGGAAGATGATGGTATAAGCATCCATATGCTCATGCTGCTTTTGCAGTTCAGGTACTATAGCGGCTAGCATGATGCAACTCGCAAGTTAAGAATCGGTCACATATTTCTGATAGGCCACTAATTGGTCTGGAGTTGCATTTTCTGGAGGACGGTTGGGAAGTTGATCTTCAAGGACATAAGCAAGCTTCTCTGCCTTGAGGACTATCCTCAGGTTTCGAAGCCAGTCCATGAAGTTTGGCCCAGTCAGTTTATTGGTGTCCAAAATGGAACGCAAATTCAGAGAAGACATGATCGAGTGATTATCCTAGAAATAAATTGAGCTTATGTGAGAAGAATGATAAAGAATGCATCAACATACATTAACTAAATCCTATTTATTTTTCGAATTGAATAACCCTTTTTATCAATTCGGGAGATCTTAGGAACACCTCTAAATAGGTTGATATCCAACTATAGATAAGAACAACCATGTCTGTGGCCATCAAGTTATTCTTAGCTATGAAGGCAGGTAATTATACCGATTACATATCACATATATGTAACTATCACTTTATGCTATCAACTAATTGAATGTTTGCATAAATCATTGGGTTGTTAACTCATTAACAAGTATGCAACATTATACATAGCACCCAACTGCACCTCTCTTTACATCGACCTTGGCTGTGGCACAACAAATCGATGCTCCAAGCTTAAGGCTGACCCATTAATCAAGAAATAGTTTTAATATGGTTGGAGCTCATTCAACCGTTTAGTCAGGCTTGGATGTGTCCAACAACCAAAACTAAGGATTGACCTCTGACTCCAACTATATTAATCATAAACTAATTCCATGGTTTGAACATGTTGAGGTTCAAGCCGGGCATGGATGTGTCCATCAACCCAAACGAGAAACAAAACTCCGGTTCTAACCATATTAATGGAAGGTGTTAGCCTTAATATTTTGTAAGGGGTTTTGGGTCTCATCCTTTCTTTTCTATGCACATTCATGACATATAATTATGTCATGTACTAACGATTTCCTTAATAAAGTATGTATGTGACTTAATTTATCAAGTCTCATTAATTGAATTAGGAACTGGATTTCCTAATTCTAATTTCATACTTTATTCAAGGAATTGTTTTGGGAAACAATTTCCTAAATTGTCATAATCAATTTCGGAAATAATATGTTTAAGACTTTGATTTATCTAAATCAAATCTTATTAAATTAAGAGAGAGATTCCCTTAATTCAACCACATATTATTTTCATGAAAATCTTATTTAAGAAAACTCTATAGGAAATCATTTTCCTAATTAATTTTGGAGACAACAATATGTAAGAGCATCACCTCTTAAATCAAATAAGGAAATTATCATTTGAGAATCACCTCAAAATTTCCAAGATTTGATTACATATTTTATTTATGGATTTATTAATTTCACAAATTATTTTCTTTGGGTGGCTCCCCGAGGCCCAGATACCCAAAAAAAAAATTTGTTGTAAATCTAATTTGGTCCGCTCCCCGAGGTATAACCAAATTAAACATGACAATTTTATTCAAAATAGGAAATTAAATTACAACAACTAACTTTAAATTGGACGGCTCCCCGAGGATCAATCCAAAATAAAGAATTTTGTTAATAATTTAAAACCAATTCGAATTTAATTGTCAATTAATAATCCATAAATTTGTCTAGACTTTCTTGAAAGAAAGTGCCCAAAATTGCGAGATTTCATAATAGGTTTTCAGAATAATTGTAAGTTTCTGGTACAAAGAAAACTTACATATTTCCAAAATTGGAAAATTTCCAAAATAGGAAACTTCCAAAATTTGAAAGTTTTCAAAAATGGAAAGTTTTCACAATTATCATAAAATTTCATAAACTAGGATATTTCAAAAGTTTACGAAATTTCATGAGGATTTTCAAACTTTGAAATTCCTAAATCTAAAATTTATCATAATTGGAAAGTTTCCATAATTGGAAAATTTTCCAAAATTGAGATCATGACAATGTTTTCCGCAAAACAATTATATAATTATGTCGAACACTAACCGGCTCTGATACCACTGTTGGGACCGGGTGCATGTTGACATGGATACGGGTTCGTAATTTTAAAATTTAATTACGTGCAGCGGAAGGTTTAGCATAAATAATTTCTCAAATTATTTTAACCACGTATCTAGCATGCAACCTTATGTTGTGGAGACATGATCATACATTTAAAATTTTGCAGAAAGTAAACTAATTTACTTATTACCTCGCGTAACTCGTAGAAAGGGACGAGATCCAACCGTAGCGTCCCTTGGAAGCTCCGCCTCTATTCGCGTCCACGCCGAGTTTTCTTCGGGATGACTTCGCAAAGCCACGAGTTTCATGCCGACAAGAACTACTAGATTCTCCAAAGGCACGAGAAAAATACCAAGAGAGAGATGAAAAACTAACCACCAAACGATGAACGGAATCAAGATTTCGGGAGGAAGGAAGGAGTCGCGCCCGCTTTTTCTTCTTCTTCGGCTTATTCTTGGTGGTGGAAGCTCACGGCAAAGGGGGAGGGCTCTAGGGCCGGCGGCACTAGAAGAGGGAGAGGGAGAGAAGGAGAGGGAGAGAGGCTAGGCAAGAATCCTTGATCTATTGGATTGATTTCCAAGCCTTGCCTTGGTACCTTTATATAGTAGCCTCTTAATCGCCAAGTCTCCTTTTAACGGAATAAATTTTTCATAAGAAATTTATCTTATAAATTTTTCTATGAATTATTCCGTTATGCCAAGTTTTTATTATAACTTTATTTATAATAAAAACAACCATGTCTCCCCTTTTATTATGGAAAGAAATTTCTTTATATAAATTTCTTTATCATGGTAAATCAATCCATTATTGATTTTATAATATAAAATAAACCAATCCAAGGTTTATTTTAATTTCCATGAAAATAAATCTCTTTATATAAATTTCTTTATATAAATTTCTTTATCCATAATTTCATAAAATAAACCACGCGCGGTTTATTTTATAATTTGAACCAAACAATTTGGTTCTCCCTTTTTTATTGTGGCCGGCCAAACAAAGAGGGCGGGGACCCTCTTTGGCCGGCCAAACCAAGCCATGACCTCACGAATTAAACTCATTTAATTCGTCCAATAAGTCTTCAAAAGACTTAGCCATTTTATGCTTCCGATGCATCTCTGAAAAATTCAGATTCGACTTATCTCTCTTGATCGGAAAATCCAATTTTCAACTCGTTTTAAATCCCTCGGATCACTCGTAGTGCGTGAGACTAAATAGGCTTTCGATTTATGTTGGCCGTCTATAATTAACCAATTATAGAATGATCATGAGTGGCACCTAGTAGTACATCATGATCCCCAATTAATCGAAAGATCAACGGTTGACCTCAGAAATAATTCTGAAACCCTTCAGCAGCTATAATGAGTCGTGCCCCATTCTTCTTCACCATCTTATACCCACTTGGTTCAAGACACGGTCTATGTGTGTCAGTCCCCACTAGGCTGACTACATCACACCTAGCCCAAGCAATGTCTTTCTCGTCTAACGGATTCTAATTACTCTCATGTTTCTTAGAGATTCATACTCGGAACATGTTATGCTCTGGCCAGAGGCTTCGAGTAACAATCTGACGATAGGCCTTGGGTATACATCTCCTCGCAAGGAGTGGTGAATCCTTTGTAGGTTGTTCAAACATCTTCGGGCACTTCGGCTTATACCCAACCATCCTGGCTCCACACCTCCTTGGAGATGCTTGCTTAAGATGTCAAAGTATAAGTCTTCATGACCAAGATGACTTGAACACCGCAAGTCAAAGGAACATCGCACTTAAGCTGCAGTAAGAACTTCATTGACATATCTATATGTAGATTACCATATGAAGTCTTACAGCTAGTCACTCCAATGAACTAGTTCCCTTAACTAGCATTCATGTTTATCTCCGGACATCCCAATGTCACCAGCCAGTGAGAATCAGCTGATTAGAGAATAACCCATGCTAGTCTCAACAGAATTGATAGTGTCCGTATTTATCAATTCATCGACTAGGGACAATTTTAATACTTCATAATTGCACATGTAGAGATAATCACTAGTTGTGAATTCATCACAAATTCTCTCATGCTGTGAATTGTATTGCGGACATTCAGTAAATGAGTTTAAGATCTCAATCAAATACACGAACATGTATACTCAAATAGTGAATTATTCATTTATTAAAGTAAATGATTACAATCATAAGGCGATTGCCTTAGGATACTTCTCTCATATTACTAACACTACACGCAACACGTGGGTGGATGCCATTGTTTTTCCCGAAGGCAGGGTTGTTAGAAATTTACAGTTTAGAACTTGTAGAGGTTTGTCTATCTTCTTATAGTAAGGCATGGAAATAAATGAATGCATTGCTCCAGTGTCAAATAATGCAGTAGCATGCTGACTGTAAATAAAGATCTGACCTGTAACAACCGTCGAAACATTCGCTGCATCCTCCTTGGTAAGTGAGAAAACCTTGGCATTCGTCGTAACTGGCGGGGCTTCCAATCTGCCTTGACTTATCTGAGGACCTTCCGTGCAGCTTGCATATAATGCAGTTGGGCAGGGGCACCCTGGTGCTGGATCAGCTGCTGAGGTGGTGCCTGAGGTTTAATAGGATAGTCGATGGCCTTGTGTCCTTCCAATCCGCAGGTGTAGCATTTATTTGTAACTCTGCGACATTCTCCAAGATGCTTATTTCCACATTTCGTGCACGGGTTGATCTTGGCCTTCTTGTTCGCTGGACCGCTTTTAGGATTGTTCCATTTCTTTTTGTCGTCGCGGTTCCCTTTCCAGCTGGTGCCCGTGTGCGGACCTCCTGAGTTGGCTTGGTTCTTGTTCTCTGTTGGCATCCCCTTCTGCTGATTAATATTGTTCAGATAGTGCTCGGTGATCAAGGCGCTACTGAACAACTCCTCTGCGGTCTGCGGTCGGTTAACTCCACCAGCCACGTTCAGAGCTATCTCGGGCCGCAACAGTTTCAGCATCAGGCGGACCTTTTCTTTCTCCGTCTTGACCAACTCGGGACATAGGCGAGCCAACCTATTGAATCACTTGACAGCTTCACTGACTGACAGATTGCCTTGACGGAATTCCATAAACTCGTCGTAGTGTTTGTCGGTGACCCAGATGTGGAAGAACTTCTCGTAAAATTCTGATTTGAAGTCCGTCCATTTCATCTCGTTCATGGGTCACTTGTCCTTGACCCTTTCCCACCACATTCTGGCATCGCCAGAAAGGCAGAATGACGCACACTTGACCTTCTCGTGCTCCGGCCAGTCCAGCAGCTCCATAGTACTCTCTACCGTATTGAGCCAGGCCTGAGCATCCCACGTTTCGCAAGCACCCGTAAAAGTTTCCGGCTTCAGCCTCTGCCACTGGATTAAGTAAGCTTCCGGTCGCATTCCGGTTGTAGGGCCTGTCGGGGGTGCTGGCGGAGTCGGAGGCACTACAGGTGTCACTGTCTGGTTCGCAGATGGAACGGTAGTATTTGCTTGCTGACTCATCAAGGTGTTGATGGTCTGCTGCTGCTCGGTGAGTTGACGCAGGAGTTCTGTCACTAGGTGCGTTAGGTCAGGCTGAGGTACGGTACCATTAATTCTAGTTTTTCTTCTAGCCATGCTATTCTCATATTACAACAATAAGCTAGTATAAGATCATTTATCATTTTCATCATTTTCATGTATATACATGCATTTGTATCATTTTGCATTATAAGGTAAGGTAAGGTACTACCCTAAGTTTCCATTCCCAGGTAAAAACATGGTTCCATAATTTCGTATTTGCATACTTAGTCATAAACATTCATTATCGTTCTAGGGCCATATAGAGTATCACATCTACTTGTATGGTTAGTCTAGAAATATTCCTATCATAAGTAAACATAAAGCAAACATACTTAAATCAGGTAAGGTAAGATCTTACTTGGAAGCGACAGGATGCAGGCTTGAGGTGTGTGTAGTGAGATGGCAATTTCGCTCTGATACCAAACTGTAACGCCCGCCCCTTACGTGAGCGACGCGTTACTTTTTTTTCTTTCGTACACTATTATATATGAAGCGTAAATATAGCAGCGGAAATAATACTAAATCATGAACATATGCAATTGGATAAATTTCTTTCTAACTAAACTACTTTAAGCATATGAATCATAGCATAGCATATTTAACAAGAGAGTATATAGTTCAACATTAAGCATGTATATCATAAAGAACTTTGACTCCAACAAGTAGTAAGCGTAAACATAAGAACTAACACATGCAGTTTATAAGTAGCAACATTAAGTCCATGAGAAATAAGTCCATAAGTAAGAGTAAAGACAACAGTAGGATTGATCTGCCAAGTCAATGCCACACACACACATGCCCTCCTGCTGCTTCCCCTTTCGTTTGATCTACAACATAAGAAGGTAGACTATAAGCATAAAATGATTAGTAAGCTCCTTACTTACTCACAAAATCCGTACATCACATATAAGTAGAAATCTACATCATTTGACATAAACATATAACATGAATAAACACTTTAAGCATCTAAAGCACATAAGCATAAACACTTAAAACATGAATATGCGTGTCGTTATTAAGGACATATGGCATGAGTAAAAACTTAAATCACCTAACATTCGCATAATCATTAAAACGTATTCATGTGCATAAACATTAAACATAGCATATGCAATATCATTAAACATGAACATGTGCATAAACATTAAACATAGCATATGCAATATCATTAAACATAAACATGTGCATAAACATTAAACATAGCATATGCAATATCATTAAACATAAACATGTGCATAAACATTAAACATAGCATATGCAATATCATTAAACATAAACATGTGCATAAACATTAAGGATGCTCTTTGAAAAATATATATAATATAATACTTGAACATTAACATATCATCATCATTGGGATCCCTGGCTTGTACTCATTCATCATTTGCGCGCATCCCTTAGTAGAGTACGAGGTAGCTAATCCCGACCTACTAAGGTACTAGGCAACCTCTAGCCTAGGGACAGCTACGGTAGTCCAGAACCGGGGCCTTGCTTAGGAGCCCACCCTTTGGACCTTTTTCAAGATCCGGTACAAGCCAATACATAAGTAAAATAGCATACATGATTCCTTTTCTTTCCATAGCAATTTTGTTCGTTATTTCTTTTCTTTTCTTAGAAATTGCTCTTTAGACATTCTTTTATTCATAATGTCATACATGTCATAGGTATACATTCAAAACATAAATATCATCATAACTTTCAAGCATGAACATGGCATGGAGGAAACATAATTTCATGGTAAGGAAATTCATAACATGTCAACTTATCATTCATGGTTCATAAAACACATAATGTTCAATTTAAAACTAAGGATAATACACCTAGGGAACTTGTTCCATTTTTTCCATCTATCATGGCATAATGAAACATGGATACCTTTAATTCCACCATAATTCCACATATATTCTACTGGTCAAAAACATTTAGATAGGGTTATCATGGCATAAAAATACAACACAACATCACACAACTCTTGCAACATGCATACATTGAATATCCTATTACCAAGAGACATCATCAAGTGAAGTAGTGACCTTAACCCATCCTAAAACCCAATTTAAGGTACTGATCATAAACTTCTAAAGTTCATATCATCATGAAAATGACAAAGAAACTAGAACAATTGATTCATACAACATGCATATAATATATATTCCAACACTAGGAAATGTTAGCAAGTAACATGGCATCTTTAACTCTTTTTTTTCTTTTCATCTATTATGGCATAATGAAACATGGATACCTTTAATTCAACCTTAATTCATCATATACTCTACTGATCAAAATATTTAGATAGGGTTATCATGGCATAAAAACACAACACAACATCTTACAACTCATACAAGATGCATACATTGAGTATCCTATTACCAAGAGATATTATCAAGTGAAGTAGTGACCTTAACCCATCCTAAAACCTAATTTAAGAAACTGATCAGAAACTTCTAAGGTTCTTATCAACATGAAAATGACAAAAACAAAAGCAATTGATTCATACAACATGCATATAATACATACTCTAACACTAGGAAGCATTAGCAAGTAACATGACATCTTTAACTCATTTTTTTGCCCTTATTTAGGGTATTAACCGAACATGTTCAGAGGGGAAACATGGCCTAAAATATATATAAAACCCTCAAACAAACATTAACAAAGAATTAAAAACCATTAGCTAGTCAAAAAGAACCCAAACATCTTCTTATGACCAAAAAGTCTATGGCTTCTTGAGAGCCTTGGCCTAAACTTTAAGGGTCTTTTTGCTTCATTTTTTTCATCATAACTCATAACTTAACATCAAGAAAACATTGGAGTCATTAGATAGCCTCAAACACAAACCTAGGCCCTAAATCCATGCTTGGCCGAAATCCACTCATAGGGAAAAACTTCACGATTTTTAGCAATACATCGCAAGATCATACAAGAACATAAACAAAACGTATATAAGCTATTATGTTGTAGGTGAGGAGAGTCTTACCCTTGTGCTAAAGCTTTCCAAACATAATATATCACCTAGAAGGAGAAAGAAAGAACTTCTTGCTCCTTGGCTCTTCCCTTGCTTCACAAACCCAAAGCCTTCACTAGATCTTCTTGGAGAGAATTTTCTTGATGGAAAGAGGACTTGGTGGTTTCGGCAATGAGAAGGAGGAGAAGATGCCTTATGGCATTGTTTTTCTTTCCTCATCTTCTTATAGTAAATGAATAGTAAATGAAGAGGTATGCCTCTTCATATTCCATGGTGACCCTTTTCCTTCCATGGTGACTCTTCATCCTCCATGGTGACTCTTCATCTCCCTTATCCATACACCTATCTACAATTTCCTTTATCCTCCTAATAGCACTCCCTTGCTAGGTGAATTAGTTACATATGCATTCTTAAGGCTTACAACATCTCTAAGGTCCAAGGTTAGATCCTTGGCACCTACATCATTTCATTTTTTTTTTATTCTTTTGCTAGCCCATCTAAAGTAAGGCCCATTACATGATGTGTTATTTCTTTTATCCTCATGGGGCCCATTAGGATAACTAATGAAGTGCTATTTAAGACCCATTAGGAATTTCCACCATTTAGAGCCTATATAAGGCCTATTAACATTTACACTAAAATTCCCACAACTCTAACTATCATTCATGAATCATACTCAATATGGCTATTATTCATGCAATCCTACTCAATATTAGGGATAATATTGAAGGAAATTTTAGTGGTGTGTTACGTGGACAATCCCTAGTCGACTGCCCAGCTTACAACAACACTCCTACTCACTCCATTGACCCTCCTCCACGCGTGTCTTCAGGTACACTCCCTTGGCTTGCCCCTTGAAGTCTTCTTCCACCAGCTATCGTCCCTCGGATGCGCACACAAGTCATCCCTTGGCTTGCCTCCATGCCACCCTTCACGTGTGCCCTTGAAGTCCACTTCCCGGCTTGCCCTTGGAGTCCTCCTCCCACGGCTCTTGTCTCTTCATGACTTGCTGACTCTTCATCAGCAGCCTTGACTATTGCCTTCGCAACCTCTTCATCTTCGGCCCTCGTCCCTCGGATGCACACAAGCCTCCATCTTGTCTCCATGTCATCCTTCAAGTACGCCTCAAAGTTTGCACCCCTCTGCTCATCATCCATGCTATACCAAGGTCCCTCGGGTGCACACAAGCCTCCAGCTTGTCTTCATGCAACCGAAGTCGTCCAGCCAACTCAATATGTGTAAACCAGCAATCCTGCACACTCAATTACACATATTAGATCACAAGGGAAAACCTAACTTAAACCCTTTGCCCAAATCAAAACACATGGTCACTCCGGACCATAGATTGCCTCAATAATCTCCCTCTTTTTGATGTTTGGCAATACGTTTAAGTTAGGGAAAACAAATAGTAACAAGTAGTAAAAACAATGCTAAACAAACAACTAGACTTACGTTGTCAAGACTCCCCCTTGGACTTACACCGCCAATGCATATGCAAATGCAAACATGGATCATATCCCAAGGCATCCCACACCTAACCCTCCAAGTTAGGAATTTCCCACACCTAACTTCCCAAGTTAGGAATTTCACCAAAAACCCCGGGTTTTTTAAAGCTTCTCCTAAGCTCCCTTACATTGGACTTACAAAGGCATTTTAAGATCCTTTCCAAGGTTCCCCTTACGCCAAGAATGGAGCAACCATGCCTCCCCTTTATCTTAGCTCCCCCAAAACCTAGGGTTTCTTGCAAAGGTGTGTTTCGTTTCCCAAATTAAACCCAACACTTCTCCCCCTGTGCCTATCATCAAAAGACTCCAAGAATATCCCAATTATTGGATCTTTTAATCCCTAATGATTCTAAACACAGTGTACTAGACCCCCATACACTTGTTTTACGTCATTTGGACACCAATCAGCTGCTGACTACCCAAATCAGCCCTGACCAGTCGACTGCCCCCCATGGCAGTCGACGGAACTTTGAAAATCAACTTTTCTGGCCAAATTCAGAAATGCGCCAGAAATTCCATAAATCTCCAAAAATTCCCAAATTTTGTGGAGAAGTTTGTCGTACCCATACCTACTTGGGAAAAATACATTCAATAATGTATCTATCACCATTCCCAAGTTTGACACAAAACTCAAAAAATTTCCTATGAAAAATAAGGCAAACAAGAGGCAACCTCCCCCTTTAACCTATGCCTTTTCCCAATTTTCATTTTACCAAGGTTAAGTTCTACCTAACTTAATACCATAACCCCAAGTTAAACTATATCCCAACTTAACATTACAACCTTTCCTTTTGTCAAACTACTCCTAACTCAACAACCCAAGTTTTCTACCCTAAAACCCTCTAGAAAATCCTAGAAAACCTGGAAAAATCTAAAAAATTATAAGCACATTTGCTAGGATATGCCCTATCCTAGAAAAATATGTTTCCATGAAGAATACAAATGTGCTTGACTTTTGGTACATCCTTTATTGTCCTAAAAGGTTTAGCATTTGGTATCAACTTTCAAATCCATCTATAATTCCATGTGTTTGCCAAGGCTAACCATTATAATTTGACACATGGAATTGTCCTCAACTTTCCCCCTTTTTATTTCTTAATCCTAGATTCATATGGGAAGCTTATCAATCTTCCTTGATTTTCAAGATATCAATAAAGCCTTATTAAATCATGGGATAACACTTTATTCAAGGAATATGAAATCATAATCAAGGATTTTTTTAATCCAAAGTCATATCCTATCATCCAATTTTGTAATATCTCACTATCCAATATGCCTTTTATCCTTAATCCTACGGATCAGTCGACTGCCCACAGAGTAGTCGACTACAAAAACGAACAGAAGGTTCTCAGGGTAAGATCAGTCGACTGCCTAAATTTCAAGTTTTCAGTCTAAGTTCAGAAATGCCTAAATAACTCCACAAATCTCCAAAAAATATGAAATTTCGTGGAGAGATTTGTGAATCCTATATCTACTTGGGAAAAATATGTTTCCAAATAAATATACTCCAAATCCCAAGATTGGCATGAAACTCAACTTCTCCTAAATTGTATCATTCAAACTTCTCCAAAAGTTCTAATTGTGACTTCTCTTCAATGTATCTTCTTATACTTGATCATAATTCATTTCTATCACTGAATTGTATGGTATTTACCCATTAAACCCTAATTTTATCAAATATACTCCTATTTTCATCCTTTTCTTCATAATTCTCCTTTTAGTGTGTCAATTCTCTAGGATTAAGACATACCCTAGTCTTCCAACCTTTTTTGGCACATTTCCTAGTCCACCTAGACTTCCTAGAGAACCCATCTCTTGAGATCCATTTACCATGGACCCCAAAGGCTCCTAGAGCTCCCCCTTGAGCTTTTAACCCTAGCCACCTCCCTAGGTGACTCAATCCACACTAGACCACACCGGTGAGTCCCCTGTGATTCTTGGCCTACAAATCTAATCTTCTTAACCTTGGACACCTTGTCCTTGGTTAAGTCATTCTTTTTACCTTTTGATGACATTCCCTTGCCATCCTTCGACTTCTCCTTCTTGCCATAATTGTATGCTTCGCCAGCATACTTCTTTTTGTTGGCATTGGAGACTCTAGACCGATATCCTAAACTCGATCTATCATAGTTGGGTTTTATACTACCCAACACCATATCTAAACCCTTTGATCCAACTGTGAATCTTTCTAGGATCTTTTCCAATGTATCAAGCCTTGCCCTTACTGCTTGATTTTCCCTTTCTAAGTTTTTAACCTTTGAGTCCATATGTCCACTTTGGACATTCCTAGACCTACCCATTTTCCTAGGCATGTTCCTCCCCTTCTTTGGATCAATGCCATGATCCTTAGGTCTAAAGGTCTTTGATTTTTCATGATGTATGACCATTCTAGGGTTATGATATATCTTGTTAACCCTATTCCTATCATGATACTTAAATCCATGACTATGCACAAGCAAACATTCTTCATTGATTCTAGCATGCATGGATGAGCAATTGACACTATTTTTAACATTCATGGAGGAACTCAAATTGGAATTGCATTTTAATTTAAAGTTAGGGATTACCTCCCTTACCTTTGGAGCTCCTCCTTGATGTGGACTTCTTCTCTTCTTCCTTTCCTCCTTCTCCCATCTTCTCAATTGCTCCATTTTCTTGAACTCTTTACTCCTTGGGCACTTTGTGTGGTTGTGCCCTAGCTCTCCACATGTGAAGCATCGAATCTTTTCTCTTTTCTTTTGAGCTTCCTCATTCATATAACTCATGTTAGAATTTAATTGAATTGAGATGGGTTTAGAGTGTACTTCCTTTTTCTTACCATTTGGACACTTGTCCTTGTAATGTCCCTTTTCATTACACCCAAAGCATGTGATATAGTCCTTTTTCTTTGCTTTGGTGGAGGTGGATACTTCTTCTTGCTCCGGTATGGGGGTGGGTCTCTCCTCCCCTCAATTCTAGAGATTGATACTTCTTCTTCTTCTCTTGAGGAAGTTGATGATTTTTCACTTATTTCTTCTACTTCACTTGAAGAAATTGACACTTCCTTTTCCTTTTCTTCTTCTTGACCCGTTTGACTCATCTCCTTAGCCTCTTAAGCTTGTGTAGGGTTTTTATGAAATTCTTCTAATTTGATCCACAATTCATGTGCATTTTTGTATGCCCCTACACCACTTAACACATTAGGAGGCAAAATGCTAAGTAATATACCGATTACCTTTTCATTAGTGTTTGATTGATCATGTTGTACTTGACTCCAATATCTAGGCCTAAGCTTCTTCCCGTGCTTATCCTTTGGAATTTCGAATGGCTCTTCAAGCGCAACCCTAAGATCCCACTCCATTCCGAACCATGTCTCTATTCTTGCTTTCCAAAATTCGAAATCTTCATGGTCGTAGGGCGGTGGAGTGTAGATGTCATCCCCCAACTTATCTTCCATTGTTTTCTACTCTAGCTTTTGCTCCTTTGGCGATTAGTCCAATAAGAGTGGTCCTTCGCTCTAATACCACTTATTGGATCTTGTACGGTTGCTAGAGGGGGGGGTGAATAGCAAATCTTTGATTCTTCTACCTACATTGTTAGTGTGAGCAAGCGGAAACAATAATAATAAACACAAACAATGCTTACAATACCAATTTATTTGGTATCCACCCCTATGGGTGACTAATCCAAGAATCCTTCGGTGGATCACTCCCTGAATGACCTCCGGCTAGCCCTTGTCGCTCCTTGTGGGTGGAGAAACCTCGCCACAACACCTCGATACTACCTGAGCACCAAAGGCTACTAATCTACTCTATCCAAGCAGATTTCGCCAAGAACCCCTGCCCAAACCGAGTTCTCTTTAAATAGAACTCAGGCTGGAAACTCTCGTTGGCAATTGACTGCTCCCAGGGCAGTCGACTGCCACCACTCAGATTCGACCGTTGACAGCCCCAACATTTGAATTCTGCTACACACCAGTCGACTGCTCCCAGAGCAATCAACTGGTCCAGGGCCAAATACACACTATGAGTTTTGGCAGTCGACTGGACAATCCCCAGCCGACTGCCCAGCTTACAACAACACTCCTACTCACTCCAACGACCCTCCTCCACACGTGCCTTCATGTACACTTCCTTGGCTTGCCCCTTGAAGTCTTCTTCCACTAGCTATCGTCCCACGGATGCGCACACAAGACGTCCCTTGGCTTGCCTCCATGCCACCCTTTAGGTGTGCCCTTGAAGTCCACATCCCGGCTTGCCCTTGGACTCCTCCTCCCTTAGCTCTTGTCCCTTCATGACTTGCTGACTCTTCACCAGCAGCCTTGACTATTGCCTTCGCGCCCTCTTCATCTTCGGCCCTCATCCCTCGGATGCACACAAGCCTCCATCTTGTCTCCATGCCATCCTTCATGTACGCCTCGAAGTTTGTGCCCCTCGGCTCATCATCCCTGCTATACCAAGGTCCCTCGGGTGCACACAAGCCTCCAGTTTGTCTCCATGCAATCAAAGCCGTCCATCCAAGTCAATATGTGTAAACCTGCAATCCTGCATACTCAATTATACATATTAGATCACAACGGAAAACCTAACTTAAACCCTTTGCCCAAACATCAAAACTCATGGTCACTCTGGACCATAGATTACCTCAACAGTAGTTCCTCAGCCACATCCACAACCACAGCTACAGTAGTATCAGTAGTCCCACCACCAGCACCGGAGATAGGACGAGTATATGCGGTTACTCGAGAGGAGGCACATTAGGTCAATAGATCGATCTTCCGTTGTACGGTTCATCTTTATAGCATTCCTGCAGAATTTTTAGTTGATACTGGTAGTTCTTATTCCTTCATATCTCAAATATTCATGAGTAGGATTGGTAAAATGTTGGTGCAGGAAGCACCATATCGAACCTTGTTTTGATATTGGCAAAGGATTCAAAGTTAAGTGTTATTTGTGATCTAATAAAGTTACTCAAGTGTCCCGAGACAATGTCCTAGCGAAGGGCTGCTAGGCACCTGACGAAGGGCTGCCAGGAAACAAAGTCCTAGCAAAGGGCTGCTAGGCACCTGGCGAAGGGCTGCCAGGAAATAAAGTCCTAGCGAAGGGCTGCTAGGCACTTGGCGAAGGAATGCCAGGATACAAAGCCCTAGCGAAGGACTGCTAGGCACCTGGCAAAGGACTGCCAGGATACAAAGACCTAGCGAAGGACTGCTAGGCACCAGGCGAAGGACAACTTGGTACTGAAGACCTAGCGAAGGAATGCTAGGCACCGAGCGAAGGACAGCTTAGTAACCAAGACCTGGCCAAGGACTGCTAGGCAAAAGTCTAACCAGAGGAGCCGGTTGGCATCAGGTACATTCTTCCGAGAGAAGTAGGTGAGGACGCGTTCCCCATCGAGGGAACAGTAGGCGTCGCTTCGACCTAGGGCTCCATTTTGGAGGCCCAAAGTCAGAACCAAGACAGCTAAGGCTGTATAAACTATCATCTTACTGCTTTATGTTGTTTTGGGCTAACCCTGGATGAAGGACCGAAGGAACGAGTGTTTGCAGCTCAGAGAGCCTCAAAGGAGTGAGGCAGCAGCTGACCAGGGCGCCCGGAGTGTCCCGGGCGCCCCCAAGGTGAACACATAACACATGAAGCAAAGGCAGGCTTCGACAGCTCATGGGCGGGGCGCCCCCGTGCTCCCGGGCGCCCCCCATGCTCCCGGGCGCCCCCAGCATCCCGAGCGCCCCCAGTTGAAGCTAACGAAGAAGAACCCAACGAAGCCAACGGATAAGAGGAGACACGGTCAACCCGGGCGCCCCCAACGTTCCGGGCGCCCCCGTCAAAGCCTGATCCCAATTTTTAAGGGATCAGAGCTGACCGAGAGGGAATCGGATCGGCTGACACGTGGGGGGGGGGCGCCCCCAACGTTCCGGGTGCCCCAGGGGCTATAAATAGGCCCTCGACCCCAAGGCTTCCAACAACACTTCTTCCAATGCCAACTTGCTCTTTGACTCAAAGCGCTCTGCTCCAGAAACCTTCCACTCACGACTCAAGTGCCTACGACGTCCATCTGCACCGAAGTATTAACTATACCGGACGTCGGTAACGAAGAGCTATTTTCTTTCAGTTTACTATACTACAATTGTACAACTCTTGTAAATTGTTTTTGCGCACATATTGAATTGCCTGCAGAAAACAGTCAACGACCGTGGGCCTTGGAGTAGGAGTTGACCTAGGCTCCGAACCAAGTAAAACTACCTGTGTTCGCGATTATTTTTATTCCGCTGCGTACTTGCTCTAGTTTTTATCCGAAAAGCGTTTAACGATATTCACCCCTCCCTATCGTTTCTCTCGATCCAACAAGTGGTATCAGAGCGGGGAAGCTCAAATTTGGTGTAACCACCAATTTGAGAGTTTTTCGGATTTTTGAAATTACTTTATATTTTTTTAATCTTTCTCGTTAATCGAGTTTGGTGCAACACCACTCGATCTTTTTCATTTTTTTCAAATAAATAATATCTGTAGGTGTGTTTAACATATTTTGAACAATTTTGAATTTTTATTTTCTCACCATAACTCAGAATTGATAAAACGAACAACTTTTGAAAATTTGTCATAAATTTTTTTTTATTATTTTAATAATTTTCTCGAAAATCGTGCTAAGCAAATTTTTTCCTCAACATTAAATTTCTACTTTTTCATCATTAATCAGAATTGACAAAATCAACATTTTCAAAAATTTATCATAAATTGTTTTTATTATTTTATTATTATTTTGCCTAGAAATTCGTGCAACATTTATTTTTGGGCTATTTTTTTCCCTTCTCCTGCACTTCTAATCCAAGACCAAGTCTTGGTACATTTCTGTTATTTCTTTTGTGTGCAAGGATTAAACTAAATGGCCAACCACGAGTGGAACAGTGCCCGTCCACCACTATTCTCCAGCGAGAACTTCAAGTTTTGGAGATGTCAAATGGAGTCCCTTCTGAAGGCCCACATGGACTTATGGCGGATCATCCAAACAGGATTCTCTTTTCCCGTAGAAGATGAGTCATCAATCGAGTGGGATAAACTGGATGAACACACTCTCAATCAAATCGAGACCGATGCAAGGGCAACTGCAATCCTACAATGTGGCCTAACCAACGAGCAACTCAAACTAGTAGGTCCATTCAGATGTGCCAGAGAAATTTAGGATAAACTAATCAATCTACACGAAGAGAGCTCCAGCATTGAGAACTTTGACTCCGGATCAGAAGATGAGAAAGAATCCATACCTGACTGCGAATTCAAGCCATAGTCAGAAGAGAATTGACTGAGACAAAAATGGTAACCAATTTTGAATCTTCTTTTGAATTACAATTAAATAATCAGATTGATACTATAATGGTCGAGGAAGGTATAATTTTCATTGCAGGGAAAACACCAAGAGAAATGCAAAAGAGACCTCAACCAGTACCTGAGTCCTGTTGGGACCGGGTGCATGTCGACAAGGATACGGGTTCGTAAAATTTTAAATTTTTACGTGCAGCGGAAGAATTAGCATAAAATAATTTCTTAAATTATTTTAACCTCGTATCTAGCTTGCAACCTTATGGTGTGTTGACATAATCATAAATTAAAACTTTGCGGAAAAGTAAACTAATTTACCAAGTACCTCGCGTAACTCGAAGTAAGGGACGAGATCCAACCGTAGCGTCCCTTGGAAGCTTCGCCTCTATTCGCGTCCACGCCGAGTTCTCTTCGGGATGACTTCGCAAAGTCATGAGTTTTGTGCCGACGAGAACTACTAGATTCTCGAAAGGCACAACTAGAAGAACAAGAGATAGGAAACTAGCCCTCCATGCTTGTTTTTGTTGAATTGCAAAATTGTCATTCTTTACTATTCATGGATGCATCGCGCCGTTCCCATGCATGAAGAAAAAATTGGCAGAAGTTATTTTTGGTGCTCGGCTTCATCCATGGAGAAAGCAGGCTTCATGCAGGCTTCATGCATGGAGAAAGTTGAAAGTTGGCGCCGTCTTCATGCATTGAGAAAGTTGGCGCCGTCTTCATCCATTAAAAGAAAATAGCAGAAGCTATTTTCAGCGCCGTCTGCTTCATGCATGGAGGAAAAATAGGCGCCGTCGGCTTCATGAAAAATTGGCGCCGTCATCAACCTAGGAGGTCTAGGTTGGGCGCCGGCCCTAAAGGGAAGAGAGAGGGAGAGAATAAGAGAGAGAGGGAGAAATACTAGATCTCTTGATAACTCCATTGGGATTAAGGGCTTGCCTTTGGTTCCTTTATATAGTAGTATCTCCCTTGCCAAGTCTCCCTCTTAACGGAATTTTCATAACAAATTTATCCTATAAATTCTCTTATGAATTATTCCATTTAAACATAGTTTTATTATAACTAACTTTATAATAAAACTAATTAATCTCTCCTTTTATTATGGAATAAATTTTATAAGAAATTTATAAACTTTCTTATTATGGAAAAATCAATTCATAATTGATTTTATAAAATTAAAATAAACCATTCCATGGATAATTTTAATTTCCATAAAAAGAATAAATTTCTATAAATTTATTTATATAAATTTCTTTGCACAAATTTATTTATCCATAATTTATAAAACAAATTACACTAGATTTATTTTATTAATTAAACCAATTAAATTGGATTCTTCCCTTTAATGTGGCCGGCCAACCCAAGGGGTTTGGCACCCTCTTTGGCCGGCTAAACCAAGCCGAACCGATCACGAATTAAACTCATTTAATTCGCCCAATAAGCCTTCAAAAGACTTAGCCATTTTAGCTTCCATTGCGCCTCTGACAAATTCAGATTCGACTTATTTCTCTTGACCGGAAAATCTAATTTTCAACTCGTTTTAAATCCCTCGGATTACTCGTAGTGCGTGTGACTAAATAGGCTTTCGATTTATGTTGGCCGTCTATAATTAACTAATTATAGAACGATCATGAGTGGCACCTAGTAGTACATCATGATCCCCAATTAATCGAAAGATCAACGGTTTGACCTCAGAAGAAATTATTCTGAAACCCTTCAGCAGCTCTAATGAATCGTGCCCCATTCCCTTCACCACCTTATACCCACTTGGTTCAGGACAAGGTCTATGGTGTCAGTCCCCACTAGGCTGACTACGTCACACCTAGCCCAAGTAGTGTCTTTCTCGTCCATTGGATTTCTAATTACTCTCATGTATTTAAGAGACTCGCACTCTAAACATGATATACTCTGGCCAGAGGTTTTTGAGTAACAATCCGACGATAGGCCTGGGCATACATCTCCTCGCAAGGAGTGGTGAATCCTTTGTAGGCTGTTCAAACATCTTCGGGCACTTCGGCTTATACCCAATCATCCTGGGTCCACACCTCCTTGGAGATGCTTGCTTAAGATGTTAAAGTATAAGTCTCCATGACCAAGATGACTTAAACACCGCAAGTCAAAGGAACATCGCACTTAAGCTGCAGTAAGAACTTCATTGACATATCTACATGTAGATTCCCATATGAAGTCTTACAGCTAGTCACTCCAATGAACTAGTTCCCTTAACTAGCATCCATGTTTATCTCCGGACATCCCAATGTCACCAGCCAGTGAGAATCAGCTGATTAGAGAATAACCCATGCTAGTCTCAACAGAATTGATAGTGTCCGTTTTTATCAATTCATCGACTAGGGATAATTTCAATACTTCACATTTGCACATTAGAGATAATCACTAGTTGTGATCCCATCACAAATTCTCTTATGCTGTGAGTTGTATTGCGGACATTCAGTAGATGAGTTTAAGATCCCAATCAAATACACAAAACATGTATACTCAAATAGTGAATTATCATTTATTAATATAAATGTTTACATCATAAGGCGATTGCCTTAGGACACTTCTCTCATATCACTAACAAACTCCCACTTGGCCTAATGCCAATCGTTACGGTATCCAATACCATAGGCTCTAACATGTCCCTCAAACTTGCTTTGAGGCAAGGCCTTAGTTAAAGGATCCGCTATATTCCTTTCAGTGGGAACCCTCTCAATTTGTATGTCATTCATACTTATAATCTCTCTGATCAGATGATAGCGTCGAAGCACATGTTTGGATCGCTGATGAGACCTTGGTTCCATTGCTTGTGCAATAGCTCCATTGTTGTCGCAGTATACCGGCATTGCTTCATCAATGGTTGGAACCACATCAAGTTCTTAGACGAACTTCTTGATCCAAACTGCTTCCGTGGTAATATCCGCTACAGTGTCTTGTTTGGAACTTTTCCAACTTACTGTGCCTCCATTTAAAGTAAATACGTATCCAGACTGCGATTTGGAGTCATCCTTATCTGTCTGGAAACTGGCATCCGTATACCCACGTATTACCATATCTCCTTCTCCATATATTAGGAACACATCCTTAGTTCTTCATAAGTACTTAAGGATTGTCTTGACAGTCGTCCAATGATCCATTCCTGGATCCGATTGGTATCTGCTTGTGACGCTCAAAGCATACGATACTTCGGGCCTAGTACATAACATAGCATACATGATAGATCCTATCGCGGATGCATAGGAAATCTTATTCATGCAAATCCTCTCATCTTCTGTGTGCGGACACATAGACTTTGAAAGGTTGATCCCATACCTGATGGGAAGGTAACCTTTCTTGGATTCCGACATGCTAAATCCTTTTAGCACTCGGTCTATATATGTAGACTGCGAAAGACCAAGCAACCGTTTTGATCTATCTCTATAGATTCTAATCCCAAGGATGTAGGTTGCTTCTCCCAGGTCTTTCATGGAGAAAGTTTTGGACAACCAAATTTTAACTGTCTGTAAGACTGATATATCGTTTCCTATAAGTAAGATGTCATCGACATATAATACTAGGAATACGACTGCACTCCCACTAACCTTCTTGTACACACAAGGTTCGTCAGGATTTTGTGAGAAATCAAACTCTTTGATTGTCTCATCAAAACGGATGTTCCAGCTCCTAGATGCTTGCTTCAATCCATATATGGATCGTCGAAGCTTGCACACTTTGGTTTTATCAACCGATGTGAAACCTTCAGGTTGTATCATGTATACATCCTCAAGCAGGTTTCCGTTAAGGAAAGCTGTTTTCACATCCATTTGCCATATCTCATAATCATAATGAGCTGCTATGGCTAGGAGCATCCGAATGGATTTAAGCATAGCTACTGGCGAATAGGTTTCATCATAATCAATCCCTTATTTTTGATGATATCCTTTTGCCACTAATCTAGCCTTAAAGGTAACTACATTACCTTCCATGTCGATTTTCTTCTTGAAAACCCACTTGCACCCGATGGGCTTAATCCCTTCAGGTGGGTTAACCAAGTCCCATACTTGATTTTCGTACATGGAATCCATTTTCGTCTTCATGGCCTCAAGCCATTTGTCCCTTTTGAACTTTTCAGGACATCTTCATAACTGATAGGTTCATCATCGCTTATGAGTAACACGTCGTTCGATTTACTTACAAGAAATCCGTATCTCTCTGGAATATTGCGTGCCCTATCAGACCTACGAAGAGGTGGTGTAGTTTTAGGTTCAACTGATAGCTCATCACTATGAATTATCTGTTGTGGGCCTAGACTAGGTGTCTCTGTAATGTCTATTGGAGTTTCTTGAACTTCATCAAGTTCAATCCCACTCCCACTGCTTTCTTGTAAAAGAAACTCTTTCTCTAGAAATACAGCATGCCTTGAAACAAACACCTTTTGTTCCAAGGGATGATAGAATTAGTAACCCTTCGTTTCCTTAAGATATCCAATTAATAGACATTTATCAGACTTAGCATCCAATTTGTCTGATATAACTCGCTTCACATAAGCAGGACAACCCCATATCTTAAGGTGAGTTAAGTGAGGTTTCTTACTATTCCAAATCTCATATGGAGTAGTAGAGACTACCTTGGTCGGGACTCTGTTTAGCAAGTAAACAGTTGTCTTAAGTGCATAGCCCCAAAAGGATTTTGGAAGAGTTCCATGATTCATCATAGACCTAACCATGTACATCAAGGTTCGGTTGCGCCTCTCAGATACACCATTATGCTGTGGTGTATATGGCGGAGTCCATTGGGACAATATCCCATTGTCCCTAAGATAATCTTGAAACTCTTGACTCAAGTATTCACCACCCCGATCGGATCGAAGTATCTTAATACTTTTGCCAAGATGTTTCTCTACTTCATTTCTGAACTCTTTGAATTTCTCAAAGGCTTCAGATTTGTGTTTCATCAAGAACACATAACCGAATCGTGAGTGATCATCGATAAAGGTAATGAAGTAGCTATAGCCTCCTTGTGCAAGAGTTGACATTGGTCCACATACATCAGTATGTATTAGACCAAGCAATTCTCCCACTGGATTACCCTTTCCGAAAAGGGTAATTTGGTCATCTTGCCTTTTAAGCATGACATCGGTGTAATTCGGTCATGCGTTTCTTACTTATATGGCCAAGACGACAATGCCAAGTGTAGGAGTCTATTCGATTATCTATTCGAGCACGTTTGTTGCTAACTTCGATATTGAAAACGTCACTGGATAAATCTAACGTGTAGATGCCATTGCACAAAATTCCATTCCCATAAAGGACGCCATTTAAAGTTATGTAACAACAATTGTTACTAAAAGTTAAATGATAACCCTTTTCATTCAAGCATGAAATAGATACAATGTTCTTTATTAACGAGGGAACGAAATAACAATTATCCAGTTCTAAGACACGTCCAGTGGGGAGCTTTAGCAAATATGTTCCGATGGCAACAGCAGCATTCTTTGCTCCATTCCCAACTCGCAAATTCGCTTCTCCTTTGACGAGTCTTCTTCTATTCCTTAACCCCAGTATGTCATTACATATATGTGAGCTACACCCAGTATCAAGTACCCAAGTGTTTGAGGAAATAGAGTGACATTCAATAACGAAGATACTTGAAGAGGATGGGGCATCGGATGCCTTCTCTTTCAAGGACTCAAGGTAAATCTTGCAGTTTCTTCGCAAGTGACCCTCCTTGCCACAGTGATGGCAAGTGCCTTTTAGGGTATTTTCAGTCTTTTTGGCCTTTTTCTCCTTTCCTTTATTCTGTTCTTTGGCCTTCCTCTTAGAACCTTTCTTCGAGGATCCAACTAACAGTATTGTCTTCTGATCCTACTTTACAGAAGGCTCTACAGTCTTCAGCAGGTTGAGCAACTCTGGAAACTGGTCTAGAGTTGCATCTTTAGAAGGACGGTTGGGAAGTTGTTCTTCAAGGACATAAGCAAGCTTTTCTGCCTTAAGGACTATCCTCAGGTTTCAAAGCCAGTCCATGAAGTTCGGCCCAGTCAGTTTATTGGTGTCCAAAATGGAACGCAAGTTTATGTAAGACATGATCAAGTGATTATCTTAGAAATACAAATTGAGATTATGTGAGAAGATTGATTAAGAATGTATCAACATACATAAATTAAATCCTATTTATTTTACGAATTGAATCACCCTTATTATCAATTCGGGAGATTGTAGGAACATCTCCAAATAGGTTGATATCCAACCATAGATAAGAACCACCATGGCTGTGGCCATCAAGTTTTTCTTAGCTATGAAGGTAGGTAATTATACCAATTACACATCACATATATGTAACTATCACTTTATGCTATCAACTAATTGAATGTTTGCATAAATCATTGGATTGTTAACTCATTAACAAGTATGTATCAATATACATAGCACCCAACTGCACCTCTCTTTACATCGACCTTGGCTGTGGCACAACAAATCGATGCTCCAAGCTTAAGGCTGACCCATTAATCAAGAAATAGTTTTAATATGGTTGGAGCTCATTCAACCGTTTAGTCAGGCTGGATGTGTCCAACAACCAAAACTAAGGATTGACCTCTGACTCCAACTATATTATTCATAAACTAATTCCATGGTTTGAACATGTTGAGGTTCAAGTCGGGCATGGATGTGTCCATCAACCCAAACGAGAAACAAAACTCCGGTTCTAACCATATTAATGGAAGGTGTTAGCCTTAATATTTTGTAAGGGGTTTTGGGTCTCATCTTTTCTAAGCACATTCATGACATATGTCATGACTAACGATTTCCTTAATAAAGTATGTATGTGACTTAAGTTATCAAGTCTCATTAATTGAATTAGGAACCGGATTTCCTAATTCCAATTTCATAATTAATTAAAGGAATTGTTTTGGGAAACAATTTCCTAAATTGTCATAATCAATTTCGGAAATAATATGTTCAAGACTTTGATTTCTCTAAATCAAAACTTATTAAATTAAGAGTCAATTCCCTTAATTCAACCACATATTATTTTCATGAAAATCTCATTTAAGAAACTTTATAGGAAACTATTTTCCTAATTAATTTTGGAGACAACAATATGTAAGAGCATCACCTCTTAAAACATATTTTATTCATGGATTTAATTAATTACAACAAATCGTTTTCTAAGGGTGGCTCCCTGAGGCTCAGATACCCAAAGAAAATTAATTTGTCGTAAATCCAATTGGACGGCTCCCCGAGGTCAATCCAAATCAAACATGACAATTTCAATTAAAAAATTGGGAAATTAAATTACAACAACTAGCTTTAAATTGGACGGCTCCCCGAGGCTCAATCCAAAATAAAGAATTTTGTTGTCAATTTAAAGACCAATTCAAATTTAATTGTCAATTAACTGTCCATGAATTTGTCTAGACTTTCTTAAAAGAAAGTGTCCAAAATTGCGAGATTTCATAAATTGGTTTTCAGAATAATTGTAAGTTTCTGGTACAAAGAAAACTTACATATTTCCAAAGTTGGAAAATTTCTAAAATAGAAAATTTTCTAAATTGGAACGTTTCCAAAGATGGGAAGGTTTCACAATTATTATAAAATTTTTAGAAACTAGGATATTTCAAAAGTTTGCGAAATTTCATGAGGATTTCCAAACTTAGAAATTCCTAAATCTAAAATTTATTATAATTGGAAAGTTTCCATAATTGAAATTTTTTTTCCAAAATTGAGATTATGACAAAGTTTTCCGCAAAACAATTATATGATTATGTCGAACACTAACCGGCTCTGATACCACTGTTGGGACCGGGTGCATGTCGACAAGGATACGGGTTCGTAAAATTTCAAATTTTTACGTGCAGCGGAAGAATTAGCATAAAATAATTTCTTAAATTATTTTAACCTCGTATCTAGCATGCAACCTTATGGTGTATTGACATAATCATAAATTAAAACTTTGCGGAAAAGTAAACTAATTTACCAAGTACCTCGCGTAACTCGAAGTAAGGGACGAGATCCAACCGTAGCGTCCCTTGGAAGCTTCACCTCTATTCGCGTCCACGCCGAGTTCTCTTCGGGATGACTTCGCAAAGTCATGAGTTTTGTGCCGACGAGAACTACTAGATTCTCGAAAGGCACAACTAGAAGAACAAGAGATAGGAAACTAGCCCTCCATGCTTGTTTTTGTTGAATTGCAAAATTGCCATTCTTAACAATTCATGCATGCATTGCGCCGTTCCCATGCATGAAGAAAAAATTGGCAGAAGTTAATTTTTGGTGCTCGGCTTCATGCATGGAGAAAGCAGGCTTCATGCAGGCTTCATGCATGGAGAAAGTTGAAAGTTGGCGCCGTCTTCATGCATTGAGAAAGTTGGCGCCGTCTTCAAGTCCGACTCAGACTCAGAATCTGACGGCGAAGGAAGGGATCCTTGGAAACTGGTCTGGTTGGCTCGCGACCGCTACAAAATGCCAATGAAACAATCAAGCAAAAGAGATATGGCTAGAATCAAGGGGGTGATTCCCAACCGGGAATCAAAAGGTAAATTTACAGTATTTAAAAATCCAATATTTACCTTGAATAACATGATTAACTCGTATAAATTAGTTAAGGTCAATACGTTAGAAAACTTAATTCACAACCATGCTAATTTTAAAAACTCAGAGTTTTATTTCGAGTATGATGTAACTTAGATCATTTTTGTCTTGTTTGTTTTAATTGTGTGTTGCTTTTTATTATTTTTTTGTTGCTTAGAAATAGGATTGGCTAGTATAAGGACTGAACCAACTTAACTGAAATTTGAACAATATAGTATTGGGTGGAGGTGAGATGATAGTATGTTAGGGAAGTCTTTTCTAATAAGGTCAAGTATACACTACTTGGTCTCTTTAGACTGGTGAAACTAGCCGAAGCTACCGATCCAAGACCCAAACTAGTTAGACCAGAATTTATCAAAAAGTAATTTTGAAGATGAAATTTCACTAAAAGGCTTTGTCTAGGAAAGGGTTGATGATCCAATAAGGCTACGGCCAAAGAAGGCCTTGTGCCTCGCCAAGACCTGGGAGCCAATTTTTGAAATTCAAATTCAATTTACTCTTTGTTAAATTCGAATCTAACACAAATTTTCAGTTAATTTTAGATTCAAATATCTCTTTTAAAAATAAATATAAATTAGGTTTAAAAATTAATTTAACTTTTCAAAATTAATCGTTCTATTAAAATATGCATCTCATAAAATAGTTAAGAATATCCAGCTTTGTCGCTTAGAAATGGGTGAGATGCTCAGTACCTAAAAGTTTAGTCCAACCCAATCAATCGTACAAATCAAATTCAACTTAATTATTTTCAATTAATTATTCTCAAAATTCAACTTAATTATTTTCAATTAATTATTCTTAAATTCAACTTAATTATTTTCAATCAATTATTTTCAAAATTCAACTTAACAACTTTAAAAGTCAAAGTTAAAATTCTAATTAATTTCAAAATCCTCAAAAATCATTTTAACTTTTAAACTAAGGTTTAATGTTAACCATTTTTTTAAAATTAAATATTTGTCTCACACAACCCATAAGGTTAACATGCTTGATCACGTAGAACTAGGTGAGACATCTAGGACCTAAAAGCATAATTCACTATCCTTTTAAATAAAAAGGTGTGCAAAAGTTATTCAAAATTATCTCTATTTTGCAAATTAATTTAGTTTACTGTACCCTTTTTTTTCAAAATAGTGAATTTCATGTTAAATATCACAATAGACACATTTTAGATAGAATCTAAGGTCTGTTTGATTTAGTTATTAATCAGTCAAACTTAGTAAATTGAGTTAACCTTGGTCAACATAGTCAAACCCTAGTCAACCTGGTCGACACTGAAGTCCCTTAAGGAACTTAGATAAAAGACAGACTGTGTCGGATACAGGGGGAGTTCTTCTTAATCTTTTTCGAAAAATTCAAATTTTTCAAAAAACCTTATGCTCTAAAACCTATTATCATCTCAAAATAAGGTTTTCAAAAATTGATTCAAAAACCTTCGTATACTACTATCTGTTTGAAAATTATCATCATTTCAAAATGTTTTTCGAAAACTATGCTAACATTTCAAGTTATGTTTTCAAATTTATCTCCTTGAAAGTTATCATACTCAGAAGGTTGTTCAAAATTGTTTCTTTTGATTTTAATAAACCCTAAAGACACAGAGGAAGGTCCACTTCATGATCTACATGGACTCCTAGGATGTGTAAAATTTAGGGGGAATTTGAGTCAAAAGAAGAATTTCTGAAATGTTATTGGTAATTATTTGTTTTGAAGATATTAGATAATTCTTATAATTTAAATCAAAGCCTAAAACTCAGAGGAAGATCGTTTGTAGTCAACAAGCTTCCTAGGACTGGGTCAAGCTTAGGGGGAGATTAAATTAAAAGAATTATTGAACATTTTTTTAAAATTATATGTTTTCATGCACTGCAAGTTTAAAATCCTTTTGAAAACTTAAATAATTTTTGTTCCAAAATACTATTATTTTATTTTTCAAAATTCTTGTGACTTATGAAGTTACTTTTATAATATTTACTTGGGTTGGAGAAATTTCTAGGACACATAGGAAAATGTCCTTGTAGTCAACAAGGTTTCCCAGGATTGTGTCAGACTGGAAAAGAAACCTAGTCAAGTAAAATATTATATTTTCAAAATGCATAATACTTTTCAAAAATTATTCATATTTTTCAAAAACAGTACTTAGACTTTCCAAAAATGCTCAATCTATTTTTTTTCAAAAGTACTTGCATATTTTTTTTAAAAAAAATATACTTATATTTTCAAAAAATGCATAATATTTTTCAAAGTGACTTATATTTTTTAAAAGATACAGAGTACTTGCATCTCTCAAAAAGCTCAATATCTTTTAAAGTACTTGCAGTTTTTAAAATAGTCAAAACAAGTAAGCTTATTGATTAAATATTTTTTGTCATGCATGGACTCAATAAAAATATACACTTGACTCCAATTCTAATTTTTTTGCATGATTCTTCATTCTTTCAAAATGTTGTTAATTAAAAATTATCATTTTTAACATTATTCTCTCACTCAAATATTTATGTTTTCAAAACCCATGAGCTCTGATACACAAATTTTAAATGTTTTTCAAAATATTTTTCAAGAGTTCTTTATTGAGATATGACCAAGGGGGAGAGTAGAAAAAGTTCTTCCTTAAACTTTTTCCCTTTTTAAAGAAACTTTATTGAAAACTTCGAGTTGCTCTTAATTAAGAATTTCTTTTGTGATACTCAGAAGTTTTTCAAAATACCTTTTTCAAAACTGAACTTAGAAATTGTCTAAAACATAAGGAGAAAAATTTCACATTAAGGGGGAGAGAAAGGAAACTTTGTTTAATTTTTCTAAGTGCTTCAAAAATTTCTAAGCATTTCTAAACAAATTTTTTTGAGTGCAGGTTTTTTTTAAGTAAAATTCTTCTTAGTAAACAAAATTTGTCTGAGCAAAAATTGGTTGAAAATTTTGGCAAATGTTTCTCAGTAGAGTTTTTTTTGGTGAAAAACTTGTCTAGAAGTTTTACAAATTTTGTTTTTCAAAATACACAAAGTATTCGTGTAAGTGTGCAAATTATTTTCAAACAAAATTTTCCGAATTCTCAAAGTTAAACTCTTTTTGGAAATTTGACTTCAAAATTTTGCCTAAGTTTTGCAAAGCCTTGTAAGTAAAAGTTATTTAACAAAATGTAGGTTAGCAAAATTTTTTAATTTTTACCTTGTTCACCCATGTTTGTTTTTGATATATGTCAAAGGGGGAGGAAAGGTCAAAGTTAAGTACTTTATAGGTTTAGGGGGTGTGTGAGAAATAAAGGATTTTTTTAAATCTTACCTTATGTTATTAATTGTTATAAAGTTTATGTTGATTTGTGTAAAATTGCTATACTTCATTTTTACCTTATGTTCTTAACTGTTATAAAGTTTTTACTTAACTTTGAATTGTGTTGCCATAAATCAAAAAGGGGGAGATTGTTGGTGCAGGAAGCACCATATCGAACCTTGTTTTGATATTGGCAAAGGATTCAAAGTTAAGTGTTATTTGTGATCTAATAAAGTTATTCAAGTGTCCAGAGACAAAGTCCTAGCGAAGGGCTGCTAGACACCTAGCGAAGGGCTACCAGGAAACAAAGTCCTAGCAAAGGGCTGCTAGGCACCTGGCGAAGGGCTGCCAGGAAACAAAGTCCTAGCGAAGGGCTGCTAGGCACCTGGCGAAGGAATGCCAGGATACAAAGCCCTACCGAAGGACTGCTAGGCACCTGGCGAAGCACTGCCAGGATACAAAGACCTAGCGAAGGACTGCTAGGCACCAGGCGAAGGATAACTTGGTACTGAAGACCTGGCGAAGGAATGCTAGGCACTGGGCGAAGGACAGCTTGGTAACCAAGACCTGGCCAAGGACCGCTAGGCAAAAGTCCAACCAGAGGAGTCGGTTGGCATCAGGTACATTCTCCCGAGAGTAGTAGGTGAGGACGCGTTCCCCGTCGAGGGAACAGTAGGCGTTGGTTCGACCTAGGGCTCCATTTTGGAGGCCCAAAGTCAGAACCAAGACAGCTAAGGATGTATAAACTAACATCTTACTGCTTTATGTTGTTTTGGGCTAACCCTGGATGCAGGACCGAAGGAACGAGTATCTGCAGCTCAGAGAGCCTCAAAGGAGTGAGCCAGCAGCTGACCAGGGTGCCCGGAGTGTCCCGGGCGCCCCCAAGGTGAACAGAAAACACATGAAGCAAAGGTAGGCTTCGACAGCTCATGGGCGGTGCGCTCCCGTGCTCCCGGGCGCCCCCCATGCTCCCGGGCACCCCCAGTTGAAGCTAACGAAGCAGAACCCAGCGAAGCCAACGGATAAGAGGAGACCCGGTCAACACGGGCGCCCCCAGCGTCCCGGGCGCCCCCGTCAAAGCCTGATCCCGAGTTTTAAGGGATCAGAGCTGACCGAGAGGGAATCGGATCGGCTGACACGTGGGGGGCGCCCCCGACGTTCCGGGCGCCCCCAGGGGCTATAAATAGGCCCTCGACCCCAAGGCTTCCAACAACACTTCTTCCAACGCCAACTTGCTCTTCGACTCAAAGCGCTCTGCTCCGGGAACCTTCCACTCACGACTCAAGCGCCTACGACGTCCATCTGCACCGAAGTATAAACAACACCGGACGTCGGTAACGAAGAGCTATTTTCTTTCAGTTTAATATACAACAATTGTACAACTCTTTTAAACTATTTTTGCGCACTTATAGAATTGCCCACAAAAAACGGTCAACGACCGTGGGTCTTGGAGTAGGAGTCGACCTAGGCTCCGAACCAAGTAAAACTACTTGTGTTCGCGATTGTTTTTATTCCGCTGTGTACTTGCTCTAGTTTTTATCCGAAAAGCGTTTAACGATATTCACCCCCCTCTATCGTTTCTCTCGATCCAACAGAAAACCTACCCCTAGACTACGACAGTTATATGTATCTTTACCGTATAGAGAGATTTTGGGTATCACTCAAGATTCTAGAGCATGTCCATTAGACTTCGGTAGTATTACCCTCATAGTAGATTTATTGGGTCTCGAGATGGTGAAATTCGATCATGGATTGGTTGACAGCTTACCATGCCACCATTGATTGTTGGACGAGGGTGAACACATTTTGTCCTCAGAACTAACCCTCATTGGATTTCACCGGCATTAGGTATATATGACATATCGGTTATTTCTATACTTCAGGCATAGAAACTACTATCGCAGGGGTGTCAGGGGTTTCTTTTTATCACTTATCAACGTCGATGACAGAAGTAGCACCCAGTTTGGATGTTTTTATGGTATGAGATTTTCCAAAAGTATTTCTAGAGGAGCTACCGTAGTTTCCCCCTTGAAGGTAGGTGGAGTTCACTATTAAGCTTATTCCGGAGACTGTGTTGGCATCTCAGGCTCCGTAGCGTATGACTCTGAAGTGTTGGATGAGCTAAAAGTCCAACTCTAGGAGTTATTGCATAAAGGATTTATTCACCCTAGCATATCTCCTTAGGGTTCACCGATTCTGTTCATTATGAAGAATGATGATTCTTTGAGATTATGCATCGACTACAGAAAGTTGAATGCAGTGACTATTAAGAACATGTATCCTCTGCCACAGATTGAGGATTTGTTTGATCAACTCAGAGATACATTAGTATATTCTAAGATTGATTTGTGGTCTGGATATCATTAATTGAGGGTTAGAGACTCAATCATCTAGAAGACAACGTTTTGCATCAAATATGGGCATTAGGAGTTTTTGGTAATACCATTTGGTCATATGAACACTTCAGCGATATTTATGGACTTGATGAACCGTGTATTTCTGGAATATCTGGATCAGTATGTCATCGTATTCATTGACGATATCTTGATCTACTCACGTTCTGAGGAGGAACATGCGCAACATCATTTCATTGTATTGGAGACTCTCAGACGTGAGCATCTATTTGCAAAGTTCAACAAATGCTTATTTTGGCTACCCTCTGTTGGCTTTCTGGAACACATGGTTTCTAGTAGAGGCACCGTAGACCCCCAAAAGATTGAGGCTATCACTAGCAAGGAGAAGCCAATGTCAGTTCAGGAGGTTCACAGTTTCTTGAGCTTGGCTACTTATTACAAACTATTTGTAGAGGGATTTTCTAGTATCTGACACTCCTCACTAGGAAGGGCGTGATATTTACATGGTCAGAGACCTGTGAGACCAGCTTTTAGGAGCTGAAGTAGAGATTAGTGTCAACACCTATTCTGGTATTAGCTTCGGGAGAGGACGGTTTTGTACATTACATCGATGCATCCTTTCAGGGATTCGGCGTAGTTCTGATGCAGCATGGCCGGGTAGAGTCTTATGATTCTCGAAAGTTGAAGGAGCATAAGAAGAATTACCCTGTACATAATCTAGAGCTGGCCGACATCATCTTTGCACTGAAGATTTGTAGGCACTATCTCTATGGTATTACTTTTGAGATATTCACATATCATAATAGCCTGAAGTATATGTTCATCCAGATGGAGCTCAATCTCCGTCAGAGGAGATGGATGGAGTTCCTGAAGAACTACAATTGCACCATTAGCTGTCACCCTGGGAAAGCTAATGTAGTCGCCGATCTACTAAGCAGGAAGTCCAGAGGAGTATTGGTCGATCACCATGTTTTGGTTACTGAGATAGTCCAGAGTTTCTTAGAGTTGGGTCTAGAGGAGCAGTGTCAAATTGAGAGGGAGTATTCTGGTGACTATGGTTGTCAGTCCTCCGTCAGGACATGGATCGGGAGGCCCAGACGAGTGATCGATATCTGCAGTTCCTCGGCAGCCGATCAGCCTCAAGGCAGCAGATTGATTTCACACGAGATGATGAGGGTGTCTTATATTTACATGGGAGGTTGTGCGTACTTGAGGCACACCCTATCTTGGAGGAGCTACTACAGGAGGCTTATCGCTTTTAATTTTCTATTCATCCAGGTGGCACCCGCATGTACCAGGACTTGAAACGTTCTTATTGGTGGGAAAGGATGAAGAGAGACATCGCAGGTTTTGTAGCCAGATGTCTAGTATGCCAGTGGGTTAAGGCTGAGCAAATATGCCCTAACATAAATCCCTCCTCTTCCTCACCTTCACGGCTGAGCCACTTCATGCCAAATCAGATCTCCTACTTCTCCCTCTGCCTCATGCGAAACCACTTGGTTGCTTCTCATCATCGATGACGGGGATCTAGCTTCAAACGACTGGAGCTTGGGGCTGTTCATTTCCTCCAATCTTTGGTGAGCGCCGATGGTGGGGTGCTCTGGGTGAAGTAGACCGACAGACGATGCAGGATCTAGGGCAAGTGATCTCACCTGCTGTTAATGTCTGGGTAAGCCTAGGTAACTAGTGATCTAGATTACCTGATTTGAGATCACGGATTTTTGTGTCCTGGATGCCATTTCCCCTATGTCCATTCAGGACTGATCTCTCCCGATAAGGGTGATTTGTAGTTGAGGGTGGGTTCATTCGAGAAGGGTTCTTTGTCCAGAATCTACTAGTAGCTGTTGGACTCATCCAATTCATGTAGGGGAGCTACTGTTAGCCATCACACAATGAGTTTTCGACTGGTTAGTAATATATCAATAGAAATGAGTTTCTGAATTGGAATTGCTACTTGTCCTAATCGGATTGGGAGGGTTATGTCATGTCGTATCTCCCCCCATTAGGTTTGTCTACTTGTGGATTCTATTTTGAATCACTACCTATGCTCTTCAACTTTAATAGGGATGAGCTAGGATGTTTGGATGTGTGATTCCATAGCAGTATTAGTGAGTAGCTTCAGCTAGTGACTTGGTCTTGAGATCACCTCCTATGTTGTGCTTTGGATTAGTTTATGGGATTATTTCCATTGATCAAGTGTTGTTCCATGAGTGGTTTTAGATTTGGTTTTTGGTTCTGTTTTGAATGTTGGCCTAAATTGAATAGGTTATAGTGGGAGTCCTATTTTGGAGTAGGTTGCATGTTTAAAATCTGTTAGAATTGGATAAATATGTGGTAGATAGTTTTATGGGTTTGACATTTTGCCATGTAACACTATTTGCTAGGCTATGGGTTTGGTGTTTGGATTTGTGGCTTATTGAACCTTGTATAGTGGTGATATCATGAGCTAACATTGAGCTGATAGTTTGAATTTGATCAGTGGAGGCTTGAGTTGGTGCAGGCAGCACCTAAGTCAAACCTGGGTTTTGATAATGGCAAAGGGTTCAGAAGTTAAGGTATTATTTGTTGGATCGAGAGAAACGATAGAGGGAGGGTGAATATTGTTAAAACGTTTCGGATTAAGAAAAGAGAAAACACGCAGTGGAAATTAAACAATTACACAGGAACACAAGTAGTTTTTACTTGGTTCGGAGTCGCAGTCGGCTCCTACTCCAAGGCCCACGGTCCTTGACCGTTTACTTTGGGCAATTCTATAATCGCGCAAAAGGTTTACAAAATCACAGTACAAGAGTATTGTAGTAAATAAAAAGAATTACACTTTTTGTTACCGATGCCCGATGTGGATCGTACTTCGGAGCAGAGGGTCGTCGTCGGCACTGGAATCTCGAAGTCAGAGTTTGCCAGAGCAGAGCGCTTGAACGAAAAGCTTGGAAGTGTTAGAAAGTTCTGTCTTTGAAGCCTTGGGGTCGAGCCCCTTTTATAGTGCTCCTGGGGGCGCCTGGGACGTCGGGGGCACCTGACACGTGCCTTCATCTGCGGAAAACTCAATCCGCAGCTCAATCAACGCTTATCCCCTTCGACTTGGCCTCTGGAGCTGACTGGGGCGCCCGGGACCTCCTGGGCGCCGAGCTAGACTTGGTCTGTTGGCTTCGTGGCTGATTTGCTTCGATTACCACTTTGGCTTTGACCTTGGGCGCCCGGGACCTCCTGGGCGCCTAGCCCAGTGTGGTTTCGAAGCGTTCTTGCTTAATTGTAGTTTTGGCTTTTACCTTGGGCGCTCGGGACCTCCTGGGCGCCTAGCCCAGTTTCCTACCCCCTTCCTTTGGGGCGTTCTGAGCTGTAGAAACACACTCCTTCGGACCCTGCAACCAAGGTTAGTTCCAAACCAAACAAAGCAAGAATGTTAGTCAATATTTACAGCCGTAGCTGTCTTGGTTCTGTCTTTGGGTCTTCCAAATGGAACCCTAGGTCGAACCGACACCTACTGTTCCATCGATGGGGATCGTGTCCTCACCTACTCCTCTTAGGAGAGTTTACGTTTTGCCAACCGACTCCTCCGGTTGGACTTTTGCCCGATGCACCTGACCACGTCTTCGTGCCCACCTTCCGAGCAGGTCTTCGGTGCCCAGCTCCTTGCCAGGACTTCGTGCTCAGCTCCTTGCCAGGGCTTCATGCCCAGTCCTTAACCAGGACTTCGTGCCCACCTTCCGAGAAGGTCTTCGGTGCCCAGCTCCTTGCCAGGGCTTCGTGCCCAGTCCTTGACCAGGACTTCGTGCCAAGTGTACCTAGGGCTTCTTTTTCTGTATACTTAGTGAATATGTTAGATCAACATAATATCTTAACTTTTGAAACCTTTGCCATTATCAAAACCCAGGTTTGACTTAGGTGTTGCCTGCACCAACATAAGGACTAAAACGACTTAATTGAAATTTGAACAACATAATATTGGGTGGAGGTGAGATGATAGTACGTTAGGGAAGCCATTTTGGCGGAACTAGCCGAAACTACCGATCCAAGACCCAAACTAGTTAGACCAAAATCTTTCAAGGAGTAACTTGAAGATGAATTTTCAATAAAAGGCTTTGTCAAGGAAAGGGTTGATGATCCAATAAGGCTACGGCCAAAGAATGCCTAGTGCCTCGCCAAGACCTGGAAGCCGATTATTGAAAATTAAATTCACTTTACTATTGTCAGATTTGAATCTAACATAAATTTCAATTAATCTTAGATTCAACCACTTTTCAAAATTAACTTAAAACTAAATTGTTTTTAAAATTAATTTAACCTTTCAAAATTTAATCATGTTTTTCAAATTAAAATCTTCATTTCTGTTAAAACCTGTCTCACAAAACCCATAAGTTTAACGTGATTGATAACTCTAGATTGGGTGAGACAGATTAGGTTGTGAATATCAATTTAAGCTATCCTTAATTCTAATTGGATCCAAATCAATAAATACTTTATGTGTAGGAACATAATGATTTGGACCAATGGTTGTTGGATAGTGGATGCTCCAGACACATAACTGGAGACAAATTGAAATTCACCAAACTCAAGTTCAAGATCCTAGGGTCAGTAGCATTTGGCAATAATGCTACACTCAAAGTCATTGGGTCAGGTAACATTGAACTCAAATCAGATTTTGTGATTATAAAGGTACTCTTGGTTGAGAACTTCAAATTTAATTTACTTAGTATAAGTCAATTATGTGATACTGGCTATGTAGTTACATTTACCAACTCTGATTGCCTAATTAGAAATATTCAAGACTCAGAAATCATGCTTAAGGGCACTAGGAAAAATAATGTTTATACTATCAATCTACCCTTGGTACCTAAATGTCTCTTAACTCAATTAGAAGAATCCAACCTCTGGCATAGGAGATTAGGTCACACTAATCTAAGACTAATTTCAAAAATCACCCAACTTGGTCTAATTAAAGGAGTACCAAAAATTAAGAACTATGAAAACACAATATGTAATTCATGCAACCAAGGTAAACAAACCAAGTCTAATCACAAGTCAATTCAATCAGACCTAACTCAAACCACACTTGAGATCCTGCACCTTGACCTATTTGATTCACATGAAGCCAAGTCACTAAGCGGAAACCGGTACTGCTTAGTCATTATCGATGATTACTCTAGGTTTACTTGGGTTAGTTCCTAAAAACTAAGGATGAAACCCTAAACCTGTTTATTGGCTTTTGTAAGATAATTGAAAATTAGAATGATACCAAAATCAAAAGACTTAGGAGTGATCACGGGGGAGAGTTTGAGAATCAAAGGTTTGATGAATTTTGTAGAATAAACGGGTATATTCATGAATTTTCGTGTTCTAGAATCCCCCAGCAAAATGGGATTGTAGAAAGGAAGAATAGAACACTACAAGAATTTTTGTAATCAACAACGCCCAATCGACAACGTTTTGAAAAAAAAACGTTGTCTTTTTTTGTTTTACAACGTTTTTAGTGAAAAGCGTTGTCTATGTGTTTTACTTTTTAATAACGACAATGTTTTATAATGATGCGATGTGCTTAGTGTTGTGGTTTCGGATGAAAGACAACGCTGTTACAAAAGCGTTTTTTAAAAGCGTTGTCGTATTTCCCGCTAAAATAAAAAACACATCCCCTCCCTCCACCTCGCTCATTGCCAACCCTCGGCGGCTGCGAAAAATCTCTACGTGCTTCTTTTCTCCGCGAAATATCTCCCTCCACCTCCCTCCACCTCCCTCATTGCCACCTCCCTCATCCTCTCCTCTCCACGAAATCGACATTGTGTACGATCTAGTGAACATACATCTTCTCCTAGCTCACCACCAAGAAGTATCCTCCACGAGCTCTTCGTCCGTCGAGTGGAAACTGAACCCCAGCGGCAGCATCACGACGCTCGCCACTACCCTCTCCATCTCTCTCTCTCGGCGGTATCTTACGTCATCAAAAAGGAAGAAATTTGATAAATAAACAAATGAAAAGCAGTCGAGCTGTGAAGGACTGACGGGGCTTGTCTGAGACTGAGTAGGTTTCGTCGCTGTCTGGTTGAGGGATCCGGAAAGAGCCATCGGCCGCCATGGCTCTGTCTTCATCGTCGGCGATGGATCCTCATGTATTCGACCCCTCGCCAGCGGTGGCATCGGCGGCCTCCGTCTCGGGGGCGGGGGCGGGGGCGGGGGCGGTGGCCGCTTGTGCGGCTATGGCATTCTTCTACGTCGCAACCCTATATTCGCCGACCGTAATCTTTCGCCTCCCTCCTCCGGCGTCGCTCGATAGCTTTATCATTCGCCGCTTTGCCTGCGCTGCCGTCTCCTCCGTCGCCTCGGTCGTCACCTGTGGGCGCCTACTCGGAGTAAGCCGTGCTTCCACCTCGTCGATTCGCTACCATTCATCCCAAGAGATTCAGGATTGACGTTTTCTTCTTGTATCAGCTTGGGAAACTCGATGATTTTTCATGCGTTTTGGGTGTTTTTGGTATCAGGAGCGACCACTTGGCAAGTTAACGACTTTTTTGTGCTTCTAGGTTTTCTAGCATCGCGAGGTCGATGCTTTCGTTTTACTTCTAAACTGAAAACTCGTGTTAATTCTGTAGTGCCAAGCTATTTTCTTTCCTGTCCTTCTGACTTCTCTGCTGTATGGAGGATCGTTTGTGTCGAAGACATGGAAGTTGATTGCTTCTCGAAAAGAAGGCAGCAGAGAAAATTCTTGCAGCGGAGTCGACATGTGTGTTCTGAGGTGTATGGATTGGATCACTGCTTATGCTAGGAATGTCATGGCTTGGCGTAACTATGTAGTGGTAAGGCACCGTGTGTGTTAATGAACTTCATATCATATTCTTCATCCCTTCTCACGCATAAAAAATTTAGAGTGCATGCAATGAAGTGTTTACCCAACGATCTATTATGTAGTTAACCTTTTGATACTTGGAAATGTTTGTTTGGGTCATGTGCTAGAGTCTGAGCCTGATGGTTAGTTTAGATTCTACACTTTCAGTTTCTTTCTTATTATATTAATTACTTATTTCCATATTTATTTGAGACAGCTCAGCTTCGTTAATTAGAAAATAAAAGAATATATTTTAAAATTTTCATATTATAGTTAAATGTGTATTTACATCTATATATATCGTTGTTTTATTTCCTTTTGTATCATCTGACCTCGCTTTAAAATGTAGTAATGATTACCGCCTGAGATAAACTGACTAAGGAACTTCTACGGTCAGGCTCCTTTTACTGAAGAGCTTGTTTTCAGGGCATGTATGATACCATTGCTTCTTTGTGGAGGGTTTGGAACTTCAAGTATCATTTTTCTGAGTCCAGTTTTCTTCAGTTTAGGTAATTCAGTTGTAATTTTTAAGTACCCGACTTTGATTGCTTTCAGTTGTAATAATAGTATGTTATTTGTTTCTAAACTAACATATGAAATATTATCAGAATTTTCATGTAAAGGTTCTTGAACTTTGAGAATTTGATGGTGTTGAAAACGATTCACCCTCTAGATGTAGCTTATAACTTTGATTCGAGAACAATATCACCAACTGTGATGCATATTTCATTTGATCTGTAAATTGCAAGAGCCAAGATTCCTTATTAATGTCACTTTATTTGACATGATAATAGAAACTCTTATACCAAAAATCTGATAGGGCCCTAGGTCTATTTCTATTTTATAGGATAAGCAAATTTTTTACTGTTGATGTGAATCCTTGTTCTTTCATCATGTAATAAAGTCTACTTTTCTTTATGTTGTTTTCGATTCTTCTCAAACATTAATCTCTCTCTCTCTCTCCCTCCCTCTTTTTCTTTTCCAGCACATTTGAATCATTTTCTGGAGCTTTATTACCAGAAAAGATATACATTTTCAAAGGCTTTCCTAATCGTAGGTACTTATTTTATGTTTTATTCAACGCCACCTAGCTTTCACAAAGTTCTACTTCAAGCTTAATCCACATTTTGTATCTGTGACATAAACTATTTATTGTTTGTGCCAGGTCTTCAGCTTGGCTATACTGTGATTTTTGGATGGTTTGCATCCTTTCTATTCATTCGAACAGGTTTGTGATGTCTCATATTTTGTCATAAAATGCAATACCACCTCTTTTATATAATCAGGGGGAAAATATTTATATTGAAGCTTCTTTTACCTGGTATTTTCTTGTAAATAGTGTTCGCTTTACATATGCTTAACAAGTGGCGTAGGCACCGTTAGATTCTTCTACTGTTGTTGCTTCTTAGATCAGAAAGGAAGCAATAATTAATGGTGGCTATTGAAAAATTTAAAATTTCTCAGAAAGCAATTAAAAATGAAAAAAAAAACTACTAGTTCTTTTCTATATGTTAGCTCAAGTGATGTAGGCTCCATAAATTCTGAAACTCTTATTTTTCCTACTTCGATCAATGACAGACAACACTTAAAACATTTTCTAGATAAGGAGTTAAAAATGGAAAAAAAAGAACTACTATTTTCTTTGCTGAAAATCATTTTAGCTTTTCTTATTGTTCACACGGACTATATACCATTGGCTCACAGTGAATTTAAAATTTACCTAGCAGAAAGGAGTTCCAACATAGCTTGCTTACGTTTATGTTTTGCATTTTGTAGATGTTATACAGTGACCAGCACTTAACTATAGCACTGTCTGCAGGGAACTTAATATCTCCCATTGTTGCCCATATATTTTGTAATGTGATGGGCTTGCCAGTGCTGTTTTCCCCGAGGACAAAAGGTTTGGATACTATCTGATTAAGATAATTTAGCTTCAAACTTCATATTGATTGAGCAAAATCTATTTTGCAGCCTTTTGCACAGTAATTGTTTGTCGTTTTATGGGTTACTAACTACCATAGTGAATTATGCTGCTGTAAAATGTCTATTTTGCATAAAATCATGGTCCATGGAAAATATCAATATCCTATGAGCAAAAATAAGGGTGGGGGGGGGTGGGGTGGGGGTGGGATGCCTTCTGCTTGTCTTAAGTGTGGAAGTTGTTTCTTCGCTAATTATACTATTTGGTGACTTCCAATAGTGGCATACCAAAATGTATGGATAGAAGATCAAATCTAGAAACAGTAAGCTGTATTTTAAAGATTGCAATAGAACTTTTTTACATTAGAAGTTGTATTATTATTCAACCTAGCTATCTAACTTGTTTACATTTGATATTATTAGAAGCCTGGAAGGAAGAAGTTTGAACAACCACAAAAGAAACCTAGTTTGTCAACAAGTGTCCCAAGATCGTTACATATGTTATATTGTTACAGTAAGCATGCTCTAGATGGAGGAAGGTGTATATCACTGCGTTTAGATAATGAAGTTTTTGATGAAGATTGTGAACTTTTTCTGGACCTTGAGGATATAAATTCTTTGTATCATTTGGAGCCAATTTCAGTAAATTTGATCGTTGCCTACATATGGTAAGTGAAATTATTTAAGCAATTTCAGAAACATTTTCTTCACAGATGATGTTTTATATTCATTAATGAAACATTATGAGTGATCCTTATGTTTGCTTTACATTATTGTTTCGTATCTTAATTTTATTTTCTTTGCATTGATAGGTGTCTGTATAAAAAGAAGCTGAAAGATAACACTATAAAGAAATTCAGATTTATGAATCCCCACAAAATCCCATTTCTAGCAAAAATGGCACAAGACAAAACAGCTAAGCTTGAAACGCTGAACCAAAGGGCAACTCTTTTAGCTAATAGGCTAACCGGTGCATCATCAGATGAAATTGTTTTGGTGTCATGTAATGTCGGGTAAGTGCAAAATAAAACTTCACTTTAAAATGCTTCCATTCGCTAATTTATTAAATTTTATGATCTAACCATATGTCTTTGCCTAGTTTCCATTGGATTCTCAGTGTAATTGAACCTTACAAGGATACTATTTATGTGTTGGATTCCCTTAGTTCCCGCATTCGAGATGATGATTGTAAATACGTAATGGAAATGTGAGTTCAGATTTCTGTCAGTAAATTTATATTTTAATATAAATTTTATATAACAAATATTCATAACGTATGAAGGGCATTACGCTTGTTTAATTCTACCAAGGGAAGGAAAGGGAGAAAATATGCTAAGTGGGAAGTAGTTAAGGTATGTATACTTTTGTTTAACATATATTGGAATGTGTATAATTTTCGTTAACTATTTGACAATAATTACCATATATAGGCTCCTCAACAACCGGATGCGAAACAATGCGGTTTTTTTGTGATGAGATACATGAAACAAATTATTGAAGAAGTTGAGACTATCGAGAGAGATTCACTGAGATCAATAGTAACTATATTAAGCTTATCTCAAATTCTTTGACATTAACTATTTAGAATTGCAAAGTGATCAGTGTTGATTGTTTTTCCCATTAACCACTCGCCAATTTAATTTGTCTGTGTTCACAGTTCACAAAAACAGGTTACTCTCGTGATCAAATTGATGAGGTTCGGGCCGAGTTGACGGAGTGCATTCAAGATCATATTTCTGAATAGGTTTGGAATCATACAAGATCATTATTCTATTTAGATTTAAGTTCATGGAATGATATGTTTTTTTTAAAAGTAGCTTACATTATATTGTATTTTCTATAATTTCTAATTCCATTTTTTTAGGCAGTGTTAAAGGATAGTTATGAGATCGAGCTTCAGAAGTTGGCCCCAATCGCGGATTGATTATGAAACTTGTGAATTGAAAAACTCGTGAAACTCTTAAGTGATTGATGATGTGTTGTAAAACTTGTGAGTTTGGAAAACTTGTCACATGCAGTGAAAGGATGTTTGCTTGCATTAATATGCAAGTACAAGATATCTGTATAATAGTTATCAGTGTAAATTTTCTAGCTTTTGTAATCTTCTGTCAGTGTAATAATAGGAGGAAGATGTTGACCTGTTAGTTGATGAGCTTGTAGATGCTACAAACTGCAAACGAGCATGTCTCTACCTCACAAGTCCATCTAGGTATGCTTTATATTCTTTTGTAGTTGTAACATATGGAGGTATGTGAAGCAGTCTTTCTTGATAACACCCAAGTATGCTCACCCCAGTCATAATATTTTATTCTAATTTTTTATTATTTTTCCTAATAATATTCTCTGTTGCCAGTATGTGAAGCTGAGCTACATGTGGAGGTATACACTGTTTTATTCTGATTTAAATTTTGTATACAACCTGATTACCACTGCAACCACCTTCTGGTTCGTTCAAATCTTCCAGGTATGATGATGACCTTGAGCAATTTCTAAAAGGATACTGACAAAGTGTAATAAGCTTTTGCCATTTCAGTCAAAAAAGAGAAACTATCACACTCGATTATCCCAATTTTTATACTGATATAGCCTTTATTCTTCATTTTAATCTGATTGAATTACATGTTGATCTGTGCAGGTTTTTCAGATTTGCGAAGCTACAGACAATCAAATGTTCTCTGGCCGGCTAATCAAGTTCTTCACTGTGAGTTATGGGCTAATCAAGTTCTATACGCGTAGGTGAGGTAAGTTACTATTAGTTTTGACTTGAGAATTTTGTGCCAGCTATTTGCCTATCCATTTAATTTTTATCTATTAATTATTCTTAGTTTTTTCTTATTTCGATTGCATCTGCAAAAGCATTGAACTTTAAAAATATTGTCTATTCTCCACTTGTTCCATTCTATTAAAGGCAATATCTTCTCTCTCAACATTTTCCTTAAGCTTATATATCTTTCTTATCTACTTTTGCAGCACACAAGGCAAATGGTGTGAGCTCACTATGGGGCCACAAACTTAGAGGTAAGTAAGACTTGCCGTTGAGCGTTGTGCTCTGCATATTTTTCAGTTAACAAAAGGTCAGTGTTACATTGATTCTGTTTATCATAATCTCTAATAGTTCATCTAGGTATGCTTTATATTCATGCATATTGGAATTACTATCTTGAAATGTACTAAAAGATCCAAAATCCAAAAATTGTTGTTTCCAGATTCTAGTAGTTGTGAATTTTTATTCGGGACAGTGGGCAGGTTCTTTTGGTCATCTGTTTTCCCATGGTATGTTTGACAGTTAGAACATAAGTAGTTGAAGTCACCACTTTCCATTTGCTTTGAACTGTCAAAAATCTATTATTTAGAATCACATGAAACTAAGTAACTCACCATCTATATGATGAGTTGTTGGTTGAAGAGAATTAAATCAAAGAAAGCAACTTTATCGTGTCATATAGGAATTGCACGGGATTTTTAAATTTGTTTGTTCTAATCTTGATTTAAGTGAGACCATCTGCTTTTTAAATTTGTTGTTCTAATCTCGATTTACAATCTGTATCACTGTATCTTTACATTGTGCTTAATCAACGTCACTCTAGTTCATAATGTTTTATTAGTGGAGCTCCATTAGTCCTTTAAAATGCATTCCAATCTGATAAGCAGCTTCAGCCACTGAGAATTCTTGAAGTTCCATTAATAGTCAGAAATAGATTCTGCATGTAAATATGGAGCTGCTGATGTTTAAGCCATTTCATTCGGCGTTTTGTTCTCAGATCCTTGGGTCTGAGAGTGGTTGGCAGCCAATTTCGTTGACAGGTGTCATTGCTGCTACGGCTGTGAAGAAAGCTTACCGGAAAGCTACACTCTATGTTCATCCGGATAAATTACAACAAAGAGGTGCTAGCATTCGCCAAAAGTACATTTGTGAGAAGGTTTTTGATCTTCTCAAGGCAAGTCCTCCAGTTGTCTTAGTTTGCCTGTGTATGACACAGGAATAAAATCGAAAATGCATAACCATGTGACAGTAAATAGTTTCTAAAGTGTTTTCTATATTGTCTTGTCAGCAACAGTGGGAGATTAATACTAGTTCTTAGCATTAGAAAATCAAACTTGTACAAGTTGTTGTTCCTAAATTAGTACTAGTTAATAGGTTAGAAACTATATCATAAACGTTGGATCCATAAGTCAGTTTTGCTCCTTACATCTGCCTTATTTATATTGTACAAACTAATCACCATTTTCTAATGATGCAGGACGCGTGGAACAAATTCAACTCAGAAGAGCGATAAACATGAAGAATGCATATACACTGTAGTGTAGTCTTCACCCTCGAACCTTTCATTTGTAGTGCATAAATGCGTTTTAGATTCCAAATTAGCATGCTCAGTTCTGTATTTATTCCACTGAACATTCTTTTGCATATGTAAATTTGGAAAATTCTTCCCAATTTATTATTTTGCATGAAGAATGCATTCTTTTGCATATGTATATACATGAAGAATGCATTCTTTTGCATAAATGTGTTTTAGCGATAAACATGAAGAATGCATTCTTTTGCATATGTATATAATCTCTTATCCCAATTTATTATTTTTATGCAGTGTTAAAGCAGATCGAGTTAACAAGCAGCCCCAAAGAACAACTTGTGAATGATGAAGTTTTATAGAACTTGTCAATTGAGATATTTTTTGTATTTAATATGGAATACAAACACTTTTGTAAATAATGCACTGTATTATAAGTGAATTTTGTAAACTATTATCAGTGTAAATTGTGAATATTATCAATTGTGAATAAAAATGCTTGTAAATTGTGAATATTGTAAATTGTGAATATTATCAATTGTGAATAAAAATGTTTATAAATTGTGAATATTATAAATTGTGAAAAATGTTAGTGATATGAGAGAAGTGTCCTAAGGCAATCGCCTTATGATTGTAAACATTTATTTTAATAAATGATAATTCACTATTTGAGTGTACATGTTTGTGTATTTGATTGGGATCTTAAACTCATCTACTGAATGTCCGCAACACAACTCACAGCATAAGAGAATTTGTGATGAGATCACAACTAGTGATTATCTCTAATGTGCAATTGTGAAGTATTGAAATTATCCCTAGTCGATGAATTGATAAAAACGGACACTATCAATTCTGTTGAGACTAGCATGGGTTATTCTCTAATCAGCTGATTCTCACTGGCTGGTGACATTGGGATGTCCGGAGATAAACATGGATGCTAGTTAAGGGAACTAGTTCATTGGAGTGACTAGCTGTGAGACTTCATATGGGAATCTACATGTAGATATGTCAATGAAGATCTTACTGCGGCTTAAGTGCGATGTTCCTTTGACTTGTGGTGTTCAAGTCATCTTGGTCATGGAGACTTATACTTTGACATCTTAAGCAAGCATCTCCAAGGAGGTGTGGATCCAGGATGATTGGGTATAAGCCGAAGTGCCCGAAGATGTTTGAACAGCCTACAAAGGATTCACCACTCCTTGCGAGGAGATGTATACCCAGGCCTATCGTCGGATTGTTACTCAAGCCTCTGGCCAGAGCATATCATGTTAAGAGTGCGAGTCTCTTAAATACATGAGAGTAATTAGAAATCCAAAGGACGAGGAAGACACTACTTGGGCTAGGTGTGACGTAGTCAGCCTAGTGGGGACTGACAGCATAGACCNTCGATCCGTTCACATCCACTCAAGCTTGACCCAGTATACTCTAGGTCCAGGACCCTTTCATGCCTACAAAAATATATCAAAAAATTAGTGGCCAAATAATCCAAAAAATGTGTAAATTTGCAATTAAGTCCAAAATAAGAGGAAATCCTAAAACCTAGGGCAAAATCCCAATTAAGCAATAAAAACATAGGTCAAACATGAATTTTAGCAATTAAAATAATCAATAAAATGGTGCTTATCACTCATATAGTGGATGCAAGTCAAGGAGAAGGATTGAAGAGAGAAGAAGTGAGGGTAGTCTGTGACTATCCTGAGGTGTTTCCTGAAGAGTTGCCAGGACTCCCTCCCAATCGGAAAATTGAGTTGGAAATTGAGTTGGCCCCAGGAACCAACCCAATTTCGAAGGCACCTTATCGCATGGCGCCAGCAAAACTGAAAGAATTGCAAGAACAATTGCAAGAGCTGCTTGACAAGGGTTTCATCCGCCCTAGTCATTCACCTTGGGGAGCTCCTGTACTGTTCGTCAAGAAGAAAAATGGATCTATGCGAATGTGCATAGATTATCGAGCCTTGAATAAGGTAACCATCAAGAACAGATATCCCTTGCCAAGGATAGATGATTTATTTGATCAGCTGAAGGGAGCCACAGTGTTCTCCAAGATAGATCTGCGATCAGGTTACCATCAGCTCAGAGTGAAGGAGAGTGATGTGCCAAGGACTGCTTTCAGTACAAGATATGGGCACTATGAGTTTGTGGTCATGCCCTTTGGAGTGACAAACGCCCCTGCGACGTTTATGGATCTAATGAATAGAGTGTTCAAGGATTTTCTGGACAAGTTCGTTATTGTCTTCATTGATGATATCCTAGTGTATTCAAAGACTCAGAAAGAACATGAAGAACACCTGAAGATAGTGTTGCAAACCTTACACCAAAAGGAGTTGTACGCCAAATTCTCAAAGTGTAAGTTTTGGCTTGATCAGGTGGCCTTCCTAGGCCACATTATTTCCAAGGAAGGTATTATGGTAGACCCAGCCAAGATTGAAGCAGTTAGTAACTGGAGTTAACCAAAGAATGCTAGTGAGATCAGAAGTTTTCTGGGTTTGGCAGGGTACTACAGAAGGTTTGGAGGACTTTTCAAAGATAGCTTCTCCACTTACAGCCCTTACCAGAAAGAATAAGAAGTATGAGTGGACTGAAGACTGTGAGCAGAGTTTCTTGAGTTGAAGAAGAGACTGACAGCGCTCCTATTCTTACAGTACCCGAAGGTGATAAGAGCTTTGATATATACAGTGATGCATCAAAGCTAGGACTTGGAGCAGTCCTTATGCAAGAAGGCAAAGTCATAGCTTATGCTTCCAGGCAACTCAAGGACTATGAAAAGAATTACCCCACTCATGATCTGGAGTTGGCAGCTGTAGTCTTTGCTCTAAAGATATGGAGGCATTACTTGTATGGAGTGCAGTGTAAGATTTATACAGATCACCAGAGTCTGAAATATTTCTTCACTCAGAAAGACCTCAATATGAGACAGCGAAGGTGGCTCGAGTTAGTGAAGGACTATGACTGTGAGATTCTTTACCACCCTGGTAAGGCAAATAGAGTAGCAGATGCACTGAGTAGAAAGACTTGTGCCACTTTGATGTCCTTATCATCATTGGCACCACCATTACAGAAGGAGATAGTAGATTATGGAGTGGAGATTATTGATGGGCAGCTAGCTCTATTGACACTAGAGTCGACTTTGCTTGAAGAGATACAGAAAGAGCAAGCTGAGGATTCTGATCTCCAAAGGATCAAGCAGGAGATGCAAGAAGGAGAGAGTAAAGAGTTTAGAGTATCTGACAGTGGGATACTCTACTATGGTGACCGTTTATGTGTCCCCAATCATGAAGAGCTGAGGAAGAAGATTCTGAAGAAGCCCATGGAACTCCCTACTCAATGCATCCTGGTTCCACTAAGATGTACCAGGATTTGAAAGGAAGATTTTGGTGGTCAGGGATGAAGAGAGACATAGCTAAGTATGTCAGCACCTGCCTGACATGTCAGAGAGTTAAAGCAGAACACCAGAGACCAGGAGGTGTCCTACAACCCATTCAGATTCCAGAGTGGAAATGGGAAGACATAGCCATGGATTTCATAGTTGGTCTACCAAAGACAACTAATGGCTATGATGCTATTTGGGTGATAGTAGATAGATTGACCAAGTCTGCCCACTTTTTGGCAATTAGAGTGTCTTACTCAATTGAAAAGTTAGCCCAATTATATGTGCAGGAAGTGATCCGACTACACGGAGTCCCGAAGACCATTATCTCTGATAGGGATGGTCGTTTCACTTCACACTTTTGGGAGTGTGTACAGACAGCGTTAGGCACTAAACTGAAATTCAGCACAGCTTTCCATCCCCAGACTGTCACGCCCCGAGACCCAGGAGCCGCTGTTCCAATATAAAATCGGACAGCACCTCCCCTGTCCGGCGGACAATTTACACATACAAACACATACGCAGATAATAATAGACATCACCACGCAGTTATATTTGGCCTCAGGCCTCAAAATAGATAAACAAACATAAAAAAAAACACACCCGACAACTAAGTAAATCATACCTGACTGCGGACCGGTCCGACTTACGACGAAACAACCAATACACAAAAGCCCTTTAGGGCACACGACACATAGGACATATACAAAACGCTAAACGGAAAATAAAACAATGCACTAACAAGTACAAAACAAAATTCTACGGTCGCGATGGGTAGGGATTGGCTGCTGGACTCTTCTGGCGACTCCAAGTATCTCAACCTGAAATAAAAACATATATGGCAACGGGGTGAGTCCATAACTCAGCGAATACCCAACAGATATGCGTAGAAAGTTATAATAACAATAGGAGTCTACGCTGATACAGTCTCATATGAACAATATGAAAGGGTATACTGAAGCTACTGAATCAAGATACATACCTGAATCCATCTAACCTGGAAAGAGGGTAATAAATACCGAATGGAACAACAATAGACATATAAGTAGGATAACAAGTCTCCCGTATATGCAATGTCAATCAAGTGCAAGAATCAAGTGCAGCAAACAATGCACGATGCAAAGTATGCACATGGTGCAATGACATGTGTCACCCCCTAGTCCCAGTCAGGATATCGTCCACGACGTCCGCGTGGGTAGAGCTGTAACAACCTGTACCCAGTCAGGACATGGTCCACAACGTCCGCGTGGGTCAGCATGCAATAATGCAAGGATGGTGCATGCCCCAAACATATAAAGCACTCTGATGCAAATACATGTGCCACCCCCTAGTCCCAGTCAGGATCGTCCACAACGTCCGCGTGGGTAGAGCTGTGACAACCTGTACCCAGTCAGGACATCGTCCACAACGTCCGCGTGGGTCAGCATGCAATAATGCAGAGATGGTGTATGATAGATACACATACCTTCCTCACTAATATCCTTAATATACTAAGTCTCAGCCTGAATTCCTATAACAGGAAATGTTGGTGGCCTACAAGGTATACTGGCCGAAATCCACAGATCCCTCATGTCAAATGCAAGAGATACATCACGATATCTAAGAATACGTATAGATATGACAAAATCCGAGACTGTATAGAACTAACTGCATAATAACACAGGGATAAAACAGCAAGTATCCAGAACGACATAATAAACAGGGATAGCGTCTAATCTTACTGCTATCTATAACAGTCTAAGCATAGCAAAATGACAATATCAGATAGATAAGTCAAAGGGTACCCGCCTCAAAAATGAAGAATCCGTATATGTAGGGAAACTCCGGTCCAATAATCAGCAACTGTAATTGCATCAATGCCCTGTATCAAGGACATATTTAATTAGCTATTACAAAAATGGTAACTAGCTAATTAATTCCTAATCCATACTCAGATTAACCTAAGTATTCCTTTCCATCTAACTATCTCTAATTAAATGGAAAGGTTCTTAATTACCTCATGTAATTTTAAGATTAGGTTCATTTTGTTTATCCCACATTCCAATCCCATAACACAGATCAACATCGGAAGCTTAACTCCGTCAATTAACAAATCCTTCCAAGATTAGATAAGCAAGGCATCCCTACTACACAACCGATTCAAAAGCAAACCAAAAATCAAATCATAACTGAATTAAGACCAATAGTTAACCCATTCACACTTCAAACACAGTTGATCAAAATCCCAACAGATAATTGAACTAATACCTAAATCAAATTCCCAACACCAACCTTCCATAGCATCACAACACTAACTCATTCCGTTAAATCGAAATCATTCAAGGACAGAGTTAGTTAAAATAGTCTCACAGCAGAAAGATCAATGATCTGTCCAAAGCGTAATCCAAAAATCAAGAACACCACAACAATGCAACCCCCCCCCCCAAATAGACATTGAACAGATCTATAGCCTTACCTGAGATGGCACGCGATCAATTCAACTCTTCCATGTTCCACTCTCACCACGCCCAGCTAAAATCCACAGCAACCACTAGCATATGATACACACTGCTTCAAGCCCAACACAGTTTATAGCACACAATCCAAGCATAAAAACCATAAAGTAACTAACGATTGAAATCCAACTCTCGATATCAAAAGAAAACCCAAATCTGTAAACCAATTTGAAGTACACAAATCATCCAGATCCATACCAATATTATCAACCCTTCAAGCATAATCCAAATCTAAGAATTCATACCTGAATTGGAACGAACGAGTTCCCTCTTGCCCTAGATCCTACTAGAACAGAGGAAAGGTGGCGACGACCTAAATCATTCCCTCTCTTCTTGGCAATCCATGGAGCTAGGGCTCCCACGATTCCTCGATCGACCTGCGATACAACGCTGCAACCCTTCTCCACGATCACCCCTGATCAACGTCGGTCGGTGATGTGCTCCAAGACATCCTCAGTCGGTGAGGGAAGAGGTAGCATCAGAGAGGTTGCAAGATTGAGCAGCGAAGGAGGACGACATGTACAATCTGATCCACGGAAAGGAGCTCAGCGAAGGAGAAGAGAGGAGAAGGAATCGAGCGCTTGGGATTTGGCTACGGCTAGGGCACGAGAAGGGGAGAGTGCGGAGTCGGGTGAGGCTGCGGCGAAGACTGCGAGGAGAAAGGGAGAAGAAATGGGTTTCGGCTGATTAAGACTAGGTTTGGGTTTTTAAACACAAAATAATATATATATTATATTATATATAATATAATATATATATATATATAATATATAATATATATATATATATATATATATATATAACTTCTTCAATAAATCGAAAAAAAAAACTAATTATATTTCTTTATTTATTCGATTTAACTTCATAAGTTCCACCAAGGATTCAGAAAAATTTCTAAAAATTTCCCGCTATATTCTACAAGGTTATTTCTTGATTTAAACTTTAGAATTACTTGCCGTATTTTACATTCTCCCCCACTAATAAAAATTTGGTCCCCAAATTTCGTTATTCCTCATACGGCAATCATTAGCAGCTAAACTTGTTTGTACTCATCATGAGTAACCACTTCATCTGATACCCTAAGGTTACTCTGCTACGGAGCAACTGGAGTTATTAATCCAGAGGTTATTATCCGATAACTAGGTACACCCGAAAAACCAACCAATCACAACAACTATCCAGGGCACTCAATCCTAAGATCACTGGTGTCAAGTCTATATACGGATCCTTAAACGAAAAATGTAAAATCCATGAATATCACCCAAGTATCCCCAAGTCAATGACATCCTCCTAAGCATCACAAGTCATATATATGTATATCTATATCCTCCAATAGACCATCAAAAGATAACCTATAATTTAGAGATTGTGTCAATATGTCGTACCACATGCTGCTATCAATAACAAACTTCCTAATTAATCAACCATCAAAAGATCATTTATCCACCAAATGATCCCTCGAAAGGGCCACAAATCTGATAGGTCCATTTCCACTAACAGAATCCTCAAAATACAACATATTCATGGAGATTTATCAATTTCAATCCACCGCTCAACACCAACAAGAAAATCCACGGTAATAACAACCTTATCATCCGTGAACTAATAGGTCCACGATGAGATCATAATAACCGAAAACCAAAGGTCATCTTTGACCTCCTGATTAATGTCCAATATCTCACTGGAAGATAAGGATACAACCAACTCAACATCCTCCGCACCCTAGCGAATCGTACATCCCGATGCACCATCGAGATTATCCAACCATATACACACAATATATGAGTCAGAATCCCTCATAGACTAGCATAGCAACTAGCGAGTCACAACGACTGTCGACTCGTAACCCAGTACAGTTCAATTCCTCCACTCCATGGTCAAAACTCTCTAAGGTCCTACTCCATAACAAGGAGCTAAAGACATGCTATCCTTCAGGAGTATCTCAACATACTCAGGAAGCAATTCCTCTGTTTCCCCACCGGTCATCCTCGATATCATCTAATCAAAGGTGGTCTAGTTTTATAAGTGATTTGCCTCCACGCAAATCATAAGTCCGTATATACCTTTTTAGTTATTCAACCAAGTACAAGCGGTAACCCATAAGTGTCAAGCAACTAGCTTCACACTTTTCTATATTAGCCCAAATCATCTATCAACATGTACCTTCTAGGTCAACTACCAAGTACAAGTGATCCATGGTCAAAGTCCCCAAAGAACAGATTGTATCAATCCTCTACTAATCATAATAATATGTAGCTACTGCTACCCTATTGCATCAATGCAGATCATGTACTCAAAACATGCCATCTAGCTTATCTGTCCAGATATACGCAACATAAGAAAACTCGTAGCTCCATAAGCTACTATGAATTGATCCAATAACATGAGAGAATTCCTAACTATACATAAATATACAGGAATAACAACCTGATCCAATGACCTAATAAAATTTCTAACCATACCTAAATATACAGGGATGGTAGCATGATCCGATAACACGAGAAAATTTCTAAATCATACCTAGATATACAGGTATAGTAACATTATCCAGTAACATGAGAGAACTACTAACCATACCTAAATATACAAGAGTGGTAACATGATCTAATAACATGTAAGAATTTCTAAATCCTACCTAACCAGGATAATGGCTACAAGAGACGAGAAGAAATACCTGTCGCCTGAAGAAGTCCCATCGCACCAAGTCCCAAACAACCACATCGAGAAACTACTCCGAACAAATCCGAAAAGACTCGTACAACCATTAGACACCGTAATCCACAAGTCCCGAAGGTATCCGAAAACCTGAGCTCTGATACCAAATTAAATTGTCACGCCCCGAGACCCAGGAGCCGCTGTTCCAATATAAAATCGGACAGCACCTCCCCTGTCCGGCGGACAATTTACACATACAAACACATACGCAGATAATAATAGACATCACCACGCAGTTATATTTGGCCTCAGGCCTCAAAATAGATAAACAAACATAAAAAAAAAACACACCCGACAACTAAGTAAATCATACCTGACTGCGGACCGGTCCGACTTACGACGAAACAACCAATACACAAAAGCCCTTTAGGGCACACGACACATAGGACATATACAAAACGCTAAACGGAAAATAAAACAATGCACTAACAAGTACAAAACAAAATTCTACGGTCGCGATGGGTAGGGATTGGCTGCTGGACTCTTCTGGCGACTCCAAGTATCTCAACCTGAAATAAAAACATATATGGCAACGGAGTGAGTCCATAACTCAGCGAATACCCAACAGATATGCGTAGAAAGTTATAATAACAATAGGAGTCTACGCTGATACAGTCTCATATGAACAATATGAAAGGGTATACTGAAGCTACTGAATCAAGATACATACCTGAATCCATCTAACCTGGAAAGAGGGTAATAAATACCGAATGGAACAACAATAGACATATAAGTAGGATAACAAGTCTCCCGTATATGCAATGTCAATCAAGTGCAAGAATCAAGTGCAGCAAACAATGCACGATGCAAAGTATGCACATGGTGCAATGACATGTGTCACCCCCTAGTCCCAGTCAGGATATCGTCCACGACGTCCGCGTGGGTAGAGCTGTAACAACCTGTACCCAGTCAGGACATGGTCCACAACGTCCGCGTGGGTCAGCATGCAATAATGCAAGGATGGTGCATGCCCCAAACATATAAAGCACTCTGATGCAAATACATGTGCCACCCCCTAGTCCCAGTCAGGATCGTCCACAACGTCCGCGTGGGTAGAGCTGTGACAACCTGTACCCAGTCAGGACATCGTCCACAACGTCCGCGTGGGTCAGCATGCAATAATGCAGAGATGGTGTATGATAGATACACATACCTTCCTCACTAATATCCTTAATATACTAAGTCTCAGCCTGAATTCCTATAACAGGAAATGTTGGTGGCCTACAAGGTATACTGGCCGAAATCCACAGATCCCTCATGTCAAATGCAAGAGATACATCACGATATCTAAGAATACGTATAGATATGACAAAATCCGAGACTGTATAGAACTAACTGCATAATAACACAGGGATAAAACAGCAAGTATCCAGAACGACATAATAAACAGGGATAGCGTCTAATCTTACTGCTATCTATAACAGTCTAAGCATAGCAAAATGACAATATCAGATAGATAAGTCAAAAGAGTACCCGCCTCAAAAATGAAGAATCCGTATATGTAGGGAAACTCCGGTCCAATAATCAGCAACTGTAATTGCATCAATGCCCTGTATCAAGGACATATTTAATTAGCTATTACAAAAATGGTAACTAGCTAATTAATTCCTAATCCATACTCAGATTAACCTAAGTATTCCTTTCTCATCTAACTATCTCTAATTAAATGGAAAGGTTCTTAATTACCTCATGTAATTTTAAGATTAGGTTCATTTTGTTTTATCCCACATTCCAATCCCATAACACAGATCAACATCGGAAGCTTAACTCCGTCAATTAACAAATCCTTCCAAGATTAGATAAGCAAGGCATCCCTACTACACAACCGATTCAAAAGCAAACCAAAAATCAAATCATAACTGAATTAAGACCAATAGTTAACCCATTCACACTTCAAACACAGTTGATCAAAATCCCAACAGATAATTGAACTAATACCTAAATCAAATTCCCAACACCAACCTTCCATAGCATCACAACACTAACTCATTCCATTAAATCGAAATCATTCAAGGACAGAGTTAGTTAAAATAGTCTCACAGCAGAAAGATCAATGATCTGTCCAAAGCGTAATCCAAAAATCAAGAACACCACAACAATGCAACCCCCCCCCCCAAATAGACATTGAACAGATCTATAGCCTTACCTGAGATGGCACGCGATCAATTCAACTCTTCCATGTTCCACTCTCACCACGCCCAGCTAAAATCCACAGCAACCACTAGCATATGATACACACTGCTTCAAGCCCAACACAGTTTATAGCACACAATCCAAGCATAAAAACCATAAAGTAACTAACGATTGAAATCCAACTCTCGATATCAAAAGAAAACCCAAATCTGTAAACCAATTTGAAGTACACAAATCATCCAGATCCATACCAATATTATCAACCCTTCAAGCATAATCCAAATCTAAGAATTCATACCTGAATTGGAACGAACGAGTTCCCTCTTGCCCTAGATCCTACTAGAACAGAGGAAAGGTGGCGACGACCTAAATCATTCCCTCTCTTCTTGGCAATCCATGGAGCTAGGGCTCCCACGATTCCTCGATCGACCTGCGATACAACGCTGCAACCCTTCTCCACGATCACCCCTGATCAACGTCGGTCGGTGATGTGCTCCAAGACATCCTCAGTCGGTGAGGGAAGAGGTAGCATCAGAGAGGTTGCAAGATTGAGCAGCGAAGGAGGACGACATGTACAATCTGATCCACGGAAAGGAGCTCAGCGAAGGAGAAGAGAGGAGAAGGAATCGAGCGCTTCGGATTTGGCTACGGCTAGGGCACGAGAAGGGGAGAGGGCGGAGTCGGGTGAGGCTGCGGCGAAGACTGCGAGGAGAAAGGGAGAAGAAATGGGTTTCGGCTGATTAAGACTAGGTTTGGGTTTTTAAACACAAAATATATATATATATATATATATATATATATATATATATATATATATATATATATATATATATATATATATATATATATATATATATATATATATATATATATATAATATATATATATATATATATATATATATATATATATAACTTCTTCAATAAATCGAAAAAAAAAACTAATTATATTTCTTTATTTATTCGATTTAACTTCATAAGTTCCACCAAGGATTCAGAAAAATTTCTAAAAATTTCCCGCTATATTCTACAAGGTTATTTCTTGATTTAAACTTTAGAATTACTTGCCGTATTTTACACAGACTGATGGACAGACAAAGAGAGATAATCAGGTTCTAGAAGATATGCTCAGAGCTTGTGCATTGGACTTCAAGGGCAGTTGGTGCAAGTATTTATGTTTAGCTGAGTTTGCCTACAACAACAGTTACCAAGCCACTATTGGTATGGCACCCTATGAAGCTCTTTATGGTAGGAAGTGTAGATCTCCCCTCTGTTGGTATGAAGGTAGTGAGAAGAAAGAAATGGGGTCACAGACTGATCTTATAGATGATACCACAGAAGCTATAAGGAGTATCCGCCAGAGAATAGAAACTGCTCAGAGTAGGCAGAAGAGCTACGTCGATGTACGCCGTAGGCCGTTAGAGTTTGAAGTTGGGGATACAGTTTTCCTCAAAGTAGCTCCTATAAAGGGTGTGATGAGATTTGGCAAGAAAGGCAAGCTAAGTCCTCGATACGTAGGGCCCTACCCAGTGACGAAAAGAGTTGGCAAAGTAGCTTATGAGTTGGAGCTACCCTCAGAGATGTCAGCAATACACAATGTGTTCCATGTCTCAATGCTAAAGAAGCATATCCCAGATGCCAACCAAGTGATTGAGCCACAGATGGTACAAGTGCAAGAAGATCTCAGTTATGAAGTCGACCTATTCAGATAATAGATCGAGCAGATAAGAAGCTGAGGAACAAAGTGATACCACTAGTAAAAGTTTTAAGGCTGAATCAGAAATATGAAGAGGCAACTTGGGAATCAGAAGATAGCATGAGGCAAAGGTATCCAGAGTTGTTCTAAGTTCGAGGACGAACTTTTTATAAGGTAGGGAGGATTGTAACACCCAATAATTTCCTGGTATTATTAGGGATTTTTAGGAATTTTTCTAGCATTTTTCGGAATATTATAGCATTTTTTCGGATCAAAATAAGAGAAAAAAATTAAAGGGGTCGAGTGGGGATCGATCCCGCGACAACAAGGCAAGCCAACACTTAAGCGAATCCAAGAAACCAGCTGGGCTAGGGTATCAAGCACAGAAAAGGATGAAACAAAATAATATTATAGTTGATTTAGCCCGTTTCATTAAGAGGTATTCAAACTCCCACTTAAGTTGTGTTAAGACCCCTTTTAGGGTTTCGGGAGGCCGCGCGAGCAGGGGTTGGGAGCTGCGAAAATAGGGAGAAAACAAGGGGTTTTCTTCCTCCTTCTTCCTCCTCTTGAGCGGAGAGCCTAGGGCTTCTTCCCTAGGGCTAAGGAGTGGAGATTTCTTGCAAAGGAAGAGGAAAAGAGTCCTACACTAGGAATTTTGAGATACTTAGTGAGTTTTCTTGAAGAAAAGGGTAAGTAAATCACTCACCTGCAATAGGAGTAGCTTCGCATGTAGTTTTCTCGTTGTAGAACCTTGATTTTGTGATTTATATGCATACTTGGAGAATATTATTTATTGTGTAATTAAGTTTCTCAAGAATACATGTTTTTAATCATAGAACTTGAATTGTAATAGATTTTTATATATGTGATCTAAGTATGGGAGACCAAGTTCTTGAAAAGTCCCAAAATTGAGTTTTGGGTTAAGGGCATGCAAGGTGCTCGATGGAAGTTCCAAGTAAGAAAAGGTAAAGGTTTATAGTGCAAAGTTTATGAAAAAAGAAAGTTAGCTTGATAAATACAAGCATTATGAGTAAGAAAGTATTTTACTTTTGTAAAAGGACATGTACCGGGCAAAAGAGAGGCCCACAGAAAGTTAGAAAGAAGCTCTAATAGGGTGCGGTGGCTAGCTACCCCGAAACCTATTAGGGATGCGCGCATTGGTGCACTGATACCAGGTACATTGTCAAGGCCTGAGAAAGTTGAGTATTATTTTGAAGTATATGAGTATATGGAAGTGTTTCAATTTTCCTTAAGTGTATGTTTTGTTATGTATGATAACATGGTTATGTTATAAGCATGTTAAAGGGAAAGAGCAAAGAAGTTATGTTTTAAAGTATGGAAATGTATCATTAGTAAGTTTCAAAAGAAATTATGAGCATGATAGATTTGCCAATGTTTTAGTGCTAGTAAATGATTTCAAGTATGATTGAGCATGATAAGTATATGAAAGTTTCCATGTGTAAGTATTTCAAAGTGCATGTGTTTTGAAGCAAGCATTATTTGAAAAGAGCATGTTTATCTCTTATCGTTGGATTTGTGAGTTAGGATTTACTTACTAAGCATTTTGCTTATTAGTTGCATTTCCTTCTATTGCAGACAAAGGTAAAGAAAAAGCTTAAGTTAAGGAGGCAAAGGGACTTGCATTGATGTTCAGTGGCGGCGGAACCGTGGAAGAGATCATTGGGCTAAGTCTTGTAGAACATGTGTTTTGGTGTTTCGAAGTGGTAGAATGAATGACTTTGTTTAAACCTTGCATAGATACAAAATTTAGTACAAACTCTAGTCTAAAGTTCACATAGATTTTGATAGCTTATTTACTTCCGCAAAAGTCCTAATTTCAAGTTTATGAAGTTGTTTTGATTGGCTAAAATGTTTAGAGAACTAGTATAGAGTATAGAAATGGTGTTATGTCTTTGTATGGCTTGAAAGTATATGTTTTGTGGATGGATGGAGATGAGTTTCAGGTCTGAAATGCAGGTTTTCAGGCATGCCAGTCGACTGGTACAGGACCAGTCACCTGCCCTATCGAACAGTAGCTTTTGTTCGATGCACCAGGTGACTGCCAAAAGGCCAGTCGCCTGGTACCAGTCGACTGCTATATAGCAGTCGACTGGTACCATTAAAGAGAAGTTGTGTAGAGCAGTTGGTTAGTGCTTTAGTGTTACAAGACCTAAGAGGTCTAGCGGTCAAATCTTGGCAAAGCAAATAAAATGAAAGTTGTTTTTTTTTAAAAAAAAAAAGAGAAGGAAAAAAAAATAAATAAATAAAGCAAGTTAAGGGAAGTCAAGTAGTAGTAACTTAAATTTAAGTATCGAAAGGTGGGTCGTCACAAAGTCATCATGCCAGTTCTATGCCCATGGTTTATAAATCTTTTGAGGTCATCGTGCCAACGCAACAAGCAAAAATAGCCAAAGGCAGGTTCCTGCAGTTTGCCAAAAGCATGCAATGCCTTCATAGAAAAATTAATAGGTGTTTCTTTAGAGAAAACTCACGTAAGGAAACATCAGTTTAAAGATGGATGAAATCTTCAATCAGTTTGTTAACTGCTTTGATTTAAATTCTAGTTATGCTTGCAAATTGATTTAGTTCCTTCACTGAAACATGTTTTTTGTAGTATAATTTTTCCTTGTTTTTTGTAGTAGTTTCATGTTTCAATATTTCTGTCAACCTTACCGTGTTCAAGTTGTTGCTCCGTGGAGGAGTTTTTAACTGCTTAGGACCGTGGAGATTTGAATTGGTTGGGATGCTTGTTAAGTTTTTTAACTGCTCAATGTGCTTTAGCTCTGCATCTGCCGTGGAAGAGGCTTGCAGATTGTTTTGAAAGTTTTGAACTGCTCAGTTTTTAGCAGGCTCATTAAAAGTTTTAACTGCTAAAAACTTTTTAACTGCCGTGGAAGAGGCGTGCATCTTTAACTGCAGTTTTTAGCAGGTGTGCATACGCTTTTAACTGCAGATTGTTTTGAAAGTTTTAACTGCTCAGTTTTTAGCATTTGTTTTGAAAGTTTTAGACACTAACCTCAATTCTTATATAAAATCATACAGATTTGACTCAAGGATTATATTCAACAATAACCCATTTGTTGAAAATCATTTTATAGATGAAGAATCTGATCAAGGTAACCTATCCTCCAGAATATATTAATTGATTTCGCTATATTTATTCAACTATTTATTTCTCTTTTATTTCTAGATGTAGATTGTGAAACTGAATCTTCTACTGCTAAGAAGAAAACTAGAGGCCCTATTTTTATGAAAGAAATTTGAGGTCAACCAAGCACGCTGTCTTGTCATCTGGTATGATATGCAATTTTTTAATTAGCTATTATTATTGTATATGTCATTATGTTAGTGACTTATAAAACAAATATTAATTATATTTGCAGTTAACGGTTAATGAAGAAGTGGTCTATTAACATCAGTGTTTCGCACAATTCAAAGTCTACATTTGACCTTAATTTAGTTACTTTATGTTATTTAAATTTTCTTCATTTATACAATTCTTTTACAATCACAGTTCTTCACTTGATCGTCCATGTTCCAATGCCCTGAGATGGTCTTCTGTGGCATGGAGATTAGGGGCCTTCAGTTTTAAAGGCTCATATGAGCTCTGCTCCGGGACAAGGGAGAAAGCAAGGCTCAGATAGTCTTCACTTGATCTGCCAGAAGAAAATTGAGATAGCAAAATCATACCTTCACTATTGAGCTACCGAGTAACTGATATTTGGTTGCTCTATTTCGTCTGAATTGGGTTATCTTCATAGATATATTTTTCAATCCACTTAACAATTTCTTCACTAAAAACTCAAGTCTAGAAATTAATCACTCATTTCTAGTAATAGCATCTGAATACATTGATGCATTTATTAACCACAGTTTATCAAGTATTTAAATTAGCTTTTGTTTTAAAAAAATCTATCTTGTTCCTTTGATTTTTGTCTTCAATTACTCAAACATTTTAGTGATAGCTTAATATTTTTAATCTAGTTTTGGGTGTTGAAGATATTGGTCATACTCCATTGTTTTTGTTACCATTGTTCTAATCCTTTGTGTTTTTTCCCATTCCTCTGCTAATATTTCTATAGTTTGTGAATGCACTATCTGTTGGATCTGCTATCACTGTGATAATTTTTCTTCTCTTTCTTATCTGAATTAACCAAGTACTCCAATTATGACTACTCATACATCTGGTGTTAGTGCTATCTGCTAGTGCAGTCTTTGAAAATATGTTATTGATGAATGGGAAGCTATTTGACACAATGGAGAAACTCACAAGGTTGATCATCTGTTGTGTCAAAGAGTTTCTCCGTCTGCTAATAAAGAGATAGAACCAACTGATTATTTTCTTCAGGAGATAAAGTAACCAATATATTATTTTCTTCAGGGACGACAGGTACTACAGTTGTTTTGATTCTAGATTAATCTTCAATAGCTTTTCACTTGATAGCTGATTGTTTAATTTAATATGTTCACACAGGAGAACCTAAAGCTATTCCTTGGACTCAGATATCCCCAATAAGATGTGCAGCTAATTTATGGACCCATATAGATATTCGACCAGGAGATATTTGTTGTTGGCCAACAAATTTGGTGTGGATAATGGGACCAATTTTACTTTATTCATGTGTCTTAAATGGTGCTACTATGACTCTCTACCATGGATCTCCTCTTGGACGTGGTTTTGGAAAGTTTGTGCAGGTAATTCCTGCTCCAAATTCAAAGCTTCCATTTTTAAAATAAATACACTAATTTATCCATGAGCCATGGTTAATTAGTGAACATATTTCTTAGGATGCATCTGTGACAATGTTAGGAACAGCTCCCAGCCTAGTGAAATATTGGAAGAGCAGCAAATGCATGGAAGGTCTTGACTGGTCCAAGATCAAGTGTGTATTTAATGTTAGTGCTTATTCACTATAATCTCAAGTGATGAATAACTGATACAATTTCTATGAATTCATGCTGGCAGGGTATTTGCTTCTACTGGTGAAGCATCTGATATCGTTGACGACCTTTGGCTCTCTTCTCGCAACTTCTACAAATCAATTATTGAATGTTGCGGTGGAATTGAACTTGCATCTTCTTACATACAGCAAAGTTTGGAAAATTGAAGATGCAGCAAAGTTTGGAAGTTTGGTTATGTTTTGCTTTAAGAGACATAATTTTTTGCTAGTTCTTAAACTAAATACATTTGGTACATTTGTGATTGTGATTAATGCATAGATATTTTTTGAGGTGACAAATTTGGTAGTCTTGTATTGTAAAAAAATTGGCAATTATTAATTAGCACTTTAATTTAAATTTAAAATTTTTATTTGTGTTTATGTTAATTAGTTATATGTGTAAATATTTATATCATGAAAATATTGAAAATGAGTGAGATATTTATTAATATATGATATTTTTTATGTCACAATAGAACACCAAATCATGTAGATAAAAATATCATTGTAAAACTCATATGAAGATATTTTAAAATGTTATAATAAATAACTATTAATGATAATTTTAAATGCCCTTATAGACTAATATAGCAAACATTTATATGTGTCACTATAAATTACATAATGAGGCATTTTAAATTAACTTTATAAACTATCATTAGTGACATTTTTTATTATGACTATAAATAAAATTCAAGACACTTATAATTGTCTTGATAATTAATTTTAAAGGATATATAAATTTGTCATCATTGCTATAATAAAACAACATATATAAATGTTATTACAAATTTTATAGTGACACTATTTTTTGTCACTATAATAATTATTCATGCTATTAGTGTTGTCACTATTTTTATTTTATAGTGACATTAAGAATTGTCATAAGTGATAAGACTTTAGACGACATCACTATAGAGAACATTTTAACTTAATGTCACTATATCAAAAATGTCAGTATAAGTAATATATGATGACACTTTTCAATGTCATTAAAAGCATTTTTTCTTGTAGTGATTATTTCGGGATTTAGGAATCGTACTCCATAATATAAACTGAGGTCCTATCCAATTATCGAGTCAGTACAAATTGGATAACCTCGGGTATCGGTCCTGCTCAACGTACTCATAACACACTAGTGTAATTCTATGGTCAAAACCAACCACACCTAATCACAATACAACCATTCCGATGGGTTGTTCAATTCCATCTCGATTGTGGACCTCTTATTTATACTAAGCAAGAGACTGATAACATGATCTTCTGTGTGTCACCACACAACATGTACTAATGCATAGTAATTGGACTTCGTGCATGTACTAATATAAACAGGCAGCTAGTGTAGTTGTGATTCTCTTTTCAAAATAAGATGTCCATATAAAGAAATCATGTCTTTCAGTATACACATCCTACAATCTCCCACTTATACTTAAAGACATTGCTATTCTCAAAATGTCATACATCTGACTCCCAACCGGCTACACCGGTAGGACTTTTGCCCAATCTTACGATCAGGACTTCGGTGCCCAGCCCTCGGCCAGGACTTATTGCCTAATTTCTCGAATCAGGACTTCGTGCCCAGTCCACGACCAGGACTTATTGTCCAACCCTATGTCAGGACTTCGGTGCCCAGCCCTCAGCCAAGACTTATTGTCCAATTCCTCGAATCAGGACTTCGTACCCAACCCTCGGTCAGGTCTTCGGTGCCCAGCCCTCGGCCAGAACTTAGTGCCAATCCATAATCAGGACTTAGTGTCCAATTCTTCGAACCAGGACTTATTGCCTAGGTTAACTAGGACTTTTCTTCAGTTTGGTACTGATTTCTTGACTCACCCTTCCCTTATTTAATGTATCACCAACTTAAACATATTGGTAAACATTGAAACACTAGAGGAGGACATCACTGATGCATCTTGCACCAACACATAATCTGCATCAAATACCCTAGACTCGAGTATGTCCTTTGTCTATGTACAAAAGACCCTTTTTGGAGCGCCTCTGATATATTAAATAATGCGGATCATAACATCCTAATGTTCCTTGCACGGAGAGTTGAGAAACTGACTTACTATACATACTGCAAATGAGATGTCTGAACGAGCAACAGTAAGATAGCTTAGTTTCCCTATTAATCGCATGTATCGTCAGAGGATGGAAAAATCTCGTTAATCATTTTTTTTTACAATAGCTAATCCCCCTTTATCTCGTTTATTGTGATAAACTATAATAAGATTTCAAAAAAAATCAAAAAAAATTAAATTTTCTAAAAAAATAAATAAGATTATTTCTTAGTTTTATCCTTAAATTTAATTATTGTATCTCATATATGTGGTCTAACTATTATGGATGTTGCATACACATAAAGACTTTCAACTAAATATACCAACACAAAAGTCTTAATTAATAATATTAGTTCTATTAACTTAACCAAAAATCTAATACAACACTATAGAACTAAACATATAGAAATAAAATATCATTTCCTAAGAGACCACGTAGTTAGGGATCATATTGTACTTAATCATATTTAGTAAATTTGGTACATTCAAAAGACGGTTAGGAATCGGTCGAATAGGTTATGAAAATATTCATTTTTGAAATTATGTCTTATATTCTATGTTTTTCAAAAATTACATGTTTTTCAAAATATGTTTCCATTATACTTAGATTTTTCAAAAACTTAAGTTTTTTTTCTTCTTAGTTTTCAAAACCTACCTCTTCAAAAACCTAAGTGTTTCAAACTTATTTTTCCTTTTATGGACTTAGCCTAGTCCTTCCTTTAGAAAGCATGTATGATGTACCTATAACTTTAGATAGTTAGCATCTCACAAGTACATTAGGATTACTTTACTTATATTCAAAACCTAAAATGGTGTGAGATACCTAGGGTCTTGCTTCGACTTAAGATGCTTATGTCAGTACATCAACACAAATCTGAGTGTTAAATATGAATATATATTGATCAAGTTAAGTAGTCCTTCGTAGTAAATAGCTAACTGGATAAGAATACTTAACTTGACTAACCTAGTAAAAATTACTAACTTTTGATAGTTAATAAATAACTAAAACGTTATATATGTACTTAAAGAAAATAGATGAATTACTTTGAGTTACTATTTTTTAAAATTAATTTTACTTTAAAATCATGCTTGGACTTTAGAGAATGCTCAAACTCATTATTTAGAAATTTTTTTAAGCATCATTACCTCCATGGCATGATTAAATTCTCCATCTAAATTTTTTGGAAAATATTTTTATATTTTTTTATGCTTAATTTTTTCTCTCAAAATAATTCTTTTGCTTAAAAATGTTATTAATTTTTTAAAAAAAACCTGTCTTTTAATATGTTTTTCATTTAATTAAAAAAAATATTTTTTTTGTTGTGAAAGTTTTGAAAAATAAAATTTATTCTCCCCCTTAATGGGCTTTACTCAGAATTTTTTTTCAAAAAACTTTACTTAGAAATCTTTATTTACTTAAAAAATTATTACAAATAAAATTGATTTTAATTAGAAGTTTTTGAAAAAAAAATTGTGTGTGTTTTACTTAGAAATTTTATTTTTGAAAAAAATTTGGTTACTTGGAAAATTTTTGTTTTCCTTAAGAAATTTTTTCCTATGTACCCAACCTTATGCCTTTTTTTGATATTGTCAAAGGGAGAGAGAAAAGTCAAAATTAAAATTTTGGATTAATATTTTGAAAATTATACAAGTTTTTCAAAATTCCAGGGGAAGCATAAGTTTTTCAAAATTTTAGGAGGAGTATATGAAATTGAGGGGAGCATAGAAAACTTTTTGAAAAGTTAAAGGAAAACTTTTTGAGATTCAAAACTCTATTTCATGAAAAAGTTTTTCTAAAGTTTGAATTTCTCTTTTTAGACTCAAAATTCTATTTCTTGAAAAAGTTAGAATTTCTATGTTAAACATCTTAAATTGTTATATTTGTCTTAAATTATTATATTTGACTTAACTTTGAATTAGGTTGTCATAAATCAAAAAGAGAAAGATTATTAGTGTTGGAAGCGCTAACTAATCGAACCAAAATTTTGATATTGGCAAAGGTTCAAAGTTAAGAGTTGTTGTGATCTAACACAGTTGAATTAAGTGTGTAGGAATCCTAATTCTACTAAGTACTAAGTCTGGTCGTGGTAGCTAGGCAATGAAGTCCTAGTATGAGAGATTGGGCACTATGTCCTAGTCGTGGTGACTAGGCAATGAATTCCTATTCTAGAAAATTGAGCACTAAGTCTTGATCATGTGGACTGGACAAAGAAGACCTGGCCAAGATGACCGGGCAGAAGCCTTGGTAGATCAAGGACGACAGACAGAAGTCTATGCGGCCCGAGGATTAGAAGACTAAAGTCCCGGAAGTCGAGGATCGAATGTCAAGCAAAAGTCCAATCAGATTTGGTAAAAGGTAATTTCTCCCAAGAGGAGTAGGTGAGGATGTGTTTCCCGTCGAGGGAACAATTGGCATCGATTCAACCTAGGATTTCGGTCGAAACCTAAAAGTCAGGACAAACAATCCAAGACTGTCAATTGCATTTCATTTCATATTATATATTTTTGTCTGTTTGTGCAACTCTGTGATGTAGGCTTGAGTTTTTTAAACCAAGATAGTCCAGGTGCCTGGAAGGGATCTAGGCGCCTCTAGCCGATGTGTTTGGAAGGGGTCTAGGCACTGGGGCAGGATAAAGCTTCACAGAGGCAAACCTCATTCGGTCAGCCTTGAGGCATCTAGAAGGGATTCAGGCGCCTGGAAGGAATAGAGGCACCTGGAAGAGGATAAGTTGTAACGAAGCCATATCAGATCAGATTTGCTTCAGATAGAGGCGCCTGGATACTCCTTTATAAGGAGGTCTTGACCAAGAGCTCAGTACACATATTCTCTATGCAATCCAATGTGTAAACGCTTATCACGCTACTCCAAACTTTGACTACGACGCTGCTCTAGGAATTTTATTAGTTGGTATAATTTACATTACGCATTTGTAATTTCATACTCCGTAACATTTTCGGTTTGATAGTGATTGCCCAACGAAAGTGATTGACAATCGCAGACCTTGGAGTAAAAGTCAACGAAAGCCCTGAACCAAGTAAAACAAAATATGTTAGCATTATTTGTTTTATTTATTTCCGCTACGTACTTTACTTTGGTTTTACAAAAAAAATGTGAAAAAGTGACTCGCGCTATTCACCCACCCATCCCCCCCCCCCCCCCGGCATGCTTTTCGATCCTACAGTGGTTTCTAACATAACTAGAAACATATTGTGTCTCACGCACTACTAGTATATCCAAAAGATGTAAAACAAGTTTGAGAATAGGATTCTTAGATTGAGAGAGATTAAGCCAAATAGCACCAGATTAAAGGGCAAATATGGAAGATATTTATTGGACTAGAAGTATTAGTGGGGTCATGCCTCTAGTAGGCAAGTTGGTTTGGTTTAGGAATAAACTAAAGTTGGTTTGATTTTAAACCAAATTGATTTAGTTTTTGAACTAAGCTTCATGATAATGGATCCGGTTGGCTTTGTAAGTATGGGTTTGATCTTACTTATCAAACCCAGATGGTGGTGTATAAAATCCCTTCATGAGGAGAAAATAATAACAAGTTGGTTTTAGGTTTTCTCCTCTCCTCTCCTCTCCTCTCCCCTCTTTGTGTCGGCCAAGGGTGTCGCAACCCTTGCTGCTGTGGTTGCCTCCCAGCCTCGTCGGCGCCGCCTACTGTCGTCGGATTCCTGCCATCTGCTACGACCTCCCTTCCAACCACCTGCTCCCTACCACCGACCTCCGAGGCGATAGACAGTAGCCATCAAAGCTACCGGACAACAAGCCGAAAGGTTAATTCCCTCGATTTGCACCGCCAGGTTGCCCTCAGCAGGGGCACTAAATGGAGTCGGGGTTCCTCTCTCGAATCATGTCATCTCCCTCCTTTGGCTAGTACCGAAGTAGAGATGAGACTTGTGACTTTGCAAAGTCATCTCGAAGGTATCTCTATGTAGATACAAATAGAGGCAATCCTAGTGAAGATTGCAAGTTGATGTCGTTCCCATTGAATGTCATCAACATGTATATTTCTAAACGAAGTTATTCTACGATTATGTCTTCACATGTATATCCTTGTGGTTGTGTATGTGATGCATGTTGTAATAATTTAGAAAAAAATTTTGCTTCCGCTACATATTTTCCGAAAATAAATTTTTAAAACGCACATATAGAGACACCAACACCACCTACATACAAAAAAAAACATTGAGAGAGGAAGTAAATATAACTTAGGGTGTCAACAACATTGTGACGAAATTGAAATCCTAAAATCATTCCCCCTAATTCGGATTTCTTCTGTCTTCTCGCGTGTGCTCGACTCAATTTCTTTCTCTTTCAAACTCTTGTGAACTATAATTTTTTAGATAACTTGTTGCTCAAATTCGATTAGTACTCTATTTTATAGTTCCTATGATATCGATCTATCTATAATTTACTGGCAATCATGCACTTACGATGACCACTCTTAACATTTGTCTGCCCTTGTCCTGTGCGGCTAGTTTTTGTAAGGCCACAAGGCCATTTGAATATTGTATTTTTAAAACGTTTATCTTCCCTTGTGCTTTTCATATTTCTTTTGCTCTGACTTGCTACAAGTTTCCTATCTTCATCGCTTGGGCCAAACGCGTGGCGATATGATCTTCCTTTTAACTTGATTTTCTAGTACGTATAATAGCCTCCAAAGAGCTCGAGTGGCCTACACTTAACCACTATAGTAAGGACAAAGGTGAAAGGCATTCCACGGTCTTTCCAACACTTTCCCGCTAGCCTCCTTCAAGTAATTAGCACTTGTGCTAAGTCTCCTAATCACATGACAGGTCCTTCCAAATTATGACCTAATTAGCTCATGCTACCTTCAAGCTGAACTTTCTTCGAGATCAAGTCCCCTACTTGGAATGGATAGGGGACTACCTTCTGATTGCATACTCGATAAATTAGACTTTGATACTTATCCATCCAGGAGAAGGTTGTCGCTCATTTTTCTTCCACCAAGTCAAACTCCTCAACATTAAGGGTTTCATTAAACATCAAGATGTAAGCCAACACCTGGGTTGTCTTAACTCCTATCTCTATACGTAGGACTGCTTCGGCTCCATAGACTATAAATGATATTTCTCTTGTAATTGTGTGAGGCAAAATGTTGTTCAGAAGGACCAGAGCACACTAGGTGACTCTTCCACCCAAGTCTCTCTAATGTGCTCTAGCTTTGTCTTCAATCCAGTCCTAAGTTTCTATTAGTAACTTCAACGTGCGCATTGCTCACTCAGTGGGCTACCGTGGTGAAAACCTACTGGATCTTTAACTCCTGACATCAAGCTATCATCTTCCAGCCCTAGAACTATTGTCCATTATCAGTGATCATTCATCGTGGGATCCTAAATCAGCAAATAATATTTTTCCATAGAAATTTTATTACTACTTCCTCCATTATCCGCATGAGTAGTTTCATCTTTTACTCACTTAGAAAAATAAACAATAGCAGCAATCCAAAATTTCTTTTAAGCTAGGATGATCAACCATCACTTTCATGGACTTTGTCAGTCTATTCTTCGAAGGATGATGTCGCTGGCAACTCTCGCACACTTTTACCATCTATCGTGCGCCTTACTACGCTGTCAATAAAAAATACACAACTAGGAGAGCCTTTTGGGTAAAGGCCTTTCCAACAAGATGACTATCAGGACCCTTCATGTATCTCTCTGAATACATAGTACTCTTGGCCCTAAGCATTGTAGTAGCAGTCCGACAAAAGAGCACTTGTAGAAAATCCCTTGTGTTAATAGAAAATGAGCGGCTCTATGGTGCAACTACTTATACCACATGTGGGAGTCGGTCCTCTTGGAAATAAGTCAACTTCCTTTGTCTCTTGGATCACCTCAATCGGTAGAAACAACTCGACCTGAGGCAGACCTCTCATGTCATCTAGTCTCCTAGAGAGCTAGCTAATCGAGTAAGTTCATCAGCACACCTATTCTCCTCCCTCAACTTGAATTGGTTAATGTTTGACATAGCCATAGGCTGCAAGAGCGTCGCACAACTCATACTCATATATAGTTTAGAATAGACTTTGTGCCAAACATGACCAAGTCATGTTGGACCAAGTTGCGCTGTGGACAACACCTCTACACTACAGAATCTTAAAGGAATGAGGTCAACGCTTTAGGTTACTTCAGACATTGGAATATTTAATCTTCTCTTTTATTCTTTCTTTCCATCTCTACAGCCTCCGCGTGCAACCCTTTCTCTTCATCAAATCTCATAACTAGCTAACCGTTTGACCATTACCCTTGCATCTGTCTTTAAAACTTTGTTTCCCCTTTCCACCACAAAATAAGAGAACATTCTTAATGTCATATTTGGCATTATCTTCAACTTGAAAATTCACGCACAACCTTCCATGTACCACTGTCCAACCACACTGTCCAACCAAGGACTCGGTGCAAATTCACTACACTTGTGGCCCTAAATTAATTAAACATCTTTATTCCATCAGGAGAAGCCATGACCGAGACCATTCGTTGCTTGGTTGAGACCTTGCTGCTCAAATGAAGTCCGAGTAGACAGTGATACAAGCCTCATGATTCCATGAGACACTAGAAGATTATGAGTCTTTGAATTTCCTGTGAATTTTGAGTATAACAGCCACGTGAAAAAAAATGTATTGATTTTATACCAGCCAAGTACATCAACCTAAATGTGAGCTAACAATATGACGTGTGTCTGACAGGATCAGTTATAATTGATCGCTAAATAGCTAAGGGTGGAAGAAATTTTATTTTCGAAAATATTCATCTGTCGGATATTAATCTTTACTCTATTGTAACAAATCCACCGTCTCTAGCCAACAAGGCATACCCGCTGAGACGGCTAGCAAGACCCCAAGAATATTAAGAATAAGTCAAAGCTGGGACAATCAACAAATATAGCCTAGAATTCCGTTGGCAACAGTAGGACAGGTTGGGAATCCACCTTCCTTCGGTGTTTGCCCCTGCCTCTCCTTTCATAAGTATCAAGTTGCGCCTATTATTTTTTTTTTTGTAATTTTAGTTTCATCTCCTTATTCGCCCACCGATCTAGAAATGTTCACAATAATATATCGATAGTCAATCTCTGCAGTTTTCGTCATCCTAGGGAAATCATTCCAATACTGAAATAAGACTGTTTGCAAAAGCAAACAAATTGCACCTGCTAATGGTAGAGTTTTATGTGGCCAGATCATCATTGTACATCCAACCTGCTTAGTGAATTAAATTTAGATCTATTTCCAAAGTACAAATTATTCAGTATAGTACATATACTTCGCCTATCCCTGAACTAACTACCATTCGAGTAAAGACTCAAACCTGACCGATAACAACGGAGGCAAACAAAACGACTCATCTTCATTAGAAGACTGGAATGATTTGTGTAGAATATGAATGATGCTGAAGTTGCGTAGTCAAGATCCATAAACTGGGAAACTAACTCCAACTCCCACAAAATTTGCATATGGTGTTCATTAGTCATCCTTGACATGGGCATGATTTTTCATTACATGGACAAACACTGTGGACAGTATCATACCAACTATGTAGCCAGCAACTGATCCATATGTAACGCAGATTGGCCATTCCTACATACATAAAACTTCAAATTACATCCTATGAGAGTAGGTTCAGGAGGTTGCACATTTGTTGCTTCCAAGTTGTTGGACAAACTAGAAGATTTGAAGAACAAGTTTGTTTTATCATTTAAAGAAGTAAAAGTGTATTAAGGAGCAATAACCTGCCATGGCATTTCCCAGTCAAGTGGCATAGGCCAAGCTCCAAGCCATGCACCAACAATAGCTCCTTGAGCTGGTAAAGAAACCAGGCAATCAGTTGCTTCCTTTGGCCTGTAAGAAATGAAATTATATTCAAGTGTTGAAACCAATGAGTACTTCAGAGAAAATCAATGCCAACAATGGAGAAATAATTGTGAATAAAAGTGAAGCAAAACAGTCAACCTACTTGGAATTAGCTAGAATGCGCTGCCAGTCCATCCTAGACCATCCAAAAACACAGACTGCAGGTACAAACTGATAAGAGTGATGGTAAGTACACAACAGCTAGAATCATTGTTATGCTCTCGTTTTATAGACTAATTTGGTACTAATCTTTGGTCAATGAATTGCCATAATTGCTCAACCAGATGAGTAGTAGATGTGAACAAATTCTATAGCAATCCTTTTTTCAAGCTTCTCCTGGTTTTTTATATTAGTTAAATCCTTTTTCAAGCTTAGTTAGTAATCATTGTAACCAACTAAGCAAATTCTAGCAGATTAAGCAGAATTGAACTACAAAAACAGTAATTAAATTTGACCTGAACTAAAACACTTAACAACAAAGATGAATGACGAGAAATATGAAAACATTGTAAAACCATCATGAGGCATACTTTGATCAGAATTCAAGTAAAAATAACGTAGGAAAAAGGAAATGCATAAATCAATCTATCTATTACAATGAATCAAAACAAGCTTACATATAAAATTCAGGAAAGAATGGGAATGCAAATTTCTTCAGGCCATTTAGTCTTCCAACTTTGACAAGAAAATGAGAATTATTACTCATTATTACTTACAGTAAACAATGACATGAGACATGACCAGTAGATGGTGCTTAGCCAATACCTGTATAAGATATAAATTGTCCACTGTTTAAACAATCAGATTGACATGCTTCAAACCAGAAAGGTCGAAGCTAAAGAAAGTTGAGAACGTTTTTTATTGTCTGTATCAGACCTACTACATTCACTTGTACTGAAAAAAAGCATTTTCTCATTGCAAGAACAGCGATAGACATACTTAGGGCCAACAGGTGCGCCCAGAACAATTGCTCCAAGTGCATTTAATAAAGCTCCTGACATGTATAAGCCAAATGACACGTAAAAGGTGAGAAAGACTACAATCTTTAAAGAAATAAAATGGAAAATAAAAGATCACAAGATTATTTGTAAGATGTTATCAATAAGTTATAAACCAATTTATAAGCCTCCCTAAGATACGACCAGATCAAAAACACTGTTTTTCCCATAACGTTAGGGAAAATTACAAATGAATATTAGGAATGTTTTAGCTACTAAACCCAACAAACTCAGGAGGGATTTCAGCAAAATCAAAATGAGGTAGAAAAAAAAATGATTAACGAGGTTTTTCCAACCTTAGTCGACCAGTCCGGCCCCACGGAAGTTTCCCACTAGCCGCCAGGATAAATCGGGAAGCGCTCGCGGCGGACGGTCTAGAAGCCCAGCGTCTCAGTGTTCGCGCCCCATTTAGAGAAAAAAAAATTCCTACAAAATACGCTGTAGCTGGGGATCGAACCGTAGATGCCTAGGATGACAATTAGTCGCCCTTCCGCTGCACCATAGCCCCGGGGGCAAAAATGAGATAGAGAAAGACTCATACTATGAGATAAAATGATTACCACTAGATGACTCTATTGTCATGGCATCATTATTGTGTGCCCCTCACCACCGGCCCCACAGCAAGATAAAGGGAGTAAAATCGAGCGGCCTCTTTAGGTGGAAGGGATTTTATTCCCCAAGGGATTGTTCCCTCAGGGATTCGATCCTTGCTCTCATGTGGCAATCTCTCATGTCCTGGCATCATTATAGAAACTTGAAACAAAGCAATCGGAAGCAGTTATGAAAGTTTATTTCCGAGGCAACATTCTACTAATTAAGTATTGTCTTGTATAGTTTCAAGAAAATAACTCAGTCTTTTGTAATGCTAATTATTCTAATTCCATGAAGCTAAATCTACAGTTTAACTTCTAGCTGAATTGCAATGTCATCTTTGCAAAATATAAAATGTCTATGGTAGTTTTACAGATAGTTATTTATATTTACTTAAAAGGTTTCCGACTAAGATAGCGAATTAATGGATTAGTGTTTATTGAAATTACCCTTATGTAGTCAAATCATACAAAGGAAATCAAACAAGAGGATGAAAAAGATGCAACTTTATGTAAACAATAATGGCACCCTGCATCACATACACCTTCCAAATTGATCGAGACTCGTGGTGATGGAAATCAGTGAACCTCCGGAACAATTCCAATAATTTAAATTATCTATTCCCAATCTAATCAAGCTGAAACAATTCCATAATTTCATAAATTATTATTGAACGCGTGAATATGAATTCATGAAGAATTTAAATAAATACAACAACAACCAAGCCGTATCCCACTAGGTGGGATCGCCTATGTAGATCCTTTTACGCCATTGAACTATATCCCCTACTATATCATCATTTATATTTAAATAAATTTTATCTTGTATTACTGTTACTAACCAAGTATTTTTTTTAATCTTCCTCTTCCTCGTTTGATATGCACATTTGTCATAATTTCAATCGTTTAATTGAAGCATTTATTGGTCATTTAAGTATATGGTCATACCATCTCAAACGTATCTCCCAAAATTTTCCCTCAATAGGTGCACCCCGACTTTCTCTCTAATATTTTTATTTCTTATCTTATCCATCCTTATATGTTCACACATCCACGTTAACATTCTCATCTCATTTTTTGTTCATGTTTCTCCAGCAGTTGTTTTGTTCTTTCAACATCAATTTTTAACAGTAATTCCCTAAACTGATATTGAGTTGGAGACTTGAATCCAGGTCCAAATTTATCCACTGCCTCCATTAATTGCTTGAAGCTATCATTATCAACAGCATTGAATGGTATTGCATTTTCATAAACTCATCTTCCAAAATATTGTTGAACTTGTTTAGTTCTCTCTTTGAAAAGAGTCTCATTTTTTTTTTTTTTGCAATGCACTTTATTTTCGGTCCCATTTGAATTTTTGGGGAAGCACCTTTTTTTTTGTCCCATTTGTACCTATATTTTCTGGAGCAATTACTAATGCAAATCTATCCATAAGGCCGAGGATGAGGTTTTTTAGATGGATATATCCCTTCAATTTCAAAATCTTCTTCTTCATCAAGAGAAACTGTCACCTCTGTTTTACAACTTTGTTCTTCCGTTATTTTGTTCTTTTTAATGTGTCTCCCTTCTAAAATAGCCTATTTGCATTCTTTTTTCTTGAGATGTTTTTCGACAACCAGATACATTTTCAGATATATTTACTATGTGCTCCTTGATCGTATATACTCCCCCGACATTATTTTTCCATACAACTTGCATTTAATTTTGTCGAGGTTTTTAAAATCAATCAACAACCCAAATGTCATTTGATTTTTTTCTAAGAATCCCGGATTCGAGTTGAGTGACTGATACTGTCGAAGATGGATTGCTTGCCACTGTAATTATGACAACCTAAAAAGTGATTTAAAAATAAATTTACGAACTTTAGAATCATTAATAACAAATCTAAGAAAAAAAATATATAAAATAATTAAGATATAATTATATATAAAATTAAGATTTTAAGACTTAAGACCATTGAAATAAATAAAAAATATATATATATTAGTAAAATAATATTATCAGAATATAAATTTAATTTATATGAATTTATAAAATTTATTAGAATTTTTTAAATTATGCATATAAATATGATTTATATAATTAATCAGATTTATTAGAATTTTTTAATATAAAATTATTAGAATATAAAAATATTAAAAATTTATTTATAAATATATTTTTTATATAATTTATTGAGATAATTTAATTAGGATTTGAGAAGTCTATTCGAATTATCCATATTTATTTGAGGAAATGTTTAAATTAAATATATAATAAATAACAAAATTTAAAAAAAAACACTGATGCGTCGCTAGCGACATCGCGACGTTGCCACCTACACCGGGCGCATCGCAGAACGCATTCGACATCGCCAAACTCATCAACGGAGGCTTTCGACAGTGCCAGATGACTGGCGATGCGTCCGACGCTAGAGGCATCATCCCGCAACACTAGAAGCTTCGCGAGACACATCCGATGGTGACGCCTCTGGCGCTATCGAACACCTCGTGGGACACTTCAGGCAGTACCAAACGTATCTCTGAAAGCACCGGAAACGTCACGAGAGGTAAAAAACAATAATAGAAAACTTTAAAAACATACCAGTGATCGTTGTCTTCCGAAGGAGATGAGAGGAGTCGAACAGCGTGAGCGGCGGATGAATTGACGAAGATTTAGGATTTTAGGCCTTTAAAAAAAAAGTTAAAACCTCGAAATTTCCACGACGCTTGGCGTCGCACAGGGCCACCTAGGCTGGCTGCACACCGGGTTTCCAGTGCAGTCATCGACCGTCGGCCGCCAAGAGCCTAAGCAACCACCTAGGGCGTAATTTAGAACACTGCTCTATCGTTCTGCAACAATGATCATAAATGCTTAAAACTAACAATTACAAACAACTCGTCATCTTATATATTAACTGTCTCATTACGTCTAATATTATTAAACTGAAATTCTATATATTCTATCTTTACTCTACTAAGTCTAAAACCATTCACTTCTAGCATCTCCTACCAAGATTCAAATCTAGCATTTACTCTTTCACTTGTCTCATCTACCAAAACAATATCATCTACAAATAACATGCACTGTGTTACTTTATCTTGGATGTATCTAGTGAGTTCATTCATGATTAGTATAAAAAGATAAGAACTTAGAACTGGTCCTTAATGTAACCTTATCTTTATGGAAAAATTTTCAATTAATCGACCTAAAATCTTCACTCGTCACTACATCCTCAAATGTATTCCTAATTAGATCAATATATATTAACATCTCTCTTTTCTAGAATTCTCTATATAATTTCCCTTAGAACTCTACCATAAGCTTTTTCAAGATCGACAAATACCATGTGTAAGTCGTATTTCTGTTCTTGATATTTTTCAATTAGTTGTCTAAGAATATGTATAGTTTTTATTGTCGACCTTAGTTGTTTTTAATTACTCTTTCTAAAAATTTCATAGTATGACTCATTAGTTTAATACTCTTATAGTTTACACAATTTTGTATGTCTTCTTAATTATTAATAAGGGAATTAGAGTCCTTACCTCTTATAGTTTTCAAAAAATTATTATTTCAAAAACAACAAAAAATAAATTTAAAAAAAATAAAATTATTATTTCAAAAAATTAACCTTGGATAAGTCTTGGATATTACAGCTTGCATTATCAGTTGATGCTTCAGGCTATTCTCACATGGCTGATAAAATATTTGAGTTACTTTCTAAATTTGTGTCTCATATTGGAGAAAAAAAATATGATTTAGATTATAACAAATAATGCAAGCTGCAAAATGTCAATGTAGGTAATATTTTAAATTTATGTTGCTTTCAATTAATAATTAGATTATATTTTTTTATTTTTGACAATTTATTTTGTTTTTTCATATCGTCTTTTGGAAAATCGATTTCCACACTTATATTGGCTCGAGGATATATTCAAAATTCGTCATCTCAGAAAATCACTTGAACGGGTTGATGGTGAATGGTTATCTTTACAACAAACCACGAGTATTAAGCATGATGAGAGAGTTTACTAGATAGAGAGACATGGTAAGAACCGCAAAAACACGTTTCGCAACCTTTTTTTACTTTAAAGCGGTTTCATGTACAACAAGTAAATCTGAGAAAGATGTTTAGTGAGCAAATAGTCGATTTTCAAAAGAGACTGCAAGGAAACGTGTAGCAGAAGTGATATTAACGTCTTCTTTTTGGAAAAATATGATTTTTGCATTAAAAGTTGACGGCCCATTGGTGAAAGTATTACGGCTGGTAGAGGATGAAAAAAAGTCTCCTATGGGTCATATTTATGAGTCAATGGACAGGGCCAAAGAAGTTATCGCTGCGTTATTTAACAATAATAAACAGAAATATCATATCGTTTTTGAATTCATTGACAAAATGGATTGTTCAATGCTATCGACCTTTGCACGAGTCGAATATTTCTTGAATCCAAAGTGTTTTTACCCAAACCCTAATATAGAAAATGATATAAAAGTGATGGAGGGTTTGTATAAGTGCTTATCTAGATTAGTGAGAGGAGAGGATTTACAAGATAAGATCACGAATTGATTCGAAAAATACAAGAAAGTAAAACTTTTTGGTTTGCAAATGGCTATCAGAAAAAGAACTTCAAAATCACTAAGTACATTTGTAAATAATATATTGTGCAATATCAATATTGGATGGTAATAAAGTTAATCTTATAATTTATATGTTCTTGTCTTTCAAGCTGATTGGTGGTCTTCATATGCTGCATAAACGCCTGAATTAAAAACATTTGCAATGAAGATTTTGAACATCACATGCTCTTCTTTAAGCTGTGAATGTAATTGGAGTGTTTTTGAACGTGTAAGTTAGAGTTTTTTTTAATACATATTAAAAATTATATTGTGGACTTAACCTTTTACTTTTTAATTATTTTTTTTAGATATATTCTAAGAAAAGAAATAGGTTATCTCAACAACGATTGAATGATTTGGTATATATCAAGTACATTAGAGCTTTAAGGCGAAGATATGACATATGAAATAACTTGATCCTATTACTTTGTCCGAGATAGATGATAGTAATAAATGGTTGTTGGGAAAATTAGATGGCAGTAATAAAGACAATGATAATGATTTTGTCTATGAAAATGAAGATTTGCGTTAGAGTGATATAGCACGTGCATCTAGGGTTGGTGAAAATGCATATGACTTTCGATCTCGAAATGCGTCTTTTTCAAAAGAAGCATCATCATCTGCTCAGCAAAAAGAAAGCAATTTTTGGCTCAAACTAGTCTTGTAGATGAAGAGATTAACATTGATGATGAAACTAACGAAGAAAATACCGATGGATACAAATCAAACGATGGAGTTGATAACGTAGATTTGGACAATGAAGATGAAGAATATGATTATTTTGATATTTGATATTTTATCTATCACATTTCCAAAGATTTTTGATTTATTTATAGGTTTTTTAAATAATCTATAGTTTCATCAAAGAATATTTTATTTATGGTAATTTGGATTTCAAAGATATTTTCAAAGACTTTTAATAGATACAATAGTCCTTTTGTTTATTACGTTTTTTTTCGTAAAACTCGCGCTTCGCTTTCGCATTGCGCTTTAAGCCCCAAGACCCTTGAGCGCTTTTTTGCACCTTTCACTTTTGACAACTATGCATCTTATTTAGATATTACCTTAATTATCCAAAATATATAATTATCTTATAATTATAATTTAAATTTAATTAATATCTCATATTTAATTATATTTATTTCCAAGCCTGTGAAGTTATGGAAACATTTTCCATCATAGTTATAAGTTACATTTTTAGCCCGTCATTTATTTGGAAGGCATAATGGGGACCAATGGACCCATAATAAGAAGCTCCAATATATTAGATTTGCCCCCGGGGCTATGGTGCAGCGGTAAGGTCACTAGTAGTTAACTCAGGCATCCTAGGTTCGATCCTCAGCTACGGCGCATTTTGCAGGAATTTTTCCTCCAAATGGGGCGCGAACCCTGGGACGCTGGGCTTCTAGACTGCCCACCGCGAGCGCTTCCCGATTTACCCTGGTGACCGGTGGGAAACTTCCGTGGGGCCGGGCCGGTCACCCCAGGTTCAATTTGTCTGCTGCCTGGTTCATCATTTTTTCCAATATATTAGATTAATAATCAAACTCTATAATAATTTGTCCAACTTATTAATCTTATTATTCTCCACTAAAAATATGGAGTTGCACTCTTCTTTATTATAGAATATTTTTCTCTATGAAAAGAGTGGTCCGTCCATATAATCATTATATACAATTTGATCCTCCAGACAATTGTAATTAAAGTCGGGCCTCTCCAATTATTTCTTATCCTCATTTACCATTAATTTACTAGTGAGTGATTCAAATTAGTTAGGCCCTACACTCAGTTTCTAGAATTAATAACTGAGAGAAACGTCTTTCTGCTTCCTGCAGGAAGGAATGGATTTCATGTATGTGAAAATTCACCAGCTATTTATTTCAAATGTAAATCTAAAATGCAAGTGTAGAGAATGCGCAATTGCAAACTTTAAACAAGCAAATTAATAATTACATTGAAATGGATAGGAGTCTACAATCACTTTAGGATTAAGATCTATCCATATATGATCATCTTTATGATTTAATTTTAAATTTCATAGAAATAACGGAATTTATTATGAAATGTCTAATTAAATCGGTCCAAGTACTATATAATCTTATTATGCATAAAACCCCTATCTAGATGTCTCTACATCGATGGTCCAAATAAGATGGTCACATTCGTAATGTTCATGGGTCGCATCAATGATGCTTTAATTAAAGATCACATACTTTAATTAATTGTATCACGGACTTAATTTATATTATCCATGATCTTAATCCTCTATATATCTATATATATATATAACTCTTATGTATACTAAAATCATGATTACATCCAACAAACTAGGGATTTTGCTATGATATTCAAGATGAAAAATTTCATGTAAACATGTTCCATAATAAATGTCACTTTTATTAATTATAAAAAGCTTAGCACAATTAGAATGTAATGCATTATTTCTACAAACTATTAGAGCAATGACAAATCTGAAACTGAACAAGAGGATGAAAAACCAGAAGAGACAGAAAATATTGAATACTCAGAGCCACAAAATTTGAAAACCTGAAGTGCCTAAGCAAGCGTGACGAAAACTAGGGAAGCACTAACGAATAGCATTCACACTCATGAAAAGTAATATTCTTGAAAGTATAGAAATGCCTAAGCGCTTAGCTTACCGACGGGTAGTCCAAACAATGCCATGGAAACAGCCCCCCAATACTGTTCCTCCTCAACAAAAGAGAGAGAGAAAGAGAGGAAATACAGCCTTGAAGTGAATTCAAGAAAAAAAAAATGAGTATTGAATGTCAGAAGGGAACTAGATTACCGAGCGGTAGTGATCTCGTCGAACAAAACTATAACTTGCCACTACAATGGGGGCTTCAAACACCTGCTCAACAAAGAAAAACAATCACGAATCTAGATAGAATAGCCTAGCAGAAGCAGACTAGAAGTAAACGAAGAATCTGAGACGAACGAGAAGAAAACTTAGGGTTTGGGCCGGATCGGTGACAAGGTTGAGATTGTAGGTGATTCCAGCGACGAAAAAGCCAGCGGACAATCCAAGGGTGCAGAGAAGATGCAGGGCCAAGGCCTTCGAGACCGCAATCTCGCCCTCACCCATTCTGAATCTCCTTTGTCAAGATCTTTCTATCCTTCTCCTTTGTCAATTCCACGGATCTTCAAGCGACCATGTTTGCTGGTCGTCCTCCGTTGCAAAGGGTGCAGAGGTTTCGTCAATCGGCAGGCGAACAAGGAGCAATTGGCGAACTCTCCCTGAGTTAAAATTTATTTATTAAAAATTTTGCCGAACTCTGATTCTCATAATTTTATAAATTTATATTTATTTATTATAATGAATAAAAACTTAAAACTAAAATCAGAATTAAAATTTAGAAACAATAATAAATAACTTTATATTGCATATTATTTATGAGTGTCGATGTTTAAATTTGATTATCTATTTTATATTAGAGAACAAATATAATCTAGTTTTTTTATCATAGAACTTATTCATAACTCACCTTCTCTTTATATATATATATATTATATATATATATATATATATAGTTAAATAAATTCAGAGTATAGTGACCTCTAGAATATTCATCTCCAGTAAGATTCAAATTTTGATTCTGTTAGTTATTCTTCTGAGTACTATCATAAAAGGTTTGAATGTCCAAGGGCAATCCAATATGATCGGGCATAATCTCACATGTTCAATTTCAATAAAATATTAATTATAATCTTAATACTTATATGATTACATCTTAAATTTTGTAATTTATAAGTATACATCCCAATATCAGGTTATTCCATCAAAAGTTAAGGAGCAATAAACCTTGTTCTATGGATTACCTAATTATCTTTCTTTAGAATAAGCAAGAATCATACAGTCTATATTTACATTATCACTATCACATGATAGATTTGAAGAATATATTTACATAATCATATAGAATTGTCGAGTTTGATCTTCTTATGGTTAGCTTAGTCACTTTCTATTGGATCTCTCTGCTTGGGTTGACATCTTGATGTGTCTGTCCTTATCATGTAGGTGATCCTAAATAGCCAGCTAAATTTTTAAGTAAATACACATCTCCAAGATCTATTGCTCAAGCAATTTATCCTCTTATCCAAGACTTGCCCAAAACTAGGACTCTAAGGCTCCTATATGGACCCGAACTATTAGCAAAAAGAATTCGAATCCAAATAGTAGATATATGAGTACCAACATCAGGAAATAACATATATTTACCTGGTGGGCAAGGTTATGAATAACAAGTATGCTGCAAAGATCTTTGTAAACACCATGTGGATGATATTTTGCAGACAGAAGACTACGTTAAATGCATTAAAAAATACCATCAAAAGAGATATCTTTTTAATGAAGTAAACAATTAAAAAAACAACATAGAAATTATTTCAAATAATTATGAAATAAATAAGATGATAAATTTGGCAGTAACGTCAACACAAAGATGAAGTCATTGATCATCATCTTTCATTTAAAAGGATAAGGATAAGGATAGTTTGAATGTTTCTTTTAGTAAATACAATATGTAGCATATTTCCCATGATAGTCATACACAATATATTTTTCAAATGCTTGGTGAACAAAATTAACTACCTACATTGTACGCAAGTTGCAAGCAATATAAGTATGCTTGAGTCAAGAGCAAATCTAAAAATCAAGGAATAATGCCAACTAATAGTATCCCGACATCAAATGGTGTTATGCTTCAAACATCAAAATTTAACTGTTACAAAATTCATATTTTTGTGTTCCAAACCAAATTGATAGGTTATATACATAATGTAAACTGTAAATTCATCATCAGGATTACACTCAATGAAGACAAATTAACGACAGCTATTTGCTCTACCAAGTAACAATATTATCTACAGGAATCAGTTCCATTATTAATTATATATTTCGTCAAACTTATGCAGATCACCAATGCAAATTAAATATCATTATCCCATGAGATTGGTTGCCATATCATTAAAATGTACTAGGAACCATAGTCCTTATCCCATATTAAGGAAACATGCAACAAAATAAAAGAAACAAACAAAAATGTCTGAACATATCTAGTTAATAAACTAATTCTACTCGACCATTCTAAAACAGAAGTGCTTATGCATATAGTTTGTTCTGTATGATGTTTAGTGGAAGTGCACCTTTAAATACCAAGAACACTAGTTGGCATGATTAACTGCAGTAACAAAAAAAAAAAAAAAAAAGCATGCTAGTGTGAGGAACAAATGATGACTGATGGTCCCAGGATCTCAGCGAGTTAATTAATCAACATAATAGTAGGTTTACCTCTAGTGTTAATGCCACAATTATCTTATACAAAAATTCTTTTTGTCGTGTATAGCAAGAAAACACCATAACTATGAGAACAAAAGTTGCAGTTATAATGAAGATCAACTGTCAGCATAGACAAAGAATCGATATTGCATGGTGGGTTGTGAAACTCCTTACTAAACAAAACAGACCTAAATGTATTTTTATATACATCAAATCCTTTGAAAAATGGGTGAACATAAGACTGACCGTTATAAGAAAAACTAATCAAAGAAGAAGAATTATCAGGCAAGATATGGAAGAACACTAGCAATGTCTCAATATCAACATAGTATCCTTTCTAAGTTATATCAAGAAGGCTAGGAACAGTGCATGTCAGACAAAGGAGTTATCTTTAAACAATTTGATAAGGAAATTGTAGTATTCCATATTGTATTTGACAATTAACTTGAAGCTTTCTTGCAATTATAGCTACATTAAGTAGGTATTTGACTCATCAGACTGAAGTTTAACAATTGAATTAGTGTTTAATTGTTGTTTGATGCTACCTAATAAAAGACTTAACCATTGTCTTGTTGTATTAGATAGATAGTAAGTATCTATATGACACACAGAGAGTACTAGGAATAAATCATAGGGAAGGAAACCATGGGAGAAGGCTGTGGAATTGAATAGAAAAATGAGCTAAAAAACAGAAATGAGAGAAAATGGGATGCCAACTTTTTCCTCCCACTTCTTTTAAGGAAAGTTAAACTCCCCTTGCACTCCAAGCCGTCAATTCAGATAAGTTGTTGAATCCGATAATTTTGATGCGATTCAGAAAATTTTTTGGAAGAAGATTTAGGATTTGAGAGACCCAAACTAAAATTAGAGGGTTAAACTGTTAGAAACTTAAGTTATGAGGAGCTAAATGTTTAAAAAACATAAAATTGAGGGCATCTTGGGATTTGCCGAAACTTGGAGGGCTAATGTGTAAAATAGTCATCCCTTTTAATGAATCCGTTTTCTCCTCCTTCGACTCCTCTCGACGCCGTCGCGACCTCACCTTTCTCTTCTTCCTCCACCGACACAACACACACAGAAGTCAGCCTCCCGATCCCCTTCCTTCGGTTCCCTTTTCTTCCTCCCCTCCAAGAGAGATTTCGTCAAAGCTATTCTAAGCATTGATCTGCGACTTGGGCTTAATCGATCAGTGCCTTTTGTGGGCGTCGCTAGGTCAGCCGCCGGCGCCCCTCCCCTCCACAGGAAAACCAACAGCGACGAACCCTTGTTGGTAGGTTGCTGATCTTTCCTGTAGATACTTTGATCAATTTGATGTGCCCTTTGTTCTTGGGGTAACCCTCTTGCGGCTCGATCCAGGATGGTTTTTGGCCTAGCGTCGATTTGGGGGTTGGTTGGCTTACCGGAGGAGAACAATCTAGGTCGAAATTGTTGGGATGTCAGATTCAGCAAATTGGAACAGAGGGCATCAGCTGGATTTCTAAGGATCTGTGTAGTGGAGTCCCTGCGTGGCTATCTCAGGTAAGATCAACCCTGTTTTGAATTCTTCATGAATGGATTAGGTTTGTGATTGAATGAATGGTTAGCTAGATCTTGCAGAGGTAATTTTGAATTGGAGGAGTTGGTTTCTGATTTGGGATTTGGTGATGTTGATGTGTGCTATTGGGAATTTTATTCAGAATGTGTTGGTTGATTGGTGGCTCTGATCATGTAATGCTTGGAATATGATGCGTTGTGGAATAGTGGTTGGTTGGCCTCAGATACTTTGTTCACTTTGCCTCCCTACTGTGAGCTTAGTTTCTTATTGGAACTTGGTTTGGAACTTGGTTTAGGTGTGTTCTGTTGTGGCAAACAATCACAGTTTAGGTATCTCTAATTTTGATGGATGATGATCTGTTATGACATGTTTAATATGGAATGAAATGGTACTTGTGTAGATATTAAACCTGTGTTGGGCTGTTTGAATCAAATTGGGAAACTTTGGATCAATTCTATGTTTGGTAGTATTATTCATGGATTTGTTCATAATTGGAGTTTTCCTTTAACTTTAGTAATGTCTATAGGGCTGGACTTCTGAGGAGTATCTAATTGTGTTGTTATTTTTCGAGATTTGATCAAATTTATTTTAGTATTCTACTTAGATAATTGTCAGTTGGTTTGATGAATTTTGTTGAAGATCGAATGGTGTTTTGTGGACGATTGGTTGAGTTTAGGTCAATTTCATTGCTTCCCTTGTAAAGAAATGGTTTTGGTTAATGTTGTGAGGATTAGGTTGACCTCTTGTAATAGGATAGAGGTAGGATTAAAACCTAAATTTAGTAATTAGGCTGAACTTGATACGATTGGGTAACTAAGAGTTAGTCATTTTAATTAAGTTTAGTTAAATGATTAAGATGATTAGGATAGCTACCTGAATAGATTAATACTTGATTAGTAGTTGTTTCTACATATATAGCTATCTAATATATCCTTGATACAAGACACTGATCGATTTGCGTTGGACTTCTTGGACGGGAGGTTCTCTGTTGATACGGACTCCTACTCTGAGGCGGGTACTTTTTGCTTGTCTTCTTTAGATTCACGTTATCTTTATGCACGGCTACTTATGTTTATTGCAGTAGGTTTATTTACCTTAAATATGTTACCGTTTGTTATGTGCTTGGTACTTATTGCTTAATCTTTAAGATGATCAAAATTCATGTCTATACAGTCTCTATATTTGGTATCTGACTCTGTATAATATTCATGTATGCATGTGTATGTAGATGTAGTAGCATGTCACTTGATATCTGCATTGGTTGATTGCTGTTATTACTTGCATGTGCACCTAGATGCATGATGGTTAGGTTATTATACTTGTGATCAACATATGCATGTTAGATTAAGTTATGTATGATGACCGGGAGGGGTTGCATGTGTTATAGTCATGCACCATCCCTGCACTATTGCATGTCGGCGATCATCGGCTCTCTTATGGTCCGAGCTCGTCGTCCGGCACATGATATGCACACACGGCTACTCATGGGTTAATGGATACCATTGGGTGTGTGCATTAGCTCTGTACTGCTCCGCTCGACCGCTCATGGGTAGTGGTTTCGAAGCGTGGTAGCAGGCAGTGATCCCTTCTCTTCCCATAAACTAGAGGAAATGAGAGCGACACTCCCTTGTATATACATAGGGTAGGGGGTGGTCCCCCGCCAACATCATGTCCACTCGGTCACTCAGGAGCAGTGATGGCAGAGTGCGTACAGTGTCATAGCCCTACCCACTCGGCCGACACATTATCGCATGTCTCGGTGGCTTGACTGGCGTCAAGGGTGACCATGTCATTGTTAGATGTATACTAAAAGACTTGACTTTTTATAAGATCATCTACATTTTAAAAGAGAATCACAACAACACAATTGCATGTTTAAATTAGTATATGCATAAGCAGTCTCATACTCTACATTATAGATAACATGGTATGTGGTGACGCACAGAAGATCATGTTATCAATTCCTTACATATTATAAGTAGAGGCTCACAACCGAGATAGAGTTGAACAAACCATCGGGATGGTTGTAGTGTAATTAGATATGGTTTGTCTTGACCATAAAATTACACTAGTGTGCTTTGTGTACATTGAGCAGGACCAAAATAGAGGTCGTCCAATTTATACTGACTTAATAATTGGATTGGACCTCGGATTATTATGGAGTACAATCTCTAAATCCCGATATAATAACGGGCACGTATAGTTAATATTTTATTTCTTTGATTTACCAATGGGCGAGATTTATTCTGCTAAATCAATAGGCCCGGTAAGTTGAAAAATAATATTAATTATATGGTGTGTCGTTGATTATTGACGGAATTCGTATCCTGGTGAGTCGGGATTATGATGCCCCCTTGATGAGCTTATAAGGTTCATCATGTTAAACCCTGCAGGTGGATTTGATCCGACATGATGATAAGGTTGAGTGATACTAGTCAAAGAGAAAGAAGTTGATTAATTAAAATTGACAGTAATTTAAATTAATCGACGGGCATTCGATATCTTAAACACGGGGAGATGAATGTACTCATAATAGGTGGAGCTCATATGAAAATATAGGGGTTGGTGAGGAAGTTCAATGGAGATCCTTTAGTGGAATGGATCTTCATTAATGGATTGGTTTTAAATCCATTAGTGGGCCAAGACCCAACTCTTCCTTTGGTCCTACCTTAGCCCTATATATACCCATGGAATCAAGAAACCAAGGAATTCAATTGATCATCCAAGCGTCTCTATTTTTCCTCTTCTCCACACTCTCTCTCCTAGGGCAACCGGCGACAAGGGATTGAAAGGAGGGTGGCGCAAGGTGATTAGGGGAAGAAAACTCATCCTTTCTTCCTCTCTTCTCATCTTTTTCTCTTCTTCTCCTTTGGAGGCCTCGGCAGTGAAGCTAGGAAGGGAGAAACCGGTGCCACCTTGGAGCAAGGTGGCCGGCGGCGAGCGTGGACAAAGGAAGAGGTCGGCGGCTTGGAGTTGAAGAAAGAAGTTGTGTTCTTCTTCTTCCTTTGCTACTTCTTCATCTTCCTCTTACTTCCTCACCTAGATACCTTGTGGCCGAATCTTCCTTGAAGTTGGAAGTGGTCGGCGGCACTTGGTTGGAGAGGAAGAGGCGCCAGCGACAACCCTAGTGACTAGGGTTTGTTGGCGTGTGGAAGAGGGAAGAAGAAGGAAGTTGTTGGAGGCCCTTGGTGATTCCGGATCTTGGTAGCTCATCGTCCACACGACGTCCAAGAGGGAAGGGACATAAGGTAAAAGTCTACGAGGTAAAGGAAGGTATAAAATTCTTCCTTGGCTCCTTTGTTTTAGTCTTATCATTTTATGTATGTTAATTAATTATTATGGTTTTGAATATTTGATAATCATTGTTAATAATTAACTAATTGGACCCCGATAATAAATACAAAAATCGGCGATCCACTCGTCGTCTTTTCCGCGGTCGTCGCTTAGGCGAATTACAAGGCCCGGTCTTTGAGATTGACCAAGTTGTAATTCGAATCGATCGATACGATAACGAAATGGTCGTTTGGGAGACAGGTCTCCATTCGGATTAATTTTTAATCCGTAGACATGGAGAGGTCTCTCAAGAATGTCCAAGTATTCACTTAGGAAACCCGTCAAGCCATACCCAACAGTTATTGCATCATGTGCTTATGATGCATTGTGCATTTTGATTGTGATTGCTAATTTATTTGCTGCACTTGTTTGACATGCACGTACAAGATATACTTATGTATGGTTTGATGACCCTGCACTTGCTCATGTGGTATGAGTCTTTATGGTCAGTCTAGACTGATTTCTGATATGTACAGTCAATTGTTACTTTCAGTTATGCATATTCTGATATTCCTGTTGAGACTGTATCATGTTGTTTCTCTATAGCTATTTCAGTTATTTCTGTTGAGTCATGCATATCTTTCTATATACCCGTGGAGTGCACTTGGACTCACCACCCGTCACAATGCTTTTGTTTTCAGGTTGATAGCTTGTCGAAGGAGCCCAGTTGCCGGTCCAGTCCCCACGATTCCTTTTGGATGGGTGCTTCCGCTGTGTTTTGTTTCGTTTTATAGCTTAGTCTATATTTTGTATTCATTACGATATCGTGGACTTGTATTTGATTTATTCGTGCGGTATTGTATTTTGAGTCCTTTGTTGGACTTTTGTGAGGTGGTTTTGCTACGCGCCTGCCCTAGGGGCAGCTCAGGTGAGTATTACGATTTTAGTATTGCGATATTTCCATTTTCCATATATTATATATCTGTTTTGAGGTCTGACGCCAAATTATAAACTGCGTGTGTGTATGTATGTGTAAATTGTCCGTCGAACAGGGAAGATGCTGTCCGTTTTTATATTGGATCAGTGGCTCCATTGGTCTCGAGGCATGATAATTTATTTTGGTATCAGAGCCGAGGATTGGCAAGTCTTTTCGAATTTGTGGAGTTAAATCTGATAGTTATTCGTTAGGTGTCGGAGCTCGTGTTAGTTGAGATCTACCTGAGTACATTTCGGGTTTTCGAAGTTATTTTCACCGCGTGACTTGTACTCTGGGACTTGGCATTGTCGACGCCTCTGGCTTCGCTGAAAGGGTCGTCGAACGGGTCTAACCTGCACGATGCCCTCGCGGGCTCATGGCTCCTCCGCCTCCACCAGTAGGGCAAAACACAACGCAGGCAAGGCCAAAGACATCGCGGGACTGCTCCAGTGATAAGCACCATTTTATTGATTATTTTAGATGTTAAAATCCATGTTTGACCTATGTTTTTATTGCTTATTTGTGATTTTACCCTAGGTTTTAGGATTTCCTATTAATTTGAACTTAATTACAAATTTACACATTTTTTGGATTATTTGGCCATTAATTTCCTGATATATTTTTGTAGGCATGAAAGGATCCTGGACCTAGGGCATACTGGGTCAAACTTGAGTCGGAAGTGAACCGGATCGAATTATCAAGCTTACGATTAATCCGGGCCGTCCGATTCAAGAGCGGCTAGATCTGAGCCATTCGGGACAATCTGAAGCAATCCGAGCTAGGGCTAGGGTTGATCAAGCACCCTGATCAAGATCTGAAGGTTTCATCCCCATCAGAGCAAGGTCAGCCGTTGGATCAAGCTTGGAGGGCTCTAGATCGTCCATTCACAGATTAGGTTGATCTGGACCATCCGTTGCAAATCTGGAGGATCCGAGCTACCACGAGGCAGATCCTGACCCCAGATCATCATCATCAAAGTTTGGCTCAAATCAGAGCAAGATCAGCCGTTGGATTTCATCAAATCAATCACAGCCGTCCATTGTTAGCTATTTAATCAGAAATCGCCCGCAGCCCAGCCTGGTCGCGTCTCCGCCGCTACAGTAGCCTTCATCGTTTCTTCTTCGTTTTCCAGTCGTTTTTCTTCAATTTAAGGGGCGCGACCCCTCAATTCTTCATCAAGATCATCTTCTGGATCTTTGGAGGTCAGTTTAGTTGAAGAATTCAGCTCGAATTCGCGCCAGACAGAGCTATTTGAGGGTTTCGGTGGCTCTGTGGTCTGACCGCTGAAATCTCATCCACAAACCATTTCCGAGCTTCTGGGCAGCTTGTAGGGGTTCTCAGGTGAGCTCAGAAGCTTCCCAATTCATCATCGCAGCTCCATTATTTGAGATCGAAGGGGTTCGGATTGGATTTCCCCACATGACGCAGTTTGAGCAGAGTTCATCATGCGAGGCTGATTTCCACTGATTTGCTGAGCCTAGGGGTTCGAAGCCAGCTCTTGATTGACAACTAAGAAGAATCTGAGCTTAGGGAGAGTTGAGGAGTAGTTTACCGTATTTAATTTCTGTTTCATTAGCTGAATTTTCGTTTCTGTAGTTAAGTTTCGTTTCTGCAGTTTCTGATTTCTGTTTCATTAGCTGTCTTTCCGTTTTGAATGGTTTTTGCAGTAGTTAAGTTCAATTCAGTAAGTAAATTAGTTAGTGAGTTAGTTAGTGCACAAAAGTTTCAGATTACAGCTTATTATTTTGTCCATTTCTTGCGTGCCAAGTCCTGTTAGCATTTCTGAATTTTTGTTCATGCGTGCCAATTTTCTTTCTGCATTTCCACTTTATTTCTGCACTCTTCAATTGTGTTACTTCAGTTTCGATTTCAGCACATCCAAAAGTTATTGTTTGGTGAACCTTTGCATTAGATCTCCACTTGATCAATTTGTTTATGCAATTTCATGCTCTCGTATCAGTTCTATCCCCATTTCTGAATTTCAGTGTCTAATTCCTGCACGTTTGATTTAACACCTCTTGAGTTCGTATCGAATTTACTCCTGCAACTTTGTCTAGCTGCTGCATGCCAACCTTGTATCAGTTGGTGATTCCTGAATGCGCATCAAGGAAGCATGTGTTTTGGTGAACTTTGCATTTGGCTTGTTTTGTGTGTTGCTGAATTCCGTTTGCTTCTAAGTCTGCACTTTCCCATTTTATTTCTGAACTTTCAGCTTCAACTCATCAAGAGGTTCCCTGTCTAATGATCCATTGTATCAGATCTCGACTTGAACCATTGGTTTCTGCATTAGTTGTTGATGAGTTTCCGCAACAATTCTGCATCAGCTTCCTCACGCATTGAGTGGGTTTCCAACTTCTGCTCTTACTTTTGCACATTTCTGCACTACAGCTTCCTCACGCAACAATTCTGCACTCTTGTAGTTTCTGAGTACCAACATTCGCTTGGCATTCCATATCAGATCCAACACATCAGTTTCATCCATTTGGGTGGCAAGTTTTACATCAAATTCTGCACAATGTTTCAAATGGAATTTCAGCATTAGTTCGTGCCAAGTTGAATGCAATTTATAGCGTACTTTTGATGTTTGAAATCAGTCTTTTTGCAGTCATGGTATTTCCGAACTATTAGTATACACTTTGGTACGAAAATGGCAGTCTTGGCACATGAGTGTGTTCCATTTGAGTATCAAGTTGTTTCATTGTGGTGTTTTGTATCAAGTGCATGCTTTAGTGGTTAAGCTCATCGATTGCCATTCATTGTTTAGTTCATTGGGTTAAGTTCCTTCCTTTTTCATTGCGATTTCGTTTCCAATTGCAACCCAAAACCCAGATTCTATTTGAAACCCGAAAACACAAACGACACATAAACCAAGCTCGAATCAAAACAAACCTTCAACTAGCCTCGAGAAAAATACGACCTGTGGCCCCTTTACTACGCTTTTGTTCTTAATTGCAAAAAGGGTTTCCAACATATTTAAATTCTAAATTTGAGGCCCACATTCGTGACACATAGTTTGGGCATTGTCAAATTTTTGGCGCCGTTGCCGGGGAAGCAACTAGTTGATTTGTTTGATTTTTGCTTGTATGCTTTTAGATATATCATTGAGTTCTATTTTCTGTTGCTTTATCATTCATATACGGGTACTGCCATTTTTCTTGTTTGTTTTGTGACAGGGGTGCAGGTTCAAAATGTTTTCATCCACTTATCAGCAGCCGTGTCCACAATTTCAGCAGAACCAACCTTTCAATCAACCATTACAGCAATTTCAACCGCCACAGCAAGAATTCCAACAGCCCTATTCTAATTTCCAGCAACCAAATCAGTTTTTTCAGCCACCATTACAACAATTCGAGCAACCACAGCAATTCCAACAATTTCAGCCAGATTTTCAGCCAAATCTACCAAATTTCCAGAATTTTCAGAATGGGCAGCCACAATTCCAGAATTTTTAGCCACACTTTCAGCAATTTCAGCCCAATTTTCAGCAACCTTGTCAACAAGATCAATCACCTTTTCAAGGAATTCAACAAGGGTACCAAGTTAATTCGAATTTCCAGCAACCATGTCAATTTCCACAGAATTTCCAGCCCGCGCAATCTCAGTTTTTACCACCACAATTTCAACCTCAGATCCAAGATTTCCAGGGCTACCATTCTCAGCAAGTTCAACCATCCTTTCAACCACAATTTCAACATTTTCAGCAAGATTTCCAGTTTCAAGGACAGAATTTTCAGCAAGACACTCAGAATTTTCAGCCCCTCCCATTTCAGCAGTTTAACCAAGGAGGCTTTGATGATCCTGATTGCGATGAGGCTCTACACCAAAGGATGATGGAGATGTGTCAACAAATGTTACAACAACAACAAGACATCGAAGGACGCCTTGCAAAATTGGTTGTTCAATGGAATCAGATACAAGCCCAAAGATCAGGACAATTAGATGAATCTATAGGTGTAGGGGATTGCACTGAGCCCCAAAAATCACCACAAGATTTAAATGATGAACCAGAAAGTGTAGGGACTTACTTGGTGGAAGCAAGAACCCAAGGATCACCCGTTCCACTTGAGTGTCCACCAGAACCCGAACCTGAAGTGGTGTATATACTTGACCAGGAGGAGGCCACAGATACATCGACTTTTGTAAAACCTCCAGGTATTTTTCAGCACGATCAGGTAAATACTCCTCCTATTTTTTCTGAAAATTGCATAGAGGTATCTCAAACTGATTTTATTGTTTGTGATATACTTAGGGATGCATCTCTTGTAGAATTTGATTGTGAAAAATCCCTAGAGGTACCTAGTGTTGAATTTGCTAAATATGAAGCATGTGGTGATACATTAGATGAAAATGCTGAATGTGAAAAATTTTTAGAAGTGCCTAGTGTTGTTAATTGTTGTGATGAGTCTTTTGATATATCATATGCTGAAAATAATTTTGAAAAATTCATTGAGGCACCTAAAATTGATTTTATTGGCTGTGATACATTGCTTGATACATCTTTGATGAAGAATAATTGTGATATTTCTATTGAAGTGCCAAGGATTGATTTTATTATTTGTGATGAGTTTTTGGATGCAAATTTTGTAGGAACTAATTGTGAAAAATTCATTGAGGCACCAATAATTGATATAATTGGACATGATGCAGTTTTGGATTCATTTCATGCAGAGACTGATATTATTTTATTTCTTTCTTACCCTGCACGCTTGAGAGAGGTATTACATTGTTTTGCAGGGTCCAGAAGACTTCCGGAGTGGGTACTCCAACTGAACAGACTTCAACCTCCTGGAAGGACTTCTAAAAGGCAGGAAGAAGGAGGAGATGATTTTACTTTAATTCGAAGCACTCCATTCCTTCAATGGATCTTATACCTGAATCGCCTTCGGCCACCGGAGCAAATTTTTGTAAAGTTCAAGTGTGGGGGAGTCCCAAATCTCTCAGCCACCCATGTTCCTCCACTACCACGATGGAGGCTCCTTCTGGATAGACTCCGTCCACCAGAAATAAAGGGGAGATTGTTCTTTCTTGTATTTTCTTTTATTTCATTTTCATGCTTCCTAGAATTAGAATTTTCCTTTGAACTGAGTCCTTGTAAATAAATGCATGTTATTTCTTTTGTCACTTTTTCTTGCATGAGTAGAAATAAAAGTATCCCTCTAGGTTATCTCCATAGCATTTTAGAGTCTTTTGAAAATAAATTAAATTTGGTTGTTAAGACTTAAGGTTTGAGCTAATGGATGAATTCTTGGATGCTTGAGTACTACTTGCTTTAGATTCTTAATTGAGGACTTGGGATGAATTATTTTGACCTAGTGAGAATTAGCCTTATTTTTGTGACACACCTATGTTATTGTACTCTAGAACTTGCTTAGGTTCTTTCAAAATCATATTTCAATTATTGGACCACATCTATAGAGGCTAATCACTTTGTTTACTTTTTCATATCAATTTTGGCAAAAATCATGTTCATTCCATTTTTCTTTACTTATCTCCTACGCTTACCCATTTTTCTATGGACTTGTTTGCTTTGAATGTTTCTTAATGCTATTTTGCCCGAGACGGACAAAGATTTAAGTGTGGGGGAGTGACTAGCTTTTTGGAAAGATTTGGTATCAAGGAGGCACTTCAATTCGAAAAAAAAAAAAGTGCCAATTGAGTTTAGTTTGGTATCAAGATCAAGCAAGAAGAAGTAGTTGAGGAACACAACAATTGAAGCATCTAGATTCTTGCTCATCATTTGAAGATCCAAGTGGAAATAAAAAATCTGCAAGGAAGGAATTGGCATGCAAAGCAGAAAATTGTGTCAAAGCAAAAGAAAAAAAAAAAATTCTGTGAAGAATAACTTGAGTCGAAAGAGGCTTGGATGAAGAATTGAGAAGCTGGATCAGCAACACCTTGTAAAGTCCGAGTTGAAGCTGAGAAAGAGTCTAAATTTTGTGCAGGAATTTCTGCCAAAAGCAATTTGTGCAGATCAGTGAGGGAAACAGCTGAATATGCAGCTGAACACAAGCTGAATTCCAGCTGGATACAATCTGAATTGAAGGCTGATTGAGTTGGAATTGAAGCTGAATTGAAGCTGAGATACCTCGACTTTGAGCTGATGAAATGATACAAAGCGCCAAGAAAAATTCAGAAATCTGGGCAAGGGGGCAGTTATAACAGAGAAAAATCAGTGAATGTTATAAGGCAGATTTGTACCAACTTTAAGTTGAACTTGTGTTTTCTAAATCATCAATGCCTTGCCGAATCTTAACAGAACTTGCAGAATAGTTTTTGATTGAACTAAACTTCTTGGGAGCAGAATATGAACTGCTAAATGGAGTCAACAATGAGGTGATAATGAAAGAATGGTAGTGTAGTGCCGAAATACCAAAAATGTTTGTGCCAATTAAAGCTCACGGCAAGGGGCTGAATTGGAGTTGATTCTGATATAGAGTGGGCACAACATGACTGAACTGAATGAGAACAAAAGAGAAAGTTTGTAGCCGAACCTAAAGGAAGAGAAAAACAAGAGAAAACAGTTTGAAAAAAAAAATTGAGAAAAGAGAGAAACAAAAACAAGGGTGGCATGCAATTGAAGACTTGGCACCATTGAAATCATTGAAGTTTCTCTCATCCAAATTGAAGATTAGTTCCACCATCATTCTGATTTCAGTAGAGAAAAGAAAGAAGAAGAGAAAAATCAGAAAAGAGAATGAAGAAAAAAATTGGTACGCATTAGGGAAGAGTTGGCACATTGAAACCAAGAAAGGGTTTTTCATCCAAGTCAAAGGAATTTATTCAAGTTTCACTCCACCATACTTTTGATATCATTAGAGGACTGTCAAGAGGGGCAAAGCACATTGGAAATATTTTTGAGCAACCAAGTCTTCCATTCCATAAATTTTTCCATTTCCTTAATTTTTACTCCATTTCTTACCATTTTCCATGTTTTCACTTGTTTTTGTAGATGTGAATCCTAATCATGAATAATGGTGGAGATTAGATAATAAGCAAGCTTATGGTAGTGCAAAAAGCATGCGTGTTTGAGTGAGCTCCACTTCCATCATCAATTTAGAACTTAAGGAGAGAGCCACCAAAACTTCCCTTGAAAGGCTAGTGATTTAAATTCATCTCAATGACTCATGATGGATGAAAAGGCTAAGTTGTTGATTTAAGGACAAGATACTAATCCATAGAGCTTAGATTTATGAGAATTGACAACCCTAGGTAATTTCTTTTCATTTGCTTCTAATTATGCTTAAGAAAGCCTAAGGAATACATATTTAGTTGTTTCGCGAAACGCTCAAGGTTAAGTGTGGGGGAGTTGATAAGCACCATTTTATTGATTATTTTAGATGTTAAAATCCATGTTTGACCTATGTTTTTATTGCTTATTTGTGATTTTACCCTAGGTTTTAGGATTTCCTATTAATTTGGACTTAATTGCAAATTTACACATTTTTTGGATTATTTGGCCACTAATTTCCTGATATATTTTTGTAGGCATGAAAGGATCCTGGACCTAGGGCATACTGGGTCAAACTTGAGTCGGAAGTGAACCGGATCGAATTATCAAGCTTACGATTAATCCGGGCCGTCCGATTCAAGAGCGGCTAGATCTGAGCCATCCGGGACAATCTGAAGCAATCCGAGCTAGGGCTAGGGTTGATCAAGCACCCTGATCAAGATCTGAAGGTTTCATCCCAATCAGAGCAAGATCAGCCGTTGGATCAAGCTTGGAGGGCTCTAGATCGTCCATTCACAGATTAGGTTGATCTGGACCATCCGTTGCAAATCTGGAGGATCCGAGCTACCACGAGGCAGATCCTGACCCCAGATCATCATCATCCAAGTTTGGCTCAAATCAGAGCAAGATCAGCCGTTGGATCCGGCGACGCCTCCAGCGTCGCCGGAGGCGTCGCCGAAAGGGCCGTCAAACGGCACTAGACCCACGGGACGCCCTCGTGGGCTCGCACCTCCTCCGCCTCCGCCGGTAGGCAATGAAAAAAAATTATTAAAATTCAACATTTCCCACTTTAAATACAAATTAAATAAGAAAAATAAGAAAATTATTTATTTAAATCTAACATTTCCCTAAATAAATATTATCACAATAAAATATATAAAATTATATTTAAAATTAAAAAAATAAAATAAGTTTTATTAATTAATTTTCTGAATTTTTAAATATTATTTAAAAATTCTATAAAAAAATTTAAAAATCTAAAAAGAAATCTTAAAAAATTGTAATAATTCAATTTTATATTTTAATAGTTTTTATTATTTTTTATTTTTACTGTTTTAGTATTTAACTAATATTCTAATATTTTTTTATCATTTTATATATATTCTATTTAAATTAATAATTTATTTATTTATTTATTTATATAATTATTATATATAAAGTAGTATTTTAGTTAATTTATATACTTATTAGTTATTATAGCATATTATAATGTTTCAATTTTAATTCGAATTATTAATAGATCAATTTTATTAAAAATATATATATATTTAATTATTTTTTTAACAATATTAAGTTGTTTAATAATTGAGAACTTATATAAAATCAATATTCAACTTATTTTTAAATTATATACAATAAATATATTTATCTAATAATTAATATATATAAATAAATAAAATATCGAAATCATACCAGCATGGCACGATACAATACCAAAACCGTATTGTTCCGGTCTGAGACCAAAACCTCGACACGGAGATTTTATACCTTGATTTTTTTTACGATCGGACTACTTAAAAGTTTTGGTTTAGCTCAGTAAATGGCTTTCCTACTGAGTATTGTGCTCCAGGTGTCACATAACAATGATAAACAACAAAATCAGTTTGAGAAATGAGAATAAAACGACGCACCTTATTTATCTTCACAGCCACAAGGTTGTCCATAGTGTGCTCCTCCTTGGTGACGAGGAGTTTCCCATGACTCTAATGATCGTATAGAGGAAGAAAACAAGCCAAATAAAAATAAATAAATTTTAAGTTACAAATGGAATGCGATGCATAAGCGATGTGGAGAGGAAGAGGGTTGGCTACGGAGAGATGTGGAGGTGATGCGATGCAGAGGCGATGCGGAGAGGAAAACGATCGGTTGTAGAGAGATGCAGAGAGGAAAAGGGGCAGTTGTGGAGGGGAAATTTTGTGATGAGTGGTTGCATGCAGAAATGGGAAAGCTTTGTGACGAAGGACTGCATGTGGAAAAGAGGAGAAGACAAGTAATTAGGTTTAGGTAATTAATTTTAACTAATTATATAATTTTTATTAATAGATAAATATTAATATGTGTTAAATATATCAGGATAAAGGGTCTAATTTGACATTTGTTTTTTTAAAAAAAATTGATAAGTGTCCTTATAAAGTGTTTATCACAACTTTATAAAATAAGTGTGGTCAAGAAAATGTCACAATAAACTAATTTTCTTGTAGTGATATTATGAATTATGGTTGGTAAGACATGATAAACAATATAAGATCAATTTGATTAGAAGGGGAGGGTAAAAACAACTCAAATCAGGGTTTACGGTGCCAATTGGTTTCGGGCGAAACTGGCGAAACGGTTTCGTTCCGCCTGTGCGCCGAAACCGGCTAGAGGAGGCCTCGCGTTTCGACGCGAGCGTCAGCGTCACGCACGTGGCGACAACGGCGAGTGGCGACAACGGCGACAGCGGCGAGTGGCGACAGCGTGATTCGCGGCGCGCGACAGAGCGAATTGCGCAACAGCGAACGCACGGCATGCGCGACAGAAGGAATCGCGTGCGTCGGTGCGCCAGCCTGTCTCGCAACTTTTTTTCGCTATAAGAGGACGGAAGATCGCCGGTGGTGAGCAGCAGCGAAGACAGCAGCGAGCGAAGCGAAGCGTGGAGGCGGAGACAGCAGCGAAGCGCGGCGGCGGCGGCAACAGGTATGATCAAACGATCTCCCCAGCTTCGCCGGAGGCATTGCAGGACTCCCCGGCGTCGCCGGAGGGGTCACCGAAAGCCTCCGGCGTCGCCTGAAGGCTCGCCGGACGGTGGTGGAGCTGGACGCGCGGCTCCTCCATCTTCGGCGGATACATCCGGTGATCGGAGACACTGCGGGTCTCCGGCGACGTCGTCGGAAGCCTCTAGCGTCGCGTCACGCACGTGGCGACAGCGGCGAGCGGCGACAGCGGCGAGTGGCGACAGCGTGATTCGCGGCGCGCAACAGCGAACGCACGGCACGCGCGACAGAAGGAATCGCGTGCGTCGGTGCCCCAGCCTGTCTCGCAACGTTTTTTCATTATAAGAGGACGGAAGATCGCCGGTGGTGAGCAGCAGCAAAAACAGCAGCGAGCGAAGCGAAGCGTGGAGGCGGAGACAGCAGCGAAGCGCGGCGGCGGCGGCAACAGGTATGATCAAACGATCTCCCCAGCTTCGCCGGAGGCATTGCAGGACTCCCCGGCGTCGCCGGAGGGGTCACCGAAAGCCTCCGGCGTCGCCTGAAGGCTCGCCGGACGGTGGTGGAGCTGGACGCGCGGCTCCTCCATCTTCGGCGGATACATCCGGTGATCGGAGACACTGCGGGTCTCCGGCGACGTCGTCGGAAGCCTCTAGCGTCGCCGGAATCTTCGACGGAGGCTGCTAGAGCCGTTGGACGGGCGGCTCCGGCGGATCTCCGCGGCGCAGCCGAACGGCTCGGCGGCGGAAATCGAGAAAATCGAGGAAATTCCCGATTTTCTCCCAAAAATTAGATTTAAAAAAAATAAATAAAAGTATTTATTTAAATCCAACATTTCCTTTTTTAATTCAAAAAATTAAATAGATTTAATTAAGGAATTTTCTGAATTTATTTTTCTATTTTAAATATTATTTAAAAATTCTAAAAAAATTTTAAAACCCCTAAATAAAATCTTAAAAATTTCAAAAAAATCATTTTATAATCTGATAATTATTTATTATTTTATATTTAATTAATATTTTAATATTTTTATCATTTTAAATATATATTATTTAAATAATTAATATTATTGTTCTAAGTTTACTTGATAAAAATGTGTTGCAGCAAACAACACATACTACCGTAGCATGGTGTCCAACATCCAAAAATCTGGTCCTGGTATTCAGCCTCCGACTGCATATGAAATTGTTGGTTCATATTTAGATGAACAAGTGGAGGAGATCAAAACTTGGATCCTATCATGCAAAAAGCAATGGAGCTTATATGGGGTTACGTTGATGTGTGATGGCTGGACAGGACCTACACGGATGAGTATTATCAACTTTCTACTATACTGCAATAGAAAGGTGATATTTCATAAATCTATTGATACAACTACAGATTTTCATGATGCACCCTACATATATCATTTGATGGATAGTGTAGTTCAAGAGATAGGTGTAGATTATATAGTGCAGGTAATTACAGATAATGGTGCCAACTTTAAGAAGGCTGGAGAATTATTGGAGCAAAAATATCAAACATTATTTTGGACACCATGCGATCGATTTGATGATGGGAGATATTGGTAAACTCGATATAGTGAAGAAGGTAGTGAAAAAAGGTCAATCTTTAACAAAATTCCTCTATAATCATTATTGAATTCATGGATTAATGAAGAAATTTATCAATGGTGAGATTCTACGACCAGGAGCGACTAGGTTTGCCACTCACTTTCTCCTGTTAAAATCGTTGAATCAAAAAAAAGTTAGATTGAAAGTCATGTTCTCTTCTGAGGATTGGGAAGCCTCTCGATATTCTAACACAGCCGAAGGTAAAGAGGTGCAAAAAATTATTATATCTGTTAGATTTTAGGACTATATTGCAGATATTCTTCTAGCAATAGAACCTTTGTACGTTGTTTACGTAAAGTCGATATGGACAGGAAGCCACAAATGGGCAACGTTTACCGTCTAATTCATGAAACAAAAGAGGAAATTAAGCGACGTCTTCAATCACCAACCAAATATCAACATTACATTGATATAATCAATACAAGATGGGGCGATCAAATAGGAAAATATATTCATTTACCAGGTACGTATTTTTTAATAAAGAATTTCTAATAATGTTATTAATAATTGCATTTTTATATATGTTTAATTATTGCAGGTTATTATCTCAATCCGGCATATAAATACCGTTATAATCTTGGCACAAATAATGATTTATTACAAGCCCTCAGACATATGATATCAAGACTACAAACAAATAGAGAATCAATTGCTGAGACTATTAATGAAAGCCGATTATTTCAAGAGGCATATAGTTCTTTTAGTGATCCTATTACAGTGTCATGCAAATATAAAATTGATGCAGGTAAATATAGTAAAAATTATTATTAATTATTGTCAGCAAATAAAAATATTATTTTAATTTTGTTCTTATTTATCTTACAGCTGAATGGTGGTTATAATATGGAGGATCAGCTCCAAATTTAAAAAAGATTGCAGTACGAATTCTCTCACAAACAATATCTTCAAGTGGTTGTGAAAGAAATTGGTCAACTTTCTCCCTCATTTATACAAAAGTAAGAAATTGTCTTTCTTATCGTCGATTGGAGAAGATGGTCTATGTTCATTATAATATGCGTCTTCAATTAAGAGCAATAACAGAAGAAAATGAAGAACAAGAGGCTGGTGATGTAGACCCATTTGATATTGGATTTGTCCAAAATGAGAATGATCCAATGATGGATTGGTGGAGCGCTGTTGAGGCTGAAAATCCATTACTTGATGAAGTAGGAGACCCACCACGACCATCTCAATTTCTTACTCAACAGATTGAAACAATACAAGCTACAGGAGATATCAGGGAGGGAGAAGATTATGATGAAGCTTTTGATCAAGAATTTCGATTTTCTGGATCTCGATCAAGACATTCTCAAACATCCCAAACCCAACCAAAATTCATAGATAAAGGTAAAGCTCTTGCAGTTTTTACTAAAAAGAAAGAAAAAGTCAAGCCTCCTGCTTTTACAGGAAGGGGTCAATTGAGAATTAGAGAAAATCCACTTGATGCAATTGATGAGCAAGAACATGATGACAGTGATGAAACATCATCACCTTCTGATACTGTAGTCCGACGAAAAGTTCGAGATGAGGATAGTGATGTTAATAGCAATGCAAGTACTCATGCAAGTGATAATAGTGGCGATGCATCTGGTGGTAAAAATTATGTTTCCCCTACTCTAGCACCGGAGCCATGGACATGTGAGGCAGATTACACACATGCAACTCAAGATGATAATCATGGAGCTAGACATATTCAATATCAACGTCGAAATAAGGATGACAAACAAAAGAAAGCTCAAAATTATCAAGATATGCGACAGAGTTTAACTGACATTGATTCTGGTCGAAGTTCATCATACTCTCAGCCTTCTTATTATAACTCTGATGCATCATATGGTGATCCATCGTACCACAGTTCAGAGGCATATGTTTATCCTTATCCTTATCATGTGCCTGTACCTGTTCCGATTTCAATGGTGTCAGTTCAAGTCCAACTTCCAGTGATGAATCGAGATACGCTGATGGACATGTGGAGAAATCAGTATCAATATTGCATGTCATGGGATGCTTATTTAATTTGGGCGTTAGAGAACTATGGAATTGATCTAAGCAAAATGCTACAAGAACCAATGTCTTCATCTGATTCACGTCACTCCTTTTGGTATTAGTAAGGTAACATATTGTAATGTATCAATTTTATTTCGAGTTATTGATAAATCAATTTTCTTTAAAGAAAGTTATATTTAATTGTTTTCTTAACAATATTAAGTTGTTCAATAATTGAAAACTTATATCAAATCAACATACAACTTATTTTTAAATTATACACAATAAATATATATTTATCTAATAATTATTATATATAAATAAAAAATACCGAAACCATATCGGCACGAAACGATACGATACCGAAACCGTATCGTTCCGGTCTGGGACCGAAACATCGGCACGGTTCGAAATTTAAAACCTTGACTCAAATACAAAGCTTAAATAAGAGAGATATGTAGCTAGCAGAAACTAAAAGAATAATATTAATATAAATAAATTATTTTAATATGGTTTGGGCCCAATCCTACTCTATGACATATTAACTTGTTAGGTGAGTCAATCCTTGGAAGCCCACTAATTTGATCTTTTTAAAGGCATGGAGAAATTTCGTACGATAAAGCTTTTCTTGTTCATTGATATAAATAAATATATGTGAAAGAAAAAACTTGTAGAAAAATGAAAACATGCAAGAGTTTAAAGATGGAAGTCATTAGGTTCTAAAGTTTCAAGAAGAGTATAAAGAACTATAAAATTAATAAAAGAAAGAGGATTTTAAGTAATATAATTGTTGCTAAATTTGTTGTGAATAAGCTCCCATTACTCCACTATAAGAACTCATACCTGATCTAATCGTTGAATTAGTATTTTATTAGTGAATTAGTTGCAATTTTTGAATGCTACACTTTTGTTGCTATTAGATTTTACCACTAACTTCATGGTTATCTCGTAGTATACAAATTGTTCATATTTGATATATGGTTTGCTTATCATTGTTGTTTTTGAAAGTTTCTTATAAATAACTTGCACTAGAAACTTGGGATACTTGAGATGTGACACATTTTGAGTGGATTTTTGTCTCTATTAGTGGAACTAGTTGGGAAAACTACGGTTCATGAACTTTTGGTTCTTGGGAACACAACAGGAAAGGTAAAATAACTCACAAATGTGATATCACTTCTTTATGTTGTTTGTGCCCTGTCTTCACCAGGATGATTAAACTAATCACTCCTTAAAATCACAAACCAAATCCCTTAGCACCTCACTTTTTTTCTCTATACTTGGACGCCACATATATAAGCGAAATGGGTTGTTTTAAAATGCACCTTGCAGTTTTTCCAACCGCATCCACTAATAGAGACACAAAAATCCACTCAAAATATGTCATATCTCAAGTATCCCAAGTTTCTACTGTCAAATTATTTATAAGAAACTTTCAAAAACAACAATGATAAGCAAACCATATATCAAATATGAACAATTTGTATACTACGAGATAGCCATGAAGTTAGTGGTAAAATCTAATAGCAACAAAAGTGTAGCATTCATAAAATTGCAACTAATCCACTAATAAAATACTAATTCAAAGATTAGACCATGTATGAGTTCTAATAGTGGAGTACGGGGAGCTCATTCACAACAAATTTAGCAACAATTATATTACTCAAAATCCTCTTTCTTTTATTTATTTTATAGTCATTGATAGTCTTCTTGAAACCTCAAAACCTTATGACTTCCATCTTCAAACTCTTGCAAGTTTTCATTTTTCCACAAGTTTTCTCTCTCGCATATATTTATTGTTATCAATGAACAAGAAAAGCTTATTGTACAAAATTTCTCCATGTCTTAAAAAAAGAACAAATTTGTGAGCTTCCAAGGATTAACTCACCTAACAAGTTAATATGTCATAAAGTAGGATTGGGTCCAAACCATATTAAAATAATTTATTTGTATAATATAATCAGTGGGCATTCATATAATTTATTTGTATTAATATTATTATTTTAGTTTTTTAGCTACGTATCTCTCTTATTTAAGCTTTGTATTTGAGTTGTTTTTAGTTTTAGATTATGATTATACACACTCCCCTTCTAATCACGTTGAGCTTATATTATTTATCATGTTTTACCAACCATAATCCATAATATCACTATAAGAAAATTAGTTTATTGTGGCATTTTCTTGACGACACTTATTTTATAGTGTCGTGATAAACACTTTATAAGGACACTTATCAAAAAAATTTTAAAAAAAAACAAATGTTAAATTAGACCCTTTATCCTACATATTTAATAAATATTAGTATTAATCTATTAATAAAAATTATATAATTAGTTAAACATAATTACCTAAACCTAATTGCTTGCCTTCTCCTCTTTTTCGCATGCAGCCATTCGTCACAAAGCTTTCCCTTTTCTACACACAACCACTCATCACAAAATTTCCTCTCCATAGTCACCCCTTTTCCTCTCTACTGTTGGGTTCTCCCGGCACAAAAACACAAAACGCAGCGGAAACAAGAACCCTCGAGCGATCCATGCGAAAGAAAATTCGTACGAAGTTCATCTATCTAATAGATTTATCTACTGTTTATAACTTTGAAGCGTGCCCTTTACTTATCCCACTCGTCCAAGATGCGCCGGATCTCTTGCACGTTCAAGCGTCCGTGCCTCTATTCGTATCCACACGGACACAATCTCTCAACTTCGGGAGAACTACCTTAGTTGTGCTAACAACTTGAGGTAGTTCACAAGATCACCAAGAACCCACAAGGGTTTCGGCCAAGAGGGAGGAGAGGAAGAAGGGAGGAAGGGAAGAAGGAAAGCACACACACATTCAAAATGACAAGTCCCTCTTTTATATTCATCTCATGAATATGAAGAGTCTTTTGTCTCTTTGACTTCCCTTCATTAAAGCCAATAAAGAGCACATCTTTTCATGTGACTCTTCACCTTCTCTTCATCCAATGAAGAGAGACTTTTCTCTTTCCCCATGCAATTCCGACCGGGCCTCTCGGGCTTCCGACTAGGTCTCCCGACCAAGTCTCCCGAGTGCCGAGCTCCCGACCCAGTCTGCCGAGTGCCGACCCAGTCTGCCGAGCTCCCAGCCAAGTCTGCCGAGTGTCGACCCAGTCTGCCGAGCTCCCAGCCCACGCTCCCGAGTTCCCAACTCGAGCTCCCGAACTGACATCCCGAGTTCCCAACTCAAGCTCAGATCTTCCGAGTTCCCAACTATGGCTCAGATCTCCCGATCAGAATTTTCCGAAGCACCGTGTCCTTAGTGTGTGACCCAATAGGTTCTCGTGACGTTGGCAATGCACCTACACACTTTAGACACATAAGCAATGAGCGACATCTAGCAATGCATCATTGCTACCCAAGTAACAAAAAAAAGTCGAGATCCGACTAAACCTCCGTGACTATGATAGTGTATGACCTTGTCCTTCTATCCTTGATATCTAGATTGACCAATGAGGCATAGACAGTGTCATCCTCAATCAATCTTGTGTTTCTTGATCCCCGAGTAGACTCACTCAAACAAATGAGCTCAATATCTCATATTGACTCATTTGAGCATGGTCATGCATTTCAGTAGTCCTACTCGATCAAGGGGCCCACAGATATCACTCACATCATATGGGAGGGATAGATCTCATCTACATCACTCACATCCCTCCGCATAATTCATTACATACTCAGTGATCGCCTTTATAGTCCACCCTGTTACGGGTGACGTTTGATGATACCAAAGTACATAACTCCTTATGTAGGGAACCGTAGTGACTTCAGGTCTAAGGACTATTCATACCAATAGTCACATGAGAAAGTTTATGACACTCATATGACAATCTATGAAACTTTCTCGTGGCGGGTTAATTCAGTACACATTCTCCAATGTATACCCATTTGTCAACTTGATATCACATATCCATAACTTGTGAACTCAAGTCATCAGTTGACCTACATGCTAGTCTCCATGCATTAATATTGTCCTTGAATATTAATATTTGACTAGGAATGGTTTAGAGTAGTGTTCTCTACATCATCTCACTATCGATTCAACCAATCGATATAATGTAGATAAGAACCTACTACCCAAGGACATTATTATACTTAGTTATTTGGCACAAATACAAAGTAAGTATAATAACCAAACATGCCTTTATTAATGATAGAATATGATACAAAATGTCCCTAGTCAATCATTACATAATTGGCTCTAGGGCTCCTACTAACATCTGCATATCTCTACAACCGACCCTTTTCCTCTCTGCATCGCCTCTACATCGCATCACCTCCACATCTCTCCCTAGCCAACTCTTTTCCTCTCCACATCGCCTTCGCATCACATTCCATTTGTAACTTAAAATTTATTTATTTTTATTAGATTTATTTTCTTCATCTGTACGATCTTTAGGGTGTGTTTGGTTCAAGTTATTGTATATAACCTTGGTTATGTGATTACCAAGTAATCATATAACCAAGGTAATGGGGAATGAAATATAACCTGAAGTTGTTTGGTTCAATTTAGGTAATCAAATAAAATCTTGTTTGTTTAGAGGTAATAGTCTATAACATAATATAATATTTTACCATATCAACCTTTAGAATTTGTTTAGATAATTTTATTAAAATTTAAATTAAATTTATTTAATTTTTCTCTATTTAAATTATCAAAAAACTAATTAAAATATTAAATAAAAAATATTTTAATTTAGTTGTCGGCCACGGCGGTCATCGGTCGTCGGTCGCCGACCGTCCCCGGCGGTGGTCGTCGGTCGCCGGCCGGACGCCGGCCGTCGGTTGCCGGCCGGACGCGGTCGTCTGTCGCCGACCGGACGCCGATCGTCGGTCGCGGCCGGACGCCGATCGTCGACCGCCTGCGGTGGTCGCCGGCCATCGGACACCGACGGTGGTCGGTCGCCGGTCGCCGGCGGTCATCGATCGCCGGCCGCCGGCGGTCATCGATCGCCGGCCGCCGGCGGTCATCGGTCGCCGGCCGCCGGCGGTCATCGGTCGCCGGCCGCCGACCGCCGGCGGTGGTCGTCCGCAGCGATGGTCGGTCGCCGGCCGTAATTGGTGGTCGCCGCCGCCAACGGTGGTCGCCAACAGTCGTTGTCGATCGTCGGCCGTGAATAACGCTTTCGAAAGTTAATAAATTGTAATGGTTATTTTCGTCTTAAATGTAAATATTGGAAGATAATTTTGGAAAAAAAGTTTCATAACCCCGGAATCAAGAAAAACCTTACTTTCCTAAGGGTGCGTTTGGTTTGTATTTTCCAGTCTGTTTTCCATTTTCATTTTCGGTAGAAAATGCGGTTTTCTGGAAAACATGTTTGGTTTGCATTTTCCAGCTTTGTTTTTCAGAAAAAAACATAGCGTTTTCTGGAAAACTAGACAATGAAATAAAGTCATTTTCCAGAAAACGAGAAAATGCGATTTTCTGGAAAATGAAAATGTAAATGGAACAAACCAAACGCCAAGGTTTTCCGATTCCTAGTTGCATGACCCTTTTGCTGACGTATCAGGCATCGATCATTACTTATGAATCGTTGATTATCTAAACCAAACAAGGTTTTCGTTGATAACCTTGGATGGATAACCAAGGTTATCAAGGATAACCCCCAACCAAACACACCCTTAGAGTCATAGGAAATGTCCCATCACCAAGGAGGAGCTCACCATGGATAACCTTGTGGTTGTGAAGATAAATAAAGTGTGTCATTCTATTCTCATTTCTTAGACTATTTTTGTTGTTTATCATTGTCATGTGGCACCTGCAGCACAATACTCAGTAAGAATGTCATTTACAGAGTGTAAGCCAAAACTTTTAAGTAGTTGACCATAAAAAAAACATATGACCACTCTTTACCTAACTAGTGGGTTCATTTGGGTAGATTTAGTGCATGGTCCTCTAGAAACATCATTTCTCAATGTGATCTATTAGACATCTAGATTTACTTATCTGGATTGAGGCTTGGAGTACAAGGGGAGTTTAACTTTCCTTAAAAGAAGTGGGAGGAAAAACTTGTCATCTCATTTTCTCTCATTTATGTTTTCTAGCTCATTTTTCTATTCAATTCCCACAGCCTTCTTCCATGGTTTCCTTCCCTATGGTTTATTCCTGGTACTCTCCCTGTGTCATATAGATACTTGACTATCTATCTAATATAATGAGACAATGGTTAACACTTTTATTAGGTAGCATCAAACAGCAATTAAACACTAAGTCAAATGTTAAACATAGTTTGATGAGTTAAATACCTACTTAGTGTAGCTATAACTACAAGAAAGCTTCAAGTTAATTGTCAAATACAAAATGGGGATAAACTCCTAATGGCATCGATCCTTAGTTAACTAATTAATGATTAACTTCAATTAATCCCAATTCCTTGATTAAATTTGGCCTAACTCATTTTTAACCCTAATTTAATCCATCCAAAAGGTTAGATTAGGTTTATCTATAACATCATCCCTAATTCCACCTCAATCCCTAATTTCTCTCTTACTGCATTCCTTCGATAAATTCCCAGAATTAATCTAAACAACGTATAATTAACCCTAGCTAACAGTAGATCAAATTAGGTGAAGGATCTCGTTACCCTTTAGCTCCTCCTTCTCTGGTGTCTCACGATTCCGGTGAAATGCCTCCCAACCACCTAACAACCGACGGCCATGGATCGCACTTCTAACAGTCGGCGGCTATGGATCGCACCGCCGTGTACGAGGACGACTGCAGTGGAATGAAGAGAGATCGGGAGGTTAGGGCACGGCAGGAAAGCGACGATCGCCTGCGGCGGTCGGCATGAAGGAACGCAACACCAAACAAAGAGAAAACCCGTACCTGCCCGTAGCGGGAGGTGGAGAGTGGAGGTTGCCGGCTCCGGCGACAAGGCGGCGATCGGCGAAGGTAGCACTGCTCGCGGCGATTGAACGCCGGCGCAACGAGATCAGGAGATCGGCGCGAGAGAGAGAAGGAGAGAGAGGGAGACGAGAGACGAGAGAGAGGGAGGTGGCTCCGGTGAGGATGCAACGACGGATCGGGCGGCGGCGGGGGAGCCGAGAGTGAGGGAGAAGGTCGCAAAGGGGAGCTGTCGTCGAAGCTTTGGGCACGCGAAGGTGGTTTTTAAGAATAAGAGAAAAAAATAATAAAGATTTTTTTATGATTTAAAATTTATTCGTACAGGATTACCCGTCGCATATGGCTACAATAAGATTGATACATCTTTCAAAATATGAGTAAAATTTGATATATACTTTCTTAACATAAATACATGGAACACATTATATATCTCCGCAAGTGTTGGTGGTAGGCCCATCGATATGCTACATCACTTATCCTCTCTAATATTTGAAAGGTCTGATATAATAATGATGAGCCAATTTTCCTTTCACCCAAACCCCTTTACTCCTTAGTGGTAGATCCCCACAAGAATACATGTTTGTCCACAAAAAACTCTAAGAGGGTGCTTGGTATATATTCGATAATGAAAATGATAATAGACTTAGATTAAAGGGTTAACGGGAATGCGAATGATTCTTGAATTGATAGTGATTGGTATACATATTAGAATGGGTATTATTACCATAAAATATCGTTTGGTTTGGCTTAGATTATGGAATTAGAATCAACCAAAATTTTCATTTTAACCTTATCAGTAAAATTCAAAAATAATTACATAGACTCATAGACAAAACCATTTTATTAAAAAAACAAGATATAGTGAATATTTTGCCTATTTATCACAACAAAATGTGATAGCTTGAACAAACCAGGAATCACATCGAAGTCTATCTTGAGGTTCCTGAACCATGTAGCTTTCTTGGCTGCCTCAGAGGTTGTCATATACTTAGCTTCCATGGTGGAGTCCGTCACGTAGCTGTTGCGCGACACTCCTCCAACCTATGGTTCCACCTCCTAAAGTAAACACAAAACCCCGAGGAATACTTATATTTGCCCCTATCAGATTGGAAGTCTGTATCCATATAACCCATAAGGAATTGGTCTGTCCGGTAAACCAGCTTATAATCCTTAGTCCTTCTCAGGCACCAATATAAGCTTTTACTGTAATCCAATTTCCTTGACCTGGGTTACTCTGATATCTGCTAACCATGCCCACGGCAAAGCAGATATCCAGTCTTGTTTTTAGCATACATGAGGCTTCCTATAATCAGTGCTAAAGGAACCGCCATTACCTGCTCTATCTCGTTTGATAATTTAAACATATCTCCTTAGATAGAATGACTCCACAGCTGAAAAGTTCAAAACTTTTCTTGGAGGTTTCCATGCTAAAACGAGTTAAGACACTGTCACTGTATGAAGCTTGGGATAAGCACAACATCCTTCTCTGGTGATCCCTTAGAACTTTGATCGCCAAGGATGTGACCTGCTTCTCTCAAGTCCTTCATATCATCTGTTTGGACAATCATACCCTTACGTCTGATAATACTTTGTCATTGTTGCCAACTAACAAAATATTTTCTATGTATAGTACAAGAATACCACTACGTTTCCGTCACATTTCTTACATACACAAATCTCATCCGTTCTTTGAACAAATCCATATGACTGGATTATCTCTTCAAAGCGGATGTTCCTCGTCATAGGTCCAGGGATCTTGATTCATGGTCGCTAGGGACCGAGTCCGAAGACTCTCCCAACAACATGAATCCTTCTGGTTGACTAACAACCCTCCCACTATGATGAGACACCACCTGTGTATCTTCTGTGACACGCGGTGCAGTGACTTGTGATATATCTTCTTGTACAGTTAGTACTAAGGTTGGAACATCCACTCTTAATTCTTCAAGAAATTGTCTACTCATGGGCTTGTGGTTCATCGCATAGTCTTCTTCTAAGAATCTGGTATTCATGCCAATGATTACTCTCTGATCCTTAGGACTATAGAACCACCTTTATTCCTCTAGGATAGCCTACGAACAAGCGTACGAGATTCCAATCTTATCAGTATCCCCTCTCAGCACATGTGCTGAGTTATCCCATGTCCGAATATGTCTTAGACTTGGCTTTCGCCCAGTCCACACTTCTACGAGAGTAGGAGGTACTGACCTAGATGGTATCAAGTATGTATGCTGCAGTTTCCAGAGCATATCCCTAGAATGAATTTGGCAACTCGGAGTAGCTCATCATTGTCCTAGCCCTCTCCATAAGAGCTCTTTTCCTTCGCTCTGCTACACCGTTATGTTGAGGGTGTACCGGGTGCAGTCATTTGGGATTGAATCTCAGTCTCTAATAAGTAAGTCCTAAACTTTCCCAAGAGGTACCCACCACCACAATCCGATCGTAGTGTCTTGATACTTTTACCTTAATGTTTCTCCACAACAGTCTTGAATTCTTTGAACTAATCAAAGATTCAGACTTGCGACAATCAAGTAACCGTATCCATAACTTTGAATATTCGTCTCACGAAGTATTCAAAGCTACCTCTATCCTGGATAGGCATAGGACTTCACATATCAAAATGAACTAATTCTAACATATCTTTGGCTCTATACCCCTTAGCCTTGAAAGGCCTCTTGGTCGTCTTACCTTCCAAGCAAAATTCAAAGGTTTGGAAGTCTCCCACCACCAATGAACCCGAGGGCCCATTGGCTATCAACCTTTGAATCCTACTAAGGTTAATAAGACCAAGCCTTAGACGCCAAAGGTATGTTTGGTTCATCTCGGAAGGAACCTTTCTCTTACTTAGGTTAGATAATGAGCTATTAGCTACTATTTGCATCATGGGAGACTTTGGTTCTAATTGCTTAAATTGCTTTATCCATGTTCCTAAACAAATAATCTTTCTATTCCACTTTTCATATCAAAAGCAATAGAATATCCATTATTTTAGAAACTGAACCAGAGTTATTTCTAAAATTAGGTACATAAAAACAATCCTCTTAAAACCAAAACTTTATTTTCCTATCTAAAGAAAAATAAATAACTCCCACTGCAATAGTCGACACCTCCGTAGCATATCCCATGTAGACGGTAATCTCTTCCTGAGCTAGTCGTTGGGCTTCCTGGAACCCCTGCAAAGAATTACAGACATGTTTAGTGGCATCCGTATCTACCCACCAGGTACCGATAGACAACTCCGCTAACCATGTTACAACGACAAAAGAAAAGGATATATCTATCTCTTGATGACGGGGACAGTTCGCCTTCTAATGTCCAGTCTGCTGGCTTGTGAAGCACTTGCCTTTCAGCTTCTTCACACCAGCCTGAGGTCCCTGCGATCCTGCTGCTGCTGTCTTCTTGAATCCACCTTATTTCTTCTTCTTCCCGCCTTTCGACACAGAAGTAGAAACCCTCTGAGTCACTAAGGCCTGCAAACTCTGATAAAACAACCCCTCTGCCGTCTGGAGTTCTCCCAGGAGTTCCCCCAACGTATACTCATGCTTATTCATGTTATAGTTGAGCTAGAACTGCTCAAAACTCCTAAGCAGATATTGGAGTATTATATCGACCTGGGTTTCCCCGTCGATTTATCCTCCAAGGACCTCAATCTCATTGAGGTGGGTCATCATCTTTAGGACATTCTTCAAAGAGTACATATTTACTCTCCAACAGTAAAGACAATGTCTAGGTTTTTTCCAATCTAAGTAATTTGGAGCCAGTAAGTTTATTTTCCTTAAGTATGGTCACTAGTGGGTTAAAGGCTATTTTAAAAATCCTAAGAATCACAACATACACTACTTTAGAAATCGAAAACAAATTGATTCCTCAAAACAATAAATTTTCGAAATCAACCAACACCCTTATACACCGAGAAATTTGCATGCCGCGATGGTGTGGACGTATACGAATTCCTACATTTGTAAGAGGAGGTTTTACACATCAATCTTACTATCATGTCAACCTAACTTTTTGACAAGTAAGATCAATAGCTGGTTCACTTCGGCTCTACAAAATAATAGCAGTGACTCCAATGGGGAGGATACTATTATTCGCATCTAAGTGCTCACCATTACACGACACTAAGAAAATTATTTCCGATTATGTGCCTTCCGATGGGTAAGTACACACGCTCTTCAACAATTTTCTATAGTCTTTTCCGACCCAGTGATCCACAAAACAAGTCCATCCAATGGAGAGGAAGGCACTCAGAGCCGACGTGCAGACTTATTCACATCACTTATCGGATTGTAATGGAAGCTGTGGGACCCTTAAGGTCTCTCACACACTTCACTAGCACAACCACACAACCAAGCACATAACCAATATATGAAAAATACAGAAAATCCTAGATTTTCCAACTTTCATGGCCCTTGGTCTCTAATGCGCCTCCAGTTGTGTCGTCACTTCGTCCGCTCCTCCCTTCCTTCTGCTCAAGCTACCTTGAGGGATCTCCGAGCCGAAATGACTAACTAATTATTTACATCATCGATCATATACTCCACAAAGGAGTGTACATGAAAACTAGATCGAAAGTAAAATAAATAGCTCGGCTAAACATGTGTCGTATTTAATTACAAAAATTAAATACTTAGCCTCGTCAACCTCGAGGATTAATTAATTACAATAATTTGCACAACCATCACACACATCAATTATTTGGCCATGATAAGTTAGAATCTAGTGCTTGCAACACAAAGTTAGCCTACGCACATCCACATATCATCCAGCAAAATAAAATATATGAAAATGTAAAAAATTAACCAATCCTTAAACACACAAAGCCGGAAACCTCAGCTTTGATACCAAATGTTGGGTATGGCTTGGCGGGTTTCCTAAGCGAATACTTGGTCGTTCCGAGAGACTTCTCCATGTCTACGGATTAAAAATTAATCCAAATGGAGAGCCGTCTCCCAACGACCATCTCGTGTCATATCAAATGATCCAAATTACAACTTGGCCAATTACAAAAATTGGCCTTGTAATTTGCTTGACCGTTCGACCGCAGAAAAGGCGACAAGTGGATCGTCGGCTTTTGTGTTTATGGTCGAGGTCCAGTTAATTAATTATTGGTTATGATTCACAATCAAAATAATTAAATAACTCACATAAAATGACGAGACAAATGAATAAGACACAATTGAGAACGAAAGGAGCTAAGGAAGAATATACCTTCCGTTACCTTATGATCTTCTACCGTATGACCCTCCCCTCTTGGACGTTGTGTGGGCGACGATCTACCAATACTCGTGGTCACCAAGTCGATCTCTTTTCCTTGCGCCAACCAATCCCTAACCAAAGGGATGTCGTCGGCCACTCAAAGGAAAATAATCTAAACACAAAACCAATCCTCTCCTCCTTCATCTTGTGCAGACCAAAGAAGGAGATATTCCCCCCCTCTTCCTCCTTCCTTTTCTCATCTCCCAGGGTGTCCACGCATGAAGAAACCATCTCCTTGCATCTGTGTCCACACATGGATGGAGAATCCTTACATCTGTGTCCACGCCTAGAGAAATCTTGCATGCATTTGTGTCCACGCATGGAACCGCCACCTCTTGTTGTTCGTGCACGTTGGGAGAAGCTGCCGGCAACATGTTTCGCCCAAAGCTTCTCCATTGAAGCAGGAAGTGTTTCTCCACAGCAGTAGGAGCAACCTTCCTTCTCCACCGAAGGAACCATGAAGGCTGGCGTAGCCTTCCTTCTCCACCGAAGCAATTAAAAAGAATGCTTCCTTTGATTTCTTCACCGAAGAAGAAATAGCCTGAGCAATTGAAGGTTGCGTGAGCAACCTTCCTGCTAAGTTGGTTTTTCTCCACCGAAGGAGAAAAGCCACGGAGAAGATGATCCTCCTCAGTGCCGCATAGAGAGAGAGAGAAGAGGAGGAGAGAAGGAGAGGCCTAGGGTTTCTTAGTGTTACAATTGGATTGACCATCAACCTGGTTCCATGCCACCATGGGATATATATAAGACTACGATAGGGACCATGAGGAGGAGTTAGATTTTAGCCTACTAATGGATCCAAACCTGATCCATTAATGAGGATGCATTCCACTAAAGGACCCCATTGAATTACCTCACCAACCCCCATATTTACATATGGGCTCCACTTATTACGAGTCGTCCATCCCCTGTGTTTAAGATATCGAATGTCCGTTAATTAATTTAAATTATTGACAATTCAAATTAATTAACCTTTGGATCCTTGACTAGTACCACTCGACCTTATCATCACGTCGGATCAAATCCACCTGCAGGGTTTAGCATGATGAACCTTTTGAGCTCATCAAGGGGGCATTATCAACCCGACTCACCAGGACACGGATTTTGTCAATAATCAACAGCACATCATATTATTAATATTATCTCCCAACTTACCGGGTCTATCGTTTAACAGAATAGATCTCGCCCATTGGCAAATCAAAGAAATAATAATTAATAATATATGCCCGTTATTATATCGGGATTAAGGGATCGTACTCCATAATATAAACTGAGGTCCTATACAATTATATATCAAGTCAGTACAAATTGGATAACCTCTTATTTTGGTCTTGCTCAATGTACTCAAAGCACACTAGTATAATTCTATAGTCAAGACCAACTACATCTAATTACACTACAACCATCCCGATGGGTTGTCCAATTCAATCTCGGTTGTGGGCCTCTATTTATACTAAGGAACTGACAACATGATCTTCCGTGTGACACCACACACCATGTTATCTACAATGCAAAGTAATTGGACTTCATGCATGTACTAATGTAAACAAGCACCTAGTATAGTTGTGATTCTCTTTTCAAAATGAAGATGTTCATATAAAGAAATTCATGTCTTTTAGTATACACATCTTACACCATATTTATCTACATCACATAACAATAGATGTCACCAATAATAAATTAGAACAAAAAATCATACAAAATAATCATTCCAAAAAATCATTCCTAGCATCCGATATCACATAAATATAGAACAAAATAAATAAATCACAACAAAAAAATAAAGATTTGTTTTGACAAAAAAAATAAACAAGAACAAAAAAAATAAATCTGTTTTGACAAAAAAATAAATAAGAACAAAAATAAAAAGAACTCACAATGATCTACTTTGATGAATCATACTTCTCTTCCTCCTTTCGACAAATTTGGTTTGGACAAAATTAGAATAGGACATGGAAGTAACAAGGCGACTGAGAGGAAGAGAGGAAAAGAAGTAATGGAGGAGAAAAGAAAAAGGAAGAGGAGAAGGAGGAGGAGAGTTCGTTGGTCACAAGTTGGGGGAAGACGACACAAAAGGAGGTGGCGCGCGGAAGAACAAAGGGGGCGACTGAGAGGAAGAGAAGTAATGGAGGAGAAAAGAAAAAGAAGAGGAGGAGGAGGAGGAGGAGGAGAGTTTGTGGACGTAGATTGGGGAAGACGACGCAAAAGGAGGCGGCGCACGGGGAGAAGAAATGGGGCGATTGAGAGGAAGAGAAGTAACGAAGGAGAAAAGAAAAAGGAAGAGGAGAAGGAGAAGGAGGAGGAGAAAAGAAAGTGTGCGTAGGTTGGGGAAGACGGCGCCGCGTGCGTACAATTTGGGGAAGACGATGCGGTGTTGGGGGCTCTGCTGTTAGGAAAAAAAAGTGAGGAATGGGGAGGAATGGGTTTAGCAATAACCTAGGGGGTGGGTTATCAAATTAAGGGTATTAAATCCAAATATTGATTCCGATTCCCATCTACCCAGCACCAAATATGGGAATGAAATAGATTTTATTCTCATTCCAGTCTCTTAAATCTGCCTACCAAGCACTCCCTAAGAGTTTTTGTCTCCGATCCGCATAACTCTTCTGTCGATCCTAGGCTTCTGACATTCTGCGTATGATAATACGAATCAACTCTGCATGATACTGAACACTCTATGGTCCTAAAATTTGAGGTTCCCCAACTTCTTCCCACAAGGTGGGTGATCTACATGTTCTACCATACAAAGCCTTAAATAGCGCCATCTAAATCGCCGAATGATAACTATTAGGGTGCGTTTGGTTAGGGGTGTTCCTTGATAACCTTGGGCATGTGATTACCAGGTAATCACATGACCAAGATTATAGGGAATAAGATATAACCTAATGTTGTTTGGTTTAATCTTTGGTAATGAGATAAAACCTTATTTGGTTGAAGGTTTTTACACATAACCTAATATGACAATTACTATATTACCCCTAATAAATATACTTTTGAAAACTTTTTTTTAATGTATTCGTATATAATGAATGATTCTTCTTTTACCAACAAATGAATGTTCTTTTGTCATACATCAATCGCTTAAACAAATCGATAATCAACCAGGTTGACTTGAAAAGGACGTCCTTTTATCATATTGCATTCTTATTAAACTACGGACAGAGTATAAAATTTCCATCTATCATTCACAGAAGTTGTAGCACTTGACATCAATTAATTACTGAATTGTAACAAGTACAAAGATATACAAATCTGACTGCATACAAACTGAAATTTATGGTTCAGATGGGAGGGTAGTCTCGTACCAACTTCACATGAAGTTTTTCAGTTGCGCTAATAGAAATGCTTATGCTTGGTTGCTATTCATACACTAGATTGAGAACTACACTATAAATAACAGGATTGCAATAAGCTCAACTGCTTGGCTCCCGGAGAAGAAATAGTAGCTTGCAGGCAACATTGTACAACAGCAATGAGGCTTCATCAGCCCTGAGTGCCAGATCATGCAATATCGCCAAATTAACTGCAAAGACCTCTCACTCACCACTGATGGGATTGTGAAACTCCAAACCATTCCATCTGGCGTGAAACTCCAAAATAAGCTTCTCTTCTTATGAATTGGCCCCTACCATTGCATGAAGCTTTTCGTATATCTGTTTGTTGCAGCCATCAGACCTTCATTAATGACACTTCATGAAAACTAAAAACAGAGTCAAAACTAAGGGTCAATTTAAATGGTTAAAGTTCAGGGCCCTTGCAATTTATGTTGAAAACAAAGCATAATGTGTAGCCGTATTTTAAGGTTAGCCCTGAAAATAGCATATGGTCTTAGTTTCAAACATCTATACATAAATGACACAACTCACAAAAAAACTTATTAGCAAAGCAATGAGGTCAATAGCAAATCTGAGTGAATGTCAGTCAGTAGGAATTTCTTGTTTCATTGGACATGCTTAGTTTGCTTGAAACTATATATAATGCAAGTAAACTTATAGAAAGGTAATTATCAAGAACTTGATTCACAGAGGCTTCTTCCAGGTGAAAATTTTCCATGATCAGGATATCAAACCTTTTTAAGCTAACTTCAGGAAACATATGTACTTTTCTTTCTAATCAAAATAGTTGTTTCTACCTAGAGGCATTTCAAATCTCATGCATGCACAAAAGGAACAGATAAATAGAGGAAAAGAAATGGAGACACAATGATAAAGTTGCACTTATTTTGAATACGTAGTGTAAAACAAGTTTGACACTCTTTTCATCAACAAAAGTATATCATCAGCCAACACAAACAGATCTTCATCAATATAAATCACAGGTGCTGGTAATTCTTCTAAATCCACTGATTTATCTCTGCATTTCAAGTTCTCGCACTGGAACTCCAGAACTTTCAGTCCATTATATAGGGAATCGATAATTAAAGTAGATGTGACTTCCTTCTATATGAAAAAAAAAACTTGACTACTACTTTCAATATAGCATCTGTCTTATCTCTAGACATATGCAGCCTACTGCTTCGATCAATTCCTAGCCAAAAGATTCTAAAACTGCAAAATTCAAACAAAACTCAACACATTTCATCCACTAAGAAAGATCCCATAGTGAAATATTGGAGAACAAATATGACAACAACAAAAAAAAAAATAAAAATTTAAGGGCACCTTACCAAAAGAAGCTGCCATCTTTACAGAGTCAGGAATTTCGAGGAGGTGTAAAGATTGAGCACGACATTCAAGCTTCAACCACGGTAGGACAAAATCGACCACGGTAGCATAGAGAAGGGAAGGAAAACCAGGAGGTGCGCTGCTAGGGAAGAAGGCTTCGAATCTCCGCGAGGTGGGACGATGGCCGTTAGGGTTTCCGCTGTCCCTAGGTGCACTGCTAGGGATGATGGCCGCTGTGAATCGTCGCTAGGTGCGCTGCTAGGGACGATGGCCACTGTGAATCACCCTTCGAATCGGGGCGTGGAGTCGCCGCTGAGAATCGCCGCTCTGCTGGGCTGTGAATCGCCGCTGGCCGCTGGGAGGCGAAGAGTCGGGGCGTGTCGTGTGGAGTCGGCAGAAAAAACCTTCTTTTATTTGGGTATTATATGTAATTTAATTGATTCTGAAGGGTATTTGTGTCATAAATTGGAAATAATGAAGGTTAATTTTGGAAAAAAATTATCTTAACCCCGGAATTGAGAAAAACCAAGCTTTTCCTTGGTTTTCTGATTCCGGGTTGGATGACCCCTTTTGCTGATGTGGCGGGTATAATTGATTACCTGAGAATTCTTCATTACCTAAACCAAACAAGATTTTTATTGATAACCTTGGATGAATAACCAAGGTTATCAAGGAACACCCTCAACCAAACGCACCCTATGGGTATTGATTATTGCATTCAGGGCCCGGTGAAGGCCGCAAATCACAATTGTGCCTAGGGAAGGCTGCAGATCACGATTTTAGTAAGGAAATTGGCTGCTGCTTTTAGGGCCTAGAAACACATAGCAACTCGATCGCAATTTCATCAAGCGATAGATCATGATTTCAAAAACAAAATCTTGTGCAGAAAAGAAATTTCAACACAAAGGAAGTTTAGAAATTTTCTCATGTATTTAGAACTAGATGCTTTGTAAATTCTTATGGCGTTTGTTAGCAAATCCTTTCCTTCGTCCTTGTTGTCAGTGTTGGGAATATAGAACTTGGCTAGAGGAGGGTGAATAGTCGATCACTCACTAATTGCGGTTCTTCCTACACTTTATTAGTACGCAACAAAATATAAAATAAATTGAACTAACAAAAGGAAATCAAACTATAAGCACACATCGATTTACGTGTTTCGGAGATGATGCTTCTACTCCACAACTATTCATAAGATAGACGATCTCGATCCGTCAATGGATGATTCCCCGAAAAAAATCTCTAACTAGCTCATGTAGCTCCTTGTGGGTGGAGAAACCTTGCTGCAACCTCACCAAGAACACATGACCACTAGTAGACTACTAATAAGCTTTAACCAAGCTTATTTCGTCAACCTTGCTAAGCTAATCAAGTTCTTTTAAATAAAACTCGTTTGTTGATGTAACCGTTATCAGTCTACTGGTACCAACACCAATCGACTAACAGTTATTGAATTTGAATGTTACAACTCAACATTCGAATTCAGTTGACACCAGTCGACTGCACAGAAAGATCAGTTGACTAATCTTTCTGTGACCTCAATCAGTCAATTATTCCCATATCAGTCGACTATTAAAATCCTAAACCTAGGGTTTAAACTACGAGTATATTCACTCAGCACTCGTCTTTGTCCGACCAACCTAGACCTAGCCTTCTAGCCTCTTCCATTAGTCTCGCGTCCCTCGGATGCCTCTCCATCCTTCATGACTTGCATTTTGGTCTCGGTCCTTGTTGTCGGGTCCACAATCCCTCGTAACTCAGTTGACTCTTCATTGTAGTCTTGACATGTTGCCTTCAAGCCTTATTCGCTTTGGCTCTCGTTCCTCAGATGCATACAAGCCCATGACTCGTCTCTATGTCATCCTTCGCATATGCCTCGAAGTGCACCTTCCTTGGCTCATCGTTGCCGCCTTATCCACGGTCCCTCGGATGCTCTATCCTTCACCGGACCCCAAGCCATCAAGCTGAGTCATATGTGTATCCTGCAAACATGCATACTCAAATACCCATATCAAATACAACAATAAACCTAACTTAAACCTTTGCCCAAACATCAAAACCTATGACACCTCGATTACTCCAACAATTAGAAGAGCGATTGATGGTGCCCACAATCAGTGTCACAATGAGCCTCAAATTTGAATTTATAAATTGAAAACCCTTTAGCTCACAAAACTAAGTGTAGTATAGGGGCCTCAAGTCGTATTTTTCCAAGGACTAGCTAAGAATGCTTAACTCGAGCTAGAATTCATCATTTCTATTTTGGATTTTCTAGTGAAATGGGTATTTTTGCGATACTGAATGAAATTACAGTGGAAACAGAATAAACTTAGCTAATGCAGAAACTAATTCGAAATTTCAGAAACTACACTTATCCCTATTTGAAAACTAAGCAATTCAATTCGATACTATGAGATTGAAATTCAAGAACTAATACCAAATGCAGAAAATCTGTAACTAATTGCAGAATTGTGAAATTTGTAACAAACCATGCGAAAGAAACTTGACTGAAGTGTAGTTGGATACAAACCGAAACAACTTAAGGCAATAAGTATTTCAGAAATAAAATTTGCAGAAATTTAACATCCGATCAGTCCATTCACCAAGATTTCCTTCTTGCCGTCACACAAGAGCCAAGCTAGAAACCCTCTAGCTCGAAATCAGCAAGAACCGACTCCCTTGATCAGTTTGCACTTGGCTTGGTGCGTATTGATCTTCCTGATCGGTCAAGCCGACCGATCAGGGCTCCTTCTGATCGGATTGGAGACCGATTAGGCGTGTTTGTGACCGATCAAGGAGACCGATCACGTATCTGAAATCTTCCACGATCTCTTCCTTCTTGATTAGATGGATGGCGATTTGGCTCAGGAACCCTCGAAAACCTTCGAAGAACCCCTCCAAATGCTCCGACAGCTCCGGTCGACGAAGACAGCGATCAAAAAGGAATCAATTCGTAGAATACAACTCCTCGGCGAAACCCTCACCTGAGCTTTCCAGAGACAAATTTGGTTAGCAAACTTAAAAAGAGGTCTACCTCGATGATTCGAAATCTTGAAACAAAGCTTGATCCGATGTTGGCCGCGCGGAATCGGAGAAGAAAACTGAGAAAAACTAAAGAACAGGGAAGAACACGCGACGCCCAGCTCGGTGAGAAGTTTTCTGATTTAACTAATTCCAATTAAAAATGAATGGCTGTGATCGTCCTCGCTTCATCCAATGGTCGGATCATCTCGGATTGAAACCAAACTTTCCAGATCTCCATCAATGGTCAGGATCTTCTTCTCCTTAGCTTGGATCGATCAGATCTGCAACGGATGGCTCGGATTGCCCTTCCTTTTGAATGGACGGCTTAGACTCCTCTCGAGCTTGATCCAACGGCTAGATGACTTCTGATTTGGACCAAAACTTCAGATCTTGATCTGTGATCTTGATTTACTCTACCTTGAGCTCGGATTGGTCAGAAGATGATAGATGGCTCAGATCTCCCCATGTCTTGATTGGACGACCCACATTTCTCCATCGCTTGATCCTCTTGATTAAAGACAAGTCTGAACTCAACTTCAATCCAATCTGATCTAGGTCCATGATCATTCGAAGCCTACAACATTATGTTCAAATTTTAATGCCCAAACATCTCAAATATAAAAAGATTTGCATTCAAAACTAGAATAGAAATAACTCATGGAACCTAGTGTAAATGCAAGATTAAGCATACAAAAAGGAATCAAAACATGGATTTGAGAGCCTAAATTAATTATCAAAATGATAATTATCAACTCCCCCACACTTGTTCTTGGGCGTCTCGCACAAACCAACTAGTGAACTAATGATGTACTCCCCCTAGATTATTCTTAATCATAGTTAGAAGCAATTGAAAGGGAATTACCTAGGGTTGTCAAATCTCAAAAATCTAAACTCAATGGACTAGAGTCTTGTCCTTAGTCAACAACAAAGTATATTTCATCCTTCATGACTAATTGAGATGAATTAAACACACAAATCCTCTCAAGAAAATTTTTGGTGGCTCTCTTCCTAAGTTCTAAATTTTGATGAAAGTGGAGCTCACTCAAACACATCATGTTTCTTGCACTACCATAAGCTTGCTTATGCTCTACTCTCCACCATCATTCTTGAGTTGAATTCACACCTACAAAGGCTTATTTGAACAAGTTTAGGAAATATGGAATGATAAAAATGAAATAGAAATGTAGTAGATGAAGAATTTAAGAAGGTGGAAAACTTGGATACTAAGAATGTAACTAAATGAACTTTGCCTCTTTTTTTTTTGTATTATCCTGCATAGATCAGAGTCAAGGTAAACAAGGATCAGACAGTGACTCTGATTTGGATGAGAAACATTACTGAATCCAGTGTGCCAAAATTGATGTTCTGTGCCAACCCCTCCATCCGAGGGTCCATGAAACAAGCTTTCATCATCCACCAATTTCTCCATTAGAATTATAATCTTCTCGATGAGTTGCTCATTTCAGAAGGAGCACCATTCAAAAACTTTAAGTGTTGTGAACATTTCACATGGCTGAAATACAAGTGGTATGAGAAAATTCACAGTTGATTCTCTAAGTACAAAGGACTTCCTTTTGCAATCAAACATTCAGCATCAGATTCATGTTTTAATTACCAAGTCCATTTCCTAGAAGCCTCTTTTAATTGGATGCTTGAGACTCGAGCAGAACCCATAAGACAAGGAATTGACCAATAAATTCAAAACCATCAAATTAACTCTCTCTGAGTGGCAGTTATCCCGAGCATTGATGAGAACCAACTCATTCAGCATCCATCATCTCGCTGGGATTAAATTTTTTCCAAGAAAACCTTCCAACTGTTTCAAGACAAATAGATCTTGATAACTTCCTTCTGATCGGTCAATAAGGTCGATCAGGCTCTTCCTGATCGGTCAAGCAGACCGGTCAGGCTTCTTCTGAACAGATTAGAGTGTTTCTGATCGGTCTGGAGTCTTCTGATCGGTCAAGGAGACCGATCAGACACTTCCCTGATCGGTTTGGAGACCGATCAGAGCACCATCAGAATGAAACTGTGCAGAATTCTGAAACTGTTTTCTGCCAAGGATTTACTTCTTTTCAATTAATAACTAACTCTTAAATTCAGCTAGCACCTTGTTCACATCTTCCAATTCAGAAAACTAATCCAACTCCTGACAGTCTACTTCATGATTTTTTTCTTTATTTTTAATAACTGTTCTGTTTCTTTTTTTCAATTCCTTACAGGTGCTAGCTGAGCTTCCTCATCTCCAGCAATTTGTAGCAGCTCAGATTCTGCTCCAACTCATGTTCAGCAGCTTCACAACTCATGTTCAGCAGCTTCTCCAAATCCTTACAGATTTTGAAAGTTGTAGACAGAACTGTCAGCTTCCAAAATCTCCAAGTGGCTTAAAATTTTCAGAGATTCAGAAATGTTCAGACTTTTCAGTTGCTGTTACACTTCAAAAACCTTCCGACTCCTCAGTTTTTGACACACTAAATTAGGACTTGATACTTCCTTGTTTTTCTCTTCTATACTTAGCACAGATTTGGTCTTACTGTATGGATTGAGCTAGCAAGACTTCATGTAGTTCAGTTCCAAAGATGCTAGGTCAGCAATATGGCTAGAGAATTTTCTGCTTATCAACTTCCTGAGATAAATTCGATTCATTGTGACTTGCATTCCTTATATTCAACAAGTTCCTCACCAATATCAGTGCCTTCAATCACCATAATAAAACCAAAACTCAGGAATGACTTAACATCTGCCACATCAAGATTCTTCCAATTATGCCAACAAGTTTGTTTCCCCTTTTTTTTAACATCATTTGACAGATGAAAGGCCATCAATACACTTTCCAAGTGAAAAGTACTAGGCAGGCTTGAAAGGATGTCACTGGACACAGGACATTTGCAACAAATATCCTTTGCCTTTTGTGCAATGAAATTAGCATAACCTTCACTTATCTTTTTCATCATATGTCTATCATATGTTCCCTCACGCAAAATATGAGCATTAGCTAAAAGAGCAATACTATACTACTTGTAGACATAGACACCATCTTCTATCTTAAGAACTTAGTCAATAGATTTTGTAGAAGGTCAAAGCAGATGCCACTTATACACAAAATTGATTGAACCAGAAACTGCAGCTGATAGTTGGTTCACATCTGCTGAAATAGGGGTTTAACAGGTTCAACATTATCTCCAATTCAGTCTCGATTTTACACAGCAACAACTTGGCAATTTCTGAAATCAGTCTACCAACTTCAGCTACCATCAATTTCAAATTCAAGATCAACCTTGCTAACTGGATCTGACAAAAAGTTTCCTCAACAACTAAAACAAACCCTTCCATTTCAAAACACTAGCCACCTCCCCCGCACTTAGCTTTTTGACCGTCTCGGGCAAAGTAACATCAAGAAACAATCAAAGTACCCAAATCCATGGAAAATATGGTTATGAACAGAAAAATAAGGGAAGGAAAATAGAATATAGAGTAGATCAACAAGAAATATTGCAAAAATGATATGAAAAAGGAAACAAGATGATTCACCTCTATAAATATGGTCCAATCATAGAATTATAGTTTTGAAAGAACCTAAGTAAGTTCTAGAGTACAATCACAAGTGTGTATCTAAAAAATAAGGTCAAATCCTCACTAGGTAAAAAGAATTCATCTCAAATCATCAATCTAGAGTCCATAACTAAGTAGTAACTCAAGTATCCAAGAATTTTCATCCATTGGCCCAAATCCTAAGTTTTAACAACCAAATTTAACTCACTTTCAAAGGATTCTAAAATGATATAAAGGAAATCTAGAGGGGTACATTTATCCCAAATCATGCATAAAACAAGATGCCAAAAAGGTTAAAATGATATCTACAATGAATCCTTATTCACTCTACACTACCTAAGCATTTATTAACAAGAACTAAATGTAAAAGAAAAATTTACTGCTAGAAAGCATAAAAATGGTATATATAATGAAATAAAAGTGTAAGAAAGATCAAACTCCCCTTTAAGTTGGGTAGATAGCATCTTTAACGTCCAATCCATCCACATCTGGCTTCTTCACTTCTTCAAAATATTTCTTGAGCCGGTGGCCATTAACTTTCCATAGAAGATCATTAGCCTCATCCTTAATCTCAATAACACCAAAAGGAAGAACATTAGTAACAAGAAATGGACCTTCCCATGTAGACCTCAACTTACCTTTAATTAATTTGAGCCTTGATTTGTATAAAAGAACTTTGTCGCCAATTTGAAACTCCTTCTTCACTATATGCTTATCATGAAAATTCTTAGTCTTCTCTTTGTAAATTCTTGAGTTTTCATATGCTTCTAATCTTATCTCCTCAAGTTCTTAAAGTTGTAGCTTCCTTTCTTCCACCACTTTATTTGCATCAAAATTGCAAGCTTTCACCGCCCAATAAGCTCTATGCTCTATCTCCACGGGTAAGTGACAAGCTTTCCCATAAACTAGCCGGTAGGGAGACATTCCAATAGGTGTCTTATATGACGTCCGATAAGCCCACAATGCATTATCAAGTCTTTTGCTCCAATCTTTTCTACTAGGCCCCACAGTCTTCTCCAAGATTGCCTTAATCTCTCTATTTGATACCTCCACTTGTCCATTAGTTTGAGGGTGGTAGGAAGTAGACACTTTATGTAAAACCCCATATTTGTTGAGTAAAGTCTTCATGTGCTTGTTGCAAAAATGTGAACCTTGATCACTTATAATAGCTCTTGGAATTCCAAACCTACAAAAAATGTGTAACCTAACAAAACTCACAACAACAAAAGAATCGTCAGTCCTGGAGGGAATGACCTCCACCCATTTAGATACATAATCAACAGCAAGTAGTATATATAAAAATCCACAAGATGTAGGAAAAGGTCCCATAAAGTCTATCCCCCATACATCAAAAATTTCATAAAAAAAACATAGTTTGTTGGGGTATTTCATTCCTAGCTCCTATGTTTCCTATCCTCTGACATCTATCACAGTTTTTATAAAATAGATAAGCGTCATGGAATAAAATAGGCTAGAATAATTCACATTCTAGAACTTTCCTAGCGGTCCTCTGTGGACTAAAATGTCCTCCACAGGCTGACGAATGGCAAAGTATAAGAACTGAATGCAACTCATGATCAGGTATGCATCTTCTAATTATTTGATCACTACAAAATTTCCACAAATAAGGATCATCCCACACATAAAATTTAGAATCACTCTTAAATTTATCTTTTTGAGCCTTAGTAAATTGTGTAGGAAAAACATTATTTACTAAATAGTTAACTAGATCTGCATACCATAGCGACTTATCATGTATCACTAAAAGGTGCTCATCTCTGAAATCATCATTAATGGCGGTAAGGTGTCCATCTCCCTCTATCCTGCTCAAATGATCTGCCACCAAGTTCTCCTTACCACTCCCATCTCTAATCTCCAAATCGAACTCTTGAAGTAGAAGCATCCATCTAATCAATCTGGGCTTTGCATCTGGCTTCTTCAGAAGATACTTCAAGGCTGCATGATCAGAAAATACAATCACATGAGAACATAGCAAATATGATCTAAATCTATCCAAAGCAAAATAGAAAGGAACTCTTTTTCTGTGGTGGTATAGTTAGCCTGAGCAGCATCTAAAGTCTTAGAAGCATAGCAAATAACATGTGGCGCTCCATCTACCCTCTGTGCTAGTACAGCCCCTATAGCAAAATTTGAAGCGTCACACATCAACTCAAAAGGTAAAGTCCAATCAGGAGGCCTAATAATAGGAGCTGAAATAAGAGTCTCCCTCAATCTCTGAAAAGCTTCCTTGCATTTTTCATCAAAGCAAAAATCCACATTCTTCTACAAAAGTCTAGTCAACGGGCGAGCAATCTCACTGAAATCTCTAATAAATATCCTGTAAAATCTTGCATGGTCAAGGAAAGCTCGAACATCCCGTACGCATACGGGGTAAGATAGAGAAGATATTACACTAACTTTAGCAGGATCTACTTCAATGCCTTTCCTAGAGACTATATGTCCTAAAACAATCCCATGCTCTACCATAAAATGATATTTTTCAAAATTCAGGACAAAATTAGTTTCAATGCATCTATGTAGTACTCTAGACAAATTATCTAAACAAGTATCAAATGATGTGCCAAATACAGAAAAATTATCCATAAAAATTTCCATGCAGTGTTCTAGTAACTCACCAAAAATACTCACTATACACCACTGGAAAGTCCCTGGGATGTTGCAAAGCCCAAATGGCATAAGTCTGTATGCGAATGTATCGAAAGGACAAGTGAAAGTGGTCTTCTCCTGATCCTCTGGGTCTATACAAATCTGAAAATATCCTGAATATCAATCTAGGAAGCAATAGTGAGACTTCCCTGCCAACATCTCTAACGTCTGATCAATAAAAGGCAAGGGATAGTGATCTTTCCTCGTTACTTGGTTCAGTTTCCTGTAATCTATACAAACTCTCCATGAATTATTCACCCTGGTAGGTACTAACTCATTACTCTCATTCTCCACCACTGTCATGTAGGACCGGTGCCGTCGATAGAGGGGGGGGGGTGAATATCGACCGTTTAAAAAATCTTTGGAAACTTCATAAGACTTTCGATTGTCGTTCTGGACTCAGAGCATTAGTGCAGTGGAAAGTAAAATAGAACGAAAATAAACAGACACAGCGCACGCGGGATTTACTTGGTTCCCAACCCCCCAGGGTCAGTACATCCAAGGCCTAAGCACGGGAACGCCCGTCCACTATTGGTCTCCTTTCTGGACTTTCCAGAGGCGGAGCAACCCGTCTTACAGTGCAGAAGTACAATAACAAATATAGTAAAGTAAGTACAGAACAATAAAACGTAAACCGAACAAGCAAGTTTTGAAACTCGGCCGATCTGAACCTCCGAAGTGCCGCGCACTTTCTCCTGGAGCCTCCCGGTCGTAGAGCCTCGTCTTTAGTGCGTTGTCGTCGGTCAGAATGATCAGAATAGCACTTAGCAGTTGTGTCTGAAGCAGAGGGGTCGAAGCCCCTTTTATAGGCTTCCTACGGGCGCCCTGGACGTTGGGGGCGCCCCGATAAACTCGGTCAAACCTTATCCCTGCGCCGACCTCACCACAGCTGATAAAACCTTTGACCAGGGTGCCTCGGACCTCCCGGGCACCTAGCTTGAACCCAGTCAACGCTAATCTCCTGCTTCGAACTCGTAGCAGCAAAACAGCTTTAAACCCGGGCACCCCGGACCTCCCGAGCGCCCCGCTTGAAGCCTATTCTGCCTTCTTCACTATACTGCTTTTTTTCTTCTTTGGTTTGGGCACCCCCATCAATGGGGGTGCCCTGGATGCATGGGGGTGCCCCCACTGATGGGGGCGACCAGCTTCAAAGCCTCTATCCCTGTTTTGTCTGCTTTGTCTTCCAATCTTGGTACCTGCAAAATACACATATACAAAGCAAATATACATACATTCTTAACCTTAAGGACTTGGTTCTGACTTCGGATTTCCACAAAACCCTAGGTCGAACTGACGCAGGTTCTCACCCCCGAGAACGCGCCTTCCACCTACTCCTTTCAGGAGCCGGTTGCCACCCAGTCCTTCGGGTGGACTTTTGCTTAGCCTCCGATTAGTCCGGACCTCGAGACGCCCGATCCCTAACCCGTCTCTACTTCTGTCCTTAGTCATCGCTCAGCTAAGTTGCTCGGTCCCTTGGACCAAGACTTCGTGCCCAAACCCTAAGTCCAGGACTTCGGTGCCCAACCCTCGGCCAGGTCTTCTTGCCCAGTCCTCGACCAGGACTTAGTGCCCACCTTCCGAGCAGGTCTTCGGTGCCCAGCCCTTTGCCAGGACTTAGTGCCCAATCCTCGATCAGGACTTAGTGCTCACCTTTCGAGCAGGTCTTAGTGCCCAGCTTCACTCACCAGGTCTTAGTGCCTAAGTTAACTAGGACTTTTCTTCCACTTAGGTTACTCCTCATTTGCTCCCCTTTGTCTGTTCAATGTATCACTGACTTAAGTCTATTGTCAAACATTAAAACACTTAAAGGAGAACATCATTGATGCACCTTGCACCAACAATCTCCCCCTTTTTGATGTTTGACAATATCTTAAGTTAGATTAGCTGAAGAGACTAACTTACTATTCTTGAAAAAAAAACAAAAAATGATATAAGTTTTGAAACTACATTTTTTATCTTTGGGAGAAAAAAAATTTCTAACTTAAGCACACCTCTCCCCCTTTGTCATACAACAAAAAAAACCAAAAAATAGATATTTGCACCAACAATGAAAACCTTTGGTTCTTTTTGAAAATACTTAGTACAAATTTTTGAAAGCATTGTATTTTGAATGATATATATTGCATTTTTTTAAAAAAAATTGCATAATTTTGAAAAATGCTTTGCGCTTTGAAAAGTACAAGTACTTTGAAAATTATTATGATCTTTAAAAAAATGCAAGTACTTAAAAAAAATTTTTTTGAAAAATTAATTACTTTTGAAAAATACATTGAATTTTTGCAAAATTAAGTACTTTTGAAAAAGATTAGACTTTGAAAACATAATATTTTACTTGACTCAGTTTCTTTTCCAGTCTGACACAATCCTAGGAAACCTTGTTAACTACAAGGACATTTTCCTAAGTGTCCTGGAAAATTTTCAAACTCAAGTAAATATTATTATTATTATTTGTAAAACAGAATTTTGATAAAAAATGATAGTACTTTTGAAAATATATGCTAGTACATTTTGAAAAATGTGTGAATTTTTGAAGACCCAATATTTTACTTGACTTGATTTATCTCCCAGTCTGACACCATCTTAGGAAATCTTGTTGACTACAAGGACATTTCCTAAGTGTCCTAGAAATTCTCCAACCCAAGTAAACATTATTTCAAAAATAATTTTATAAGTCACACAAATTCTGACAAATAGAAGAATAGTATTTTGAAAGACTTAGATTTTTAGCAAGATTTTGAAGATATGAAAACATGTTATTAAATAATTCTTTTAATTTGATCTCCCCCTAAACTTGACTCAGTCCTGGGAAGCTTGTTGACCACAAGTACTCTTCCTCTGAGTCTTAAGGTTTGATTCAGATCAAAAGAATAATCTACTAATTTTTGACATAAATAATTTAAAATTTGTCAGAAGTTTGACTCAGACTCCCCTAAATCTGACACATCCTAGGAATCCTTATAGATCATGAAGTGGACCTTCCTCTGTGTCTTTAAGGGTTATCAAAATCAAATGAAAACCAATTTTTAGGAAGATAAATTTTAAAATCACAATTTGGAAAGAAGATAATTTTTAAAGTATAAGTCTTTTTGAAAACGTATGTGATATAAATTAAGGCACAGTTTTCGAAAAGTCTTTTCAAAAAAAATTTAACAGAGCGAAAACACTCCCCCTGTACCCAACATCGTTTGACTCTATCAAAGTGCATTAAGGAACTTTAGTGTTGTCCTAAGAGACTTGTGTCTAATTGTGTGAGTCAAACAATTTTCAAAAGGATATAATTTTTGAAACATATACTGTATTGGCAATCAAACAAGCATAAAATCTATACAAACATTATTATGTTGAAGCACTATTTTGAAAATATATTTTTAGTAAAAATATTCTAGTAATTTTGAAAAATAATTTTAAAACATGCTTATCAATTCATTAGTCCTTAACATCTCACCCATTCTAGATGTGCCAATACAGCAAGCATGGTTGTCTTATGGGTGTATTGTGAGATGTTTGAATTATTTTCCTTAATTCATTATTAAATCTAAGATTTAATTGAAATTTATGTTAGATTCAAATTTGACAAAGAGTAAATTGAATTTGAATTTCAAAAATTGGCTTCCAGGTCATGACGAGGCATAAGGCCTTCTTTGGCCGTAGCCTTATTGGATTATCAACCCTTTTCTTGACAAAGCCTTTGGTCTAACTAGTTTGGATCTTGGATCGGTAGCTTCGGCTAGTTCCACCAGTCTAAACAAACCAAGTAATGTATACTTGAGACCAAGTAGTGAATACTTGACCTTATTAGAAAAGGCTTCCCTAACGTACTATCATCTCACCTCCACCCAATACTAGGTTTTCAAATTTCAATTATCTTCCTATAATCATTCTAAATTATGCATAAATTTAAATATGAATGACATGACATATATATATGAAAAATAGCAGATGCATGTCATGACAGTTATGCATGAGTCAAACAAGTCAAATAATTTTATTTAAGTTTCTATAGATGTATCAAATTCTTGATTTGATACATGTCGTGTGGACTCGCGAATATGTCAACCCATTTTGACATATTTAATTTTCTTAAATTAATTGTTACGGTTTGGGCAGGATTTTATTTGATTTGAGTTTAAGTTATTTACGAGTTAGAGTTAACTTAAAAAGAATTACTTAAAGTTAAATTAATTAAGGATTACTTAAATTAAGAATTAATTAAGGACTAATTAATTTGCATTTGATTTAATTAAGATTTAATTGAATTAATTTGAATTAAGATAATTTTGAATTAATTTGAATTAAGATAATTTAATTTAATTAGGATTTAATTTTGAATTAAGATAATTTAATTTAATTAGGATTTAATTAAGATAATTTAATTTAATTAGGATTTAATTGAATTTAATTGATTTAGTTAATATTTAATTGAACTTGATTGATTTAATTAATATTTAATTGATTTAATTAATATTTAATTGATTTAATTGATTTAATTAAGATTTAATTGAATTTAATTGATTTAATTAATATTTAATTGAATTTAATTGATTTAATTAAGATTTAATTGAATTTAATTGAGTTAATTAATATTTAATTGAATTTAATTGATTTAATTAATATTTAATTGAATTTAATTGAATTTAATTGATTTAATTGAATTTAATTGATTTAATTAAGATTTAATTGAATTTAATTGAGATTTAAATAATTAAGGTTGAAATGATTAATTAATAGTTGTGGGTTTAAGTTCATCATTTTCATTATTTTGAAAATTTCTTCTTCATCTTTATCTATCTTTTTAAGTTTTTCTAATAATTCGGATTTATTTGAACCTTTGTAAACTTTATTTACTATGACCTCTATCTTAGATAATTCCATATCCTCCTCATCCTCAAAATTACATCTTTTAGTATCCTCAAAGTAGGAGGAGTAATTTGGGCGACTAGTTATAGTTTTGTAATAATTTTCAAGATTATCTATAATTAGGTTATTATCTACGAGAATTTCATTATCCTCAAGAATTTTAATAAAATCATTTTTATCCTCAAAAATAATTTCAGGATTATCTTCAGAATTAACTTCACTAACTTCAGAGTTATCTTTAGAATTTTCAAATTCGAATTCAGAGTTATACAACGGATTTTCAAGTTTGAATTTATAATTATCTAAAGAATTTTCAAATTTAGAATTATCGTTAGGATTTTCATATTTGAATTCGGATTTATCCTTAGGATTTTCAAATTTAAATTCGGATTTATCCTTAGGATTTTCAAATTTGAATTCGGATTTATCCTTAGGATTTTTGAATTCAGATTTATCCTTAGGATTAAATTTATTTGAATTAGAATTATCATAATTAACATTATTAGAATTAAAGTTATCAGAATTAGAATTAAGTTTAAAATTATCAGAAATAAAATTATTAGGATTAACATTATCAGAATTAATGTTATGATAATTTATTTTAGAAATTACTGAATTAATGTTCTGAATTAAATAATTAATTTTAGATATTTTAGTCATATCTGTATTTTCTAATTTGTCGTGCAAGATATTAATTTTACTATACAGTAAATCTAATTTATCAGAAAAATTAACTAAATTATCTAAAGACATGCAGGAATTTTGAAACTTTTCGGAACGTAAATTTTACATACCTTTGTCGGACATTTATTTTTGTAGTGTCCGTACTTCTCGCATTTGAAGCATCTGATGTGGCTTTTATCTCTCCGGACTTTTGGCGCTGGTGCCCCCTTTGCCGCCAGTGGTGTAGATCGAGTCTTACGAGTAGAACACTGATTTTTATAGTGCCCTCTCTCCCTGCACGTGAAACAAATAATATGGAACTTAAAAATGGACATTTAAAAAAAAAATTGTACCTGATTCACCCCTGGGCTCCCCCTCAACTCCTGGCGTCCTTGCTCCGTCGGCGGTTAATCCGGTAAAGAGCGGCTCGGCTCTGATACCACTTGTAGGACCGGTGCCGTCGATAGAGGGGGGGGGGGTGAATATCGACCGTTAAAAAAATCTTTGGAAACTTCGTAAGACTTTCGATTGTCGTTCTGGACTCAGAGCGTTAGTGCATCGAAAAAGTAAAACAGAACGAAAATAAACAAACACAACGCACGCGGGATTTACTTGGTTCCCAACCCCCCAGGGTCAGTACATCCAAGGCCTAAGCACGGGAACGCCCGTCCACTATTGGTCTCCTTTCCGGACTTTTCGGAGGCGGAGAAACTCGTCTTACAGTGCAGAAGTACAATAACAAATATAGTAAAGTAAGTACAGAACAATAAAACGCAAACCGAACAAGCAAGTTTTGAAACTCGACCGATCTGGACCTCCGAAGTGCCGCGCACTTCCTCCTGGAGCCTCCCGGTCGTAGAGCCTCGTCTTTAGTGCGTTGTCATCGGTCAGAATGATCAGAATAGCACTTAGCAGTTGTGTCTGAAGCAGAGGGGTCGAAGCCCCTTTTATAGGCTTCCTACGGGCGCCCTGGACGTTGGGGGCGCCCCGATAAACTCGGTCAAACCTTATCCCTGCGCCGACCTCACCACAGCTGATAAAACCTTTGATCAGGGCACCCCGGACCTCCCAGGCGCCTAGCTTGAACCCAGTCAACGCTAATCTCCTGCTTCGGACTCGTAGCAGCAAAACGACTTTGAACCCGGGCGCCCCGGACCTCCCGGGCGCCCCGCTTGAAGCCTATTCTGCCTTCTTCACTATACTACTTTTTTTCTTCTTTAGTTTGGGCTCCCCCATCAATGGGGGCGCCCTGGATGCATGGGGGCGCCCAGCTTCAAAGCCTCCAGCCCTGTTTTGTCTGCTTTGTCTTCCAATCTTGGTACCTGCAAGATACACATATACAAAGCAAATATACACACATTCTTAACCTTAAGGACTTGGGTCTGACTTCGGATTTTCACGAAACCCTAGGTCGAACCGACGCAGGTTCTCACCCCCGAGAACGCGCCTTCCACCTACTCCTTTCAGGAGCCGGTTGCCACCCAGTCCTTCGGGTGGACTTTTGCTTAGCCTCCGATTACTCCGGACCTCGAGACGCCCGAACCCTGACCCGTCTCTACTTCTGTCCTTAGTCATCGTTCAGCTAAGTTGCTCGGTCCCTCGGACCAAGACTTTGTGCCCAAACCCTAAGTCCAGGACTTCAGTGCCCAACCCTCGGCCAGGTCTTCTTGCCCAGTCCTCGACTAGGACTTAGTGCCCACCTTCCGAGCAGGTCTTCGGTGCCCAGCCCTTTGCTAGGACTTAGTGCCCAATCCTCGATCAGGACTTAGTGCGCACCTCTCGAGCAGGTCTTAGTGCACAGCTTCACTCACCAGGTCTTAGTGCCTAGGTTAACTAGGACTTTTCTTCCACTTAGGTTACTCCTCCTTTGCTCCCCTTTGTTTGTTCAATGTATCACTGACTTTAGTCTATTGTCAAACATTAAAACACTTAAAGGAGAACATCATTGATGCACCTTGCACCAACATGTCACCCTTGACTTCTTAGGAACCACATGAATAGGACTAACCCACTTACTGTCAGAAATAGGGTATATAATGTCTGCCTGTAAAAGTCTAGTCACCTCTTTCTTTACAACATCTAGAATCAGTGGATTTAACCTTCTCTATGGTTGTCTGACCGGCTTCACATTCTCCTCTAGAAATATCCGGTGCATACAAATAGCGGTGCTAATACTAGGTATGTCAGCTAATGTCCACCCTATAGCTCTCTTATGCTGTCTCAGAACTTGCAATAATTTGTCTTCTTGCTCCGAATCCAAGTTCTGGGCAATGATAACAGGTAAACACTGCTCCTCTCCCAAATAAGCATACTTCGAATGTTCTGGCAATGGTTTTAACTCTATCTGTGACTGCTCAGTAGGTATGGGTGATCCCTGGGCTCAGTGCAATCCCCGGGCTCAGTGCAATCCCCTACACTCTCACACCTATCCTCTGAATCTCCTGATATGTCAATCAATATAGGTGATCCCTGGGGCTCAGTGCAATCCCCTACACCTATAGAATAGTCTCCAACTGAGAGTGAATCAGATACAATCTTCAAATCAGCTGCCTCTATAGCTAATGCATCCTCAACCTCATCTGAGCTAAAATATCCTCTATGAATACCAAGTGAAACTCTATCAGCAAATAAATCCGCATCAACTAACTCATCTAAAATATCCATGCTCATGATAGAATGATCCTCTCTGGGGTGCTTCATAGCATCAAAAATACTGAACTGCACCACTGTGTCTCCTATCTCCATAGAAAGTGTGCCTGCATATACATTAATCTTCATCTTTGAAGTCTTCAAGAATGGTCTCCCAAGAATAAGTGGAGATCTATGTGCTAGATAATCCCCCTCCATGTCTAAGATATAGAAGTCCGCAAGAAAAAACAACTCTTTCACCTTCACTAATACATCTTCAATGATTCCAGCTGGGTGAGTCTGACTCCTATCTGCTAGCTGAATAACCACTCCTGTAGGCTGCATAGGTCTAATGCCAAGCATCTGAAAAACTGATCTAGGCATCACATTAATAGAAGCTCCCAAATCTAACATAGCATCATGAAAAACATTCCTCCCAATCTCACAAGACACAGTGAATACTCCTGGATCTTCACATTTCTGGGGAATTGAATGAATAAGGGCTGAGACATTCTTTCCTAAACTGACCAATTCATTCCCCTTTAGCTTCCTCTTGTGCACACACAAATTCTTAAGAAATTTAACATACTTAGGTATTTGCTTGATCATGGTCAACAATGACACATTTATTTCCACCTTATTGAATAGTTTCACAAGCTCTTGATACTCCTTTGCCTTCTCCTCCTCCACATTCTTTTTAGCTTGAATCTTACGCTGTGGGAAGGGTAAAGGGACCTTCGGTTCCTCCACTTGAGCCGAAACTTTTGGAAGTGAGCCTTGAGCAGGAATTTCAATCGGTATAGCAGCTGTAGGTTCCTTGTTTTTACTGATTTCTCCTTGTTCCTCCACCAAAATCGCATGATCAATAGAAGAAGGACTTAGGCTTGAACTAGGGTCACATTCAACCGATGTAGAATCCATTTTTGAACTGTTCTGAGCTGGAAAACAAGTTGCTGAAAATTTTTCAGAAAAATCATCCCTTTGAGTGTTAAGACTTGAAGCAACTTTCTCACTCCTCAAAGTTATTGCACTAACATTTCCCTTAGGATTAGGAGTTTCTTAAGAAGGCAATTGACTCGATCCTTGGGTTTGTAATTGATTCATTCCACTTGCTAGTTGTCCAATATGTCTTTCAATGTTTTGAAGGGTCGAATCATTCTTTTGTTGCCTTTGTTGTTGTTGTAAAATTTGTTGTTGTTGTAGAATTTGTTGCATCATCTCCTCAAGCCTTCGTTATTGTGCATTAAACCCACTAGAGTTCCCAAAGCCTCCTTGATTGGTATGGGACTTTTGTTGGCCTTGAAAAGAAACATTGGGTTGTTGAAAACCTTGAGTCTGTTGTGAATTCTGAAAATGAGGTTGTTGGGGCTGATTAAATGAGTGAATAGGCTGTGGAAATTGATGAAAATTGATCTGAGAACTAGGTGGATGTTGCTGGAAATTATTGCTCTGAAAATTCTGATTTTGAGGCTGAAAATGCTGATTTTGAAACTGAAATTGTTGGGGCTGCTGATATAAACTCTGGGATAGCTGTGAAGGTTGAAAAATTGCTGGAAATTCTGAATTAGTTGAAATCCTTGCTGATTTTGTTGAAATTGAGGCTGAAAATGTTGATTTCCTTCCTGAAATTGTGAATAGGGTTGCTGAAAATTCTGAAAATGATGTTGTCCTTGTTGTAGGGGCTGTTGTGAAGTGTTTTGTTGATAGAATGAATTACCATACTTCAAATTAGGGTGATCCCTCTATCCCGGATTGTAAGTAGATGAATATGGGTCATTCCTTGATTGGTATTGACCTCTAGACAAAGCGGCTAATGATTCATCTTGTTGTAAATTTGGGCACAAATCCGAATTATGCTCTTGACTTGAACATATGCTACACAACCTCATTACTTGATTTGTAAGTGAAGCTACTGCAAAGTTTTGATTTTGACTCACATTATTCAAAGTCATTTGCTTCACTAGAGAAGTAAGCTCCATCAAAGAATTTTTAATCTCTTTTTGTTCATTTGAAATCAATTGAACTTCATTCACCCCTCTAGTAGAAAGAGCCCTACTTCCAAATTGTTGAGAGTTCTCCGCCATATTTGAAATCAATTCTCTAGCTTGTTTAGGGGTCTTATTCACTAGAGCTCCTCCAGCTGCAGCATCAATCATGATTCTATCCATTTGAAGTAGACCTTCATAGAAATATTGAATAAGAAGTTGCTCACTTATTTGATGTTGTGGACAACTCGTGCACAGCTTATTGAATCTCTCCCAATAGTCATATAAGGTCTCTCCCACCACTTGTTGAATACCATAGATGCTCTTTCTAATAATAGCTATTCTTGAAGCTGGAAAATACTTCTCTAAAAATGTCTTTTTCATGGCAATCCAACTTGCAACATGTCCAGTAGGCAAGTAATAAAACCAATCTTTAGCTGCTCCAGTCAAAGAAAATGGAAATGCCCTTAATTTGATGTCCTCTTCAGAAATCCCTTGAGGCTTCATAGTGGAGCAGACTACATGGAACTCATGCAAATGTCTATTAGGATCTACTCCTGATTGTCCCTGAAACTTGGGAAGTAGATGAATTAGTCCTGATCGCAGTTCAAAATCTCCAGCTAACTCTGGATAAGCAATACAAGAGTAATGAAATGCATCATCAGGGGTTGCAAGCTCCTTCATAGTCTTCTGATGTTCTGCCATGAGACTACTTGAATGAATAGAAATATTTTCAATAACTTCTGGAACTCTTCCTTGATTTCTCCTAGCTCTAAAGGTCCTCTCAATCTCAGGATCAAACTCCACAATATCACCACCTACAGTCCTGGTCATAAATCAAACAAAATGGTAGCAAATGTATATAGAAAGCTAAAGCACATGAAATAAAGTCAAAGAATATGAAACTAAGCACAAGCTCAAATTAAGCAAAATCTACTAGTATAATTTCCCCGGCAACGGCGCCAAAAATTTGATGGTGCCCACAATTAGTGTCACAATGAGTCTCAAATTTGAATTTATAAATTGAAAACCCTTTAGCTCACAAAACTAAGTGTAGTATAGGGGCCTCAAGTCGTATTTTTCCAAGGACTAGCTAAGAATGCTTAACTTGAGCTAGAATTCATTATTTCTATTTTAGGTTTTCTAGTGAAATGGGTATTTTGCGATACTGAATGAAATTACAGTGGAAACAGAATAAACTCAGCTAATGCAGAAACTAATTCGAAATTTCAGAAACTACACTTATCCCTATTTGAAAACTAAGGGGGTGTTTGGTTTGCTCCATTTTTTATTTTTATTTTCCAGAAAATCACATTTTCTCATTTTCTGGAAAATGACTTTCTTTTATTCTCTAGTTTTCCAGAAAACGCTATATCTTTTTCTGGAAAACAAGACTGGAAAATGCAAACCAAACATGTTTTCTAGAAAATCGCATTTTCTACAGGAAATGAAAATGAAAAACAAGTCTACCAAACGCCCCCTAAGCAATTCAATTCGATACTATGAGATTGAAATTCAAGAACTAATATCAAATGCAGGAAATCTGTAACTAATTGCAGAATTGTGACATTTGTAACAAACCATGCGAAAGAAACTTGACTGAAGTGTAGTTGGATACAAACTGAAACAACTTAAGCCAATAAGTATTTCAGAAACAAAATTTGCAGAAATTTAACATCCGATCAGTCCCTTCACCAAGATTTCCTTCTTGCCGTCACACAAGAGCCAAGCTAGAAACCCTCTAGCTCGAAATCAGCAAGAACCGACTCCCTTGATCAGTTTGCACTTGGCTTAGTGCATATTGATCTTCCTGATCGGTCAAGCCGACCGATCAGGGCTCCTTCTGATCGGATTGGAGACCAATCAGGCATGTTTGTGACCGATCAAGGAGACCGATCACGTATCTGAAATCTTCCACGATCTCTTCCTTCTTGATTAGATGGATGGCGATTTGGCTCAGGAACCCTCGAAAACCTCCGAAGAACCCCTCCAAATGCTCCGACAGCTCCGGTCGACGAAGACAGCGATCAAAAAGGAATCAATCCGTAGAATACAACTCCTCGGTGAAACCCTCACCTGAGCTTTCCAGAGACAAATTTGGATAGCAAACTTAAAAAGAGGTCTACCTCGATGATTCGAAATCTTGAAACAAAGCTTGATCCGATGTTGGCCGCGCGGAATCGGAGAAGAAAACTGAGAAAAATCGAAGAACAGGGAAGAACACGCGACGCCCAGCTCGGTGAGAAGTTTTCTGATTTAACTAATTCCAATTAAAAATGAACGGTTGTTATCGTCCTCACTTCATCCAATGGTCAGATCATCTCGGATTGAAACCAAACTTTCCATATCTCCATCAATGGTTAGGATCTTCTTCTCCTTTGCTTGGATCGATCAGATTTGCAACAGATGGCTCGGATTGCCCTTCCTTTTGAATGGATGGCTTAGACTCCTCTCGAGCTTGATCCAACGGCTAGATGACTTCTGATTTGGACCAAAACTTCAGATCTTGATCTGTGGTCTTGATTTACTCTACCTTGAGCTCGGATTGGTCAGAAGATGATAGAAGGCTCAGATCTCCCCATGTCTTGATTGGACGACCCACATTTCTCCATCGCTTGATCCTCTTGATTAAAGCCATGTCTGAACTAAACTTCAATCCAATCTGATCTAGGTCCGTGATCATTCGAAGCCTACAACATTATGTTCAAATTTTAATGCCCAATCATCTCAAATATAAAAAGATTTGCATTCAAAGCTAGAATAGAAATAACTCATGAAACCTAGTGTAAATGCAAGATTAAGCATACAAAAAGGAATCAAAACATGGATTTGAGAGCCTAAATTGATTATCAAAATGGTAATTATCAGCGATCACGACATTGAACCACCCTTCAAAGTCCACAAACCAAATCCCTTGTCTTCATTTGGATGTTTTGTCCCGAACTAAAAACCAGAGAATTCTACACACTCTCGGTCAAGAAGCCTGATTACTTTTTTTTCAACCCGCTTCTCCTTTGGACAAACCCTCTTATCAATAAGGGGGAGTAGTGGGTGGTGTGTGTGGCGTGTGGCAAGCAACTGCTCTGCAATTGCATCTGCCACACGACACCCTACTACTAATAGTAAGGTCATGTTTATCGATGAGGTTATTGTATCACACTCCATTACAATTCAGTTTTGGTTTTTGTTTCGGAAGGAATCGGCGGCGATGTCCAGTCACCGAAGGTTCTACCCACGTGGAAATCACTGTGTCGGGGAGGAACTCGGTATCCTACGAGGTCGACACGAGCATTAGGGGACACGCCGGAAGGGGTCCGGCGGAGTCTACTCCGACGCTCAAGTCAGTGTATCGTTGGAGAGTAAAGGTAACAAGAAAGGAAAATGTCTCTAGGGTTGAGAGAGCGTAACCCCTTTATTGGAGGTGTTGGACTATCTTTTATGCCGATGGTGATGGACTTGGCGTCCTCCTTCGTTCGGTGCCACGTCTCCGTGATTTATGCCACATCCTCTCCTTCTTTCGGCGGTTACTGGATAGTCTTTGAAACGGTCTACACCGTTACCACGCTTCGACCCGTTGCGACATTTAAGGGTCGTGATGACTCCTTATGACAGAGAGGCTTATCCATAGATCCGTGAAAGGAGAGGGGGGAGGACCGTTGCTTGAGGTCGAAGCTACCTCGGACTCCGCTTCCCCGAGGTCAGCTCGCGGCCTTCTAACCTAGGTGAGCGCAGGCGCTATAATTCCCAAGACACTTTCAGGACCCAACCTCTCGGGGTGGTCCCGAGAGGGATCTTCTAGCTATCATTCCAGGGCGTGTTTTGCGAGGGGGGTTTTGAGGCTCCGGAAGGAGGGTCACTTCGACCCGACGTGTCATGCCACACAGCTTCTTCATCCCCTGTGCTTGCCACGGGCTATTTAACCCTATCACAAGTCCCTCCCTTCAAGTTTGATCGAAGGAAGTGTGGTTGACTGATCAGACTAGTGTGAAGATGAAGAAGCTGAGTTCCGGCGGGCCTGTGTGCCCGTTACTGCTCCTTCAGTAGTTACAATAGACCCTCAGATCATAATCTTCGTCTCAAGTTCCGAGAAATCTGCCTTTTGGTTTCATCTTTTCTAAAAAAGCTTCTACGATGATGCCTCTCTCTCCGCCATAAAGGCGCATGGCACTTATTCGATGGGGATAAGGTACCTCTGCGAATGCCTCATCGCCACGTGCTTCACCGACTACCATCCTGAATCCTTACTGACATGCGCCTCCATAGCTGGCTCACGTCAGGCGACTGTCCCAAGTGCGGTGGTTCTTCACTTTCCACGTGCCTCCTCTCCATTACGCCCAACCAAACGGTTTCCTGGGTATAAGAGGGGGGGGGGGGAGGGGGATGAGGACGTTAGGCCCACATCCGACTTTGTGGCTGGTTGCGCTTTGTCTTCCTCTTCTCCCATCGGGCCTCTTTTGCGCGTAAGTAGTTTGTCTCTTTCTTGTCGCTTCCTCCAGGAACCATGGAAGGATTCCGAGCAGAATGGTATGAGTCTGTCTCTTCAAGAGTAAGGCCGGAGGCTCTGCAGGCGGCCACCGAGGACTACGGCATCCCGGCCGAGATGGCGGTGGTTATCCCCAGGGTGGGCCAGACACCAGTGGAGCCTCCTGCCAGCTTTCGACCTTCTTCATAGGGCAAATGGAGTTAGGACTCTGTTTCCCTATCCCTCCTTTTTTTCACAAACATAGCCTCCTATTTCGATATTCCCCTTCATCAGATGACTCCCAATGCTTTCGCTCAGATGGGAGGGGCGTATATCATTTTCAAGCTTTTTGATCTCCCTCTGACTCCTCATCTCTTTCATTTTTTCTTCGTCCCGATCGGCTCCCGAGGGGTCTTTAGTTTCGCAGCCCAACCGAGCCATAGCTTTTTAGGAGGGTTTCCTTCCTCGCATAAAGGGTGGAAGGAGAAGTTCTTCTTTATTCGACTGTCGTCATTACCCTTCAATCCTCTGGGTTGGATAGAGGATTTGCTGACTCCTCCTTCTTTAGAGAAGTTTCTCTAGGGCCCTGTGTACCAGCATGCTAGGAAGGTACTCTCCGGCATGGAATTCAATGGCTCGAGGCTGGTGCAGAGTGAAGAGCTTATGTACCGGGCTAGCCTCAGCCCTAAAGTGACGCGAATCAGCCCCACCATGGGTATGTTCATCTTTTTCCTCAATGCCCATTAGTTCTGACTGATGTTCTTTTTGTCTGGCTATTGCAGAGGAAGTCATGTTTGCCAAGGTGATGGGCCGACTCATAAGGTGGGAGGAGGCCAACAAGGAGGCGGTGCATCCTCCTCCGGCCGTTCTCGATGCCCCTCCTGTGCCCGCCGAGTCCTCGGAGAGGACTGCTGACTCATCCCGGGGGATTGCTTTGCTCGAAAGGGTAGAAGTCACTGTTGCATCCCCGCCGATAGGGAGCCGAGTGTCTTCTGATCAACAGGTTGACCCTATGGCGGATCTTCCTCCTGGAGATGGTTCTTCCCCGAGAGTTGTCCATCCAGAAGGGGTTAGCGAGGGGCCCTCCGCTCCTGTTGCTCCTTTAGATGTCCGGTCCACTGGTCGGTGTTGATGCAGTCTGACCTGATTGTTGTTTTGATGTTGACACCGATTTAAGTTTAGGTTAATAAGATAAGTTCGGCTTGAGTCCTGGTCGGGGACTGTGCATGAATCCGGGTAGTGAATGGAAACCCCAGTGAGTGAAGCCGGGTCCCGGTGAGTGAAGCCGGGTGATTGAAACCCCGGTGAGTGAAGTCGGGTGACGGAAACTGTTAGTGATATGAGAGAAGTGTCCTAAGGCAATCGTCTTATGATTGTAAACATTTATTTTAATAAATGATAATTCACTATTTGAGTATACATGTTTGTGTATTTGATTGGGATCTTAAACTCATCTACTGAATGTCCGCAATACAACTCACAGCATAAGAGAATTTGTGATGGGATCACAACTAGTGATTATCTCTAAATGTGCAAATGTGAAGTATTGAAAATATCCCTAGTCGATGAATTGATAAAAACGGACACTATCAATTCTGTTGAGACTAGCATGGGTTATTCTTTAATCAGCTGATTCTCACTGGCTGGAGACATTGGGATGTCCGGAGATAAACATGGATGCTAGTTAAGGGAACTAGTTCATTGGAGTGACTAGCTGTAAAACTTCATATGGTTATCTATATAGATATGTCAATGAAGTTCTTACTGCGGCTTAAGTGCGATGTTCCTTTGACTTGCGATGTTCAAGTCATCTTGGTCATGGAGACTTATACTTTAACATCTTAAGCGAGCATCTCCAAGGAGGTGTGGACCCAGGATGATTGGGTATAAGCCGAAGTGCCCGAAGATGTTTGAACAGCCTACAAAGGATTCACCACTCCTTGCGAGGAGATGTATACCCAGGCCTATCGTCGGATTGTTACTCAAAACCTCTGGCCAGAGTATATCATGTTTAGAGTGCGAGTCTCTAAAATACATGAGAGTAATTAGAAATCCAAAGGACGAGAAAGACACTACTTGGGCTAGGTGTGACGTAGTCAGCCTAGTGGGGACTGACACCATTGACCGTGTCCTGAACCAAATGGGTATAAGGTGGTGAAGGGAATGAGGCACGATTCATTAGAGCTGCTGAAGGGTTTCAGAATAATTTCTTCTGAGGTCAAACCGTTGATCTTTCGATTAATTGGGGGTCATGATGTACTACTAGGTGCCACTCATGATCGTTCTATAATTGGTTGATTATAGACGGCCAACATAAATCGAAAGCCTATTTAGTCACACGCACTACGAGTAATCCGAGGGATTTAAAACGAGTTGAAAATTGGATTTTCCGATCAAGAGAAATAAGTCGAATCTGAGTTAATCAGAGGCGCAACGGAAACTAAAAATGGCTAAGTCTTTTGAAGGCTTTTTGGGCGAATTAAATGAGTTTAATTCGCGATCGGTTCGGGTCGGTTTTGGCCGGCCAAAGAGGGTGTTAACCCTCCTTGGGTGGCCGGCCAATAAGGGAGAATAAACCAATTTAATTGGTTTAATTAATAAAATAAATCTAGCACAATTTATTTTATAAATTATGGATAAATAAATTTGTATAAAGAAATTTATGTAAATAAATTTGTAGAAATTTATTCTTTTTATGGAAGTTAAAATAATCAATGAAATGGTTTATTTTAATTTTATAAAATCAATTATGAATTGATTTTTCCATAATAAGAAATTTTATAAATTTCTTATAAAATTTATTCCATAATTTAAAAGAGAAAAAGAATTTGTTTTATTATAAATTAGTTATAATAAGACTCGGCTTAAACGGAATAATTAATAAGAGAATTTATAAGATAAATTTCTTATAACTAATTCCGTTAATTCCGTTAATTCGGTTTAGAGGGAGACTTAGCAAAGGAGTTGCTACTATATAAAGGAACCAAAGGCAAGCCCTTATTCCGAATCAAGTAATTGAATTAGAGCTCTCCCTCTCTCTCTTCTCTTCTCTTCTCCTTCTCCCTTCTTCCCATTAGGGCCGGCGCCCACCATAGAGGAATTAGGGCCGGCGCACCTTGAAGCTTCATCCTCCATCTAGGGCCGGCGCAACTCCTCCATTAGAAGGTGTTGTCGTGAGCTTCAAGAAGAAGGAGAACCCGAACAAGAAGAAGAAGAAGCGGATAGCGACTCCTCTCTTCTCGGAATTCGATTCCGTTACTTCATTGGTTAGTTTCCTAATTTTTCTCTTGATCTTCTAAGTTGTGCCCATAGAGAATCTAGTAGTTCTCGTCGGCACAAAACTCGTGACTTTGCGAAGTCATCCCGAAGAGAACTCGGCGTGGACGCGAATAGAGGCGGAGCTTCCAAGGGACGCTACAGTTGGATCTCGTCCCTTTTCTTCGAGTTACGAAAGGTATAAAGTAAATTAGTTTACTTTTTCGCAAAGTTTTATTTTATGATTATGTCGAAACACCATAAGGTTGCATGCTAGATACGAAGTTAAAATAATTTAGGAAATTATTTTATGCAAATTCTTCCGCTGCACGTAAAAATTTAAAATTTTACGAACTCGTATCCTTGTCAACATGCACCCGGTCCCAACAGAAACCGTGGTGAGTGAAGTCGGGTCCCGGTGAGTAAAGCCGGGGGGACGGAAACCCCGGTGAGTGAAGCTGGGTCCCGGTGAGTGAAGCCGGGTGATGGAAACCCCAGTGAGTGAAGTCGGGTCCTGGTGAGTGAAGCCGGGTGACGGAAACCCCGGTGAGTGAAGTCGGGTCCTAGTGAGTGAAGCCGGGTGATTGAAACCCCGATGAATGAAGTCGGTCCTAGCAAGTGAAGCTAGGTGAAGGAAACCCTGGTGAGTGAAGCCAGGTCCTAACGAGGGAAGCTAGGTTGAACAAAGTCCACGTGAGTGAAGCTGGTCACGAAGTCTTGGTCCGGGGGACTGAGAATTGAGCGTACTAGTCGGAGAAGGGCACGTGAGCTCTTTCTCCGGGACCAGAATGAGTCAGAGAAGGCTAGGGAGCCTGTTCTCTGGACTTAGGGTTAAAATGGTCTGAGCTGGATCGGTCTGTGGTCCGATCAGGGAGTTGGCACTAACTCCTGGTTGTGGATCGGTCTGGTGACCGATCCAGGGCGTCTGATCCTTCTGGTGAACGATTAGAAAAAGAACAAAATGTTTCTGTTTGGCTTCTGATCGGTCTGGTGAACGATCAGGGAGAGAACAGAAACATTCTGTGTGGTTTCTGTGTGATTTCTGATCATTATGGTGAACGATCAGAAAGGGATCAGAGAAGTTCTGGAGAAAACCCTAATCGGTCAAGGTGACCGATCAAGGTTCTCCTGGGTCCTGATCGGTCCAGAGCTGACCTGATCGGTCACTGTGACCGATCAGGGCACAACCTGATTGGTCAGGTGACCGATCAAGTGCCTCAGGTTAGTGAACCTGCGGGTTGTGGCTTGAAAACCCAATAACTTGGTGGATCGGTCTGGTGACCGATCCACGATCCCTGATCGGTCAGTGTGACCGATCACAGAGTCACTAGATCGATCAGGAGGTGACCTGATCGATCAGGGTCTTCACTGATCGGTCGGGTGACCGATCAGTGTCTGATAACTTTAATTTGAATTCGTTGTCAGATTTCTGATTTCACTCTGATCACCTCTGATTTCTCTGCTATCTCACTGATTTACTTTTGATTTACTGTGCTAAGCATCTGTTGAGTGTGCAGGTAATGCAGGGATGACTTAAACGAAGGTGGGTCAACTGGAGACTTTCGCTTCATCAGGTTTATCCGTTTTCCCTTCGCAGGATTCAACGGCTTCTGGTGCAAGCTGGCAACTGTCTGGCGAGGCTGACGACTGACCTGAGGCTCGGCTGAAGAGGGTTCAGTGGAGTCCAGTAGAGGTCAGTGGGTTGGTGGCGGAGGTTGTTGCAGACGCTCCTGTGAGCTGCAGAGGCGCTGATGAGCTGCAGACGCGCCTGGTGGTGACCTGCTGATGAGGAGAGTTTAAAAGAAGGTTGGCACAGAAGGAGAGAGCAACTATTGCTAACACTGAGAACTTTGAATCTGTTGAGAGCTTCGCGAGTCCATCAGCAAGCAGACACGAAGAGCTAGGAGTTCTTGTGTGAGAGTTGTGCTGGGTTGAGCTCTGTGAAGTGTTCTCCTCTCTTTGTGCTTTCTTTGCCTGTGCTTAAGTTGGTCTGTAAGTTTTTTCTCGAGTCTTTGTGTGCTTAATCATATATTCTCTTGAGACTATTGTGGAGAGGTTTCTCCACCGAGAAGGAGGTTGTGATATCCGGATTTTCGGGGCTTGATCTACGACGATCAAGGGATCACCCACCTCACGGGCATGCCAAGGAGTAGGGGCAAGTTATCCCCGAACCTTGTACATCTTTGTATTAGTATTTGTATTGTTTTCTGTCTTTGTTCTTCCTGCTTGTTTTCTTCCGCTGCTAACTTGAGTGCAGAAAGATCAAAGAAGCGAAAAGGTTAAGTGTCTGGCTATTCACACACCCCTCTCTAGTCATCCAAGATCCAACAAGTGGTATCAGAGCAAGGGGCTCTATCCAACGGTCTAACACCCGAGAGCTTAACAACAATGGCTTTGAGAGAAGGATTCAGCACCAACCGACCGCCTTTATTCGACGGGGCTGATTTCCAATATTGGAGATCACGAATGGAATACTACCTGAAGACGGATATAGGTATGTGGTTTTCTGTAAAGGAGGGATTCACCCCTCCAAAAGACGCTGAGGGAAAAGAGCTTGAATCCTCACGATGGTCTGCCGAACAATCCCGGAAGGGAGAAGCCGAAGCGAAAGCTATGGTCACCCTGTAGTGTGGGATGACCAAGGAGCAACTGATCAAAGTTGGTCCCTTCACCAGTGCTAAGGACTTTTGGAACAAACTTATTGAACTCCATGAAGGCACCCGGGATTCAAGAATAGCCAAGAGGGATCTTTTCCTCAACCAACTTCAAAACTTCACCATGAAGGAGTCCGAAACGGTAAGTGAACTCCATGGCCGGTTCAAAGAAATACTTAACAGTTTACACTCCATTGATGAGAAGGTCGAAAATCGCGACATTGTAAGGTATGTTCTTAAATCCTTTCCTAGGAATGTCTTGTGGTCATCCATGGTGGATGCCTACAAGGTATGTAAGGACTTGTCCATTGTTAAGATAGATGACTTATTTTGTGAAATGGAATTACACGAGATCACTAACAAAGGCCCCAAGGAGAAGGAGATTGGTCTTGTGGCAGGGGACAAGACTAAGAAGAAGAAAGAAAAGAAGAAGGAGAAGGAGGTCTCATCTTCTTCGTCTGAGTTCGAGGAGGATGTGTAGGACCGGTGCTGTCGATAGAGAGGGGGGTGAATATCGACCTTGAAAAACTTCATAGAAAACTCGTCGATCGTTCTAGACTCAGAGTGTTAGTGTAGAGGAAAAGTAAAACAGAACTAATAAAACAAACAGACACAGCAGACACGCGGGATTTATTTACTTGGTTCCCGACCCCCCTGGGTCAGTACGTCCAAGGCCTATGTACTAGACGTGAGTCCACTATTGGTCTCCTTTCTGGAATTTTCAGAGGCGGAGAAAACCCGTCTTACAGTTGATAATTACAATGAAAAAGATATTAAATTAAGTGCAGAATAATAAAAAGCAAACCAACTAATTTAGGTTGAAGCCTCGGCCGAACTGGACCTCCGAAGTGCCGCACACTTCCTCCTGGAGCGTCCCGGTCGTAGAGCCTCATCTTTAGCGCATTGTCGTCGGTCAGAATGATCAGAATCGCTATGGAAAGTTGTGTTTGAAGCAGAGGGGTCGAGGCCCCTTTTATAGGCTTCATTCGGGCGCCTGTGACGATGGGGGCGCCCCTATAGGCTTGGTCAAACCTTATCCCTGCGCCGAACTCGTCGCAGCTGATAAAACCTTTGACCTGGGCGCCTACATGAACTCAGGCGCCTGTATCCTCCCTGGCGCCTGAATGGAAGCTTGTTCTGCGTTCCTTCACAGAACTATTTTTTGCTTCTTTGACTCAGGCGCCCCTATTGATGGGGGCGCCCCCATTGATGGGGGGCACCTGACTTCCAGGCTACCAGGTGCGTTGTGTGTTGTTTCCCTGCTTTGTCTTCCATTCTTGGTGCCTGCAAGATACACGAATACAAAGCAAATATACACACAATATTAACCTTAAGGACTTGGTTCTGACTTTCGGATTTCCACGAACCCCTAGGTCGAACCGACGCAAGTTCCCACCCCCGAGAAAGCGCCTTTCACCTCCTCCTTTAAGGAGTCGGTTGCCACCCAGTCCTTCGGGTGGACTTTTGCTTAGCCTCCGATACTCTCGGATCTCGAGACGTCCAAACCCTGACCCGTCTCTACTTCTGTCCTTAGTCATCGCTCAGCTAAGTTGCTCAGTCCCTCGGACCAAGACTTCGTGCCTAAACCCTAAGTCCATGACTTCGGTGCCCAACCCTCGGCTAGGTCTTCGTGCCCAATTCCTTGAACTAGGTCTTCGGTGCCCAACCCTCAGCCAGGTCTTCTTGCCCAGTCCTCGACCAAGACTTCGTGCCCACCTTCCGAGCAGGTCTTCGTGCCCACCTTCCGAGCAGGTCCAATCCATGATCAGGACTTAATGCTTAATTCTCCGAACCAGGACTTATTGCCTAGATTCACTAGGACTTTGGTCCATTTTGTTACTCCTCTCTTAACTCCCCTTCCCTTGTTCAATGTATCACTGACTTAAGTGTATTGTCAAACATTAAAACACTTAAAGGAGGACATTACTGATGCAACTTGCACCAACAGGATGGAAGCGAGTCTTCATCATCCGAGATGGCTAACTTCGTAAGAAGAATGATGAGGAAGAGCCGACGCTACAAAGGGAAAGGTAACCATAGTGAAGTTAAAATTGATAAATCTAATGTCACATGTTATGAGTGTAGCAAAAAGGGGCATTACAAGAATGAATGTCCAAAACTAAAGAAGAAGGAGGAGAAATCAAAAAGGAAGAAGAAAGCTTTGAAGGCCACATGGGATGAGTCTTCTTCCAGCTCATCCGAAGAAGAAAAGGAGGAGAAGAGCACTCGTCATGTAGCTCTCATGGCCATAGAAGACTTGGAGAGCAGTGATGAATCAAGGGACTCTTCAACCGCGGCTTCATCATCTTCAGATAATGAAGAGGTAATTTCTCCTGAGTTAGATAAATGCTATAGGACCAAAGAAAAGTGAAGGTAAGAGTAAGAAATAAGTAAAGAAAAATGGAATGAACATGACTTTTGTCAATATTGATATGGGAAGGGAAACAAATGGATTAGCCTCTATAGATGTGATCCAATCATTGAAATATGATTTTGAAAGAACCTAAGCAAGTTCTAGAGTTTAATAACATGTGTGTCACAAATATAAGGCTAATTCTCACTAGGTGCAAATGATTCATCTCAAGTCCTCAATCAAGCATCTAAAGCAAAGTAGTACTCAAGCATCCAAGATTTCATCCATGATCTCAAATCCTAAGTTTTAACAACTAAATTTAATTTATTTTCAAAAGACTCTAAAATGACAATAAGATAACCTAGAGGGATACATTTATTCCTAGTCATGAAAGAAAAAGTGCTAAAATAAAAGACATAGTATTTACAATGTCTATTTATTCAATTTACTCTAGAAAACATAAAAATAAAAAATGCGATAAAAGAAAATATAAGAAAGAACAATCTCCCCTTTATTCTGGTAGACGGAGTCTATCCAGAAGGAGCCTCCATCTTGGTAGTGGAGGAACATGGGTGGCTGAGAGATGTCTGACTCCCCCACACTTGAACTTTGTAAAAAATTTCTCCGGTGGCCGAAGGCGATTCAGGTTCAAGAGCCATTCAAGGGATGGAGTGCTTTTAATTAAAGTAAGATCATCTCCTCCTTCTTGATGCCCTTCAGAAGTCCTTCCAGGAGGCTAAAGTCTGTTCAGTTGGAGCACCCACTCCTGAAGTCTTCTGGACCCTGCAAAACAATGTAATACCTCTCTCAAGCGTTCAGGGTCAGAAAGAAATGAAATAATATCAGTCTCTGCATAAAATGAATCCAAATCTGCATCATGTCCAATTAACTCAATGCTTGGTGTCTCAATGAAATTTTCAAAATTATTTCCTACCAAATTTGCATCCAGATACTCATCACACATAAAGAAATCAATTTCTGGCTCATCAATAGAAATTTCACAATCATTTCCTATCAAGAATGTATCAGGCAATGTGTCACAGCCAATCAAATCAATATCAGATATCTCCATAAGTTTTTCACATTCAACCTCAGCATATGATATAGCAAGGGATTCATCAAAATAAATGACATCAATTTCAGGCACTTCTAAAAAATTTTCACTATCCATATTCACAAAAGATGTATCTAAAGATTCATCATAACAAACTACATCAATTATGGGTGCCTCTAAAATTATTTCGCTATCCATATTTACAAGAGATGTATCAAGTAATGCAGTATGATCAATGAAATCAATGTTTGGTACCTCTATTGGATTTTCACAAACAATCTCTACACAAGGTATATCAATAAATTCATCAGAATCAATAAAGTCAGTACTAGGTACCTCGCTGAATTTTTCTGAACAAAGAGGAGAAATACTTACCTGAGCATGCTGGAGAATACCTGAAGGTTCTAAAATAGTAGATGTATCTGTGGCATCCTCCTGGTCAAGTACATGCTCCTCTTCAGCCTCAAGCTCTGGTGGACAATCAACTGGTGATCCTTGGGTGCTTGCTTCCACCATGCAAGTCCCTACACTTTCTGGTTCATTCTCTAAATCTTGTGGTGGTCCCTGGGGCTTAGTGCAATCCCCTACACCTGTGGAATCATCTCCTATGCATTCTCCCTCTACAATATCTGCAACAACAGTATCAGAAAAATTAGGACCACTAATAACACTATCATCAGAAAATAAAAGTCTAGAATGGTCCTGTGGAGCTTCAATTTCTTCTTCTTGAGCTGACAAATTTGGCAATGGATTTTGAGTAGGAATCTCCGGAGGGATGCATGCTGTAGGTGCCCTATATTCAATGATTACTTCATCTTCTTCTAGTAACCTCCACATTAGTTCACGATCATACCCCTTAAAATCCTGAGTACCCTGAGGAGATGGTTGGCTTGATCCTTCAACTTGCATCTGATTCATTTGACTAGCAATTTGTCCAACGCCTCTTTCGATGTCTTGAAGCCTTTGCTGCTTTTGATGATATTGTACAACTTGTTGAAACATCTCCTCCATTCTTTGTTGTTGAGCCTCATTCTCATTGAGATTCTCAAAGCCTCCTTGATTAGCATAGCTCCTTGACTGATTTTGAAAGGATGAAGTAGGCTGAAAATTTTGAGCTTGCTGATTTGGTTGAAAACATGGCTGTTGGGGCTGATTAAAGGACTGATTGGGCTGTTGATAGGGCTGATAAAATGGCTGGTTTTGAGGCGGATCTTGCTGAAATGTTTGACACACTTGCTGCCCCTGTTGATATGGCTGGAATTGAGGTTGAAATTGATTATTTCCATGTTGAAAATTTTCAAAAGGCTGCTGGAAATTTTGGTTAAAATGCTGAAATTCTTGCTGAAATTGTTGGAATTGTTGTGGTGGCTGGAATTGTTGTAGTTGCTGAATTTGAGGCTGACAAAACTGATTTGGTTGCTCAAATTGGGGCTGATAGCTCTGAAATGGTGGTTGCCCGTTCTGAAATTCTGATTTGGTTGAAAATTTTGAAATGATGGTTGATCTTGTAGCTGAAAAAACTGATTTGGTTGCTGAAAATTCAAATAGGGTTGTTGGAATTCTTGATTTAGCTGCTGAAATTGCTGGAGAGGCTGAAATTGTGGCTGAGGTAGCTTCTGATAAGTAGATGACTGAGCTTTCCGTTTTTGTTGGTAGTCCAACTCCTTTAACACATTTTTTAACTCCACCAGTGCATCCTCGAGCTCTGTATAGAACTCTGTTGACCCCATTTTGAATTTGCAGCCCTGTCACAAAACAAACAAGAAAAATGGTAGTACTCGTATACAAAAGATAAAGCAAAATACAATAGAACCCAATGATATGTCTAAAAGCATACAAGCAAAAATCAAACAAATCAACTAGTTGCTTCCCCGGCAACGGCGCCAAAAATTTGACGGTCCCGAAATACTAGATTAAATTGTCACGAATTGTGGAACCATCAGAATTTAAATGTGAATGAAAGTTGGTCAATTGAGCTTAGAAGGCAAGGCTAATAGTGAACAAGTTTGCAAGAGTTGAAAGAAGAACTTAAGCATCCAAATGCAGCTCAAATCAACACGTAAAGGCAGCACAATGTGCTGAATTGCATGTACCCTTCGGATGCAAGACAAACAATCAAGGTAAGCTGAAAGTAATTGCTCAAACTAGGTTCAAATGGGATTTAGAAGAGCTAACTTTCCATTTATGCAGCTTTAGAATTAATGAACCGAAACCTTTCAAACAACAAGCCATAATCTGTCGAATACAGTGATGATTTAGAAATTCAGAAACTGCTATTCAAAATTTAATTCCAAATGCTAATGAAATGAATCAAGCTCCAATGAAAATTCAGACGAAAACCAAGGTTAGATGATTCTCAATTCAGATACTATCAGTTGATACTCAGAATAGGAACTGATTTGCAGGAAATTCCAACTGAATTTCAGCATCTCTGGATGCGCAAACATGGGAAACTGAAAACAGGGAAATTGATACTCTACAACCAAATGCCTAGACAAATTGATCAAGTGGAGATCTAATGCAATGGTTCACCAAACACTAACCTCTTCATGTGCTGGAATCGAAAACATAGAAACAAATTGGGGGAATGCAGAAATGCAGATTTTGGATGCAGAAATTTGATGTGCAGAAACTATCAGGACCATCAGAATTCAAGATCGTGTATTTAATGATCAGGCAGGATAAAGAAGCTTAAACATGCAGAATTGCAATCAATTTAGAACTAAGAGCTGAAGCTAAACACTTGCAGAACTGTAACTAAACACTTGCAGAAACTAAAAGCTGAAACATGCTGAATTTGGACACTGAATACGCAGCTAATCCTTTTGAAACCAACTGCGTAAATTGAGTCCAAGGTCTTTTGAGATGCAACCAACTACAAGATCAATTCAGAGAATAAAACTTAAACTAACTCGATACAAATAAGGGACTGATACACAGCAGATTGGACAGAAATTGCAGAAACGAAGCAAATCAGAAATGGCACGCAACAGGGAATCTGATACGCAAGCATAAAACACAGAAATAAACTGAAATTAAATGCAATCTATCACTACACAAGTTCCTTAACTACTCAACTTGAAGATTGAAGCTAAATTACAGCTAAACAATTAAGAAAACGAGATTAACCAAATCTGAAACCAATAGAAACGAAATTACAGCAGTAATGGAAATTACAGCTACAAAAACTGAATGAAACTAAATTATCTAAGCTACTCCTCAACCATCCTCAACTCAAGAGCTCCTTGGTCGTCAATTAAGGGAGAACCTCGGACCCGCAAGCTCCGCAAATCAGTGAAGATACGTCTCTGCTACTGAAACAGATCAAAACCTGCTCAAACTGAAATTAGCTTCCGAATTCTTCAATCTCACTGTTGTGGCTTGCGAATTGGATTTGGGAATGACCGAGACCTTCCAGGGAACCCCTCTGGTCAGCTCGGATGTAGTGGAAATAGATCACAGCTGAGTTCGTTGAAGTCGGATAGTGAAACTGCCGAGACCTCGCGCAGCTTCGCTATTGAGCAGAAGTCAATTCTGAAACCTCGCTGAGATTGTCTTCACTAACCTAACCCTTGCTTTGATGATGAATTGAGGGATCGCGCCTCCTTGATGAAGAAATCTAGCTAAGAAATGGAGAGAAAATGAAGAAGACGAAGAACTGCGGCGAAGACGCGACAGGGAAGAGCTGCTGCGCATTTCTGATTAAATAGGAACAAATGGACGGCTCAGATTGCTTTGATGAAATCCAACGGCTGATCTTGCTCTGATTTGAGCCAAACTTTTATGATGATGATCTGGGGTCAGGATCTGCCTTGTGGTAGCTCGGATCCTCTAGATGTGCAACGGATGGTCCAGATCAACTCTATCTGTGAATGGACGCTCTAGAGCCCTCCTTGCTTGATCCAACGGTTGATTTAGCTCTGATTGGGATGAAACCTTCAGATCTTGATCATAGAGCTTGATCAACCCTAACCCTAGCTCGGATTGCTTCAGATCATCCCGGGTGGCTCAGATCTAGCCGCTCTTGAATCGGACGGCCCGGATTAATCGTAGGCTTGATAATTCGATCCGGTTCACTTCCGACTCAAGTTTGACCCAATATGCCCTAGGTCCAGGATCCTTTCTTGCCTACAAAAATATATCAGAAAATTAGTGGCCAAATAATCCAAAAATTATGTAATTTTGCAATTAAGTCCAAAATAAGATAAAGTTCCAAAACCTAGGGTAAAATCATAATTAAGCAATAAAAACATGGGTCAAACATGGATTTTAGCAATTAAAATAATCAATAAAATGGTGCTTATCACGTCACCACTTTATTAGGGATTATGTTGCTAGAGGAGATATTGTACTCTCACATGTGGAGTCAAAATCGAACCTAGCTGACATTTTCACTAAACCACTCCCCGAAAATGAATTTAGTTTCTTAAGGAGGGAGTTGGGAATGTGCCATGCTCAATAGGATTGTAAAAACTCTTCATGATCATTTCGAATTATTGGGCAACAATTATTGGGCAACTTGGGGACATCTCACACAAACTATAAGGATTAACAAAATATTTTTGATTGCTAGAAATGGGGTGAGATGTTAGGATCAACCTAATTACTCAAAATGTTCATGCATCCCTTGAGCAATTAGGTTGAAGAGACAAAAATCATTAATTTGACCAAGTATAGGGAAAACCAATGCATAGTGCATGTGTATTTGGTTCCAAGATCATACTTGGACATTCCAATCAAGGAAACTTGATTGGAGACTTGTTCTTGATACAAACTTGTTTTTAATTGGTTGGAAATGCAAATCCGTTTCGGATGTTTTGTTTTCCCATAAGGGCACAACCTTATCTTGATTGCCAATATGGAAAAATACCATATCAGATAAGGGAACGCTTTTAGGGTCAGGGGAATCACTTTTGGTTGTATTAGAGGTGGAGAGGGATGTTTGGAACAAGAATTTCTGAAATGCATCAGAGGTTCAGAAACCCATCTGAAATCTGATTGGTCAGCAGACCGATCAGATATCCCCTCAGAATACTTCTGTGTTGGTCAAACCTCTTAATAAACCGAACCTGATCGGTCCACCAACCGATCAGGCTGTTCTTGATCGGTCAAGCAGCCCGATCAGAGTTGATTCTGTCGGTCCAATAGATCGATCAGGAAATTTCTATAAGAAATCCATAGAAAGGCTCTGTGTTGGACCTGATTGGTCCACCGACCGATCAGACTGTTCCTGATCGGTTAGGTCGACCGATTAGGGTTGCTTCTGATCGGTCGGCAGACTGATCAGGGGTATACTTACAGAAATATGTTCTCCTTCTCCTGATCGGTCCACTGACCGATCAGGGCCCCTCCTGATCGGTCTGCCGACCGATCAGCAAATATCTAATCGATCAGGGAACACCCTGATCAGTCCAGAAGCCCATCAGATCATTCGACCGTCCGATCCCCTCATTAAAATTGGTTGGTGATCGGTCCACCAACCTATTAAATTCATCTACCCCTTACATCTCCAACCCTAGCCGCCCAAACCTCATCTTCCTCTTCTTCCTGCGAGTGTTCTCTGTGAGTGCGCGAGTCCTCTGCAGCTTATTGCGAGCTCTTCCTTCTCTTCCTGCGTGAGAGCTTCTCCTTTCTGTGAGTTTGCGACTGCAAGTTTCAGAGAGCTCTTTCACATGCGTAAGTTCTTGCGAAGCTTCCTCTCAACCAACTTCATGGCTCTAAAGATGTATTGTGATTTTGTTTTTCCTTTCTACTTGCTTTATACTTGTGATTTTGGGAACTAATCAGTAATGTTTCATCTTCTTGTGTGCCCTTGATTATATCATTTTCTGTCGTGACCTTCCAACCTCAGTTGACCCGATCAAACATTTTCTGTCGTGACCTTAATCAAAATTTTTGTATGCCGTGACCTTCACTTGATCAATTCTTACTTATGTCGTGACCTATTTCCAAACATTTAGAAAATCTTCGAAGGGGAAGGCACTTGCCGAGGGTACCTCGAAGACAAAAGCTCCTTCATTATCTAGGCCCTCCCAATCTGGTATACCCCAACCTTCTACCAGTCCTAGATTTCTCAGTGTCTTTTTCGAACAAAAGTTTCTCAATCGTACCTTCAAACTCCTCCCCTGTCGATCTGTGGACAGATCATTTTTATATGAACATTGTCCGTTTGTGAGACAGATTATAGAATACTATGATCTGGAATCAATACTTCTTCTTGAGAGGGAAATCAATATTGATTTGGTTTCAGAATTCTATAACAACCTTGTTAGTGACGGTGGTACGGGGTTTACCACCCGAGTTGTCCAAACCAACCTCAATTTTAATTATCCCATTTTCTCTAAGTACCTAGCTTGTCGACGATCGGGTAATATCTTTCCGTTCTACCCTTGTCTTCCAGAGCCTCTACCAGCTCCTTTCAATGAAGTCACCCCTGATTCCATCTACAAGCACTTTTTCGGCCACCCCAGGCCTGATGGTCTCGATGAGCTTGCCGGTGACTTCCCCACTTTTGCTGCTCTCAGACTATCTCCAGTTGATTATATCCTCTTTAAGATTATCACCAACTGTCTTCTGCCTATTACTTCAAAACCTCTAGCAGAAATTCATCCTTATCACTGCGTGATGCTCTACGGGATGCATCGGCAGCTAGATTTTGACATCATGATGGCCATATATTTTTCCATTATCACCTATAATCAGATCGAGCATCGTACAGTCTATATGCCTTTTGGATACATTATTACTGACTAGCTCCAGTCAGTCGGTATTGATGTGTCCAAGGGCAGGACTATGCCGATGGTTCGGCAAGACTGCAGACTTGGGAGACGCGCATTTGCCAAGTCTGGCATTATTGCCGATCATCTTGGCCTTAGGTGGAAGGATGGGAGGGGTCTGGGGGAGCTACCACGGGCAGCACACATTCAGGTACCAGTAGCTCCAGCTGGACATCATGATGCACCCGCTGCAACAGAGGACGAGTACGAGCCGGACCCAGATCTCCGATGGCAAATTGCCCAGCTTGAGCAGACATTCGACCACAGATTACACTTGATAGAGTCCGGGATTTCTAGGATCCATGCCGAGCAGCGGGAGATGTTTGCTGAGTGGCGTGCTTGGATGGCGGGTCATCCGCCACAGCCGACATTTCCTGGATTTCAGCCATCCAGCAGCACTGCTCCGGGGAGTTTTCTGCCTCTCGATGATACTGCGTACGACCCGATACAGTCTGATGATCCCCTGCTCAGGAGTGATTGTTTTTGCTGTACTCTGATTCCATGACTATTTATGTATGACAGTATGCTGGATTTTGTGTATGACTACTATCCTATGATTTTGCTGTTCACGTTTATTTTCATATGATGCATATGACTATCTTATCCTGCTGTATTTATTTTCATATGTTTTTCATATGCTTCTCAATTATTATCTCTTGTTTGTTTTGGGGGAGACCCTTATTTAAGGGGGAGGTGTTGAAACTTAATAACCAGTCTACACCCTTTTCGGTGTTTGGCAAAGGGGGATAGTTTGGTTAGTTAAGTTTAGGGTTATTACGAGTATAACTATTGTAGGGGGAGGACTCTGATTCCCTTGCGATAGTGAAATTTGATTTCGAATACCAAAACTTAGAATCAGGTTGACAAACAACAAAAAGGGGGAGACTGTTGATGCAGTCTGACCTGATTGTTGTTTTGGTGTTTGTAACGACCCGGCCCATTTGGCGGTCTCGACCGTCGACCGTGCCGTTACCAATACTAGGTCTTCCCACTCCTGGGCGTGGATTTTTGCCTTCCCAGGATTCGAACTCTAGACCCAGGCTTAATCTAGTTCTTGTGAATCCTGAATACCAATTGAGCTATAGCTCAATTGGTATTCAGGATTCATAAAGAACTAGATTTAAGCCTGGGTCTAGAGTTCGAATCCTGGGAAGGCAAAAATCCACGCCCAGGAGTGGGAAGACCTAGTATTGGTAATGGCACGGTCGACGGTCGACGGTCGAGACCGCCAAATGGGCCGCCAAATGGGCCGGGTCGTTACAATAAAAAGGCGCCTTTTTATTGTAACGACCCGGCCCATTTGGCGGCCCATTTGGCGGTCTCGACCGTCGACCGTCGACCGTGCCGTTACCAATACTAGGTCTTCCCACTCCTGGGCGTGGATTTTTGCCTTCCCAGGATTCGAACTCTAGACCCAGGCTTAAATCTAGTTCTTTGTGAATCCTGAATACCAATTGAGCTATAGCTCAATTGGTATTCAGGATTCATAAAGAACTAGATTTAAGCCTGGGTCTAGAGTTCGAATCCTGGGAAGGCAAAAATCCACGCCCAGGAGTGGAAAGACCTAGTATTGGTAACGGCACGGTCGACGGTCGACGACCCACAGATAGATAAGGGGTCGCCGAATGGACCGCCAAATGGGCCGGGTCGTTACAATAAAAAGGCGTCTTTTTTATGTAGCGGCCCCGCCTCTATGGTCCCCGCAGGCAACCCTCTAGGCCGGCGACCCTACGGTCTTCCCACTCCTGGCAGTGGGTTTTTACCTTCCCCAGGATTCGAACTCTAGACCTCCAGGCTAAGTACTAAAGTTCCTGAATCCTGGTACCAAGTGAGCTGTAGCTCACTTGGTACCAGGATTCAGGAACTTTAGTACTTAGCCTGGAGGTCTAGAGTTCGAATCCTGGGGAAGGTAAAAACCCACTGCCAGGAGTGGGAAGACCGTAGGGTCGCCGGCCTAGAGGGTTGCCTGCGGGGACCATAGAGGCGGGGCCGCTACAGTGTTGACACCGATTTAAGTTTAGGTTAATAAGATAAGTTCGGCTTGAGTCCTGGTCGGGGACTGGGCATGAATCCCGGTGAGTGAAGCCGGGGGACGGAAACCCCAGTGAGTGAAGTCGGGTGATGAAAACTCCGGTGAGTGAAGCCGAGTCTCGGTGAGTGAAGCCGGGTGATGGAAACCCTGGTGAGTGAAGCCGGGTCCTGGTGAGTGAAGTCGGGTGACGGAAACCCCGGTGAGTGAAGCCGGGTCCCGATGAGTGAAGCCGGGGGGACGAAAACCCCGGTGAGTGAAGCCGGGTGATGGAAACCCCAGTGAGTGAAGCCAGGTCCTGGTGAGTGAAGCCGGGTGACGGAAACCCCGGTGAGTAAAGCCGGGTCCTGGTGAGTGAAGCTGAATGACTGAAACCCCGATGAGTGAAGCCGGGTCCTGGTGAGTGAAGCCGAGTGACTGAAACCCCGGTGAGTGAAGCCGGGTCCTAGCGAGTGAAGCTAGGTGAAGGAAACCCTGGTGAGTGAAGCCAAGTCCTAGCGAGGGAAGCTAGGTTGAACAAAGTCCCGGTGAGTGAAGCTGGGCACGAAGTCTTGGTCCGGGGGACTGAGAATTGAGCATACTGGTCGGAGAAGGGCACGTGAACTCTTTCTCCGGGACCAGAATGAGTCAGAGAAGGCTAGGGAGCCTGTTCTCTGGACTTAGGGTTAAAATGGTCGGAGTTGGATCGGTCTGTGGTCCGATCAGGGAGTTGGCACTAACTCCTGGTTGTGGATCGGTCTGGTGACCGATCCAGGGTGTCTGATCGTTCTGGTGAATGATCAGAAAGAGAACAGAATGTTTATGTTTGGCTTCTGATCGGTCTGGTGAACGATCAGGGAGAGAATATAAACATTCTGTGTGGTTTCTGTGTGGTTTCTGATCGTTCTGGTGAACGATCAGAAAGGGATCAGAGAAGTTCTGGAGAAAACCCTGATCGATCAAGGTGACTGATCAAGGTTCTCCTGGACCGATCAAGATGGGTCCTGATCGGCCCAGAGGTGACCTGATCGGTCACTGTGACCGATCAGGGCACAACCTGATCGGTTAGGTGACCGATCAGGTGCCTCAGGTTAGTGAACCTGCGAGTTGTGGCTTGAAAACCCAGTAACCTGGTGGATCGGTCTGATGACCGATCCACGATCCCTGATCGGTCTGTATGACCGATCACAGAGTCACTGGATCGATCAGGAGGTGACCTGATCGATCAGGGTCTTCGCTGATCGGTCGGGTGACCAATCAGTATCTGATAACTTTAATTTGAATTCGTTGTCAGATTTCTGATTTCACTCTGATCACTTCTGATTTCTCTGCTACCTCAATGATTTACTTTTGATTTGCTGTGCTAAGTATCTGTTGAGTGTGCAGGTAATGCAGGGATGACTCAAACGAAGGAGGGTCAACTGGAGACTTTCGCTTCGTCAGGTTTGTCCATTTTCCCTTCGCAGGATTCAACGGCTTCTGGCGCGGGCTGGCAACTGTCTGGTGAGGCTTGTAACGCCCCAAATTTCCCTCTAGAACGATGTAATAATTGAACATGTGGCTAAGAATAAAATTATGAATTTAAAGGGGAAAATTACGAATAAAGAAGATAATAGGCACCTTCTTAATATATGGTAAATGTAGGTGATAATTATATGCTACATTAATATTATGCTCGACATCATGCGCATGAATGAATGAATAATGATATGAATATGCATGTGTATGAACTAAATGGGTAGCATTTTCTTGTTGGGCTTTGGTTACATGGGCTTGAAGAAAATAAAAAGGAAAAGAAAGCAAAAAGAAAAGAAGGTGCCAAGGATTGAACCTTGGACCTCAAAGGAAAGCAAAGCCTTAAGAATATTCATGTAACCAATTCACCTAGCAAGGGAGTGCTATTAGAAGAGGATGGGAAATTGTAGATAAGTGGGAAAGAAGATGAAGAGACACAAGAAAATTGAAGAGACACCATTAAAGAGGTGCTTGCCTCTTTACTCACCATAAAAGGTCATGAAGAAGAGGAAATGCCTAGGCATTTCGACCAAGAAACCTCCCCCCTTTCTCTCCACCAAACTCTTCTCCTTCCTCCTCTTCCTCACCGAAATCCTTGGTCCCCTTGCTACCATTTTCAAGTCCTTCACCTCCTAGAGAAAATCGGACCAAAAGAGGAGAAGAACAAGAGGAGTGCTAGAGTTTAAGAGGTCTTTTCTTCTCCAAAATTTGGAGATCTTTTGGGAACATAAGCACAAGTGTAAGACTCCCTCACCTGCAACATAATGGCTTTTTATGTGTTTTTTACGATTTTTATGTTTGCTTGTGATGTTGGGTGAAAGAAAATGGAAGAAAACCTTGAGGGAAGTTTTGGCCATAAAGGGGTACCCCCCTTTTCTATGTCCAAAAACTTAAAGGAAGAGTTCATGAAATTGTTACTACCTTTTTGTAATGAATATATGATGAATACATGGTGTTTGAATGCCCTCCATGATGTAAAGAACTTGGAAGAATTCGGCCAAGTCATGAAATGGAGAAATGTTGATGCATGAAGTAGGCTATTGTTCTAATGATTGTTTCCTTGCTATATAAATGTTTTAGGCCAAGAAATTTTGTGAAATCTATGCTAAGGGACCTCTGTAACATTTGGACAAGCGACCTTAAATTATGCTTTAAAACAGATTTTTATAGATCTTCATGAAGTTATGGTTAAATCAAGTGATATGCATGTGATTGGGTGTTTTATTTCATGATGGAAATAATTTATACCTTAGGGTCAGTACCTTATCTAAGTTGTTTGAGCCTAAACTCATGCTTCATTCTATGTATTGATGTTTAAAAAAATGTTACATGTACCCATATGCATGATAATCCAAGTAGAACTCTAGATCATACACCTAGACTAGTGTTTGGTGAAGTACAAACTACTTTTGCACTTGTGAATGAATTCTTATGAAAAATATGCTTTTATTCCCATGTTATGTGAATGATTATGCTATGAAATCCCTACTGTGAATTTCGACAAATTACAAGAAAAAGGGTTAGGAATAGGTTCGAGTACAAAGCATGCACCTAAACTAGTGTTTAATGAAGCCTAGATTACCTTTATGCTTGTATATGACCTTAATGGTAAAATATGTTTTTGTTTACATGTTATATGAACTTTTATACCATGTTATACATACTGTGAATTTCGGCAAATTACTAGAATAAAGGCTAAGAATAAGTTCAAGTACAATTCATGCACCTAAACTAGTGTTTAGTGAAGTCTAGACTACCAGTGTACTTGTAAATGACCTCTTATGTAATGTATGCCTTTATTCCAATGTTATGTGGGTTTTATGCTATTATATCCTTGCTATGAAGTTTCGGCCAGTAGGTATTAAGATGAGAAAAGAAAGATTAAACTAACATATTGCCTTGATTAAGACAAGCATGTTATATGTATGATGTATTGATGAAACTAGCATGATGGTTTCTTCACTTACATGTGTTAAAAAAAAGGTCCTTCCATGTCTTGCTATTTATGCTAATGATTATGCCATGAAAGTATGCCTATGTTTATGAATGATTGAAAGCCTATAGTACATGCAATATGAAAGAAAGAAAGAAAAAGAAAGAATGCATGTTCTATATATGAAAGTATGTTTATGATTATGAATGATTGAATGTCTATAGTACATGCAATATGAAAGAAAGAAGGAAAGAAAGGAATGAATGTTCTATATGAAAGAAAGAAAGAAAAGAAAAGAATGCATGTATCTATTTTACTTTAATGAATGGATTGTACCGGATCTTGAAAAAGATCCACGGTTCTGGACTACCGAAGCTGTCCCTAGGCTGAAAGATAGTAAGCCTAGAATGTAGACCCCTGTAGGTCGGGATTAGCTACCTCGCATCCTACATAGGGGTATGCGCGCAAAAGAAAGAATGAGTACAAAGCCGGGGACCCCAAGAAAGATGATGTATGCTTATGTTGAAGTATTACCTATTATGTTTTCTAAAGAGCATCCTAAATGTTTTTACAATGCATATGTTCTATGTTTATATGTCTTCATATGTTTATATGCCTTATGTATTTTTATGCTATGCATAAGATGTTATATGTCTCTCAAATGAATGTGACGTATGGATTTAGTGAGTAGGAAAGAGCTTACTAAGTTTCATACTTATAGTTTGTTTGCTTATGTTGCAGATCAACATAGAAATTACTAAAAAAAGGGAAGCTGCAGGAAGGGCTAATGTGTGTGGTGGTGACTTGGCTGATCGATCCATTTTAGTGTCATCTATAGACTTAGTTCTTATTTCTAATAAGACATATGTTGCTACTTTATGCATGATACTTGCTAGTTCTTTTGGAGTTTATTTAAATATGGATGCTATTAGATGTTATATGATGTTATTACTTCCTTATCGTTGCATATGCTTTTAGTTATGTTTTATTTCCGCTACAATGTTAGATTCATATGCAATAATATAAGTTAAGAAAGGGTTAAAGGTAACGTGCCGCCTAACGGTAAGGGGCGGGCGTTACAAGGCTGACGACTGACCTGAGGCTCGGCTGAAGAGGGTTCAGTGGAGTCTAGTAGAGGTCAGTGGGTTGGTGGCGGAGGTTGTTGCAGACGCTCCTGTGAGCTGCAGAGGCGCTGATGAGCTGCAGACGCGCCTGGTGGTGACCTGCTGATGAGCAGAGATTAAAAGAAGGTTGGCGCAAAAGGAGAGAACTATTGCTAACACTAAGAACTTTGAATCTGTTGAGAGCTTTGCGAGTCCATCAGCAAGCAGACACGAAGAGCTAGGAGTTCTTGTGTGAGAGTTGTGCTGGGTTGAGCTCTGTGAAGTGTTCTCCTCTCTTTGTGCTTTCTTTGCCTATGCTTAAGTTGGTCTGTAAGTTCTTTCTCGAGTCTTTGTGTGCTTAATCATATATTCTCTTGAGACTATTGTGGAGAGGTTTCTCTACCGAGAAGGAGGCTGTGATATCCGAATTTCTAGGGCTTGATCTGCCGATGATCAAGGGATCGCCCACCTCACGGGCACGCCAAGGAGTAGGGGCAAGTTATCCCCGAACCTTGTACATCTTTGTGTTAGCATTTGAATTGTTTCTGTCTTTGTTCTTCCTGCTTCTTTTCTTCCGCTACTAACTTGAGTGCAGAAAGATCAAAGAAGCAAAAAGGTTAAGTGTCTGGCTATTCACACCCCCCTCTCTAGTCATCCAAGATCCAACAGCCGGCAGAAGCGGTGGCTCCCCAAGGGCTTGGGTCCTCAATGGAAAAAATGGCGGCTCCCCAAGGGCTTGGGTCCTCAATGGAAAAAACGGCGCTCTGCGAGTTTCCCCATTCTTCCGTCTGTGCCTGAGGAAGTTGCCCCACTCCCCAAGGAAGCAACGTCTGCTCCTGTTTCGCCGGTCTCAGCTCCGGAGGTGATCGTCCTAGCACCCCACTCCAGCTCTATTGATCCGGCCACATCTTTGAAAGGTAAGGAGGTATGGTGTACCCAATACCGAATGAAACTGGACCGACTAAAGAAGAGGTTGAACGCAGCATTTGAGACTTCCATGCAGTCCTTCCCCCTGGTGCAATTCAAGGAGGTTCCGACCGAAGGGGTTTTGACTGAGGGGACTTTTAGCTCCGAGGAGGATGACTCCGACCCTTCCAGTCTGCCACCTGAAGCCCCGGTCGTCCAACGACTTCCCCCTCGTCAGGGCTCGCCGCTGTCCGAGGGACGAGGTAACATGCCAAGTACTCCTGGAGGGGCAGTTGTACGAGTCTCGGCTAGCCCACTAACCACTCTTCGGGAGACCCTTCTGAAGGTACAAGTTACTGTTGCATTGGCCTTTCTTTTGCATACTCTCTGATTCCCTGGTATAATGGTAGGCGACCGAGGATTGCCTCATTGGCGGTCGAGGTTTATACTCACGGCCTCAGGTCAAAGTCTTAACCCGCCGGGCCTTGAGAGCGGTGGTCGCGGCTAACCACGAGCATCGAGCAGGGCTCATGCAAGCAGGGGTCAGCAGATCACTTCGTGCTAAAGTGGGGCATCTACTAGACACCTTGCAGGATAAAGAGTTGGCTCTTCAGAATTCTCACCACCGAGAGCGTCTGGCATCCGAGAAATCGGTGGTTGTTACTCAGGATCTGCTCCAGGTGACGCAGGAGAGGGACCAGCTTCAGATGAGGGAGAAGAAGTTATTGGATGACATCCGACACATGGTAGCCTCGACCGAGAGGTTAAACGCGCGCGTTCAGTATCAGGCGGAGAATTCTCACCACGTCAGAAGGAGTCTGATCACATGATGGTTACTGACAGAGCATCTATCCTGGAGGATGACCAGGCTCGGTCGGGTGAGCGGGCCACGTTGGAGAGGCTCCGAGAGGCCTTAGCCGAGCAAACTAAGATGTATGCTGAGCTAGGATGGCTGAGGCGTTCCTATGAGGCTGCTGAGGCCGAACTCCTTGCTCTTTGGGTTACTAAAGCTTCTAGATCTGAGGCGGCTGAAGCAGGCTTCAAGGCAAAGTTTCTGGAGTCTGATGAATTCCATGCTATCATGGCCGACCAGGTAATGAAGCGCCTGTAGCAGGGCTTCCATGGGGCTATCGATCAGTTGAAGAAGGATCAGCTCCTACCTCCCGATGCTGACCCGCGTTTGTAAGTGTTGGCCGAGTTAGAGAGGGGACTCTCTCTCTCGAGGACTCGAACTTGTAGGGCCCTAGGTTTACTAGGGGGTCGGGCCCTATTGTAGCAATTTTGAATTAGTGTGATCCTCTTTACTATTTCTTGTATATGTGATGGTGTCTTGCTCGATGTGTCTCGTGCCTTCATATTGCGGACTTAACGAATTGGAAGATATTTGTTTGTTTCGAGGATAATCCTGGGTGTGGGTCCCCTAGGATGATTCACAAGTCATAGCGCCTTGCCTGCATTTATGTCCAACGTGGGCCCCTGTCAATCTTTCCTTCTGGTGACTGCGGGTGGCTCCCGAACTGTCGCCTCCGCATCCTCCACGATCTTATTGAATAAGCTCACAAAGGGTAGCGGGTTCCTAGGCGCAGCATGGGCGCATTGGTCGAAGTGACACTTTGGCGTCTGTTGCTATTCTTGCGTCATTCCGGCATTAACTGCACGGAGACGTAGTGGTCAATAAAAATAGGGGGAGAAGGGTACACTATCTCCTTCATCCATCCCTTCCGTCTGCTTTCTTCCCAGTGTTCGTCCCTTCTCCCTTATTGGTGTCCACGATGCCTGATATCGGAGACGCAGTAGTGTTCTTGGCTGAGGGGCCTGACAGAGGTAGAGACTTTTGTATCACTACCCTCGCCGGGGAGCATGGTGGAGATGATGTCCAGGGTCTCGCTGAAAATCTTGGAGGATGTGGGACTCTCAGGTTATCTGAGGAGTCCAGAAAAGACATTACACGAACCTCCAAGGGGCATGGAGGAGATGACTCATCCTGCTGATCACCTCCCCCTGGTCGACCCGTGGCGGTGCGCCAGCAAACGCCATCCTCTTCCAAATCCTCGTTTTCCCCGTGTTTTGGGCAGAGGATGGTGTTTGTGGGAAGCGCCATCATTAAGAGTGGGGGGGGGGGGGGGGGGTTATAGCCGCTGGTTTTTCTCTTTCTCTTTCCTCTTGTCGTTGATCCCCTATCCAAAGAGAAATTGCAGTGGCTGCTCCCCCCCCCCCCCTCTTGTTAAGACAATTCTTCTTTGTGCCTTTACATGCTCCGGAGAGAAATTACCGCTGTTGTTCCCCTTCCTCTTCCTTCTGAACGTTGTATCAGATTCATCTTTGCGGGAAGAAGTGGTCGGGGTCTCCAGATGGGGTTGTGCTACCCATGTGTTACCTCAGGCGTCCTCATCTGTTACTGCCTACTCGGAGGGAGTACCCAGAATGTAGCAAAAGATTCAAGAACCCTGTCAATGGACTCCTGCGCACCACACATTTGGGAGGTGGCTCTGAGCCTAGCGACCCTGCAGGCATGACGTTGTAGAGGAGAAAGGCCTAAGTAGAAGAGCGCTTTCTCTCACAAGATATTCCAATTGTATCTTGATAATTCTCTGAAATGTTGATCTCCCTGTACTTTTCAAATAAATAAAGTGATATTTTTGTTACCCCGTGTATATGTATGCCTAGATTATTCTTTTGAATATTTCGCTTGTATTCCTTTGGTCGGGTATGTTGCTTCCGCAGCGCCTACCAGTCTCGGGCGCTCGGGAGATCATAAGGCATCCTGGTTTGTGTCCTTGGTAGGGAGTTTATAGCAACCCAGACCAAGCCTAAGTACCCCGGGCATCGGCTGCACCCCGAGGTATTAGGGTTTTGGGTACTTGGTTGGGCGTGTACATCCCAGACCAAGCCTAAGTACCCCGGGCATCGGTTGCACCGCCAGGTATTAGGGTTTTGGGTACTTGATCGGGCGAGTGCATCCCAGACCAAGCCTAAGTACTGAGGGCATCGGTTGCACCGTGAGGTATTAGGGTTTTGGGTACTTGGTCGGGCGTGTGTATCCCAGACCAAGCCTAAGTACCCCGGGCATCGGCTGCACCGCGAGGTATTAGGGTTTTGGGTACTTGGTTGGGCGTGTGCATCCCAGACCAAGCCTAAGTACCCCGGGCATCGGCTGCACCGCGAGGTATTAGGGTTTTGGGTACTTGGTCGGGCGTGTGCATCCCAGACCAAGCCTAAGTACCCCGGGCATCGGCTGCACCGCGAGGTATTAGGGTTTTGGGTACTTGGTTGGGCGTATACATCCCAGACCAAGCCTAAGTACCCCGGGCATTGGCTGCACCGCGAGTTATTAGAGTTTTGGGTACTTGATTGGGCGTGTGCATCTCAGACCAAGCCTAAGTACCCTGAGCATCGGCTGCACTGCGAGGTATTAGAGTTTTGGGTATTTGGTCGAGCGTGTGCATCCCAGACCAAGCCTAAGTATCCCGGGCATCGGCTGCACCGCGAGGTATTAGGGTTTTGAATTCCTTGGTGGTTCGTTGTCATTTTGAGGAAAGTCTCTCCCTTTATTACTTGATTTTGCTGCGAGGCCACAAAAATACACAGACAAACACTAAGACGTCCTCATGGGGAGCTTCCACTTCTTCAAGGTCGGATGACCCAAAAGATATGGTAAAGCCTGGCTTCTGGCTTTGGCTTAGTCTAGGACATACTCGCCCGACCAAGTAACCAAAACCCTAACACTCCGCGGTGCAGCCTATGCCCGGGGTACTTAGGCTTGGTTTGGGACATACGTGCCCGACCAAGTAACCAAAACCCTAATGCCCCGCGGTGCAGCCTATGCCCGGGGTACTTAGGGTTGGTCTGGGACATACGCGCCCGACCAAGTTGTTGATGCAGTCTGGCCCTGATTGTTGTTTTGGTGTTGACACCGATTTTAGTTTAGGTGGATGATTATTGATTATGATTAAGTCCTGATCGAGGATCAGACATGGTATTGGGAAAATCCTAACCTGGAGGGTTAGGTATTGAAAATCCTAGCTTGGAGGGCTAGGTGTGTGAAAAGTTCTAATTCAGAAGAGGTGGGTGAAAAGTCCTAGCTTGGAGGGCTAGGTGAAAAGTCCTAACTTGGAGGGTTAGGTGCAAATTCTCATCTTGGAGAATTAGGTGAAAAAGTCCTGGCTTGGAGGGTCAGGTCCAAGCTTGGAGGGCTAGGTGTGGAAAGTCCTAATCCGGAAGAGTTGGGTGAAAAGTCCTAGCTTGGAGGGCTAGGTGAAAAGTCCTAACTTGGAGGGTTAGGTGCAAATTCTCAACTTGGAGGGTTAGGTGAAAAATTCTTAGCTTGGAGGGTTAAGGTGGATGAAAACTTAGCTTGGAGGGCTAAGTTTGAGTCCCTGGATCGGTCTGGTGACCGATCAGGGAGTTTGGCACGCTGCTCCTTCATGGATCGGTCTGGTGACCGATCCAGTGATGACTGATCGGTCTGGTGACCGATCAGGGAGCACACAGTGAGGTTGGGAACCTACTGTACTGCTCCTGATCGATCCGGTGACCGATCAGGGAGTGCGTGTTTCGCCCACTACTTGGCTCCTGATCGGTCTGGTGACCGATCAGGGAGCAAATAGTGAGGTTGAGTTCCCTTGCTGATCTACACCTGATCGGTCTGATGACCGATCAGGATCACTGTGCAGATCGTTCTGAAGAACGATCCAGCATCGCAGGTTCCTCACTATGACCGATCAGGATGGAGTCTGATCGGTCTGATCATGATCTGATCGGTCTGGTGACCGATCAGGAGGTTGCCTGATCGGTCCGATGACCGATCAGGAGGTCTGGACTGCGAAGCTCAGAAATCGCCCAATAAAGGGGTGGATCGGTCGGGTGATTGATAAGTACCATTTTTATTGATTATTTGAGTTGTTAAAATCCATGTTTGACCTATGTTTTTATTGCTTAATTGTGAAATTGCCCTAGGTTTTAGAACTTACCTTTATTTTGGACTTAATTGTAAATTTGCATTAAATTGGATTATTTGGCCACTAAATTCTTGATATATTTTTGTAGGCATGAAGGGTTCATGGACTTGGGTCATATTGGGTCAAACTTGAGTCGGAAGTAGAACCGGATCGAATTATCAAGCTTACAATTAATCCGGGCCGTCCGATTCAAAAGCGGCTAGATCTGAGCCATCCGGGACAATCTGAAGCAATCCGAGCTAGGGTTAGGGTTGATCAAGCACTATGATCAAGATCTGAAGGTTTCATTCCAATCAGAGCTCAATCAACCGTTGGATTAAGCTCGGAGAGCTCTAGATCGTCCATTCAAAGACTAAGTTGATCTGGACCATCCGTTGCAAATCTGGAGGATCCGAGCTACCACAAGGCAGATCCTGATCCCCTGATCATCATCATTAAAGTTTGGCGCAAATCAGAGCAAGATCAGCCGTTGGATTTTCTCAAATCAATCACAGCCGTCCATTGGTTATTACTTAAGGAAATTTCGCCCGCAGCCCAGCCTTGTCGCGTCTCCGCCGCTACAGTAGGTTTCTTCGTTTCTTCTCCATTTTTTTCAGTTTTTCCTTCAATTCAAAGGGGCGTGACCACTCAATCTCTACCTTGGATCAAATTCTGAGTCATTGGGGATAGCTTCATTGGAGAATTCAGCTCAATCTGCACCGGAAAAGGGCTGTTTGAGGGTTTCGGCAGCTTAGCAATCCAGCCACTTGTGTCTCTTCCGTGAGCCCATTTCCGACCATCTGAGCCGGCTGTAGGGGTTCTCAGGTGACTCAGATGGTCCTCGAATCATCATATCATCCATCATCAACTGAGGCCGAGGAGATTGGATTGAAATTCCAGCTGCGTGCGTTTTGAGCAGAGTGATCGGTTGAAGCTAATTTCCACTGAATTGCTGTGCTTAGGGGTTCGAGGCTGGCTCTTGCTTGACGACCAAGAAGAATTTAAGCTGAAAAAGGGATCGAGGAATAGTTTAATTGGTTTAAATTCAGTTTTTAGTTGTAATTTTCATTTCTGCATCTAGATTCTGTTTCTGATTTCTATTCAGTTTCTGTAATTTTCGTTTTGAATGGTTTTTGCAGTAGTTAAGTTTCAATTTGGCAAGTAAATTAGCTAGTGAGTTAGTTTAGTGGGCAATAGCTTCGAGTTTCAGCTTCTTTGATGTTTAACTGTTGCGTGCCATTTTCTTTCCTTGCGTATCAGTCCATTTCTGCCAATTCATTTCTAGTTTCGGAAATTTTCAGTTATCTCATATTTAGTGTGTTAAATTAGTTGATCTAAATTTGGTTCACTTTTAGCTTCGTTTCTGAGCTTCTATGTGACTTAGGAATCCTGCGTTCAGCCATTGCTTCATTTCTGCATTTGTTTTTCCGTTAATGTCCTGCATTTCTGAATCCACTTCTTCCATTCAATTTCTGAATTTTGTTTACTTGGTAACTCTGAATCTCAGTTTGTTCCCACTTAATCCTTGCGTATCAGATTATTGTCTCGGCATTGAATTGTTCCGAACTGATCTGAGATTGTTTGGATCTGAATTTCTACACTCAACTTTGGATTTCTGCATTTCTTAGATTACCATATATGCTAGTTAACTCCAATTCTGCAGTTTACAGTTCACAAATCTGAAGTTGTATCAGTTGAGCTTCACCTTAGAATTTTATAGCAACTGAAATCAATTGTTTTGTTAGATTTTGCATCCAATTCATGCTGCAATCAGTTGTTCGAAATTGCTGAAATCGAATCCTGAATTTCTGCATTGAGTGTGTGCTTGCATTTCTGTCTCCCAATTCTGCAAGGTTTCTGAATCTATCAGCCCCATTGCCTGAATATCAGTTAGAGTTGGTTGAATTGCTTTTCGAGCATTGGTTCATGCAATTAATCTCAGTTTGTTTTGTGAATCTGAATTAAACTTGTACCTGTTTCTTATCAGTCTTCAAGTTTCGGAAATTCTTCATAGAATTCTGCAAATGTTTTCCTTGTTAGCCTAGCCTTCAAGCTGAGTTAATCAGCCACAATTGCTGCAGCTAATTCAAACCCTTGGCACATAAGTTGTTCTCAGCTTGGTATCAAGTTGTTAAATTGCTTGCATTTAGGTATCAAGTGAAATCCTGCTTTAGTTTTAATGGAATTGCATCACTGATTTACTTCTTTACTTAGAATCTGTTTTGCATTCAAAATCAGACCTGTTTTCCAAGAATTGGCTAGGAGCTTCAATTGATTAAGTGGTAAATTGGTTGAATCATTAAATGTCACCATTTTGTTTATTCATGAGCTAAATTTCCTTGATTTTCATTGCAATTTCATTTCTAATTGAACCCAAACCCAATCACATTCGAAACCCAAATTCACAAACGACACATAAACCAAGCTCGAATCAAACAACCTTCAACTAGCCCCGAGAAAAAATACGACCTGTGGCCCCTTTACTACACTTTCATATTTTGATTGCATAAAGGGTTTCCAGCATTCATTTATAAATTCTAAATTTAAGACCCACATTCGTGATAGTCATATTTGGGTCCGTCAAATTTTTGGCGCCGTTGCCGGGGAAGCAACTAGTTGATTTGTTTGATTTTTGCTTGTATGCCTTTAGACATATCATTGGGTTCTGTTTTATTTTGCTTTATCTTTCATATACGGTTGCTGCTATTTTTTCTTGTTTGTTGTGTGACAGGGCTGTAAGATCAAAATGTTATCACTAGATGACTATACAAAGATAGAAAAAGTATTGGTGGAGTTAAAAAATGTGTTGAAGGAGTTGGAATACCAACAAAAACATAAAGCTCAGTCATCTACTCACCAACAGCACCCTCAGCCACAATTTCAGCTTCTCAACCAATTTCAGCCGCCCTGGTCAGAGTTTCAGCCTTTCCAGCAATTTCAACCGCCACAGCAAGATTTCCAACAGCCCTATTCTATTTTCCAGCAACCAAATCAGATTTTTCAGCCACCATTACAACAATTTGAACAACCACAGCAATTCCAACAATTCCAGCCAGATTCTCAGCCATGTCTACCAAATTTCCAGAATTTTCAGAATGGGCAGCAACAATTTCAGATTGGGCAGCCACCACTTCAGCAATTTCAGCCCAACTTTCAGCCACCTTATCAACAAGATCAATCAGTTTTTCAAGGAATTCAGCAAGGGTACCAAGATAATTTGAATTTCCAGCAACCATTTCAATTTCCACAGCAATTTCATCCTTGCAACCAGAGTTTTCAGCAACAAAACCAGAATTTTCAGCCCACTCAATTTGAGTTTTCTCCACCACAATGTCAACCTCAGATCCAAGAATTTCAGGGCTACAATTTTCAGCAATCTCCACAACTTTGGACCTAAATTTTCAGCAATTTAATCAGCATGTGCAACCATTTGATCAGCCCCCACAATTTCCATTTCAGCATGCACAGCCCACTCTTGGCTTTCAGCAGCCTTATGTTACTTTTCAAGACCAACAAGAGCTTGAGGCTCAACAACAAAGGATGATGGAGATGTTGCAACAAGTCCGACAACAACAGCAAAATGTTCAACAACAACAACAACTTGCAAAATTGGTAGATCAATGGAATCAGACAAAAGCCCAAATATCAGAACATTTATTTTCTCAAGCTGTTTTTAATTCTGAGAGCCCCGGAGTTGATTCCATATCAGTTCAAGGTGACCCTAGTGCATGGCCACGTCCTTCTTCAAGTAATCTTGCAAATTTGGTAGAAGAAGAAGAAGAAGAATTCATAAAAATCTGGGCACCTATAGCATGCATTCCTCCGGAGACTCCTATTCAAAATCCAATTCCAAATTTTTCAGCTCCAGAAGAAGAAACTGAAGCTCCACAGGACCATTCTCATCTTTTATTTGGTGATGATAGTATTATTGATGGTCTTAATTTTTCTAATGTTGTTGTTGCAGATATTACAGGAGTAGAATGTATAGGAGATGATTCCATAGGTGTAGGGGATTGCACTAAGCCCCAGGGACCACCACAGTTTACCGGTACATTAGAAGATTCAGAAGATGAACCAGAAAGTGTAGGGACTTGCATGGTGGAAGCAAGCACCCAAGGATCACCTATTCCAGTTGAGTGTCCACCAGAGAGTGAGGCTGAAGAGGAGCATGTACTTGATCAGGAGGAGGGCATGGATTCATCTACTCTCACCTCCAGGTATTCTCCAGCACGCTCAGGTAAGTATTTCTCCTCTTTGTTCAGATAAATTCAGAAAGGTACCTAGTGCTAACTTTATTGATTCTGATGAATTTATTGATATACCTTGTGTAGAAATTGTTTGTGAAAATCCAATAGAGGTACCAACAATTGATTTCATTGGTCTTGATACATCTCTTGTAAATATGGATTGTGAAATAATTTTAGAGGCACCTATAATTGATGTTGTTTGTTATGATGAATTACTTGATACATCTTTTGTGGATATGAATTGTGAAAAATTTTTAGAAGTGCCTGAATTTGATGTTATTTATTTTGATGAATCTCTTGCTATATCTTATGCTGAGGTTGAATGTGAAAAACTTATGGAGATATCTGATATTGATTTGATTGGCTGTGACACATTGCTTGATACACCCTGGATGGAAAATAATTACGAAATTTCTATTGATGTGCCAGAAATTGATTTCTTTATTTGTGATGAGTATCTGGATGCAAATTTTGTAGGACATAATTTTGAAAATTTCATTGAGGTACCAGAATTTGATTTAATTGGACATGATGCAGTTTTGGATTCATTTCATGCAGAGACTGAATTTATATCATTTCTTTCTGACCCTGAACGCTTGAGAGAGGTATCACATTGTTTTGCAGGGTCCAGAAGACTTCAGGAGTGGGTGCTCCAACTGAACAGACTCCAGCCCCTTGGAAGGACTTCTGAAAGGCATCAAGAAGGAGGAGAAGATCTTACTTTAATCCATAGCCCTCCATTCCTTCAATGGATTCTGAACCTAAATCGCCTGCGGCCACCTGAGCATTTGTCTGCAAAGTTCAAGTGTGGGGGAGTCCCAATTTTCTCAACCACCCAGACTCCTCCACTACCACGATGGAGGCTACTTCTGGATCGGCTCCGTCCACCAGAATAAAGGGGAGATTGTTCTTTCTTGTATTTTCTTTTATTGCATTTTCATTTTTTATGCTTTCTAGAAGTAGAATTTTCTTTTAAATTGAGTCCTTGTCAATAAAAGCATGTTAGTTTTCTTGGAAGTTTGTTTCTTACATGAGTAGAAATAAAAGTATCCCTCTAGGTTTTCTCCATAGCATTTTAGAGTCTTTTGAAAATAAATTAAATTTGGTTGTTAAAATTTAGGATTTGAGATCATGGATGAAATCTTGGATGCTTGAGTACTACTTGGTTTTAGATTCTTAATTGATGTCTTGAGATGAATCATTTGCACCTAGTGAGAATTAGCCTTATTTTTTGTGGCACACATATGTTATTGTACTCTAGAACTTGCTTAGGTTCTTTCAAAATCATATTTCAATGATTGGATCACATCTATAGAGGCTAATCCCTTTGTTTACCTTTCCATTTCAATTTTGGCAAAAATCATGTTCAATCCCTTTTTCTTTACTTATTTCCTACTCTTAACCCCACTTTTATATGAGCTTGTTTGTTTGGAATGTTTCTAATGCTATTTTGCCCGAGACGGACAAAGATTTAAGTGTGGGGGAGTGATTAGTGATTGGGAAGCAAATTTTTATTAAGGATGCACTTCAATTCGAAAAAAAAAAAATTTTGTGCTAAGTTGGATTGATACCAAGATCAAGTGAGAAGAAGTGTTTAAGGATGGAAAGCAATTGAAGATCCAAGAAGTGATGCATTGAAACCCAATTCCGGCTCAAAAAGCAGTGAGACAAATGTTTGTGCCAAAAAGGGTAGCTATTCATTTAAAGCTCATGGAAAGGGTTGATATTTGATCATAACTCAAGCACAAAGCGAGCTGCAAGACTGCTGGCCATAACCTAACTGAATTGTGAAATTTCTGCACAAGTTTGTATCAACTTGGGACCAAAAATTGGTTTGACTCAAAAGTAGGGAAGTCAAGAGCAGCAACCTGTTGTTGGAAGACTGAAATGAGGACTGTAAACTCTGAATTGAAACTGAATTGAAGGCTGACCAAAGGCCGAAAACAGTATGAAATGAGCTGAGAAGAGCTGAGAAGAAGGAAATTCTGAGCTGACTGCAAAGAGAGCTGCTGCGGGCAGTAATCAAATTTAAGAACAGAATCTGAATGGAAGCTGAGCATATTGTTGCAGCTGCAAAAAGAAAAGAGAAAAGCTGTGCCGAGTGCTGCATCTGGGAGATATTGAATGATACAAAAGAAAATTTGAGCTTAAGTTGAAAAGCAGTGGCCAAGGAGAGGATCAAAAGATGGAATTTACAAGCAAAGGATTCAAGGAAGAATAGATTATTTCAATTACAATGGGTACAGCTTAGTAGCAATTTCAAACTGAAATTTTGATTTTGGAAATCAGAGATGCAGTGCCGAAATTAAGTGGAGCCCTTATGAAGAAAATCTGCAATGGAAATATTGGGACACAAAGCAAAAAGAAGAAAATCTGCTACTTGGAGCTGCACTTCTTTGTGCCAAAGGTGCTGATCAGTCCAATTGAAGCTCACGGCAGTGTGATTGGAAGCTAGCTCTGATAAGGAAGTGTAGCTGAATACAATTGGAGCTGGACAGAATTGAAACAAATGCAGCAGCTGAAAAAGAAATAAGTCAAATGGGAATGTTTCCTTGCAAGTAGGTTGTATCAACTTGGGGCTGAATTCAAGGTTGTGAATCAAGAAATGAAGCACATGAATGTAGTGAAGTGAGAGGAAACGAAAGAAAAGTGCTGATCAAAATGCAGTAAACGCAGAGATTGCAATGCAGTGAAGGCATATTTTCGAAATGCATTGAAAGTAGTGGCTGAAATGCAATATGCTGACCAGAATTTTCAAGTGGACAATTCAAATTCTACACTACACTATGATTGAATGTTAATTATGTAAGAAACCAGATGATTCTGCCGTGGAAACTGAAACTAAAAAAAAAAAGAGAAAGAAAGAAGAAGAAGTGAAAGTGGTGTGCCAACCTTAAGGAGAAGTGTATCAAGAAAAGTTGCAAGGGTTGTTTAGTGAAGTTTTACTTGATTCCTCAAGTTTTCTCATTTAAATCTGATCTACACTGCTCCATTAGAAGATTAAGAGCAGGGAACAAAAAAGAGAAAAGCAACAGTTGAAAGAATTGAGAAAAGAGAACAAAGAAACAAGTGGCATCCAACTTAAGTTTTGGCACCATAAATTAGGGAAGATTTTCTCATCCAAATCCAAGCTTTGCATCACTACATTTTGAGCTTTACTAGAGAGAAAGAAAAAGAAAAAGATTTGATGAGGAGAAAAGAGAAGGATCCAAATGGCACGCAATTGAAGGAAGTGGCACAATGAAGTCACATGGAGGTTTCTTCATCCAAATCAAAAGAATTATTCAAATTGGACTCCATCAAACTTTGGAATTCACTAGGGGACTGATAAGAGGGCAAAGTTAATTGGAAACATCCTTGAGCACTCAAGTCTTCCACTCTACCCATTTTTTCATTTTCTTGGCTTTTATTTCACTCCTTATCATTTTCCATGTTTTCACTTGTTTTTGTAGATGTGAATCCTAATCATGACTAATGGTGGAGAGTAGATAATAAGCAAACCTATGGTAGTGCAAGAAGCATATATGTTTGAGTGAGCTCTACTTCCATCATCAACTTAGAATTTAAGGAGAGAGCCACCAAAAACTTCCCTTGAAAGGCTAGTGATTTAAATTCATCTCAATGACTCATGATGGATGAAAAGGCTAAGTTGTTGATTTAAGGACAAGGTACTAATCCATAGAGCTTAGATTTATGAGAATTGACAACCTTAGGTAATTTCTTTTCATTTGTTTCTAATTATGCTTAAGAAAGCCTAAGGGATACTTATTTAGTAGTTTCGCGAGACGCTCAAGGTTAAGTGTGGGGGAGTTGATAGATATCATTTTGTTGATTATTTTAATTGTTAAAATCCATGTTTGACCTATGTTTTTATTGCTTAATTGTGATTTTACCCTAGGTTTTAGGATTTCCTCTTATTTTGGACTTAATTACAAATTTACACATTTTTGGATTATTTGGCCACTAATTTTCTGATATATTTTTGTAGGCATGAAAGGATCCTGGACCTAGGGCATACTGGGTCAAACTTGAGTCAGATGTGAACCGGATCGAGTTATCAAGCTTACAATTAATCCGGGCCGTCCGATTCAAGAGCGGCTAGATCTAAGCCATCCGGGACGATCTGAAGCAATCCGAGCTAGGGTTAGGGTTGATCAAGCTCTATGATCAAGATCTGAAGGTTTCATTCCAATCAGAGCTCAATCAACCGTTGGATCAAGCAAGGAGGGCTCTAGAGCGTCCATTCACAGATTGAGTTGATCTGGACCATCCGTTGCACATCTGGAGGATCCGAGCTATCACAAGGCAGATCCTGACCCCAGATCATCATCATAAAAAGTTGGATCAAATCAGAGCAAGATCAGCCGTTGGATCTCCTCCAATCAATCACAGCCGTCCGTTGATAACTATTTAATCAAATGTCGCCCGCAGCTCAGCCTCGTCGCGTCTCCGCCGCAGTTTCCATTTTCTTCGCTTGTTCTTCACTGTTCTAGCTAGTTCTTCAATCCAAGGGGCGCGACCACCTCCGTTCTTCATCAGATCAAGTTCGAGGTCATTGGGGAGAGTAGTCGGTGGAGTTTCAGCTCGGAATTGGGCAAGAGCAGGGCTGTTTGAGGGTTTCGGCAGCTCTGCATTTGAAAGCTTCGATTTCGGTTTTGTCAAATTCTACATCGGTCCAAGTTATCTGGAGGGGTTCTCGGACAAGCTTGGATCATTCCCGCACCTTCGTTTCAATCAGACAAGGCTGAGTTGAAGAATTCGAATGGGTTTTCCTTCTTGAACAGATTTGAGCTCGATTCGACCGCAGATTCAGTTCCTCAGTGAATTGCTGAGCTTACGGGTTCGAAGCCAGCCTTTGCGTGACGAACAAAGAGACCTTGAGCTAATGAAGTGATTGGGGTTTAGATTTCTTAGTTAATTTCAGTTATTTGTAGCTGTAATTTCCAATTCTGCTTTAGTTTTGTTTCTGTCTTCGTTTCAGATTGTTTAAGTTCGTTTATTGCATTGTTTCAGCTGTAATCTAGCTTTAATCTTCGAGTTCAGTAAGTTAGGAACTTGTTTAGTGATAGATTGAGTTAAATTTCAGTTTAATTGTAGCTTAATTCATTGTGTGCCAAATTTAGGTTGCGTGCCACTTCCATTTCTGCATCTTCTTGCAGTTTCTGATACAAGTTGTTAATTTCTGCATTTAGTAGTGGTTAATCTCTGCATTCGAGCTAGATAGATGCTTGTTTAGCTAGCATAGAACTTAGCATTGGTTGCCCACAATTTACTTTCATGTTTTTAGCCTAGCTTGTGGCGTATCAAATTCAAATTCATTGCCCTGTTTTCAGTTCCAAATTTCTGCACATCACAGTTTCTGAAACATAACTTCATGACCTGCATTTCAGTCTGTTATTTCTGAATTTGCATCAGTTAAAATGTCAGTTCTAATGAATTTTATGTGAGCATTAGCTTAGGGCAATCGATTTCCATTGCTTGTTTGGTTTAAGATTCAATTCAGCTCCAAAATTTCACATCTCACTCTTACATTACTGCCTTAATTCAGTTTTCTGCATTTTTCTTCAATTCTGAAATCGTGTTTCAGATTCAGTTCTCTGCATTATTCAGTGTCTGAACTCAGCATTTAATTCCATTGTTTCACATCAGTGGTAAATCTGCCCTTGCATCAAGTAACCAATTAAAGTGTACTTAACTTAGGTCTTTGGCACATGAGTTTGTTCTATTCCAGTATCAAGTTGTCTCATTGTGGTGTTTTGTATCAAGTGCACGCTTTGGTTTTGAAAGGTGATTCCTGAAGATCAATACAAGTGGTGGTGTACTCTTACAATTTGAATTCATATTTGTTTTCCAAATTCGGTCAAGTTTCATTGCGTTGTTTAAGTTGTTTAGTGGTTAAGCTCATCAATTGCCATTACTTGGTTTAAGTTTGCTGTGTTAAGAGTCTTCCTTTTCTTTGTGCTTTTCCATTCCGAATTTGCAATCCAAACCCAGATTACATTCGAAACCCAAAATTCGCAAACGACACCTAAATACAAGCGCGAATCAAACAAACTTCAACTAGTCCCGAGGAAAAATACGACCTGTGGCTCCTTTACTACGTTTTCATATTTTGATTGCAAAAAGGGTTTCCAGCATTTCATTCACATTTAAATCTGATGAGCCCACACTTTCGTGACAATTTAATCTAGTATTTCGGGGCTCATCAGTCCTCCGGGGGGTGTGGTCCTCTGATGATAAAGAGCTATGGGTAAGGGTTTGACTTCCTATCGGCGAGCGACTTGCGCTTCTTCCACATCTACATACTTGGTAGCCTTGCCCAGGAGGCTTTCAAAGTCTTTTGGGGGTTTCCGGATCAGTGACCTGAACAATTCTCCTTCTTGTAGGCCTTGGGCAAAGGCACTGATCATCACTTCTGAGGTGGCGGTAGGCACGTCCAATGCAACTTGATTAAACCTTTTGATGTAAGCTCGCAAGGGCTCCTTGGGGCTCTACTTCAAGGCGAAGAGGTTCAGACTGGTCTTGTGATCTTACTACTTGCAAAGTGTTGGAGGAAAAGTCTCTTGAAATCAGCAAACTCCTTCATAAACCCCTTCGGGAGTCTGTCAAACCAACGCTGAGCCGGTCCTGCCAAAGTGGTCAGGAAGGCTCGACACTTGATACCATCTGAGTATTGATGCAACAACGTCGCGTTCGCAAACTTCATCAAATGTTCCTCGGGGTCTATAGTTCCTCCATATTCAGGGATGGATAAGAGCCGGAAGTGCTTGGGGACCGGCTCTTGCAGGACTTGGCTGGAGAAGGGGAACCCAGAGTGGTCAGCCGGGGCTTGGCTGATAGGGGCCTTCCCTTTGTTGATTCTGGCTTGGCTGGAAGAGACTTCTTGCGGATCAGACTGTCCCACACCTTCTGTCGAGCCAAAGAACGCTCGGGAGAAATGAGGGCTTTCACCCGGGCGAACTCCAGCTTCTGTGCCAACGTGAGCTACCGGCTCAGAAGGACCCTCCTGAGTCGAGCGAACTGCAGTCTTCTGCTCTGCTGCTGATTTCTGAGCTTTAGCGGCTACCAGCAGATCAAGGTCTTCTTGTGAGAGGGTAATAGTCACCCTGTTGGAGTCACTCATCTTCGTCTTTTGATCAGGCAGATTCCCACAAACAACGCCAAATTTGATCCTGTCAACAAGCGGAGCGAGTGCTCACTCGGGTGACTTGGTCTGACCAAGATGACCCCGGTCTACCATAGTGTGGGGGTCGGGGTCGGGTTTGAATGCTAATAGGGCATAAGTCACTCGGATCGGACCAAAAGCGAGAGCACACAAAGTGGAGCAAAGGTTCCAAATGGCAGCAACCTCCTCTTTGGAGCCCAAAGGGGGGTTTATATAGGGGAGGAGAAGCCCTCTGCCATGTCAGAGTTGTCTTGTCTCATTAAGAATGGGTCAGTTAGCAGACTGGGCCAATGGCAGCTTTAGTTGCTCTGTGAGACTGCCACAACCGCCTGACAGTCTGTCCAGGTTGTCCCCTCAGACCCCAATTAATGTTGGCGGCTCTATCAGGTCATGATTATGTCAAAAATCCTTTTTTAACAATGGGGAGATTCGGATGATCTTTAATGTTGTTGTGACCCTTCGCTCACTCTGGGTCGGCCACCCTGGGTCTGTCACTCTGGATCGGTCACACTGGGTTGGTCACTTTGGTCCTGGCCAAATCTAGGTCCGACTTATCAGACCAAGGTTAACTCAGCTTAATCTTATTTGACTCAGGCCTGATCCGATCGGGCCCTTGACCCACTCTGAAAACTTACTCACTCGGATCAGGACTAATGGAAATACTAGGAGCGAGCGAATCACCTTTGCCACCGTGTAGTGAATCTTAATTAAATTTACAATAAGTCTTCAGCAAATCAAATTGCATGACATTATTAATATAAAAAGCCATACCATAAATTTAACTTCCTTTGAAGATTTAATTAAAAAACAATCATTATGATTTGTCTAGAAATATAATCAAAATCTTATATTAAAATAATATTTTAAAAAATTATAGATTTAAAAGACGAAAGATATCTCAATTAATTTGAAATCTTTCAGATATAGCTCAAAAATAAATCTATGACGATTTAAGTTCAAAGTGGATAATATCATATCATTGTGGAGATATATAAATTTTTTTAGCCCTAATAAATGGCATTACAGTGAGGTTGTTCTTCACCAGACTAACTACCTGAAGTACAGACCGAATGTCATGTAGGATGACCTTGAACAAAGTTGAGGGGAGATTTGGAACAGTCAAGAATACTAACCTGTATTTATGAAGAGGTCTGAAATAGATCAAGAGTGACAGAATGTTTGAGGATAAGCTCGAGCCATGAGAGTAACGGTAGTTATTCTTTTAATGATAGAATTATTGAGAATATAATCAACATTCCATATTAGAAATAGATGGAAAAGAATGTGGATTTAAAAGATGAAAGATATCTTCATTGATATAAGAATTTTTATATAGTGCTCAAAAATAAATTCATGAAAGTTTATGTGTAATTCTTTTGGCCCTAATAATTTTGTTTTAAAATTTTATCAAGGCATACAAAACTGCTAGAGTCAAAGTCTTAATTTAAAATGGTATAAATAATTATTTCTAATTGAATTTCACAAAGCGTAACCTCACATATTTTAAAAAATAAATCATTTTTAATTTTGAATAAACCATCTTTAATCTCACCCGGATCCATGAAACACATTTTCATACTTCACGAAATTCTATCCTTAGTGAGGGTTCTGAATGAAATTGACATATAAAATTCTGAATACTTAAAATCAAAGTGAATGGACTTATGCAATCTTCTTAATATATGGATGCCCTCATAATTAAATTCGGTAGCATAAATTAAGAATATTAAATTTTTGAATATTTTTAAATGGGTAAAATAAAAATTTAAAGAAGAGAGTGAAACTTGTGAGAACAATGATAAAAGAAAGAGATACAACGGGAATGCATGTGATATGTTATGAAAGTTGGGTGTATGGAATGTATAATACCAAAACTTTCTCACAAAATCCCGTCAAAAAATTATAATTTATTAAAAAAATCACCTTAGCGAAGCTATCGCTATATTGAGAAGAGAGGATTTAATAGGAAAAAAGTCTTAATTTTTTTTATAATTCAAGTGTCTGAACTTTCATCCACTAATTTTAAAGATAGAGAGTCTCTCTCCAATTTGCTTATCCGATAATTTCAAAGTGCAACTCATGCATATTTAGAGATTGATTTTTAAAATATTTATTTTTATTGTGATTCAAATTCTAATCCTCTTATTTATTTCATTAAATATTTTATCTGTACTACGCTCCGGGACAAAATAAAACTCACTTATTTTAACTCGTGTTCAACCCTAATTATTTAGATCCATTTGGATTCAAATCTAATCCAAAACGAGCATAATATAAAACTAATCCAATCCCACTTAGTCCACTAACTTAAATCGTTAAAAGACACTTCAACTTTAAATAAAAGTCATCTGTAAACATCATTTAACTCAAGATTACTCCAAAGAAGGAACAGTGTAACTACAATTAATATAAGTGTTCACAATGAGAACAATAAATTAAAAATATGAATGTATAACTAATTTTATACGTAAAAAAAGGAATCTAGATAATATTTTGAATATCTGATGGTGGTGACATATAGAATATATCAATACCGACGAATTATACCGGAGAATATGTAATACAATTAAAGATGATCACATTATAATATCAAAACACTACAAGAAAAAATATTTTTAATGACATTGAAAAGTGTCATCATATATTATTTATACTGGCATTTTTGATATACTGACATTAAGTTAAAATGTCCTCTATAGTGATGTCGTCTAAAGTCTTATCACTTATGACAATTCTTAATGTCACTATAAAATACAAATAGTGACAATACTAAATAGCATGAATAATTGTTATAGTGACAAAAAATAGTGTCACTATAAGATTTGTAATGACATTTATATATGTTGTTTTATTATAGCAATGATGACAAATTTATATGTCATTTAAAATTATTTATCAAGACAATTATAAGTGTCTTGAATTTTATTTATAATCACAATAAAAAATGTCACTAATAATAGTTTATAAAGTTAATTTAAAATGTCTCGTTATATAATTTATAATGACACATATAAATGTTTACTATATTAGTCTATAAGGACATTTAAAATTATCATTAATAGTTATTTATTATGACATTTTGAATTTCTTCATATGAGTTTTATAATGATATTTTTATCTACATAATTTGTTGTTCTATTGTGACATAAAAAAATATCATATATTAATAAATATCTCATCCATTTTCAATATTTTCATGATATAAATATTTACGTATATAACTAATTAACATAAACACAAATAAAAATTTTAAATTGAAATTAAAGTGCTAATCAATAATTGTCAATTTTTATGCAATACAAGACTGTCAAATTGGTCACCTCAAAAAATAATTATACACTAATCACAATCACAAATGTACCCAATGTATTTAGTTTAAGAACTAGCAAAAAATTAAATCTCTCCTAAAGCAAAACATAACTAAACTTCCAAAACTTTGCTGCATCTTCAATCTTCAACCATCATATCTTGAACAAAATTCAATATTCTTGTCACCTACAAAAAAAAAATCATATATTAATTTATATAAATGAAATAAAATTAAAACAAACAAATCTCGACAGTGCTGATATTGGCTCTCTAAAAAAACTCATTGATCTTGATAAGTGAAAGATGTCCTTCAAATTTGCCAAATCTGAAAGATATCTATTCATATCACTATTTAAGTTTCTTCATATACACTATTACAAGCAAAGTCAGATAGATGCACATGACCATAAACGAAGCTAGGGATGAATGAATGCAATTAAACTGAGGTATCTTTGTCAAGGTATCTTTTTTTTACAGAATTTAGAAATAGAAGGTTAAAACCTATATGAACTCTCATACCTGACATTTCTACAAAGAAAATGAAACTTTTTTTCTCTAACATCCATCCAATTACGCTCAGTAGCATCTCATTTGACCATTTCAAATTGCTACACCATTTATGAAGAATTGATATCTATTGGCCACAGTATCAAACAAAGTCAATGATCATGTGCCACATGGAGAAATTTCTAAAGCTACAAGAATTCTGGACATGACATTTCCTATCTATTTATGAACATCAATACACCAATTACAAGCATATTTTAGCCTTAAGATCGCCGCAATATATGATTATGACATGGTAAGAGCACTGCAATTAGGAGTTGGTTTTGACTGTATTCCTGCTGCCAGTACAGGTGCATGGTAGTCTGGTCCATAGCATGCAGTGCAACAATCATATGAAAGTGAAAATATTGAATTATCAAACTGTGTGTGCATGTTCTTTCTCAGTAGCCTAATTAAGATGATCCAGCAAGAGATAGATGGATAGATAAACACATATAGATGTACCAATTCAGCAAACAATCAATTAGTAGTTCGTACCTCTGGCTCATAAGTATTTGCGATTAGGACAGGATCTAGCATCCACTGATCTTCTGAAGGCCACTTTACACTATGTTGAGCAAGAAAATATGTATTTTATTACAAAAGATATAGCGAGAGAAACTGCCTTCCAGCTTTTTCATCCCAACAAACCTTGTGGAAATGAGGGGTTCATCCAGACTTCGTAATATAGCTTGACAAATAGGATCATCTGGCATGCCGATACCTACATGCTTCCTTGACTCATATTTAGCCGCCCTTCCAGATCTTATGCATTGTTTTGGTAATTCTTTGGTCGCAGGAAGAATAAAAGTATACTGTCAGACAAGAACTGCAACTCAAAATTTGAGCCAAATGGATATGATAATGCTTCAATTCAAATAACTCAATGAGATTATCATCCTTACCGGCCCAGGTAAACAGTGTTTCATAGCACGAAAAATATTTGTTTGCCCATGCCCATTGCCACGAGGAAAACCTACTGTGTACTTATCTATATCTTGAAAACAGCGACACAAGATACTGACAGACGGTATAAGTAGAATAAATGAATCAGATTCATACAGAAAAATCAGGCAACTATTATTCTCAATTCAAAATCATGGAAAAGGCAGCATGAAACTTTCAATAAATAGATAATGCAATATAAGGAGGCCAAAGCAAAATATTGTTGAATTGCTCAGAATCTTGGAAAAGGCTCCATGTAGAAAAAAAGAATCCAATATGCCACATGGTAAATCTTGCCTTCTTGTTTTCTATATCTTTGATTCTGCATGTGTAAAGTAAAAAATTCTGTCACCACAATTTACATGGGAGAGTCTAACATCAACAGCCACTGCAAAAGATAAAACAAAAGAAACAGAGAAGGATAGTAGTCACCTCCGTAGTCGTTCTATCGATGAATAACTCTTCAAATCACAAACAATGGCATACCTGAAAGATTAACTCTTTAGTTTGCTCCAAATAAGCATCAAGTGTTTCCTCTAGCATTGAGAAGATACAAGATGCCCCATGATTTATGCTAGAACTCATAGTATATGTAGCTTTTTAGAAGAAAATAAAAACATAATTGTCAGGGTAATGTTTGATTAAAATTCTGGCATTTCAAGGAAAAGGAAGCTAACTTATTTTTACATACTATTCTCTTACTGATGACAAAAATGCAAATATATGAGAATTATATGGACAAACTGCTAAAACTTTTGGACCAACTAAATCTTTCTCTATATTACTAGTTTAAAATATTGAGGATGCTCCAACATGGTAGATCTAAAAAGTATGTGTCATCTTTTTCCATAATTTTAAAAGGATAGATTGAAATTTTGCACAAGAATACCAATGCTAAAATTAATAATACTAGCACAGGATAAAAGCATCTCATAAATTAAATTCTACTAACCATGTTTGATTGATATGGACTGAGGAACCAAAAGAAACATATCAATAGAGCCTTGAGATATGTATAAATAATGGAAATCCTTTTATTTGCACATAATCTCAATAAAGGATAGTAATAGATTGCTCCAAACTAATTTACCATCTCATTCCTCATGTGAAGCAATGGTTGAACAATATCCAATGAAGATGGAAAAAGTAAATAAATTCTCACTGATTACTAATAGATGAAAATCATCCTCAATTCATCAATTCATCCAAGACCTTAGTTCACTTTACCTAAACTTAGATACCTCAATTCATCCAAGACCTCAATTCTCGCTGATTACGTAAATAAATTCTCAGAACCTTAGTTCCACTTTATTGATCTAAGTCAAAACATCCTCAATTCATCCAAGACCAAACAACACCAACAATCCATACCTAAAAAAACCATGCACGTAGATTTCCTCTGCTTCCTTATTTTCCGATCTGATAAACCAAGCCACCACAGCAACCTCAGATGAAGTTGCTCCTCTCCAATAAACCCCCAATCCAGATCGACGCAAAGAAGAGAGGAGCTGCAAACAGAGGTTGATTAGGCTCGACATGAGGTAACCATTGCGTACGACAATCGGTAGAAAACACAACCACGAAAAAGGCAGCCGGGGGAAAGAAAGGCAAAACAACCACAACACTAAGCCCCTTACCTAGTTATAGCCGGAGAAAAAGGTCTGAGGCGCCAGTTCCGACAATGGATTGGGCAAGGGCGAAGTAAGGGAAATCTCGAAGAATCGCTACGGCGTCGGCACTGCTCCTGTTGATCAACGATGGCGAGGGGAGTCCCGGTAAGACACCGAGCGGTGATTGTCACGCGCCATAGCCGCCCTTCTCCGACACCCACAACAATCGAAAGGAGGGATGGCTGGCTCGGCCGGCGATCGTGCGAGGCTGGGCATCGTAATGCCGATCGCGCAAAGGAGAAGATTGTCGGTGACTTGCTTGCGCGAGGGTGAGGGGGCGGCGCTCCAACCTTGTTCGCATGCGACGAGAGGGGAAAGGGAAGATCGCAAGGAGAGGCGGCGCCCTTCCGACTGTCTTCGGGTGCGCGAAGGGAAAAGGTTTGTCAGCGAGGATGTGTGTTGGGCGGAGATGTTAGGGCACGGCAAAGGGACGGGTGAGGAGAGGTATTTATAAAAGTTTTATAATATATATATATATATATATATATATATATATATATATATATATATATATATATATATATATATATTAAATTCTGAAATTTAAATTTTTCTTAAATAATTCTAAATTAACATATCTTGTGCCCAATCTTTCCCGTAAATATTTTCAAAATTTCAGAAAACATATTTTACAAAAAGTTTAGGTTAAACAAATTAAATAATTTTGATTAATTTATAATGTTGACATGATTAATTTATAATGACATTTATAAAATGTGTCATGATAAAGGATCTAATCAGATATTTTATTTATAAAATTAATCTATTTTAATAAGTGTCATTATAAATAGTTTATGATGACATTTACTATTAAGTGTTCACAATGAGAACAATAAATTAAAAATATGAATGTATAACTAATTTTATACGTAAAAAAAGGTATCTAGATAATATTTTGAATATCTGATGGTGGTGACATATAGAATATATCAATACCGACGAATTATACCGGAGAATATGTAATACAATTAAAGATGATCACATTATAATATCAAAAGTGAATAAATATATTTTACATGTCTTATGTGTGATAAAAAAAATTAAATTATAGTTACACATATCTCATAATGAGCTACTCAACAGGGTCTCATGAGTCTTGTGTCTCCTATAACTCAAAACAATATCATGATGATGTAAACTAAGCAATGATTGCTCGTATCTCGACCAAGACAATATCATCTCTAGCCACCCGGCCGACCATCCTCTGCTCTACTGTTGCTAATTATCGATCCCTCAAATCTTGATTTTCTTGTCTTAACAATTGCACCTCAATAGAAAAAGAACTAAGATGACTCCTAGGAATCATCGATCATATACCGCTTTGGCTTGGGAGTCGAGGCCGTAGAGGGAGGGAGTTCTTTGTTCTTCCACTGACATCATAATAAATGTCATTTATCACCTAGATGGATAGAGCTTGTGACTCCTCTCCCTCTATTGATGGTTGAGATGCTTGCGACACTTTATCAGTCATTTCCTCTTGTGTGAAGAAAAGTATATGATTAATATCTGGCACACAATTATTAAAGTTAATCATTATTAACAGTTATATGTAATAAGATTAATATTCTTACATATATGGCCCGAGATCGAGTATCGACAAATGTGTCATCCTTTTTCTTGTGAGTTTCTTAAATTATCTCAAACATGTAGGTTGTTTCTGTAGAGTACGTTCCTACATACACAAAAAAAAATAACATCAAATTTATACAAGTTTGATAATAAATTAAAATTTACTTATATAACTTTAAATTAAACTCACCAAATAAATGATATATAATAGATCGGGATCTGGAAGTATGCTTCCCAGATCCAGAGCTTGGGCTAGCAGTCTATGTATTTCTATTTGATACAACAGTTGCAGAATTTGATTTCTATCTTTTTGTAGCCCAGGTGACAGTCCATGCAACCTAAATCTCTTCTGATACATGTATTGGTCTCGTGCCCTTCCTTCTCTAATTGTATAGAAGGTCATTGTCATTCATGGACAATAAGCATTTCAAGTGTCTTTAAATTAAGCCTCATGCCTGACCTCCTAGGTATATTTTTCTACAATAATAAATTGACAAATTAGTATAAAAAGGGTTGATATATGATACAATATCAAACATATTTAATTTACTTACCAAATATTACAAGTAATAGAAACCCTTCATCGCCTAGTCTACATGCCTCCATGTAGTATCAAAAGCACAGATTCGTTTTTAAATTTTCTGCTAATGTACGTCACTACCCGATCGTTATTCGGAGTAAAATTGGATGAAAAAGTTAATATATGAGAAATATGTTATAAATAAAATCATATATGAATTTGAATCACTAATAACATAAATACTTACGAGTCCCCAATAACCCTCAGCACAATTTGTCCATGAGGTGCGACTATATCTAGTTTAACATGATAATATCTGTAAAATAACATTATAACACATCATAATATTATTATGAATATGATGATATATGCAAAAAAAAAAAAAAGAAAGAAGATGGAATCATAACTTATTTGACGAACAATAAAGTTAATTTTTAATCATCATTACAATCTGAATCATGAACATTAATAGTTTCTAAGTCGCCTCTAGGGCTACAGTGCAGCGAAAGGGCGTCAAGTTGTCACCCAAGCACCCGCAGTTTGATACCCAGCTACGGTACATTTTGTAAAAAAAATTCCTGCAAATGGGACACGCAACCACAAGATGTTGACTTCCAGGTTGCCCACTACATGTATTTCACGATTTACCCTAGCGGTCGACGGAAAACTTTCGTTGGGCAGGGTGGGTCACCCAGGTTTGGTATTACCTGATTCATCATTTTTTTATTAATAGTTTCTAAGTCATTATCGCTACCCTCTATTAGTTTAATAAGATCATCAATCTCTCTATCATCTATCTTTTCGTAAGTGAGATTAATATCTACAAGTAATTGGGATGTAAATTAAAGTTGTGAATCAACTGAATATCTCTCGACTTCATCATTATGAAATACATCATGGTTTTGAGCAGGACTGATGGTGTTTGGTATTTCTATGGTTGAGCGAGACTTCATTAACAAACAACCAACCATTACTAGATCTTCTTCTCTTCGTAGGGTATTCAAGATAGAAAACTTAACCTATTTGTACCGCAAAAATGAAATGTTTTGGTAGATATTCCATTGAATCAAAAAAATTGAGTGGTAATATGTGCTCCAGCTTATAGAGTATGAGAAGAATCTTTGTTTCTAGTTTAAGCATATAAATTAACCATTATAATACACCTTGATATCAAATCTTTGAAAACAAACTCAATTCTATAAGTGTTTATCAAATGTTATTAGAAAGTAGGTCATGGAAAATTAATGGAATAAATCTTTGTCAAATGTAAGTGTTTGTCAATTCTGTAAGTGTTTGTTTAATGTTTTCATTCCAAACATCTTTAATTTGTTCATATCCACGCATTGAGTCATATCTTAGGCATACTTATCTAGGAAATTGATTATTTTCAACTAACCACAAATCTTGCTTGCCATCTTTATCCAATGTATAACAAGCCTTTAAAATTTTATTGGTTATTTTATTATGATTAGTTCATTTAATTCTTCACATAATTTTATAGTGTCTTTAGTTCTTCCAGGCACATTCATCACAATGTTGAAGATATTATCAATGATTTTTTTTCTCAACATATATCACATTTAAGTTATGACGAATAAGTAGATACTTCTAATATGACAACTTCTAGAAATACTTTTTTTCTTCCAACCACACTTACATGTCTTAATAATACATTTATTTATCTGATCAGAATTACTATGAGATATTGATAGGAATCCATAACTGTCTATTTGATCAATAATTTCTTCACTTGACAAAATTTTTGGCAAGGGTTTCCTTACTACAATATTATTTATGAAATTTTTCTTATTTTGCATGAAAGCGTGTTCAACTGATAAATTTTTTTTAATGATTATCAAATCAAGATACATTCCGATTGCAAGATCATAAAAATGCATCAGACTTAGTCATGCAATGTGGATATGCTAATTTATCAATCATACTCTATCTTGACAACATTAAGTATGTTGAAAATCACTAATAATCCATAATAAGGTAGCATGAAAGATAAAATTAATTTTACTTGCAATATCATAAGTCAGAGATCCTATATTTCATAATTCATTTAGCTCGGCAATCATAGGTTGCAAGAAAACATTATATCTTTTCTTTCGGATTTGTTGAATTAGGAATAAGCATAGTAAAAAACATAAATTCGTCTTTCATGCACATCTATGGCGGTAAATTGTGTGGTGTTAATATAATTAGCCAAGATCAATATTATTGTCCCGACTGACCAAATGACTAAAATCTATCTGCGAAAAGTCTCGGCTTCACATTACGCAGTTCAAAGGAGAAAAATATTATATCAAGATGTTTTCATACAGGAGAGTCACAAGGATGACATATTATACCTCCTTCGTCCACATGTTCATGATGTCACCTCATGTGGCAAGCTGTTGTGGCACACATGCTCATGATGTCACCTCATGTGGCAAGATGTTGCGGCAGTTGCATACAAATGTTGAAATCTAGCAATTAATGAGAAATAACACAACTTTTCGTGAAATATTTTTCTTCTTGTTCTCTGGTATGCGACTACAATGCTTAAAATGAGGGTCAGAACGTATTTTGTATTAAATCAATTTAATATCTTTTTTCTAAAATATCATGCAGTTATTTATACAACAATTAATTTTCTCTACAGGCAAACCTAAGCCCCTAATCAATTTTTTGTACTGTAGAAACTATTAGTCATTATGTTATCAGTAGGGAGCAACACAGATATTAATTGGCACACATCATCGTAACATTTTTCTGAAAAATGATGTTCTGCCTTTATGTTCAACTAGTCGCTTTCCCAGGGATCCGTGGTTCGATCCCCAGCTACGGCGTATTTGCAGGAATTTTTCCTCCAAATGGGGCGCGAACCCTGAGACGCTGGGCTTCTAGACCGCCCACTGCGAGCACTTCCCGATTTACCTTGGCGGCATGTGGGAAACTTCCGTGTGGCCGGGCCGGTCGCCCGAGGTTGGTTGGAAAAACCTCGTTAATCATTTTTTTCAATAACCTTGAAGTAGCTGATAGTTAGGACTGATAAGAAGGAATGTCTTCCCATAATTTTCTTTCTCTAGCATTTAACATGTCATATAGTTGTTGATATTCAATATTGGTATTTCATCAATATTCGAATGATCAACTACATTCATAAATCATTGATTACATTGTAATATCATTAGTTGATGATTTCCCTAGAGCAATTATGTCAAATGAAGAATCAATAGAAGACCTAATTGGTTCAAACAAATAATGTTGATGCAGTCTAACCCAATTGTTGTTTTGGTGTTGACACTGATTTAAGTTTTGGTTGAAGTAAATTCGGATTAAGTCCTGGTTGGGGACTGGGCACGAATCCCGGTGAGTGAAGCCGGGTGATGGAAATCCCGGTGAGTGAAGTCGGGTTCTGGTGAGTGAAGCCAGGTGACGGAAATCCCTGTGAGTGAAGACGGGTCCTGGTGAGTGAAGTCAGGTGACTGAAATCTCGGTGAGTGAAGCCGGGTCCCGATGAGTGAAGACGGGTGACTGAAATCCCGGTGAGTGAAGCCTGGTCCTAGCGAGTGAAGCTGGGTAATGGAAACCCCGGTGAGTGAAGCCAGGTCCCGGTCCCGGTGAGTGAAGCCGGGTGATGGAAACCCCGGTGAGTGAAGTCGGGTCCCGATGAGTGAAGCCGGGTGATGGAAACTCCGGTGAGTGAAGCCGGGTCCTAGCAAGTGAAGCTAGGTGACTGAGCTAAGTGACCTGATCGGTCTGGAGTCCGATCAGGAGTTGGCACGAGTTCCCTTGTGAACAGATCGGTCTGGTGACCGATCCAGAGAGTCTGATCGGTCTAGTGAACGATCAGGAAGAAAACAGAAACACTCTGTGTGGTTTCTATTTGGCTTCTGATCATTCTGGTGAACGATCAGAGAGATCTCAGAAGATAAACCTGATCGGTCTGTCTGACCAATCAGGGATCGGTCTGTCCGCACCCTGACCGATCAGGATGGATCCTGATCGGTCAGGGAGTAACCTGATCGGTCACCAGACCGATCAGGTGCCTTTGGCTGGAGGGAACTGGAAGAAATCCTAGTAAGCTTGTGGATCGGTCTGGTGACCGATCCTTGATCCTTGATCGGTCAGTATGATCGATCACAGAGTCACTAGATAGATCAGGCAGGAGCCTGATCGATCAGGATCCTCACTGATCGGTCCGAGAACTTTAATTTGAAAATGTTGTCAGACTTCTGATAACGCTCTAATCTCGCATTGAATCCTTCTGATACCTGCTTATTTTCTTTTGATATGCTTTGCTAATCATCTGATGAGTGTGCAGGTGAGACAGGAATGACTCAAACCAAGGAGGGTCAAGTGGCGACTTTCGCTTCGGTCAGGTTTGTCAGTTTTCCCTTCGCAAGTTTCAACGGCTTCTGGCGCGAGCTGACAATTGTCTGGTGAAGTTGGCGACTGACCTGAGGCTCAGCTGAAGTGGTTTCAGTGGACTAAGCCCAGTAGAGGTCAGTGGGTCAGTGATGACGGAGCTGATCAGAGGTTGCAGACGCGCCGGATGAGCAGACGCTTAAGAAGAGCTGGCGAAGCAGAGGAGCAAATAGAACAGACAGAAAACTAGAGAAGGGTTTTACTGGGTTGTTTGAGCTCTCTGTATCTTCTTGCTTGAGTGCTTCTGTTACATCCTTGTGAGCTTTCCTTCTTGTTGTCTCGTCCACTTAACTATTATCCTACTGAGACGCTTATGGAGAGGTTACTCCACCGAGAAGGAGAAGATTTATATCTGGAGTTCCGGGGCTTGATCTGCCGACGATCAAGAGATCGCCCACCTCACGGGCACGCCAAGGAGTAGGGGCAAGTTATCCCCGAACCTTGTACATCCTTGAGTTAGCGACTGGTTTGTGTTTAATCTGTTTCTGCATTTCTGTTCTGTTCTTTCTTTCTGTGTTTGTTTCCGCTGCTAACCCTAGTCGCAGAAAAAGTTCAAAGAAGCCAAATCTTTGTGTGTCTGGCTATTCACACCCCCCCCCCCCTCTCTAGCCATCCAAGGTCCAACAAATAAGACTCTCCATGATAGTACTAATTATAGTAATTTGGAACACAACAATTTCTGTATATATATACTTTCACCGTTTCACGGTATCCTCATCATGGAAAATTATATTTCTACATTTACAATGATTACTCGAACAACGTAACTCGATACCATTCATACTGGATGACTCTTTGCAATGTTCACAAACTCTTTAATTTTAGTAAAAAAACTCATCTATGATAAATCCATTTCTAATCTATGTACATCCAAGCATTATTCATATACATTTTATCCCAGTGAGAAAAAATTGCCTACATTATTAATCAAGTCAAACTAAGCAACTAAGAAAACAAATTTGGACTACAATACATAGGAAACAAAAACATGTTCTTCCTTACAATCAACCAAGGGAGAGAAATCAACTTAGCATAGAGCATGTAGAAAATATCAGATTTGGCAATTCATTTTACAAAGTTGTGGCCAAGCTCGTGGATAGGATGACCACGAGCAACTTGGTCATAGCAGGCAAGCTAGCAGCCAGGTTGGTCACAGCCGACCAAGCTCATGGCCAAGGGGGCCTCGAGAAGCTTGGTCGCAGTCGGAGATGGGATGGGAGAGAAGGGAAAATTGGCAAGATTATTTGGGTCTCAAAGAGAAGACCATGCGCATGGCAAAGAGGAGTACACCACAGATCAGAAAAACACCAGAGAACTAAGATCGAGAAGGTGAGAGGAAACCAAAATCACACGAAGACCAAGTTAGGGTTGAGCCCTAATTTTGATCCCTATTTTAGTGATGGAAACGCTTTCTCCGTCGTTTCTTAGCGAAGGAAAAGAGTTCCTATCGTTACTTAGCGACAAGAACTCTTTTCCATCATTAATTACCAACGGAAAAGAAATTCTATCACAAATTCCGTCTTTAATATATATTTTTTATTTTAGTGAGAATTGAGGCAAAGCGCCAATCAGAGAAATCTGTTGAACCACGTCAGTCTCTCACGACAACAATCATTGAGACAACCAGAGGCTCGGTCTCGTGGGAGCAACACTAACAAATGGTGGCCCCAATAGTTGAAGCAACTTTACAATGAGGACGAGGAGGAAGGGGGGATGACACTAGTCAAAGATGTACTTGCGATTGAACCCTCGGTGCATAGCTCCAAAGGGGCCACTTAAATCTATCTCCCCGATAAAATTCCAATCAATAATGAGCTAAATGGGGTCATTCTCTGCTCGATGGATAGTCGCATGACAAATATTGTTTGCTAATAATATGCTGAAGAATGTTCTACCAAGAAACTTCCGACCTCTCCATATTCATAAGTATAATGACACCACTGACTTGGAGGATCACCTGTACCACTTTAAGAACACAACATTACTACACCAATATTCTGAAAGGGTCAAATGTCAGGTCTTCCTCACCAACCTTGTCGGACTCACTCAACAATGGTTTAATACACTAAAGTCCGAGTCCATACAATCCTTTGATAACTTCGCCATGTTATTCCTATGCCACTTCTTTAGCTCTATGCAAAGCCGTCTCAACAATTCTTGTGGCCCTAGGTAGAAAAAAGTTAAAACCTTAATATTTTTATATAAATATTATTAGAGACATTTAATTTTATTAGTAAAATTTAAAAGGACAATTTATATATTACAAAAAATTATTTTCACAATTGGAAGTCGTGACCAACTAGGTCATGCAACGACGACTCTATCTTGGGCCAAAACTCACTTCTTTATTAGTAAAATTTAAAAAATAAAAATATTTTATGTTAAACTTTCAAGCATAATTTATTAAAAAATAATATATTTTTCTAATGAATATTTTTATTGATCCCTCATTGGTGAGAGTTTCAAATTGTCTTTTTATCAATTTTAATTTTGATAAATTATCAAACAAATTTATTTAGCTAGTAAATATCAATCGTGAATTAAAAAAAAAGAATACGTATAATAAATTATAGAGGAACAATGGCATAATGATAATGAAGAAAAAAATTAGAGAAAAATAATAATGCATATTTTTGCTTTCAATAATTAATAATATAATCAATAAATATTTTTAATTTACTAATCAAATTTAATTTTGATCGGTAAATTAAATTTTTATCAATAAAAATTTGAATATTATGAATTAAATTTTAATTAAAAAATAAATTATCAACCAAATCTAATTTTAACAGTAAAAATATTAAAATTATCAACCAAATCTAATTTTGACAATTAAAATATTAAAAACAATCGAATTTAACTTTGATCTCTAAAAACAATCAAATTAAAAACAACCAACATGACATCGAACAAATGTAATATCAAACAAATGTGATGCAATAATAAAACACTTAAAGAAATAATTAAAAAAATCAAAATTTAAACTTCAAAATGGATATTTAAAAATCAATTTTAGTCGGGAACGTATTTCTTCCGTGTCAACTGAAATGATAGAATAAATAAAAAAAACATATCAAATACATCTAATTATATTTATACTAGTTAAAATTCATGCCACCTCTTAATTTGAGGTCTCTGCTATATAGATTTTTTTATTGTGCAACTGTATATATTTGCAAAATCGAAACGAACACTTTCAAAACTAATAAATTAAATATTTAATATCAATTAAAAAAATATTTTCTTTCGTCTCCTTTCACAGTATTATGTAATGTTTTAAGATCGGCTGAGTAAATTTTGAGTTGATTTGTGTATGATTTCGGGAAACGCAACTGTGGGTCTGACATCGCACCAGCATCACGGTTTAAATTCCACAGGCGGAAATACCTAACGTGATATTTGAATCTACATGCATGAGAATTATTCTTGCTTCATACTATCTTTTTGCTATACGTTAACTCCGAACCCACACAATCGGACAGGCCATCATATACAAATATATTTTCTTTCGAATTCATCGGAAATTAACCTTGTCCATTTTGAATCCCTAAATGAGACTTTAAATACACGAATCATTTCAATTGATTTCTCCTGTTGCAAATCATTACTCTAGTCTTACTTATCATCATTACGTCACAGTATGTCAAGGAATGTGGAGGAATCATTATAATATCAAGTACTAGGAATCAGAAAGAACCAACAAGAAGACATAAGGAAATTAGCAACTAGAATGGAAAACAGATTAGATGAGCAAGTATTAGGTCATTGAAAGAACTAACTAGCATACACAAATAAACATATCATTCACAATAGATGGATTCATGGTTTCTCCACAATTGAAATGAAGCAAATACATAATGCCAAATAACAATTTAAACTATAAAAAATTTTACTTAATGAATAATAAGATCCAAAAAAATGGCATGCCTTTTTCAGCAGCTGCTCCTATGCCATTGATGTTTGCGGTCCCATTGATCTTGTGCATGTGAGAATGGGACCCAAAGCCTCCAACACAAGAAATCTGTGAGAATAGATCTTCAAGTTACAAAAAATCATATACTGAAAAAAAAATGATAGCTAATGACATTATCATAGCTCAAGTAGAGTACAAGTGAACATGAACAAATTGTTTATATCATCTTCATTGATTGACAGGAATATGACCAGAACTGTTTTTGGAAATTCATGCCATAAATAAGAGAAAGACATTGCTAATACATAATACATTAAGCCCATACAAATTCCTTCGTGCATCTAAGATCAATATGAAAAAAATAATAATTAAGAAAAAAAAGCAGAGACTGTGCTACAAGTATCTACTACCATGATCTAGCATAAAAGAGCCTTTCTTGAAATCGATCTGGTATGGAAAATTAAAGTGAAAGAACATTGATCTTAAATTTGGAAAAGAAAGGCTGAAATGATCGAAAATATAGAAATGCAGAAGACACTCACAAGGAGCGAGAAGCAAAAGAGTGCGAGTTGATCCAACGCGAGACGATGGATCTCATCCTTCTCGGAGTCCCCAATTTGTCCTCCTTGCTTTAGCGGAGGGGAAAGGAAGAGGGTTGTGACTGGTGAGGCAGCGGAACGCAAGCGACGCAAAGGCGACACCTTTTTCCAATGTTCGTTCTCCAATTCGGGATGCTTCTCCGCCCCGTGGCAGATTCGCTTCCTCCCATTGCTTCATTGATACCGGCGAACGCAGCAGCCTCGTGAGTCACCCGTCGCTCGCTCTGAGTCGAACCAAATCCGTAATGCTACCAAATCCGAACCTGCGACAGGCCTGCAATGCTACCAAGCCGGTTCCAAACAAATCCGTAAGATCAATGCCAGAAGAATTTCCGATTTAATATTTTGCCAAAATCAAAGAAACCCAAATTGGTCAGAACAATTCTGAATTAAGATTTCCCTCTACTCCTTTGAACCAATATGTCCACTCATAATAACACAACCAAATATAATCACCAAACACATGATGAAAGAAAAAAATTGTATTGAAATTTATCATCACAGTATCAGTGTATTTAAGCATATTAGGTTATAATTATATAAATTGGACAATGAATATTTTTCACTACAGCTCATTTAGGTTGTTCAGTTAACATAAAATGTTGCTTGCATAACACAATATTTGAGGAATTTTTTCCATTGAAAGAACATTCTCATCTATCGTAATATCTTCTTTGCATAGAAAGGTTCATAGACAGTGATGGAGAATAAAGAGACCTAATGAATGATAATAAACAACAAGAGGAACACAAAGGGAGAGGATGGTGCTCACGGACGACAAATAGGGTGAAGATTTGACTCACAATCGACTTCAAAGAGTGGAGATGGCAGCATAATTGAGGGCAAAGGGAAGAGGGGAGATCACAGTCATCAACAAAAGGGTAAACATCGAGGACAAATATTACAAGAGGACTCGGTCAATGATGGATGCTCACTGTCAAGGCAAAAGAGCAGAGAAGAGCATATGATCGACTATGCAAACAGAGAGGGTTATAAATCAAAGGAGAGCTCACAACCAACAACAGAGAATTTCATGAAAATATGTTGTAAAAAAAAATTCGCCAAACAAGCAAACACTCCGAGAACACTCAGAGACTTGCTTTTTACTTATAATTTTGCATGCCGCTAGGAATTAGGGAAGCATTGCTGAATTTCATCAGTTAGCGGAACAATATATAAAAGTTGAAGCAAAAAAGATCTAGTCAACAACTATGCAAATGCAATGCAAGGTTAGGAATCTTAATTCAAATGCAACGTAAGTCACGACCATAACCACAACAACAATTGCATAACAAAATAAAAATTTTCATGTAAGTAAACAGTAGTACCTGAAACTGCTGCTACCTTCTGATAGCTTTTGTGTGAGCTATATATCTAGCAGTTACCTCATGACATGCCAACCAATCACAACGAATCATCAAGTTCCTGTGACTGAACATTTACACAATTATTTAAAGCTTTAGCGGACACAGCTATTATGAATGCAACTACTCTAGCTGCAGTTTGCATCAGTATCTACAATTTGCAGGGTAACACTATCCGACCAACAATCTTTTGTATATTACAGAAGTTAGAGGAAACACAAACTGAGGAAGAACTTAAGCAACACTGTTTGTCATTTGCTTTCTCAATTCCTAATGATACAAAGGTCTCTGAAAATACACAGATCACTGCAACTGAAAATTGTTATTGATCTGTGAGAGGCAACTAATTACACCACTCAAATACTTAGCTGTGCAGAAGATTGTTGGCAAGAAATGACCGTTGCTGAAAAGGAGAGCAAGCATCATGTATATTCCTACATCAACGTCTTACCAATAAACATATTGCACATAAAATAGATGAGATTGTGCATGGGCATGTACCTTGAGGAGAGACAAAGCAACAATTGGTTAATGTCATTTATGACTTAAATTAGAACCAAAGATGTCTCTAATGTTCACTGAAATTTGTATCTTGTATAACCACTTACCAGGAGTCAATCTCCTTCTCAAAATAATTTCAACTTGGTTATTTGCATCCTTGAAGCAAAAGAAGTATCTCGGTTACCCGTTTTTGAACCAGACACATCAAGCCAATGGTGACAGTTTTACTTTTGAAACCAGGTTTGAACTAATATCCAGGCACTATTATGGCCTGTCATCTTCTAGTTCATATCATAAGTTTGATGACAGACTATATAATGTAAAATCTGCCACATCCATGATGTTTGGGTTCGTTTATATGTTTTTTCAGTGTTCATTTTCATGTCTCCATATTTTTCCTCTTCTTTCCTGACTTGTTTGCTGACTTTGGATCACACTCTATGGTATTTGAACCAGGATCCTGGTCCTTGGTGTAGATGAGACAATCATCAAGAGTGTAAATACGGAGAGCAAGCGACGAAACAGTAGATGTCCTTGCAGCAGCTGTCTGAGAGGACCAGTACCACCACTCATTTTTTAGGTATTCCGTTTTAACCATACCTTCAAGCAGGGTTGTTGCTTGAACCATCTGAAGAGATAAAGTTTCGTATGATCATTAGTGTTTAAAAAGGCATAAAAAAATCAAATAGTAACATTAATAAACCAATAAAAGTGTATAAGGAGTTAAATTAAGTTCTCCAGAAGCTTCTGTAACAATTTGGTTACCTTAACTACAGTTACGAGCCCTTTCGAGCTAGCCTTAATAAATATAACTAGACAATCTTTTAAGGGGAAATAGACTACCAAACAATATCAGCGATCAAGAAAATGTGCAGGAATAGAATCTAACATAACCAAATAAAGAAAAAGAGGTTATAGTAAACTTAGGACAATGAGACAGTTGTCTTGTTATTTTTTTTTCTGCATGACCACTTGTCTGTTAACATTCTGGGTTAAACAACTCAGTTCCTAAGAGATAATATTGAAGCTTTCAGTTAAGCAAATCCTTGATGCAACATTAACAGTTTACAGGGAAAGTGACTAAATAGATGTAAAACCATGTAAAATGTCCTAGTCCAGTCAACATATGCAAAGGAAAAAGAGAATAACGTGATATTCTAAAAAAATTGTATAATTATCTGCATGAATACATCATATGATTTCTGTGGAACAAGGTTCAAAATTTTGAACCACTCCAAAGTTTCGGTCGTTGACTGGACATTAGTTAATTTGTCTTTTGTACCTATACTATGTATAATTACTTTATCAACCATAAGACTAAAGGTATTTAATTTATAAAGTTTATTAACCAAGGAACCATTGTCAACTAAAACTGAATTAAAGTACTAAATATTCCATTTCTAAATAAACAAAAATAACTTGATTTGTCCAATTCTCTACCGCCAACCCTTAACTTCTCACTCCAGCGAAAACCTCACTCCAGCGAAAACCTCTCACTTCGACAGAGCCCTCTATGCCCATCCTCTCCACCGAAGCCCTCTCTAACGCAACCCTCATCGCTTATCCTCTCTTCATTGAAGCCCTCTCAGACGAAGCCCTCTCCAGCCAAGCCCTTCACCCATCCACTCTCCTGTGAAACCATCTCCGTGAACCTCTCCACCGAATTCACAATTCTTGTCTTTCTCAGGTTGGATCTTCTTTTATTTGCTTTAGTTTTTCTTGTATTATGTTGTCGTTGAACATCTTGTGTCACGTCCTGAGAGTATAATTGTCCGATAAATTAGACGGTACCACCTAGAAATAATTGGTACTAAACCAATTAAAGCCAACATTAACATTGATGCAATATAAAAAACTAGATAACTTTTTAAATACAAATGTGTGTGTATGCATATACATGTAATTATACCAAATTAAACAAGCTAAAGCCAACACTCAAACATCTAATATAGAAAGAAAATTGTAAATACAATCAGCGGATAATAACCCAAACATCACGAAAAGAAATCTAAACTCGAGTAGGACCGACAGCCAGGACCTCTGAGCAACGTGATACATCTTCTACCTGCTAACATGGAAATAAAGGAAAAGCAACAAATAATGAGTATAATAACTCAGCAAGTATAAGAAAGATAGTGCCCGTCTGAAAGACGATATAATAAAAGTATTTTCTAAATCTAAATAGATATCAATTCCTAAATAAAGTCTAAAAATACCAATAAACTCTACTTTAGCTAGTCTTCTTTTCATTTTTCGTATAGATATATTTTTCACCATCAAGCGGAAGTTGCCTCCTGAGAAAATCTTGCATATTGACACTTATGTGAATAGTAGCACCAGTATCTATCCACTAAATATCAATAGGTACAATTGCTAAATTTCTTTCAAACTAACAATGTCGAGAGTTTACCCTTCTTTACACGACAGTTAGCGTACTTGAGACAATCTTTCTTCATATGACTTTTCTTCTTACAAAATAAATAAGTGGATTCCTTATCCTGCTTCTTGTGCTCATTATCGTCATTGCATTCATTAATCTGTAGTTTATTTTCCTTTTCCTTTGTTATTGATTCTCTTTCGCTTCTTGCTCATACTTTGAGAACCAGATGTAAAGTGAGCACTCTCAGATGTTTCAATCTTCAGTCTCCCCTACTCTTGCATGCATTGAGAGCTCATTCAATGTCCACTTTTTCTTTTGAGTATTATACGATATCTTAAAAATGTAAGTACCCCAAGTAGGTTTTGATATAGTCAACCGAGTCAAGTTAGGTCCTATTGTGTTTGATCTCTGTGTCTAAGTGTGTAGGAGCTTAGGAGCTCAGGAAGTCAAGCGGAAGACGTAACGGTCGAGAATGATGACATGGGAGGGAGTCGACGGGCTCGGTGCATCCGAAAGACGAGAAGTTCTGCGGAAGAGTACGCCGGTGGAGTAAGAAGAACACGCGTGACGTTCGAGGGACGAGAAGCCGAGGGGAAGCACGCTTGAGGAGAAGGTCGGAGGAGAGTTCGGGTGAGCCTAACTTTGGAAGGTCCGAAATCACCTAAGAAGACCCGCTGGAGACTGGTCAACAAGGAGCTAACCAAAGTCACTCAGGCACCTCTATACTTTAGTGCATCTGGGTTCTTGGACGCCCGTATGCTTTAGGGCGTCCGAGAACTCAGGCGCCCCTATGCACTCAGGCGCCTAATGCATACAAGCGCCGAGAAATGATCTCTATCCAAAGTTAGCCGTTTGCGAACGTTGCGAAGCGGATAACCTATATGCCACGTGTCAGGCACCCCTAAGCTCTCGGGCACCCAAGTAGGGTCATGTCAACATTCAGATAGACTTGACCGGGGGTATAAATAGACCCCTAGAGCTCAGTTCCAAACAACAATCCACTGTAAACGAATTTCCTTGCTTAGTTTACATTTTCTCTCTGAGCTTTTCTTTATGTAAGAGACTTCTTCGCCCTCAAGAAGTTCATCTGGAAGTTGCGCTATATTTTCCTTGGATTATCAACCACCCAAGTTTCAACCAAGTAATTCGTCTGTGCCTCTTTTCTTTTTCTGTGCTTTTTCTGTGTTATTTCTGTTGATGTAGTCTGACCTGATTGTTGTTTTGGTGTTGACACCGATTTAAGTTGAGTTGAGTAAGATAAGTTCAGATTAAGTCCTGGTCGGGGACTAGGCACGAAATCCGGTGAGTGAAGCCGGATCCTAGCGAGTGAAGCTAGGTGAAGGGAATCCCGGTGAGTGAAGCCGGGTCCTAGCAAGGGAAGCTAGGTGAAGGAAATCCCGGTGAGTGAAGTTGGGTCCTAGCAAGTGAAGCTAGATGAAGAAAATCCCGGTAAGTGAAGTCGGGTCCTAGCAAGGGAAGCTAGGTGAAGGAAATCCTGGTGAGTGAAGCCGGGTCCTAGCAAGGGAGGCTAGGTGAAGGAAATCCCGGTGAGTGAAGCCGGGTCCTAGCAAGGGAGGCTAGGTGAAGGAAATCCTGGTGAGTGAAGCTGAGTCCTAGTGAGTGAAGCTAGGTTGGACTAAGTCCCGGTGAGTGAAGCTGGGCATGAAGTCTTGGTCTGGGGGACTGAGCATTAAGTGTACTGGTCGGAGAGGGCTCGTGAGCTCGTTCTCCAGGACCAAACTGAGTCAGAGAAGGCAAGGGAGCCTAGTCTCTGGACTCAGGGTCGAAGTGGTCTGAGATGGATCGGTCTGAAGTCCGATTAGGGAGTTGGCACGAACTCCCTTGATAGTAGATCGGTCTGGTGACCGATCCAGGATGTCTGATCGATCCGGTGACCGATTAAAAACAGATCAGAAACATTCTGTGTGTTGACTGATCGGTCTGGTGAACGATCATAAACAAGTTAGAAGTTTCTGTATGGTTGGCTAGTTAAACCCTGATCGGTCTCTTGACCGATCAGGCCATCCTGGACCGATCAGGATTGTTCCTGATCGGTCAGGAGTGACTGATCGGTCACTTTGACCGATCAGGCTCTAACCTGATCGGTCAAGTGACCATCAGGTGGCTGTGGCCTGAAAGATCAGGCCATGGCTGATCGGTCAGTGGACCGATCGGGGGTCTTGACCCTCAAAACCCTGAATTCACACAGAAGGTTTAAGGATCGGTCTGGTAACTGATCCCTGATCTCTGATCGGTCAGTGAGTCGATCAGATCTTTGCTGGATCAATCAGAATGGAGTCTGATCGGTCAGGAGGGTGACTGATCGGTTAGGGTGACCGATCAGCGCCTCAGAACTTTAATTTGAATTACTGGCAGACTTCTGATTGCTTCTGATTTCCTGCTGATTTCTTTCTGATATGGTTGATTTGCTTCGCTAATCAGTCTGTTGAGTGTGTAGGTGATTCAGAGACAATCCTAAGCCAAGAAGAAGGGACAATGGTGATTTTCACCGTGGCAGGTTTGTTTGTTATCTGTTTGCAGGTTTCAACGGCTTCTGGCGGCTGATGACTGACTTGAGGCTCAGCTGAAGAGGTCTTCAGTGGACTGAGCGCTCAGTGGAGGTCAGTGGGTCAGTGGTAATGAAGCTGTGATTCAGTGGGTGCTGACGAAGCTGGTGATGAGCAGAAGGAAGGCTTAAGAGGAGGCTGGCGAAGCAGAGACAAGTAACTTTGAAACTGATTGGAAATCAAGCAGACACAACGAGAACGAAGAGCTGAGTGAAGGTTCTTGTGTTAGGATTGTGCTGTGTTGTGCTCTGAGTTGTGTCTCTTCTTCGTGCTTTCTGTGCTTGCTCCTAAGTCTGTAAGCTTCTTCTTGTGGTCTCCTGTACTCAACTTGATACATTTCTGAGATCTATGGAGAGGCTACTCCACCGAGAAGGAGAAGATTCTAGCCGGAGTTCCGGGGCTTGATCTGTCGACGATCAAGGGATCGCCCACCTCACGGGCACGCTAAGGAGTAGGGGCAAGTTATCCCCAAACCTTGTAAATCCTCTGTTAGTTTTGTTTGTGTTTGTCTTGCTTTTTGTTCTGTTTTTGCTTCCGCTACTAACCCTGATCGCAGAAAGAATCAAAAGAAACCAATTTTCAAGTGGGTGGCTATTCACACCCCCCCTTCTCTAGCCATCCCAGATTCAACAATTTCATTTTTATGTTATTGATTTGCATATGAACTTACTTCCATCTTTATTAGAAAAAACAAAAGATTAAGTTTTATTTTAAGGGGAATTCACCCCTTTTGCCGATCGCACGATCACTGACAAAAAAGAGTGAATTGTGCAGGCAAAAACATCAAGACAAATTATACTAACATACTCTTAGACATATCGAGTTTTAGTATTTTCAGACTTGTCGCTATATTAGACATCTCCGTAATGTACTTTTTTATGTTTCTTTTACCATTATACCTCATAGTTACCAACTTCGTAAGAAGTGTAGTAGTTTTAACCTTTTCATTTGAGGTGAATCAGTCTATCAATTGGTTCAGGAAACTCCTAACATATCCTTCCTCTGTTATTGAGTCCTTTATTGGTGTTGGTATAGAAAGACTCATGATGCTTAGACTTATAGGATTTGGTTTCTCCCACAGTTGAAATTCAATCCTTTGCTCTATAGTACTAGCATTGGTCAGAGGTGTGAGGCGATCGTTCTTTAATATATATAATCTAAGTTCATGCAGCCTAAGATTACGATCACGTATTCTTTTAATTTAGCAAAATTCGAACTAGTTAATATTAAGATGTTATTAATACTGGCAGTTACAAATTGCACTATAATTAAAGAGAAAAAATTATTTAAGCTCGCAATTTAACTAAAGTCAAGAATATGTATAAGTACAAGTAATAAAAACACAAGATTATGCAAATAAAAATAAAATTTTAAATGCATATAAATGAGCTTCTTATGAGATACCAAATACAACATTGTATTTCACTCTGGACTAAAATACAATTTATTAACAGTACTCTCTGATACAACTTAAACTTAATTGATCGTGCAATGTGTCTGATCTTATGGGTTAACCCATTGTGCGTATAATATAATACTTTATATAAATTATATTTGGTTCATGACTCACAATAACGTCAACATAAATACAAAAAAAAATCAACATAAAAAAATATCTTCATCAATTGTAACTAACAACTATGAAAAAAATATAAATGAAAACTAAAAGATAAAAAAATATTCTAATTACTCAAATAAAAGACGAAAATAATAACTCTTACAAAAAGGAATAAATGAAATAGGACAATAATAGAAAAAAAAGATGGGGAATTCGAAAAAAGACTAATATTTTTTTTATTTTGTATTGCATGGATAAAAAAATTCTAATTCATGTTCTTACTAATAAGAAGAGAAAACATCACTAACAAAAAATAAATGTAACGAGAGAAGGCTAGGGTGAAAGATATTGAAGAGGAATACATTAGATCTTATAAAATAACATACATAATAAAAATTAAATTTAAAATATTAAAAAGAGAACCCCTTATGACTCTATCTATTGGAACTATGATAAGATTTTTATAAAATCTATAGTTTTAACTAAAAAATAAGATACGTAAATTTTTTATCAAGACCTTATTCTTTTCCATTCTCTTAAAATATATAATAAAAATATGTTTAATATATCAAAAATAATGAACCCCAATAAAAATTGAGGCCCTAGGCATAGGCCTTAATGGCCTATGCCTAAAGACGACCCTGACAATAACGTTAATCAACCATATAATATGTCTTCCTTTGAGCTGACGTATTTTATACATGATCTAAACAAAATAAAAATTTATTCCTAATTGTAAGATACTTTGAGCATATATCTGAAATAAAAGTAACTTTCCTTTGGACCACTTACTCTTAGTATATATATACATATATCAATACAAAATATACTAAATCTACCTAAGATGTATTCCTTTAGACCAACATAATAGTTCAACTTATTAACATATTGTATAGGTAGACTCAAGAAAATACAAAAAACTTTAACTGAATACATAATCACTTAATAACCTTGATAACTCCAAATTAGACTTATTAATATATTAATATTATATGATAATATTTAATCAATTATCTCAATCAATCAAAAAGTCTACTATAAACAACTACTTCATCATATATAGAACTCAACCTTAAAAAGCCAAACTTCCTTTAAATTCTCTAATTTAATTATTATATATCAATTAATCCCATTATTATACATGAAATAACATGCAAATCCTAATGGATGAGTAGGAATTATGAAATAGTTTCTTTCGCATAGAGTGAAATGCTAATCGATTAGTAAAATATTTTAATCGATTAGATGATTTCTAATCGATTAGAAATCATTCAAATCGATTAATAATAGATGCTTTAAAGCTTAAAATCGATTAATAATAGATGCACCCTTCCCCTGGGGCTATAGTACAGCGAAAGGGTGATTAATTATCATCTCAAATATCCACAGTTCGATCCCCAGCTACAACATATTTTGTAGAAATTTTTCTTTCAAATGGGATTCAAACCTGAGACGTTGGGCCGCTAGCCGCGAATACTTCCCAATTTACCCTAGCGACGGTGGAAAACTTTCATAGGCCGACCCGATCGCCCGAGATTGAAAAAATCTCGTTAATCATTTAAAGCTTAAAATTGATTAAAAAGTTTTTAGTCGATTGATAATCAATCTTGTCTTAATTTAAGACCGTCAATCGATTGAAAACACCAATTGATTAATTTGATCAATTTCAATTGAGTTTAGCATGATTTTAGCTTGTTAATCGATTAGGAAAAATTCTTAATCGATTAGTAGCAAGAGTTTATCCCGACTCAAAATTTTTAATCGATTGAAAAAATTATCAATCCATTGATCCGATTGATTAGAAATCGATCCTTTATTCGATTTCATCGTCCCGATCCATCACCAATTGATTGGTGTCAACTAATTGATTGAATCATTCGATTCTCATTGATTATGTTCACTATTTTACCTTGGTTATTGATTGGTCATATTTTACCTTGGTTGTTGATTGACCAACTAAGTCAATCGATTGTACCAACTAGATTTGACCTAAAAAATACGGTCCTTTCATCTTTTTTCGTATTCTTCGCATAAATACGAAAAACTTCCCATTGATTCTGTTCACTATTTTAGACTTAGTTATTGATTGACCGACGAGATTTGACCAAGTCAATCGATTGAGTCATCTAGATTTGATCTAAGAATTAAGTTAAACGCGACGGTTCTTTTATCGTTATTCGTGTTCTTCATAGAAATACGAAAAAATTAGAAAATAAGTCTATTTTAGATTTTTCTTATATGATTTTCGATGATAAAAAATTATATTATACTAGGAAAACTTGATCTAACATATAAATAATAAATTGACAAAAAACTTAATCTAATATTCATGGAAACGATGAAACACAGAGCTTTGATACCACATGTTGATTCTTATAAAAATATAAGTCACATGAATTTTAAAACACGAAGGACTCACAAATAAGAAATACAAGAACAAGAAAATTTAGTTTCATCGAAAATATGACATAATAACATGAAACATAAACAAATAACAACAAAAAAACATAATTGAAGAGTCATCCAAGTCTTTAGCGTTATCCAAGCAATCCAAAAATCCCTGAGAAAGAAAAAGTAGTGGAAGCAAAGAAAGAAGATCTTCCAAGGAAATTAAGGGTGACGACGTTGCACAACTTCTTGTTGATAGGGAATAAGAAATTAGGTCAAAATGATACCCCAAACCCTTGAAGACTCCCTTTATATAGAAATCTAATCCATTATGATTAGTTCATAGATGATAACGAATTATACTAAAAAATTCTTATATATTGAACCCACATTTAATAACTCGAAATCCAATAATCTTAAGTTAAATTACTTAATAAGTTTCGATATTACAAATATGAGCTCACATAAAGAGATACTAAATCCAATAATTTCACCCATTTGTTATTCTTTTACGAGTTTCAGGAGGTACATTTGGATGGGTCTCATCGAGGTCTATCTCAACCCCTTTTAACTCTCTTCTTTGACGGCATGACATCGATAATTCATAGGTCGTCCTAATCTTAATTTGATAGTCAATTTCTTCCTCGTCGCTCCATAAGTATCATTGATTTATTCGGGCTCTCCGCCCATCACTAGTCCATTCTCCTCTCAATAGAATCATAGATGATATCGTTCATCTAGAGGCTAAGAGGACTAATGAAGATATGTTATTTTTATGTTATACTGTTGGTACATGAATATTTTTATGGAATCGAATGGATATTTTCAAAATTAATCGATTCGATGGGCCTAGCTAGATTAGCTTGAATTATATGATCGTTGAATATAATTGACTTGACTCAACTTATCATTTGTCCAACTACGCTAGCTTGACTATCTATCATTTGCTCGACTAATTAGCTTGACTCGATCTATCAATTAAGCTTGGACTTTTTTTAAAAAAATTATTTTCCGTTTATACATTAAACACAAAATATGTTTTTTAACAAATAATATTTTTACCACTTTCGTTTGGTAAACGAGTTTAGAAGGTGAGAATGAGAATAAAATCTATTTCATTTCATTAACGACGATGCTTGATATACAAAAAAATCAAATTATAAATACGATACTCTTAATTTTATAACTTAGTTTTTATTAAATTATCATTAAATCCATAAATTTTTTGAACAAAATTCATTACAATCCCCTTCCACCCCTAACATGCGCCGTTTGATCGCTAAACAGCCTGTGGAGCCGGCTTGCGAGTTGCGAGCGACTCCCGCCCATCTCCCGAGGATTCCGGTCATCAACGCTGCCGTATCCTGCGAAACCCTAGACAGTAAACTGTCTTCGCCTCTTCCTCCCTCGGATCGCTTCTTGGCCCTCCTCCGTTCCACCTCTCCGCTCTTTCGAGGTCCACTTTGGCCACGAATTTTCCCGCCGGATCGGCGCAATCGGTGGCGGAGTTGATGGTGGTTGGTGGTTTCGGTGCCATCCTGAGGATCCGTCGAGTAAGTTTACTTATTGAGCTATTGCGGGGATTTGATGGATGCGAGTGTGATTTGTAAACCGTTTCCCGGGGTTTTGGATTGGTAGAGATAAGGACTCAAGGAAAATGCTTATCTTTTTGTTGATTCGGTGGGTTTTGTTTGTAAATTCTGTCGGCGTTCACCTGCATTAAGCTTTGCGGAAAACCAGATTTTTGTGATATCCAAATTTTTAATTGGTCTTTTCGTTGTGCAAGCTCTTTGGCTATTGAATCCACATCTAATTTCAACAGACGGATCTTGTGATTTTCATCGTCGATGCATAATTCGGTTGTTTGATTTCTGAATTTATCTTGACTCCAGCCTTCCATGATTTGAGACAGTGGCGTATCAGATGAATTTTCTGTGTAGGTTGGCATATCAGAGAGAGCGTTCAAACTTGCTCTCTCTCGGTAGGTGATAAGGTGTATATCTGGTTAATTTATTCTCTTCTGCAGTGTGTTTAATAGGGAAGGACTCTTTGCACATCCATTGTTTGATGAAATGACAGCCAAGTTTCATAATTTAACCATTCCCAAGCGTGCCTTCCTCTGGATTTCTCTAAATTATCATACCTTTTCGTATGCAACTGCTGCACATGTTCAAACTCATTTTGAAGAAACAAGAATTATCCAGATTCTGCGGAGTTTATATCTGCCGTGCAGGCCCTTAAAGGAGGTCTTCATCCTCAGAAGTTAGTTAATGTGTTGGATTCTATGTTGGATGTGACCTCAGCTCTTAAAGCATTCAAATGGGCTTCTACTCAAAGAAGATTCCAACACACTGCTGAGACTTATGCCTGTATGATCTTGAGGTTGGGATTGGTTGGAAATATTGAAGAGATGGAGACTCTTCTGAATGAGATGATTAAGTTACAACTCGACAATACAAATCAAGTGTTTGGTTCCTTGATTGATTCTTTTTGTGTAAATTGCAGGGAAGTTGAAGCTTTACTGGTATTCAGATATTCAATCTTATCAAAACAGCAACCATCCATCTCAACATGCAACAAACTTTTAGCTACTTTTTCCTCACAGAGTGGAAATTTCTTTTCATCATTGTTTGTATATAAAGAAATGGTAAAATCGGGGATTCTTCCCGATGTTATCACATTAAATTACCTTATAAAGGGACTATGTGAAATTGGGCGCTTGGATTTGGCATTGAATCAGTTCTATAGGATGGGGAAGAAGCGATGTGATCCGAACAGTCTGACTTTTGAGATTCTAATTAAAGCTCTTTGCATCAGTAACCGAGCAGATGAAGCCATTAATGTATTTCAGCAAATGCTCGAGTCTGGTTGCACTACACATCCTGACTTTTATTATAATGTTATGCCTCTTCTTTGCAGCATCAACAGATTTGAGGAAGGCATTAAATTGTTAAGGATGAAGGGAAATATACAGGGTGATCAAGATTTATATTTGTATAAACATTTAATCCAATGCTTATGTAACAACCGGCAACTTGAGACTGCAATAGAATTTCTTCAAGAAATAAAAAACTCGGGGTTTACTCCTTTAACTGTTACATACACCGATGTCGTCAATGGGTTTTGCAAATTTGGGATGTTGAATGAGGCCATGACCTTCCTAGATAGGGAGGACGTTTTGCAAGTTGAACCTTTCAATGCCTTGCTCAAGGGTTTCTGCAATGCTGGTAGATATCAAGAGGCAGCTATATATCTGAAGCAAATGGTAGAAAGGGATTTAATCGATCTTGCCTCTTGGATTATCCTTACAAAAGGACTTTGTGAAGAAGGGCTTGTTGAAAAAGCATTAGAAGTTGTTGGAAAAATGATTGTTTCATCCTATATGGATGAAGGAGCTGTTTATTCAGCTTTTATAACTGGATACTGTAAGATTGGCAAGTATGAGAATGCTTTAAGCATGTTTAGACTGTCTTGTGTCTATGACTGCTGCTCAGACTCTGAAGCATGCTCACAGTTGATTGAGGGTTTGTGTATAATCAATAAGATGCAGGAGGCTACTGAAATATTTTACCATCTTACTGCTGAAGGTTGTTTGCTCAGTTGTAGTGCTTTGAATGAGTTAGTGAAAGGGATCTGTATCAGTGGAAAAGTTCAAGAAGCCATCAACATGCGTTCTCTTGCTGTTTCTAGTGGCACTTCTTGTAATTCAGTTACTTATTCTACAATTTTGCTTGGTCTCCTAGGTTTGAACAAGGAAAAGGATACTTTGGTAATCCTTTCACAGATGTTGGTTGAGGGTGGCAGATTTGATGCCACAACATATTCCATTTTTGTTCGTGGATTGTGTTCCAAGAGTATGGCAAGGGAATCTGCAAATTTGTTCAATCAAATGGTTAATGATAACTTTGTTCCTGACTCTGAAACACTTGAGTTGCTCATATTTAGTTTGTCAAGAAATTCGAAGTTGCATTTGGTCATGCACAGCCTTGATAGTCTGATCAACAACGGGGGTTTTCTGAGTCCCACAGTATGTAATATGATAATTTCCAGTCTTGTAAAAGAGGGACAAAAGCATGAGGCTCGTAGGTTCTTGGACAGGATGCTCGAAAGAGGATGGATCCCTGACGCTCATACACATGTTTTGCTGGTCGCTGATAGCAATTTAGAAGTAAATAGTGATGTGTTTGAAGCTACTGATGATGACAAAGTCAGCAAAATATTAGCTGAGGGTCTGTATGATTTGCACCAGCACAATGCTATGTGATGATTTATGCTATACAAAGCTGACCTTTTTCATACGCTTCAGAAATGTTGTCAATTCTGGATAATTTTTTTAATGTCTGTGCTTTGCAAATCACCGGCTAAATATAACTTGCATTTGGATATTTTCTTGGAGAACAAGAATCTTTGATGTTTTGGCAACTGTCGCATATGTAAACTTTCTTAATGGCTGGGGAATGTCCATGTGAGGTATCAATAGTTTTATCAATTGAATTTGTGTAGCCTTTATGATTTTGGATTCTACTGTATATCTGCCTGATATTCTGTAGGAAACACGATTATGGAGAATGTTGTCCATGTGACGTCGTTAAGTTCATAAACAGGTTTCATTCAAGATGCCTTATGATGCCTGGCTCCAAATGAAGCAATGCAGCCTGAAACAGGTAAATTTTGGCGCCATTTTAATTGTATAAGTAGCAATTGTATCTGACTGGGGTGCGTGAACTACTTGAGGCCTGACTTGAAAAGAGGCAACTTCTTGCAGCAGGAAGTAGAGTTTATAATCCGACTCCATTCTTCTTAGCAACAAGTCAAGTCATCAACTTATTTAGTTCAATTTGATCGAGAGATATTGAATCTGAAAATATTGCTTCTTGTGTTGCAGAATTACCTGGGAGATCAGACAACAAGATCAAGAATTACTGGAACTCCTATGTCAAGAAGAAGCTGAGGGAGAGAGGCACTGACCCTTTCACTCACTAGCCACTTGACTTGCAACCTGATGATAATTCTGATGCAAATGCGAACGTTGCAAATGGAAGCTTGGAATGGATGGAATTGCTACAAGATAAAAGAAGATTCAGGAACGCAGCTTGATGTGGACGTTGAGTATCTCAATTGCTACGAGTACCTCAAAGGCTCCATTTCTGTGACTTCAACCGAATTGAGTTCGTGAAGTGAACCTTCGGATTAATTCAGATAGATGTCAAAAGTTATTGTTTTAATAAAGTTAAACAGGTTTATATATTTAGAGAAATGTTTCCGTGAGGAATTATCATAGAATAAAATTTCTCTTGGTTAATGTATCATAAATTAGTGAAAACGTCCTGTTTAATTCAGAATTTCCGGATTTTATACACTGAGATGATGCTTCGTTTTGAAGAGTTATGTGAGAATAAAAGCTCCCGTGAATCATCACATAGTTTTTTTTTCTCCCCTGAATTATCACATAGTTTGACTTATTGCAGGCTTCCAGCTAAGGGGTAGCGTAAGATGTCCAGATTAATTGACAATTACGACTCAAGGTGCGAATATCTTCCTTTGGTTTAACGAAATTTATAAATGTAAAGTAGTTGGATAAGTAAACATTCATATTATTTTATGAGAAAAATTAAAATGCCGTCGTTTTTTTATTGGAATCATAAATGGGGCGTACCAAAAGAATATCTTATCTTTTGTACTTTTTAATTTTCAAAATTATCTTTATTTTTTATTATTATACAATTATAACAATTATAATTTTATAAATACTACACAATTATAATAGTTATAATTTTGTAATTGCTATAGCTAAACGGTTATATCAATTATGATTCTGTAACTACTATATTATAATATTTATTATTTATGTTGATCATGTTCACTAATATTGATTAGACATGAAATATTCATATTACAAGGGCTACAAACTATAATTGTTATAATACAATATATTAGTATTCATTAGAGATGAAATTTATATTATCAATACTAACCAATTTATTAATATTGATGGGAATTAAAATGTGTATGTTGTAGCAATTATGACTATAGCTATTATAATGTAGTTTATTTGTATTTATTAAAGTTGAAGTGTTAATATGTTATAGCAAATTATGAACTCGTAATCACTATACAATGTTAAAAATAAAAGAGCTATGATAGGGAGAATGAAAATTGAAGAGTGAATGTAGAGTGAATAACGTGACATTTGATGAATGATGTAATACGTTACATGCACACGTCTGATTATCGCTTGGACACCATCGGCGGTCTTCGGCTGCCGTCCTGAATCAAACTATATCCTGGGGGGCACGGTGAACCGTCAGAGATCGCTGCATGCAAAGTACCACGTCATCATCTACCATTCTCTCTTCCATTTCACTCTCCCTATTATTTTTTAAAATAAAAAGAACTAGCTATGAATTTACAGTCACTATAATATTAAAAAACATAAAGATGATTTCGGAAATAAAAAATGTTGTTTGATAATAAACCAAGAAAAGATGCCGTTTGACGATTTCAGCAAACAGAAGCATCTTTTTTATTTTCTTCCTATTCTTATTCTTCATATATAAGATTGTTTTTTCTTCAAGTTGTTGTCTATGACATGGAGTGACGCCGTCCTCGAGCGGGCGGCCGCACACGGGCCCGGCATCGTCAGTAAGATAGTACAAATATCCTTTAATTAATTGTCTTTTTTTTTGTTTTTTTGTTATTTGCTTCCTAATTATGGGCCGACAATCTCCTTGACAATTGACATGCCGACAAATCTCCAGATTGATTCCTTAAGAAGTTGTCAAACAACGGCGTCCACAAGACCACAACCCTTGTAAATGGCCCGGAAGAAGAAGGAAGTTCCGAGCAACTACTCTGTTCTCGCACGTATAAACCAGCAGGCTTCGTCGAGGTGGTGCTCGCAGAATGGACCGCTCCCCACCGACGACCCAGAATTCTACACCCGGCGATGGATTCCACGCCTCCACCCATCGCTAGCTAGCTCTTCCACAACTCAATTCCGGTACGCAATCACTTCCTCAAGGAATTTCACTTGAATTCTTCCTCTTCACTTTTTCCTTAAATGATCGTTTCTTCTTCTTCTTGTTGTTGTTATTTTATTTTTTATTTTTACATGGAGGGACGTCATCGTCCAGTGGTGGCTCTTGAGTTTGTTATCCTCCTCCTCCTCCTCCTTCTTCTTCTGTGGTTGTCGGCTTCTGGATTTGGCGCTACTGCAGTTCATGGCGGCGGCGGTGTGGGGTTCGTCCGGAGGAACGGGACGCAGTTCGTGGTGGACGCCGGGGGCGGCGGCCGAAAGCCACTGGAGGGGATTAACGGGTTCAACGCCTACTGGCTCATGTACAAAGCCTCGTTCCCGGAGGAGAGGTGGAAGGTTCCGGCGGTGTTCCGGGAGGCTGCATCGCACGGGCTGACCGTCGTTAGGACCTGGGCGTTCAGGGACGGCGGGTTCCGGCCGCTGCAGGCGTCGCCGGGCGTCTACAACGAGGACGTGTTTCAGGTAGATTCTGCCACACGCAATCTCGAGCTGCACATGACTCCTCGTCTGACACGTGGATACCAATCGCCACGTGGATCACCAGGAGATTTTTTGTTTTACATTTTCTTTCCTCTTTATTTCATATTCTCATAATCTCGTCTGAGCGTTTAATGCTTAATTATAATTCATTAGGGTTTGGATTATGTGATATCGGAGGCCAACAAATATAAGATCCGTTTGATTTTGAGTTTGGTGAATAATTTCGACAGCTTCGGGGGAAGAAGGCAGTACATCGAATGGGCAAGAGAGGCAGGCCATTCCCTAAGCTCCGACGATGATTTCTTCACCGACGATGTCATTAAAGATTACTACAAGAATCATGTCAAGGTGCGTCAACAATTAAATCTTTATCCTATTAAGTGAGACTGATTGTTATGGGTCACTACACTTGAATTGTGCTACTCTAATTTGTTTACTATGATTAGGCAATTTTAACGAGAGTGAACACTATTAATAGCCTTTCTTATAAGGACGACCCAGCCATCTTTGCATGGGAGCTCATTAACGAGCCACGTTGTGTGAGTGATCTTTCCGGCATTACACTACAGGTAGTTTGATTATTAACATCTAATCTCACCTTAATTGGTCTCTCAAATTATGATTTAAGTAATGTAATATATGGAACTTGAAGGGTTGGATCGAGGAGATGGCAGAGTATGTGAAATCGATCGACGACAATCACATGCTCGAGGTTGGTCTCGAGGGGTTCTACGGGCAGTCGACTCCCGAAAGAAAAAGATTCAATCTCATCTACGATATGGGCACCGACTTCATCAGGAATAATCTAGTTAAGGGGATCGATTTCGCCACCCTCCATGTTTACCCCGATGAATGGTAAGCCACAAGATAGAAATATTAAGGAGTATTTTAGAATTAATAAAAAGTTCGGTAGTTGTTTGGAAAAATTAACTGTTGTTTACTTTAAACCTTGGGAGTTTTTAATAATGCAAGAATGTCCTTGTGAAACGTGGGCTGCAGGATGCCGTGGTCGACGAACCAAACCCAGATGGCGTTTCTCGACGGCTGGCTCCGGTCCCACATCGCCGACGCCGACGCCGTCCTCTCGATGCCCCTCCTCGTCTCCGAGTTCGGCAAGAAGCACTCCCCCGCCGCCGCCGCCGCCGCTAGTTCCTCGTCCAGCAACGGGCGGCGGCAGCGCCGCCATCGGAACGCCGTGGGCGACGAGCGGCAGAGCGTGTACGCCTCCGTGTACGACGCCGTGTACGCCTCGGCGAGCGGCGGCGGCTCCTGCCGCGGCGGACTCTTCTGGCAGCTCCTGCTCGGGGAGGAGGCGATGGACGACATGAGGGACGGGTACGAGGTGGTCTTCTCGGAGAGCCCTTTCCTCGAACACCTCATCGACATGCAGTCTCGCCGGCTCAACAATCTCAGCGACAATCGTTCTTCGTCGATTGATAGCTATTGAATTGAATTGAATTGATTCTTTTTCCAGATTTAATTGGTTCTTGGGACTATTAATTAATTGTGAAGTACCGATTATTCATACCAGTAAAAGTAAAACCGGCACAGCAATGAATGATGTGTGTTTTTTTGGGATCTATTTCTGACTATAAACAGAAAATTATATAACAATTTATCTGCTAAGATTTCAAAAATATTTAAAGCAGGCATGATACTTTAAAATTTGTCTTATATGTTCGCTCAAATATTTCTTTATCTAATATTTGCTATCGATACCTATATGAATATATTTAAAAGAATATTAAAAGTGGCGCATGTATTGTTTGATGTCTGATCTCTATCTAGTAAGTGTGTTTATGCTAGATAAAATATCTTTATTATTTATCTGTTGGTATTTAGTCGAGGGATGGATCGAAGATATTGGACCACCTATATTATGTTAGAATAAAATATCCTTATTATTTACCTGTTGGTATTCAGTAAGGGATCTACAATATTGGACCGTCTAAGATGAGTATTATCATCTTTTACTTTAATATTTTTTTTAAATAAAAATAATTACTATTCAATGGATTAATATTTAAATTAACAACAAAATAATTATCATTAATGAATTAAATTATAATTAAATTATCTATTTTAAGTCCTTCTAAACGTTTAGATTATTAAATGTGGATTTAATAATTCGGTTCATTAATATTAATGAATGATCTCTAATGATCTCTATACGATGGACTTGATATACAAAGACGAAGTTTGATTGAATTTTGGCAGATTGAACATTGTGGTCAAAAAAAAATTTTTTTTTTTGGAACTCTACCTCATTGAGACCAAGATCTAGTTACCATCCATTCCTATAAAAGATTATTCCATGCTCACATAAACTCGGACGATAAATAAAAAGCAATGGCATTAGTGATGAAATCAAGTCAGCCCATTCATTTGTCATGGTTATTATACGGTCATCAAGCTTGATACAGTGTTTAATTGCACAAATAAATATTGCAGACTATTTCATAAATATATAATATATGAAAGTTTTTTTTAGTATTTTACTGATTTAGATGTGCCCTTTAATTTTTTTTAAAAAGCATATCCAATATTTTGAATTTTTACAATGGACGAATTAGAGCATGTGTAATGGAGGATTTATAGTATAAGATTTTGCATGCAGACGTGGCATTCATGGGAGTTTAGGATTCCGCCTAAATCGAATATAAATTTTCTAAATAAAAATTTACAATTTAAAATACAAATTCAAAAGAAAATATATAATTACAAATTCTAAAAAGAAAAATTCAGATCTTAATCCAAAATTAAAATTTTAAAAAATAATTTATCAAATTCAAAAAAAATAATTTCAAATTTTAATTTAAATTGTATTTTAAAATTTCCAAAATTAAAATTTTAAATAAGTTATAATGATTACAGTAAAATACATTAAAAAATAAATTTAATTTAATTTTAATGAAATATAGGCCTTTAGCTTCCCTTGAGTTGATGTAAGAAAAATGATAGTCCACATCTGAAGTTACCAAGGCGAATTACACACAGAGCGATTATAAAAATGGACAAAGAACGGTAAAACAACTCATACCTTTCTCGGTCTTTTGGTAAGATCAATTGTAGTATCTGTTCTTATCAGTTTAATATCTGATATGTGGGTCATTGGTCCACTTTGATATTAAATTAATTTTTATATGGGGATGACCCATCACAGTAGCTTGCTATTATGGTTTTCATATGTCGCCTGTGTGTTCTATAGCACAGGCCTGACACACTCCTATCAAAGCAAAGTAAACTTTAGATTGCATCACATCCACCATCCTTATAAAACGTGTGTTGCACTATAGCACAGCCTGACACACTCCTATCAAAGCAAAGTAAACTTTAGATTGCATCCACATCTACCACCCTTATAAAACTTATGATCACCATTAATATCTTATATTACAAAAATAATACTATATCTTATATTGATATAAATCCATGATAAAAAAATTTATTTTTCATTTAATAATAAAAATTGACATATATATATTATACTAAACAAGTTATTTGAATAGTGTAAGATTCCACGAGTATTATACTAGTTTTTATTATAAATTTCACCTCCATATTATGATTAGGGTTTATAATTTTTTTTATAAATTGATGTCAAAATCATAAGACCGGATTTATACTCTCTTACTTATAACATATTTGATATTTATTAATAGTGGAGGGTAAAAAGTAGTGAGATTTATGATAATAGAGAGGGGTTCATAATAGTGGAGAGAAATTTTTAAAAGAAATAAATTTTTTACCTTTTGATGTGGCACTGATGTAACAAAATATTAACCTATGTAAAAAGTTAATGACGGCAGATGCCCTAAAAGGAGTGAGGTTTATGATAGTGAAGAAAGGTTTAAGATAGTGAAAAGAGATATTTAAAAAGAGTGAGATTTTTAATTTTTAATGTGATATAACGGAATATAAACCTCTATAAAAGTTTTACCATCACATATATCCTTATATTTTAATTTTAATCACAGAACACGCCTAATTAATTAATAGAATGCCCTTCCCATTTATTTTTAATCCCAATTTAAAATAAAAAAAATAAATTTCTTATTCAAACTTAATCGAATTGAATGAATAAAAAATAAACACTTATATTATTAAATAGTTTCGTATAAAAGACAAGATCATTTTAAAGAACTCATTATTTAAAAAAAATCTACATCATTAAATTCATAATGATCTCAAAAATTTATTCATATTTAAATTTTTAATTATGGAGCTTTAATAAAAAAATGTAAAAAAAAAGACAAAAGAAGGTAATATTTTTTTATTATTATTTAATACCTAACTATAAGAAAATAAGAAAAATGATATAAAATTAATTTAAAAATAAAATAAAAAATTAAAACTTAATTATTTTATCAAAACATTAATATAAAAGTCATTGGCACTATACAAATCTAAAATTTATGTCAAATTAAAAAATTAATTACCCTGAATAATCTCCTTTCTTTATTTATATAAATTTTTTAAAAAATTAGTTTTTAAAATCTATCAATAAATTTTGATAAAAGTCATTGATAACTCTAAAGAAATTAATTTAATTATAAATTTATTACATTCATATAGGTCATATAAATTTATCCATATTTTTATTTTCAATTTTAGAACCATAATGAAAATTTTATAAAATTACAAAAAATGTTAATAAAAGTAATTTTTAATATATGTTTTAATAACTAATTATAAGAGAAAAAAGAAAGTGAAAAAAATAAAAAATGAAACAAAATTACTTTGATGTTGTTTTAGTCAAAAGTAGGGATGAACAAAATTTTGGTTAAATCGAACAAATCGATCAAATGGATTGAATTTAAAATTTTGATTTAGTTTTTTTGGAAATTTGAATTTTTATAAAAAAATCGAATAATTAGGTTCAGGTTCAATTTTGAAAATTCCTATTCGGTTAAATCATATAGACCAAATAAACCGAATTTTAAATTTTTAGACTCTAATTTTTAAGGCCAAAATCAAAATTTTTTTAATCTGAACCAAAATTGTTCAGATTCTGGCTAAATTTTTCAAATAATTTTTCTAAATCGATAACCGTCAAAGTTAAGAGTTTTAGAGAAGGTGAGATGGAAGGGAATGAAAGGAAGTTATTGAAACAGGCTTTGATTGAATCTGACTAGCTTATTTAAGTATATTAATAAGTTTTGGTTAAAATTTATAGATGACTTGAATGTGTATGAAATCGTGACATTTTTGTATTGACGAGATCAAGAGAGTGCAATGAAACTATTGGTGTTGAGCTGAAAATTAAATTTTTTAAAACAATTTCTCTAAATTGATAGAGGTCATGAATTAAAAGTTTTAGTATGATGAGAATCAAGAGAGTGAAAGAAAATTATTGGATAAAACTTGGATTGAAATTAACTTATTTAAGTCTATCAATTAGTTTTATCAAAACTATAACTTACATGTCTTTTGACATTTTGGATCTTTAGTATGGACAAGATTAAGAGAGTAAAGAGAAGCTGTGGGTGTTGTTCTACGTTTATTAAACGTAAAAACAAATGTTAAAATAATTTCTCTAAATATATGAGACCATAAATAAGAGTTTTTAAATAGGTGAAACTTAGGAGTGTAATACTAATTTGACATAAATTTTAAAATTTAAAGGTCGTTAATGACCTTTATATTAAATAAAATAGCTAAATTTTTTAATTTTTTAAAATGTTTTTATTTAGATTTTACTTATTTTCTTCTATGCAAATATTAAATAGTTTTCTTTTAAATATCTTTAATTTTTATTAATATTCTTTAAATGTTTATATGAATTTTTGATGAAATAATTATGTTTTTATTTTTTTTCTTGGGTTTTGATGGTTTAAATAAGAAAAACTAATTTTTTTAACCGTAATTAGGGACGAAATAGATGAGAAGAATAATTTGAAAATTAATTGCGTCCTTTAAAAATGAAAAAAATAAAATATGATACACTTTTTAAAAAATTTCAAAATTTGAATAAAATTATATCTATTATATATATATATATATATATATATATATTAAAATCAAGAAAATCTTATGAAGGAAAATAAATATAACTTTCATTCGAAGATATTGACTGAAGTGTTTTTTTCCATCAATCGACATGCATGGATAATCGTTCTTGTTTAAGATTTCCAGTTGTCGTTTTCCAAGCCGGACGAAGAAGAAGCTTCTGCTTCTATTTCTTTCCTTTCCTTGTCCTCTTTCCCAACAACAACATGTCAAATAAAGCACGTCTTTTAAGATAAGAGAGCTGTCACAAGCCAACAAGGCAAATCGGACTAGAAATTCTTCGATTTCAGTGAGAGCGCACAAGAACAGAGCAACAATTTTTTCGGTTCACGACGATTAGTAGATCGAAAAAATCATTAAAACGTAAAAAAAAAAACTAATCCATAAACATGTGAAGATGTTGCGGACTATATTTCAATGAAATCACACAAGAACATAGCAACAATTTCAGTTCTGAAACGCGCAAGATCGGAGGGAAAAAACATAAAAATCACTAATCTGAAACCCTAATCGAAGGTGAGTCGTCGGCCTGTAATTACCAGCTAGGTCACTGTGTAAAGGCGCGGCGTTGCGGAAGCAGCTGGAACTGGCCGTGGTGGCTCCTCCGTCGGCGGCTCAGCGAGGCCAGGGCGCGGCGGAGCTTCGCCCAGAGGATCCTCGGCAGGCGCCGCGCCTCCCGGAGTCCCACCCACACGAGACGACGCACCCGGAGCAGCGCCCCTCGCGCCCGCTCCCCCACCGTACGCTTCCGCGAGAAGTGGTAGCTCCGCAGATAGAGCCGCCGCCGCTCCATGTACTCCTCCTGCCGCTCCCACCGGAACATGTACTCCGCCGCCCCAAACACCACCACGGGCTTCGCCACGCACGCCGCCTCCATCCGATCCGCTCTCTCCGCCGCCTCGAAACCGATCACCGAATCGAAATTTCGCGCATCCGACCGGCGATTCGAGGAAGAAGGGGATGAATTTGAATCGAGGGAGGGGGAGCCGATTCAATGGATCGGGATTTGAAGGAAGAGCAAAAGCGCCGCTTTTGCTTTTTTTTCTGCTTTCGCTTTTGCTTTATTTCTACCTCACGCCTCTCAACGCTCGAGATCGGCCTAGCTCGGCTGCTCGAGCAGCGTCACCGTCCGTTCAGATGCACTGACGTACCCCTATACTTTATGTTAATGACATTTTTGCACTCCGCCAATAATAATAATAAATAAATAAATAACTAATAAATAATAATAATTGTCTAAGGCGTCGGACGCATCCGTCAAACGAAAGGAAGGCACGCGTGTCATTTTGGATAAACTAAAGTCAAAGCGCCACGTCAGATGGTTCATCATCGACGAACGACTCCTCTTTACACGCATGCGACATTTGCGTAATCGTTTCATTAAGTATTGCTCATAATTAAAGCGAGACGTTCACGAAAAATATTTAAATTGTCGTATTTAATGAAAATAATTATTACACAAGGCGTGTTTTACAAATCCAGTGCTATTTAATTGGTTAATCATAAATTCTAGGGCATTTAATTATCCCAAACGTTTATTTTAACAATTGGTATTTAACGACGAGTGGCGTATAATGGTGATTAACTAGACTAATTAATATTTACTACTATTTATCCATAATCATTAACAATCATAAAAATATATAAAAGAATAAAGCTTAGCAGCCGCTTAGTGCGGTTTGTTGGGCCTTAGCCGTGGCCCAACCAGATGTGTAAAGTCAAACCTGAAACGAACGAATTTCAAAAGTCGTTGGCCAATATTTTGACTTTGTTGACGTGCTTCATCAAGCCCGAGTCAAATGTTGAGGGAGGCAGCTGCTACTTGGTTAGAATGAATGGGGAAGAGTTAAATTTTACCGACCTTGTAACTAGAGTTTTTAATGAAATTTTTTATGAATTGGATGAGGTATTTTCAGAATTAATAGATTAAAAGAGTTAAATAATTATATTAAAAATAATATATTAATAATTATAATTATTATTATTAACAGTAAAAAATAAAATCGTCATCTCAATTATTTTTTCAAGATGACTTTTACTACTCTAGAAGGAAGGTAAATTATGAAAATTTCATGTAAGAAGAGATTGAGACAATCAAATAATATACTCCGTACTAATAGGAAATCGATTCAAGGTTTATTAATAATAACACTAATTGTGTCATTTGTAAGGGTATAATATGGCGGCGGAGGCGGTGGCGGTGATGATTTTTTATTTTTCTTTTTCTGATGTGTTATCAAAAATTAGGAAGTTGAGTTTAATATTTCAGAACGCTCTTTCTTCATTTTTTTGTGGGGGCTAAAAAAAACCTTTGGAGATGTCTTAATTATTAATAATAGTGTTTCAAAAATAAATAATTGATAATGATGAGTTTGTGGATTGATTATGTGACAAATATTGGATAGAGATAGAATTTGATTAGGATGAAGTTTTATGAAAGTATCTAGATTCAATATATGTGGACTTGAGGATGTTTATTTATTAAATCTATAAATATATAATTTTTTTTAATGAATGATCTAAGTTATTTTATTTTATGCTTCTCTACCATATTCTTTTTCCTCCAACATTAATTCACCACCGAGATGGCCAGTTGGCCACCTGCTTGTGAGCTCATCAGCTCTGGCACAAGCGTAAAGCTCATCCAACTGCTCTTCACCTTTGCGTACGCACGGAAACTTTCCTGCACCTGATTACACGCCTCCCCCATCATTGACTTCACCTACAAACGCCATGGTCCATGGATTCCTCAATCGTCTTCTCCCCTGCAATCAAACCATGTTTGTACGAAGGGCGAAAATCAATAATTATTTTAATATAAAAAAATTAAAAATGTATATATATATATTTTACTTTCAACACTGTCATTACAGCTGGGTAGCTGTTTTTTAATATTAAAAATTATTTTATTTTAATTAAAATTACTATATATAAAATATTATTATATCAAGAAACACAAAATAAAACATTTTTTTATTGGAATAGAAATGCCCCTTTTTAATTTATTATTAAAATAGCTGTCCATTCCGTGTCTATATATTTACTTTTTTTTCAAATTATTTTTATTTTTTAATGTTATTATAACAATTATAAGATTATAATTGCTATACAATTAATGGTTAAGATTTAATAACTACTGCATAATTATAACAGTATGTTTCATTATGCTACAACTATATAGTTATATCACTTATGATCCTTAACTGTTATAACATAATGTAACTAATATTGATTAGAAATAAATTATCTATGTTGTAACTTGATTTATAATTGCTATAATATGGTGTTGACTAGCTTAGGACTTGACAAAAATGATAAACACGTGATATTTTATTAAATCGGACAAGATTGATCATAGGATTTCACGGCCTACAAAGGCCTATCATGCACTTGCACTTGTGTTGAACCACTACCATATGACAGGGGGTTATTATAGGCGTTGTTAATGTTACAATTCTATATTTTTATAATATGATGTTAACTAGTATCTATTGATTAGAGATAAAATATCCATATCACAAGAACTATGAATTATAATTGTTTCAATACCATATTGACCATAATCGAAGTGTTGTTATTAGAAGCTATAAATAACTAATATTTTTGGATTCACTAACTATAAAAAAAAATTGAATCCCAAATTTTAAATCGTAGAGCGTTCTCTAACGATCTGATTACGTATCATTAAAAAATTTCTGTATAATAATAATGATTTTCATATGCATTTCTTTGATATACTTCTATAGAAAAATTATCCTGAATTATAAAAAAAAATACTCCTGACAGATTTACTTAAATTCTAATAATAATTTAGTTCATCTTCCTCGTGATTACCGTGGGAAAGGTTACTTGTGGCCCCGCAGCAGACACACACCTCTGTCTCGCTTCGTTGAAGCGAGTCCACGGACCCGATCGACGAGCTAAAAGCTAGACCCGTCTTCCTCCTCTGCTTCTCTCTCTCTCGCGCCTTCTCTGGTTCTACGGGTGGATAGAGCAGACTGCTGTCGTTCCAGATTTGCTGTACGTGCTCTGCTTTCTGTTTGCTGTTGAAGGCGGTGTGGATGCGCTGCAATGGGGAAGAAGGGGAGCGGCTCGTGGCTGACGGCGGTCAAGCGCGCGTTTAGATCACCGTCCAAGGAGGAGAAGAAGGCCTCGAGGCAAAGAGATGAGGCGCCGGAGCAAGAGGAGGAAGAAAAGGTTTGTGCCTGTTTTTTTCTTTCACTTCTCTTCTAACAAAATGCCGCCTTTTCTGGGTTTTGACTTCGTGTTTCCGTTAGCACAAGCGGGAGAAGCGGAGATGGTTGTTCCGGAAGCCGTCGTCATCGACGACGAGGACGGTGCACGAACAGCAGTCAGCGAGGGCGGCGGTCCCGGCGGTGGTGATGGCGGAGCAGAGGCACGCCATTGCTTTGGCTGTGGCCTCGGCAGCGACGGCGGAGGTGGCCGTGGCGACCGCGCAGGCAGCGGCGGAGGTGGTGCGTCTCACTCGGCCGTCGGCAGACAGCTTCGTCAAGGAGCGCTACACCGCCGCCGTCTTCATCCAAACAGCTTTTCGAGGTTACCTGGTACGTACACGTCACCTTCTTTCGGGCATTAAAGCGAACACCTGGTGCGCCTGCATCTGAAATGGGTTTTGGATTTGAAATTCTCCGGCGAAGGCGAGGAGGGCGCTCCGGGCGTTGAAGGGGCTGGTGAAGCTGCAGGCGTTAGTGAGGGGGCACAATGTCCGGAAGCAGGCGAACATTACCCTGCGATGCATGCAAGCCCTGGTTAGGGTTCAAGCCAGGGTCCGAGACCAGCGAATGCGGCTCGCACATGAGTCGGCGGCGGCGACGGCGGCCTCCGATATCTCCCGCAGCAGCAACAAGTCCTCCATCAGCTGCGACACCTCTCTGTGGGGCTCCAAATACCTTCAAGACCTCGCCGAGAGGCGATCCATGGTTAAAACCTAGATCCAACTCTTGTTGCTCCGAATCGCATTCCTTGCTTTGCCCTAATTCTTAGCATCGCAGTCGAGGGAAGGGAGCAGCTTCGCTGACGATTGGGACGACCGGCCGAGAACCGTCGAGGAGATCCAGGCCATGTTGCAACTCCGGAAGGAGGTGGCGCTGAAACGAGAGCGGGCGCTCTCGTACGCCTTCTCTCATCAAGTAAGCAGATCTGGGATCTGATTTCTTCGTCTCTGTTCTTATTCATGTACTATGATACATATCAATAATCAAATGTCTCTTGAAAAAGCTTTGGAGATCGGATCGTAACGCCGGCTGGGCGGAGGACGGCGAGGCGGCGTTGGTGGGGGAGCAGCGGGAGGCGATGCGTTGGAAGGACCGGTGGATCGCGTCAAGGGCCTCTTTTGATAACAGAGTCAGTAGCAGGGCGGCGAGAACCTCCACCGACAACCGGGATCCTATCAAGACGCTGGAGATCGACACAGCTCGCCCTTTTGCTTATTGCGCCGCCCCGGTTAACAACCACCGCAAGTCTCCGTCGGTGCCGCAGCATCCTCGCTCGCCTCTCCACCGCGCGCACCACCACTCGCCTGTTACGCCCTCGCCGTCCAAGGCGCGGCCTATGCAAGTTCGCTCCGCCAGCCCTCGCTGCGCCCGGGAGGAACGGAGCTACTACGGTACGGTAGAGACGCCCAGCTATTACCAGCACCAGCAACACCAGGCGGCGGCTTTGCCGAACTACATGGCTGCGACGGAGTCGGCGAAGGCGCGGGTGAGGTCACAGAGCGCGCCTCGGCAGCGGCACGCGGCGCCGGAGAGGGACCGTGGAGGGGCCGGAACCGCCGCCAAGAAGCGGCTTTCATTCCCGTCGGCGGACCCGTACTCACAGAGCCTGCGGAGCCCGAGCTTCAAGAGCGCGGCGGGGCGGTTTGCCGGCGACTACCGCTCCAACGTGTCGTCCTCCTGCAACGACAGCGTCGGCGGCCGTGAAGTGTCCCCATCCTCTACTACCGACCTCCAGCGATGGCTCCGGTGAGCCTCCGGCGGCTGCGATTTCGCCAATGTTTGCTTCAAAATTGCTGCTCTTTTTTTTCTCCTAATCTCCCAGATGCTGAAGTTGCGATCTCTAATCGGAGGGCGTTGAGCGCTCCTCCAATCGGCGATTCGCCGTTGGTGGGAAATCATGGGAATGTGCGTTCCATCTCCGGACCTGAACATACGAGAATAATAAAAAATAGGAAGTGAGAGATGTGGGCGACCATTGGGAGAAGAACTCCAACTTTGAATTTTATTAATTTTTGAACTGCTGATCTTGATCCTGATCATTTTCATTTATTTTGACTGAGTTTGTTCGACTTGAAGTATCGAGCAAAAAGCTCACCTTCAATCTTTTATTTATCGTGCGCCGCGGCGTATTTTTTTTTAAAAATTATACCCTGAACTTATATCGATTAATCCGTAATCAATTTCATCTTATAAAAAATTTTCATCCATTATGAACAAATTAGAAATTATTCACAGCAAGGGCATCTATTAATATGTTTAAATTAATCATTTATTAAAAAAAAATTAGTCCTTAATTTATCAAATGTTGGTCTCGGTACTTAGATGTTCTTGCTTTGAGATCTTCGACGAATGAGTCACCGATAAGCTGTTTGGAATGTTAATGGAGTCGCTATGATCAAGAGGAAGGTGGGGCTGAAATGCCCTTTAAGTTGATTACGTCGTAGAGTCTCCAAAGAAAATATGAGCTATCCTCGTTGGCAGAAAATCCAAGAGGAAAGTAGGGCAATCGGAGATGCCTTTGCTCAAGAGAGTGAATGCCTTTTATAACATGAAAGAGTAGGATGTCATATCCGCGGCTGTCAGAGGGATGAGGTGCTTCTAACATGATATTTGGGTCTGGGAATGAGATAGAGTGTGGGATGAGGTGCTTCTAACATGATATTTGGGTTTGGGAATGAGATAGAGTCGGAGTGGGGGTTGTTAATAATATGCTTCAAAATAAATGAGTTAATAGGTTGATGATGTGATAAATAATGGATAAAAATATAATTTAATAAATTGGCAGATAATGGATAGATGAGGTGGAATTATGGATAGAGATAAAGATTAGTGGTCAAATAAAAATGTCTAGATTCAATGTATGCAGAGCTAGTGCTTATCTATATAACATTTTTAATGAATGAATTCAAGTTAAATTGTTTAGTTTTCTTCTTCTTTCTCTTCTATAAGTGTGCAACTCCTCTTCCATATTATTTCTTCCAACAGAGTGGTATCAGAGAACAACTGGGCTTGACATGTCCTAGTTTGCTTGCAATGACAATCAACGGAGTTTCTCAACCCCTAATCCCCATTTTCAAAGGAAAGTGCTACAAATTTTGGAGTGTCAAAATGAAGACTCTATTTAGATCCCAAGATCTTTGGGATTTAGTAGAGAAAGACTTTGACGATTAGGGTGTTGATGAAAGCCGATTATAGAAAAATAGAAAGAAATATTCAAAGACATTGTTCATCCTTCAGCAAGTAGTACATGAGACGATTTTCTCAAGAATTGTAACTGTCTCATTTTGCCAAGAAGCATGAGAAATACTGCAGAAAGAATTCTAAGGCTTCTCCAGAGTAATAGCAGTGAAACTCCAGACCCTCAAAAGTGAGTTCGAGGCCTTATGAAGGGTAATGAAACTTTACAAGACTTTTTTATCTAGAGTAATTTCGATTGTCAGGTAAACTCCAGACCCTCAAAAGTGAGTTCGAGGCCTTATGAAGGGTAATGAAACTTTACAAGACTTTTTTATCTAGAGTAATTTCGATTGTCAGGTAAATGAGATAGAGAAAAGATCACTTATGCAATTATTATTTTGAAAGTTTTGCAAAATTTGACTCCTAAATATGATACATCGTAACTGCGATCGAGGAGTCTAAAGTTCTTTCAATTTTTCTTTTGATGAACTAATGAGTTCTTTGCAAGCTCATGAGGTAAGGCGAAATAGATCCGTTGAGAAGAATGAAGAAAAGACATTTCAAGTTTCTCAAGTGAAGGGGGAGATAGAAAAAAAAAGACTTTGCTGGCAAAGGTCATGGAAGAGGAGGTTTTCCTGGTAGAGGACATGGCAGAGAAAGAAGTAATTTTAATGAACAAGAGAAACAATTTAAAGGGGATTAAAAATGGAATAAAATTCCATTCAGTGTTATGGTTTCGAAAAATTTGGGCATATGAAAGTAAATTCCAGAAATAGTTTAAAAGCAAATTATGTGAAAGAAGAAAATGAGGAAAGTAAGTTATATATGGTTTATTCTCATTCTAATGAAGTTCAAAACGTTATTTGATTTTTGGATAATGGATGCTCAAATCATATGACTGACAATAAGTCATTATTTAAAGAGTTTGATGAGTCATAGAAAATGCTAATAAGACTTGGAGATAATAATCAAATACAAGTCAAAGGCAAAGACATTATTGCCGTAGAGACTAGCGACGATAAAGTTAAATTACTTTACAATATCTATTTTGTTCCTAGTTCAACATATAGTTTGTTACGTGTTAGACAATTAATAACGAGTGATTATGCAATTTTATTTGATAATAGAGTTTGTATTATTTCTGACAAAGATTTTGAACATTCTATTGTTAAAGTGCAAATGACAGAAAATAATATGTTTTCACTGAAGATCTCTAATGTGGGAAACCAAGTTTTTATTGCTAGTGAAGATGTGACACTTGAGATATGTGCATCTCAACATTAAAGGAATGCAACTTTTAAATCAGAAAGGTATGGTTCTTGGATTACCCCAAATTAGTTATCTTGGTTTATGTGAATGATGTGTACTTGGAAAACAAACAAGGAAGTCTTTTCCAAGTGGACAATCATGGAGAGTATTAGAATATCTTGAGCTAATTCACGCTAATTTATGTGTTCCTATGAGAACTACATCGTTTGGGAGTAGTAAATAATTTTTAATGTTTATTGATGATTTTAGTCAAATGAATTGGGTATATTTTCTAGCAGACAAGTCAGAGATTTTTTGAAAATTTCAGAAAATTCTAGGCAAATGCGAAAAATCAAAATGATACATTAATAAAGGTTGTTCGTATAGATTGAGGAGGTGAGTTCTTATCTAAAGAATTTAATAAATTTTGTGATGAACATGGTATCCACAGGAAATTGACTGCTCATTATACACCGAAGCAAATTGATATAGTCGAACAAAAAAATCTAATGATTGTAGAAATGACTAGAAGTTTGCTGGATATCAAAGGGCTTCAAATATTTTTTGGGCTAAAGCAGTGATGACATCAGTTTTCCTGCTGAACATTTCTTCAACAAGGGCCGTCATGAATCAAATATCATTTAAAGCATGGCAAGGCAGAAAACCATCAGTAAACCACTTGAGAATTTTTTGTTGTATTGCATATGCTTTGATTAATTCTCAATTTCATCACAAACTTAAGAAAAAATCTGAAAAATACATTTTTGTCGAATATTGCAATCAATCAAAAGTATATCGGTTGTATAATCCTCTTACTGGCAAATTGATTATAAGGAGGGATGTAAATTTTGATAAAGATTAGAGTTGGAATTGGAATCCATAAGATAAAGAGACTTAAGTTCCTATATCAGTGGAGAACAGAATTCTAACAACTGAAGGTGTTGAATCATCTCCTTTGGTATCTCCAACTTCCTCACCGTCAAATTCAAGTAGCAGCTCATCCTCTTTACAAGAGTCTTCAGATGAATCACTTCAAGCAAAGGTCAGATCCTCGAGAGAAATTTATTAGTCAGGTCAATTTGTTCTCTTTGTTATAGATCCTACAACTTTTGAAGAAGCAGTAACAAAGGAAGAATGATGAATTGTAATGAAAGAAGAGATATTAGCAATCCATAAAAATGAAATATGGGAGATGGTGGATCTACCTGAAGACAAGAAAGTAGTTGGGCTCAAGTAGGTGTTTAAAATAAAATACCATGCTGATGAAACTATTCAAAAATATAAGGCTCGACTTGTTGCAAAAGGGTATTTGCAACAACAAGGTATTGATTTCGAAGAAACTTTCTGATAACCGTTTTAGTCGCGTTACGGTTTCAAATACAATTAAAATGTCGAACTCCTCTAAACTAATGTAGCATAGAGTAACTCGAGTCGTCTCTTTCAAGGAATGTAATGATAGGTTAATAATCTTAGGATTCCAAGTTATTGCTTTTGGATTTTGGATATTAAACTGGGGGTTTGGATTTGAACGCTAAGACTACGAAAAGAAATAGCAAAGCAAGTATTAAATCTAATCCTAATTAATGAAAGACAATGCAAGTAAGGAAATCTAATTTAACCTAACTACACTTGCAGAAAAGGAAAGGATAACTTGAAATAAAGCATCGACGAAACTAAACATGGAACAAAACCTAAAGCATTAAAGAAATCTAATCTAACCTAACTTAATTGCATTTAAATGAAGAATGTAACTTAAAGCAATGGGAAGAGCCATACAAAACAAAAGTTGAGCAACTATGACACATTACAATTTGCAAGTAACTGTTCGAAGAAGCATTTGACCAAACACAAGATAGGCATGCTCGAAAATGCTTCAAGTACGTGCAATTTGAAATGGGGAAGATCCATCAAATTCAAGCATTCAACATCCAATACATAACAACTCAACAATCAACACATAACAACTCAACAAGCGAAGAAAACCCAAAGCTCGGATGGATCTTCGGAAGCGGGCTGATCGAAGCTCGGATGAAGATGGAGGAAATGCAGAGCTCTCCTCAATGTGTTCCTCCAAGAGATCCCTTGATGAACCCTTAGATGCAGCGAAACCAAGTAATGGAATCAAATGCTTTAAGAACTAACAGAGAACAAACAACGGATTCTGATCGGAAAGGAAAATTGAACATCTACTGAAGGAAAAATTTCTTCAAACACTCAAATTGCTGTCTAATATTAGCCGCTAAAATTTAGCTCATCTTGGGAAGAAGAAAACTAAAAACATCCATTAACGAAATACCAAGAGGGAATGCAAATCCGAACAGGAAACACAAAAGTAAATGTTGTAAAATTCCACCTAATAGTCAAACGAACACAAAGCAACTAGTAGAGGAATTGATACTAGCTAATGATCCAACCAGCCGAATCTACTCCATTGAATGACTTGAAACTTACAGCATACACTGGACAAGGTGGAGATTGCAAGAACAGCAATGGCGATGAGCAAATAAGCTTCTTCTAATGGGATGAAGTGGGCAAGAGATTCGGCCGAAGATGGAGGCCACGACTGGTGGAGAAGAAGAAGATGGAAGGTGGAGGAGATGGAGTCTGGCCGGCGACTGTGAAGAGGTGGACCGCCGGCGGTGAGGGTGGAGAAGCGGGTGAGTCTAGTCGGTGATGGCCTCGGGATGGAGCCGAGGTCGTGTCGGGTTGTCGCAGATGGATCCCCTTTCTCCCGATGGATCAGTGGCTCTAGGGTTCACGGATTCTCTTTGGCCCAACCCCCTTTTGTGCGCGACAGCCCGTTCGGCCCAGCTCAGCCCCTATCTCTTCAGCCCAAGCCCCTTTTGTTCGGCCCAGCCTCTTCTTGGGTCCAAATTGAGTTGGCTGAATTAAACCATCTTCATTTGAATTGAACCAAGCCTTCAAGTTAGACCATGCTTAAATTGAATCAAACTCCTCAACACTAGCATTGGGTCCAATTTCTTTGATCCAAGCCTTGGTCCATGGTCCAATCTTTAATTCCCTACAAAACATCATGAAATAATACCAAAATTTAGAGGAAATTATAATGAGCTCCAAAAATAGATCCTAATCGTAAAATATGATATAAACATGATTTAAACGTACGAGAGGATAAAAAATGCTAAGTAAATGAGCAAATATAATGACATAAAATACTAGTTATCACTTTCTCTCCGGTTGCTACATTTAAAACTATGAGAATTATCCTAGCATTAGCTGTTGGGGATCGATGGACCGGCTAGAGAGGGTGAATAGACGATCACCCATGTTTCGCGTCGGTTCTTCCTACAATGATAGCGTGCGCAAGCAGAAATACAAATAACACAAATAAACAAACACTAACACAAACCGTTTACATGATTCGGAAATAAAACTCCTACTCCACGACAATCCGTAAGGTGGACGATCCCGATCCGTCGGTGGATGAGACCCCGGATGACCTCCGGCTAACTCGTGTAGCTCCATATGGGTGGAGAAACCTCGCCACAACCCACAACACACACCTAAGCACTTAGACTACTAATTGACCTTTAACCAAAGCCAATTTTGTCTATCCTAGCCAGCCAAATCGACCTCCCTTAAATAGAGCTTGTGGCCGAACTAGTCGTTACCAGTCGATAGGTGCCAACATCAGTTGACTAGTTCAAACTGAATCTGAACGTTACAGCCCAACGTTCGAATTCTTAGCCGACACCAATCGACTGCACAGAAGATCAGTCGACCGATCTTTCTCTGCCAACTATGAGTCAACTAATCCTAGACCAGTCAACTGATCAAACCCTGGTCCTAGGGATTCCCTACCCGAGTATAGTTCACTCACACTCTGACCCTCATGGCCTAACTGACTCATCCTTTACAGCATCGACCTGTTGCCTTCAAGTCTTCTTCGACTTTGGCTCTCGTCCCTCAGATGTATACAAGTCCGCGGCTCGTCCTCATACCATCCTTCGCGTATATCTCGAAGTGTGCTTCCCTCAGCTCATCGTTCCTACCTTGTCCATGGTCCCTCGGATGCCTCTCTATCCTTCACCGGACTCGAAGACGTCCAGTTAAATCAATGTGTATCCTGCAAACTTGCACACTCAAATACACATATCAAACACAAAGGTAAACCTAACTTAAACCCTTTGCCCAAACATCAAAATACTGTTGGATCGAGAAGAACGATAGAGGGGGGGGTGAATATCGTAAAACGTTCGGATTTGTAAAAGAGAATTAGCAGCGGAAATAAATAAAGTAAAACACACGCGAACACCAAGATTTTACTTGGTTCGGAGTCGCGGTCGGCTCCTACTCCAAGGCGCACGGTCGTTGACCGTTTGCTGCGGGCAATTCTATATGTGCGCAAAAATAGTTTACAAAATATATTACAAGAATAGTACAGTAAACTTAAAAGCAGCTTTTCATTACCGACGTCCGGTGTAGATTGTATTTTCGGGGCAGAGGGACGTCGTCGGCACTTATATCTCGAGTCAGGAGGTTTCCGGAGCAGAGCGCGGGAGTAGAAGAGCGTGAATGCGTTGGAAGAATTGATTGTTTTTTTTAGAAGTCTTGGTGTTGGGTGCTATTTATAGCACTTCGGGGCGCCCTGAACGTTGGGGGCACCCCCCCCACATGTCAACCGATCCGGAATTACCTCGGTCAGCCCTTATCCCACTCGAATAGGGCTGACGATTGACTCTGGGGGTGCCCGAGACGTTGGGGGCGCCCTGGTTGACCTTTTCAGCGAGCTTCTAGGCTGGATCAGAGTTATCCGCTTCGGTGGCTTGGGTGTGGGGCGCCCTAGGCACTGGAGGCGCCTTGGAGCACGGGGGCGCCCCGCCCAGTAAGCTTCCGAAGCGTACTCTTTGCCTAGCTTGTTTTGCCTTGACCTTGGGGGCGCCCGGGACACTGGGGGCGCCCTGCCCAGCTGCTGCCTCTCTCCTTTGAGGCGTTCTGAGCTGCAGAGACTCGTTCCTTTGGTCCTACATCTAGGGTTAGTTGCAAATACAATAAAACAAGAGTATGTTATAAGTATACAGCCTTAGCTGTCTTGGTTCTGACTTTGGGTCTCCAAAATGGAGCCCTAGGTCGAACCGACGCCTACTGTTCCCTCGACGGGGAACGCGTCCTCACCTACTCCTCTCGGGAGAATTTACCTGTTGCCAACCGGCTCCTCCGATTGGACTTTTGCCCAGCAGTCCTTCGCCAGGTCTTCAGTTCCAGGCAGTCCTTCGCCTGGTGCCCAGCTGTCCTTCGCTAGGTCTTTGACTCCTAGCAGCCCTTCGCTAGGTGCCCAGCATTCCTTCGCTAGGGCTTTGTATCCTGGGATTCCTTCGCCAGGTGCCTAGCAGTCCTTCGCTAGGTCTTTGTATCCTGGCATTCCTTCGCCAGGTGCCTAGCAGCCCTTTCGCTAGGACTTTGTTTCCTGACAGTCCTTCGTCAGGTGCCTAGCAGCCCTTCGCTAGGACTTTGTTTCCTGGCAGTCCTTCGCCAGGTGCCTAGCAATCCTTCGCTAGGGCTTTGTATCCTGGAATTCATTCGCCAGGTGCCTAGCAGCCCTTCGCTAGGACTTTGTTTCCTGGCAGCCCTTCGCCAGGTGCCTAGCAGCCCTTCGTTAGGACTTCTTTCTGCACACTCAAGTAACTTTATTAGATCACAAATAAACTTAACTTTGAATCATTTGCCAATATCAAAACAAGGTTCGATATGGTGCTTCCTGCACCAATAATCTCCCCTTTTTTGATTTATGGCAACACAATTCAAAGTTAAGTTAAAAACTTATAACAGTTAAGAACATAAGGTAAACAATGAAGTATAACTGTTTATGAATAGAGTTGATTTTTTTTTTATTTCTCATACTCCCCCTAAAACCCTGAATACTTGTGTTATAAAATACTTAAAATACTTAATTTTTACCTTTCCTCCCCCTTTGACATATATCAAAAACATACATGGGCGACCAAGGTTTCTAATAGGGAGTTATGAGTTTTACCAAAAATAGGTTTTTGACAAGGTGTTTCAAAAAGAGTAAAAGCATTTGTATCAACAAACACTTTTGAAAAGCAAGCCTAAATTTTGTTAAAAGGTTTTACAAAAAAAATTACTTAGGCAAAATTTTGAATCCAAATTTCCCTAAAAAATTTCAACTTTGAGAATTGGGAAAATTTTGTTTTAAAAGAATTTGCACACTTAGAAGAATATACTTGGAAATACTTTGTGTATTTAAAAAAAAATAAAATCTTTAAGAATTTTCTAGATAAGTTTTTCACCAAAAAACTTTACTTAGGAACATTTGCCAACATTTTCAAAAAGTTTTTGCTCAAACAAATTTTGTTTACTAAGAAAAATTTTACTTAGGAAAAACATGCACTTAAAAAATTTAAAACACTTAGAAATTTTTGCTTTTCGAAAAGGAGAAAAAAATTCCTTTCTCTCTTTCTTGCTTTCCCCCTTGGCTATATATATCAATAAGGAAATATATTTTAAAATAAGTTTTAAAAAAAAGTTTGTGTATCAGAGCCTATGAGTTTTGAAAACATAAAAATACTTAGTATAATTCTTGAAAGCATAGTAAAAGCTTAAATTGCATCAACAAAACTCCACTTTGAAAGGTATTGTGCAACTTTGAAAAAAAAATTTGTATTTATAGGCAAATCTTTAGAAAATTCACGTACTTAGAATACTATTGCCTTAAAAAATATTAGTACTTTTTGATAACATTATATTTTGAAAAATAGAAGTACTTTTGGAAAAAAAATGTAATTTTTGAAAAATATAAGTACTTTTGAAAAAAAAAATGTAATTTTTGAAAAATATAAGTACTTTTTAAAAAAATATGCATTTTTGAAAAATATAAGTACTTTTGAAAAAAAATATGCATTTTTAAAAAAATATGCAAGTACTTTTGAAAAAAAACAGATTGAGCCATTTTGGAATGTCTAAGTACTGTTTTTGAAAACTATTAGACTTTGATTTTTTTTTTTGAAAAGTATTAAGCATTTTGAAAGTATAATATTTTATTTGACTAGGTTTCTTTTCCAGTCTGACACAATCCTAGAAAACCTTGTTGACTATGAGGATATTTTCCTAAGTGTCCTGGAAATTTCTCCAACCTAAGTAAATATTATTTCAAAAATAATTTCATAAGCCATAAGAATTTTGAAAAATAATGGCATTTTGAGAGAAAAATTATTCAAGTTCTCAAAAAGATTTTAAACGTGCAGTGCATGAAAATATCTAATTTTGAAAATGTTCAATAATTCTTTTAATTTGATCTCCCCCTAAACTTGACCCAGTCTTAGGAAACTTGTTGACTACAAGCGATCTTTCTCTGAGTTTTAAGGTTTGATTTAAATTATAAGAATTATCTAATAACTTCAAAACAAATAATTCCAAAAAAAAATTCAGAAATTCTTCTTTTGATTCAAACCCCCTAAATTTGACACATCCTAGGAGTCCTTGTAGATCATGAAGTAGACCTTCCTCTGTGACTTTAGGGTTTATTAAAATCAAAAGAATAATTTCGAATAACCTTCTGAGTATGATAACTTTTAAGGAGATAAATTTTTGAAAACACAACTTAAAATGAATATAATTTTTAAAGCATAAGCCCCGAAGAAAATTTTGAAATGATAATGGTTCTTCAAAGAGATAGTAATATACCAAGGTTTTTGAGCCAATTTTTGAAAAACTTATTTTGAGATGATACTAAATTTTAGAGCATAAGATTTTTGAGAATAAATCTAAATTTTTGACAAAAAAAATCTCCCTTTGTATCCGACTCGTCTTGACTTTATCTAAGTGCTTGAAGGGTCTTTAGTATTGACTAGGTTTGACTGTTTTGACCATATTTGACTCAGTCGACTATGTTTGACCAATCATTAACTAAATCAAACAAGCCCAAGATTATATTTAGAACGAGTCTATTGTGATATTTAACATGAAATTCAGTATTTTGAAGCTATTAGAATTAAAAAAGTAGGGTACAGTAAATCGAATTAACTAGAGATAATTTTGAATAACTTTTGAAAGTACTTTGAGTTTTATTTAGAAGGATAGTGAATTATGCTTTTAGGTCCTAGATATCTCACCCAGTTCTACGTGATCAAGCATGTTAATCTTATGTGTTTTTGTGAAACAGGTTTTGATAGAAGTAAGGATTTTATTTTGAAAAATTATGATTAGTTTTGTAAAGTTAAATTAATTTTGAAACCTAATTTAAATTTATTTTGAAAAGAGATATTTGAATCTAAAATTAACTGAAAATTTATGTTAGATTCGAATTTAACAAAGAGTAAATTGAATTTGAATTTCAAAAATTAGCTTCCAGATCTTGGCGAGGCACAAGGTCTTCTTTGGCCATAGCCTTATTAGATCATCAACCCTTTCCTAGACAAAGCCTTTTAGCGAAATTTCATCTTCAAAATTACTTTTTGGTAAATTCCGGTCTAACTAGTTTGGGTCTTGGATCGGTAGCTTCGGCTAGTTTCACCAGTCTAAAGAGACCAAGTAGTGTATACTTGACCTTATTAGAAAAGGCTTCCCTAACGTACTATCATTTTCTAACATATTGACCTTATATTTTAGGGTTTCATTTTCTTGTTTCAATTTTCTGAAATTTGCCTTAATTAATTTACATGAATCAATCACATTATTCAAGGTAAATAACAGATTTTCAAATACTGTAAATTTACCTTTGTCGATTGTTTGTCCGGCATTCTTGGTAACTCTTTTATTTGTGCATTCACTTTGGTAATGCCCGAACTCCTGGCACTTGAAGCATTGGATGCGACTTTTGTCCCTTCGCGCTTTTGGAACTGGTTCCTTTGTCGCCATCGGTGGTGTCGTTTGAATCTTACGAGTAGGACACTCACTTTGGTAGTGCTCTCTCTCCCTGCATGTGTAACAAATTACATTATTTTTAAAATCTGAATTTACACTTTTACCTTTTGGTTCTTTATTGGGAATCTCCCCCTTGATTCTTGCCGCCTCGGATCTAGGCTCATCTTCTGATTCTGTGTCTGAGTCGGACTCGGGTACTAGTTGAAGTTCCTTCTTTGGTGGTTCTTTAAGATTTTTCTCTGCAATAGAATTTACACCTTCCTCGACCATTACAGTATCTGTTTGATTATTTAATTTTAATTTTGAAAAGAATTCGAAATCAGTTACCTTCTCAATCAATTCGTCGTCTAATTCTGGTTCGATTTCGACTTTGGATTCGGGTTCAGACTCTGACTCGGTTGTTTGTGCTTGGACCGAGAGTGCAAGATATCTTAGGTGATCTTCTTCTTCTTCATCCGATTCCTCTGACGATTTGGACAACACACCTTCTGAGTCCTCGATGTTGTACGTCTCTTCATGTAGGTTAATCAGTTTTTCCCACATCTCTTTAGCACATTCGAATGGTCCAATCTGCTTGAGTACTTCTTTTGTTATGCCGCATTGTAGGATTGCAGTTGCCCTTGCATCTGTCTCGATCATGTTGAGTGTTGGTTCATCTAATTTGTCCCAGGCGAGTGCTATCCCATCTTCTGTGGGGAATCTAAACCCTATTTGGATTATTAGCCATAAATCCATATTAGCTTTCAAATGAGACTCCATTTGAGCCTTCCAGAATCTGAAATTTTTGCCAGAGAATAGAGGTGGACGAAAGCTATTCCATTCTTGATTGGCCATTTAAGATGATCCTTGCACACAAAAGAAATACTAGAAGTGTACCAAGCCTTGGTCTTGGATTAGTAGTGCGGGAGAAAAAAAATAACTCAAACTAAATATTGCATGAATTTCGAGGTAAAATATTAAAATAATAAAAAAATTTGACAAATTTTTGAAAATATTAGCTTTATCAATTAATGATGAAAAGGTAAGAATTGACTTGTTTGAAAAAAAAAATTCTTGAATTAAGGTGGCACGAATTTCGAGAAAAATATTAAAATAAAAAAAGGTTTTATGACAAATTTTCAAAAATTATTCGTTTTATCAATTCTGACTTATGGTGAAAAAATGAGAATTCAAATTTGAAAAAGGTGATCGAGTGGTGTTGCACCAACCTCGATTAACGAGAAAGAAAAAAGAATAAAATAAATTCAAAAATCCGAAAACCTCTCTAATTGGTGGTTGCACCAAATTTGAGCTTCCCCGCTCTGATACCACTTGTTGGATCGAGAAGAATGATAGAGGGGGGGGTGAATATTGTAAAACGTTCGGATTTGTAAAAAAGAATTAGCAGCGGAAATAAATAAAGTAAAACACACGCGAACACCAAGATTTTACTTGGTTCGGAGTCGCGGTCGGCTCCTACTCCAAGGCCCACGGTCGTTGACCGTTTGCTGCGGGCAATTCTATATGTGCGCAAAAATAGTTTACAAAATGTATTACAAGAATAGTACAGTAAACTTAAAAGCAGCTCTTCGTTACCGACGTCCGGTGTAGATTATATTTTCAGAGCAGAGGGACGTCGTCGGCACTTGTATCTCGAGTCGGGAGGTTTCCGGAGTAGAGCGCGGGAGTAGAAGAGCGTGAATGCGTTGGAAGAATTGATTGTTTTTTTTTAGAAGCCTTGGTGTTGGGTGCAATTTATAGCACTTCGGGGCGCCCTGAACGCTGGAGCCGCCCCCCCCCCCAATTGTCAACCGATCCGAAATTACCTCGGTCAACCCTTATCCCACTCGAATAGGGCTGAGGATTGACTCTGGGGGCGCCCGGGACGTTGGGGGCGCCCTGGTTGACCTTTTCAGCGAGCTTCTCGACTGGATCAGAGTTATCCGCTTCGGTGGCTTGGGTGCGGGGCACCCTGGGCACTGGGGGCGCCATGGAGCACGGGGGCGCCCCGCCCAGTAAGCTTCCGAAGTATACTCTTTGCCTAGCTTGTTTTGCCTTGACCTTGGGGGCGCCCGGGACACTGGGAGCGCCATGCCCAGCTGCTGCCTCTCTCCTTTGAGGCGTTCTGAGCTGCAGAGACTCGTTCCTTTGGTTCTACATCCAGGGTTAGTTGCAAATATAATAAAGCAAGAGTATGTTATGAGTATACAGCCTTACCTGTCTTTGTTCTGACTTTGGGTCTCTAAAATGGAGCCCTAGGTCAAACCGACGCCTACTGTTCCCTCGACGAGGAACGCGTCCTCACCTACTCCTCTTGGGAGAATTTACTTGTTGCCAACCGGCTCCTCCGGTTGGACTTTTGCCCAGCAGTCCTTCGCCAGGTCTTCAGTTCCAGGCAGTCCTTCACCTGGTGCCCAGCTGTCCTTCGCCAGGACTTTTGTTCCAGGCAGTCCTTCACCTGGTGCCCAGCAGTCCTTCGCCAGGTCTTTGACTCCTAGCAGCCCTTCGCTAGCTGCCCAGCATTCCTTCGCTAGGGCTTTGTATCCTGGCATTCCTTTGCCAGGTGCCTAGCAGCCATTCGCTAGGTCTTTGTATCCTGACATTCTTTCGCCGGGTGCCTAGCAGCCCTTTCGATAGGACTTTGTTTCCTGGCAGTCCTTCGCCAGGTGCCTAGTAGCCCTTCGCTAGGACTTTATTTCCTGGCAGTCATTTGCCAGGTGCCTAGCAGTCCTTCGCCAGGTGCTTAGCAGTCCTTCGCCAGGTGCCTAGCAGTCCTTCGCTAGGGCTTTGTATCCTGGCATTCCTTCGCCAGGTGCCTAGCAGCCCTTCGCTAGGACTTTGTTTCCTGGCAGGCCTTCGCTAGGTCTTTGTTTCCTGGCAGCCCTTCGCCAGGTGCCTAGCAGCCCTTCGCTAGGACTTCTTTCTGCACACTCAAGTAACTTTATTAGAACACAAATAAACTTAACTTTGAATTATTTGCCAATATCAAAACAAGGTTCGATATGGTGCTTCCTGCACCAACAAATACATGGTCTCACGGACCATAAATTGCCTCAACATTAGCTGCATAATTGCATTGGCCGATTTATCAATTTGATATTAAGTCTGCATCTTTGTATGACGACTTGCAAGAAGAAGTGGGTATAGCTCAACTGGAAGGTTTTATAATCGAAGGCAAAGAGATGAAGGTGTACAAATTGCAAAAAGCACTTTATCGGTTAAAATAAGCCCCACGTGCATGGGATAGCAAGAATGATGGCTATTGTCGACAACAAGGTTTCAGGAGAAGTGAAATCGAACCCACTCTTTATGTGAAGAAATAAGGTAGAAATGATTATCTTATTGTGTGCCTATATATCGATAATATAATATATATGAGCTCTTTTGATTTTCTACTGGCTGATTTTAAATCTAATGTGATGAAGAAATTTGAGATGCCAGATATGAGAATATTGTATTATTTTCTTGGTCTCGAAGTGAAGCAAGGAATTGATGGGATTTTTATCTCACAAAGAAAATATATGACAGATCTTCTTAAAAGATTCGGTTTACTCAATTGCAATTCAGCTTCTACGCCCATGAATATAAATGAGAAATTACAACTGAAAGATGGTTTAGAGAAAGTTAATGCAAAAAACTTCAGAAGTTTGGTTGGTGGCTTAATTTATTTAACTCATACTACACCAGATACTATTTTTTCTATTGGTGTAATTTTCTGATTTATGCAACATCCTATGAAGCATCATCTTGGAGTAGTTAAAAGGATTTTACACTATATTCCTAAAACTATGAATTATGGAATTTGGTACACTAGTGTTTCAAATTTTCATCTTTATGGATGGACTTATAGTGATTAGGTAAGTTTTGTGGATAATCGTGTTGATGCAGTCTGGCCCGATTGTTGTTTTGGTGTTGACATCGATTTAAGTTTGGTTGAGTGAATTCGAATTAAGTCCTGGTCGAGGATTGGGCATGAAATCCCGGTGAGTGAAGCCGGGTTCTGGTGAGTGAAGCCGGGTGATTGAAATCCCGGTAAGTGAAGCGGGATCCTGGTGAGTGCAGCCAGGTGATCGAAATCCTGGTGAGTGAAGTCGGGTCCTGGTGAGTGAAGTCAGGTGACTGAAATCCCGGTGAGTGAAGTCGGGTCCCGGTGAGTGAAGCCTGTTGGTGCAATTTGCACTAATAGTTAAACCTGAGTTTTGATGAATGACAAATAGGTTAAAGTTAGACTTGCTTTTGGTTTTGATATCTTTACTAAGTGTGCAGGGTTGAAAGACTTAGGACCTGACACCAGGCTGAAGTCCAGGGTGGTTGAGTCCTGGCGAGAAGTCCAGTTGGGTTCACGGGGCCTGACAACTGGCTGAAGCCCAAGTTGGTTGAAACTTGGCAAAAAGACCAGGGTGGTTGAGCCCTGGCAGGAAGACCTGGTGGGTTAAGAAGTTGAGTAGAGCTGCACGAGGTAAGTGAGGTAAGTCACTGGAGAAGCGAACCAGTGAGGACGGGTCCTATTTTAGGACTGTAGGCGCGGTCCAACTTAGGCCCATTTTGGTGACCTCGGTTGAGTCCTGGTTAGATCCTTATCCAGGTTTGGACGGGGTCTAATTAACTCTAAATGCATTAACTCTATTTTACAGAATTTATTTAATTAGATTCTAAATGCATTAACTCTATTTTATAGAATTTATTTAATTAGATTCTAAATGCATTAACTCTATTTTACAGAATTTATTTAATTAGATTTTGTAGTTGAATTTTATAAAATTATTCCTTATCTAAAGCCTTGGTGGAGGATAAATTATCAATTAAATTATTCGTATTTCCTTCTTTTTAGAGAATAAAATTATTCCTACTAATGCTTAAAATTCTCACGTAAAGCTTAGCTGGAAGGATAAAATCTCCTTTTAAATTATTAATAAAATTGTAAGAGGATAAAACCTCTCGGTTAACTTTTCAATATTCTGTATTTATATTTTATTTAAATTATTTTCTTAGTTGAAGCAAAGGATAGAAATATTATCTTTTTTTTAAATTATTTTATCTTGTTGATGGATAAAATTTGAGCTGAGAAGATCATGCATCGAGGCACTATAAATAGAAGCAAGCAAGCCCTCTAACAGATAAGAAAATTTGATTCTGGTTCAAGCTTTGGCGCTCTCTTGCTTCCACGCTCCTCTGCTGCGGTTTGTGCTTTGACTCGACGCTATCTGACCGCTGCTGGAAGATCGCTCCCAACACCCAAGCTGCTTCAGATAAATCTAAGTGTTGGGTAACGAATTTTTTTTCTGCACTTAAATTATTTAAGGGGGAAGTGTAGGGCTGTTACACTTCCGCCCAATCTTATATTCGAATCACTCTATCGGTAGTTTGTCGGTAGAGATTTTTAGTGGATTGCCCACAGGAAAGGTTCAAGGAACCTGGGCCTTCGAGAAGGAGTCGGCGAAGGCTCCGAACGAAGTAAAACTCCTCGTGTAATTTTGTTTTATTTTTCGCTTTCGCATTTCGTTTTAATTTTTCCGCTGCGCACGTTATAAAAAGCATCGTACAATTTTCTGTCGACTCTGATTTTATAACGAAGATTTTAAAAGTCACGTAATTCACCCCCCCTCTCACGTGCATCGGTCCTACAAAGCCGAGTGACCGAAACCCTGGTGAGTGAAGCCAGGTCCTAGCGAGTGAAGCTAGGTTGAATGAAATCCCGGTGAGTGTAGTCGGGTGACCGAAACCCTGTTGAGTGAAGTTAGATCCTAGTGAGTGAAGCTAGGTTGAATGAAGTCCCGGTGAGTGAAGCTGGGCACGGAGTCTTGGTCCGGGGGACTGAGCACGAGTCAGAGAAGGCTAGGGAGCTCGTTCTCTTGACTTAGGGTTGGATTGATTGAATCTGGATCGGTCTGGAGACCGATCAGGGAGTTGGCACGAACTCCTTTTGTGGATCGGTCTGGTGACCAATCTAGAGAAGTCTGATCGGTCTGGTGATCGATCAGGGAGAGAACAGAAAGGTTTCTGTTGGGCTTCTGATCGTTCTAGTGAACGATCAGAGAGTGATCAGAAGGTTTAGGGAGAAACCTTTGATCGGTCTTCGTGACTGATCAAAATATCGGAGGTTTCTCACTCTGACCGATCAGGTCAGCGATTGACCTGATCAGTCACCAGACCGATCAGGGCACAACCTGATCGGTCTGGTGACCGATCAGGAGGTGTTGGTTGGCAAAAGCTGAAGGTTCTGTCTTCAGCTGTTGGATCAGTCTGGTGACTGATCCCCAATACTTGATCGGTCAGTGTGACCGATCACAAGAAGTCCACGATTCCTGGTTTCTCACTGTGGATCGATCAGGCTGGAGCCTGATCGTTCAGGGCTATCCTTGATCGGTCTGGTGACCGATCAGGGACATCACTAATCAGTCTGGTGACCGATCAGTGCCTGAACTTTAATTTGAAATCGCTGTCAGACGCTCTGATCGCGTCTGTTTTCTCTACGTTTTCTCTGATACACTACCGATCAGTGTGACCGATCACAAGAAGTCCACGATTCCTGGTTTCTCACTGTGGATCGATCAGGCTGGAGCCTGATCGTTCAGGGCTATCCTTGATCGGTCTGGTGACCGATCAGGGACATCACTAATCAGTCTGGTGACCGATCAGTGCCTGAACTTTAATTTGAAATCGCTGTCAGGCGCTCTGATCGCGTCTGTTTTCTCTACGTTTTCTCTGATACACTGCCGATTTCTTTGTGATACGCTTTGCTAAGATTCTGATGAGTGTCCAGGTTAGACAGGGATCATACAAACCAAGGAGAAGAGTTAATGACGACTTTCACCGTGGCAGGTTTGTATGTATTCGATTTCCAGGTCTCAACGACTTCTGGCGCGCGGCTGGCGACTGACGGAGGCTCAGCTGAAGAGGTCTTCAGGGACTGAGCACTCAGTGGAGTCAGGGGGTCAGGCTGTGGCTCAGTAGAGACTGATGGAGCTTGGCGATTGGAGCAGGAGCTTAAGAGAGGAAGCTGAGATACAGAGGAGCAGTAGAGAATAGACAGAAAAACTAGTGAAGGTTTTGGCTGTGTGCTGAGCTCTCTGTAAGGCTTCGTGTTTGAGCGATCCTGTGTCATCTATTGTGAGAGCTTTCCTTCTTCTTTGTTTCGTGAGCTTAAGTGTTATCCTACTGAGACGTTTGTGGAGAGGTTTCTCCACTGAGAAGGAGACTCTACTTTATCCGGGGTTCACCGGGGCTTGATCTGTCGACAATCAAGGGATCGCCCACCTTACGGGCACGCCAAGGAGTAGGGGCAAGTTATCCCCAAACCTTGTACATCCTCGTGTTAGCGACTGGTTTGCATGCTCTGTTCTTTCGTTAATCTGTTTCTGCATTTATACTTGTATTGTTTCCGCTGCTGCTAACATAAGTGCAGAGACGTTCAAAGAAACAAGAGTTTGAGTGTCTGGCTACATTCACCCCCCCCCTCTATAGTCATCCAAGCACCAACAAATCGAAGAGCACCTCAGTTAGTATTTTTAATCTTGGATCAGGAGTAATTTGATGAAGTTTAAAGAAGCATGCTACTACTATCTTATCCTCTTCAGAAGCAGAATATGTAGCAGTAACTTCAGCAGCATGTCAGGTAGTTTGAGTTAGAAGATTACTTGTAGATCTTCACCAATGACAAAAAGATGCAACTATTAGTTTCTGTAATAACTGTTGATGTAATCGACCCAAATTTGATCAGTACGATCATGAGTTTTGATGTGTGTGTTAATACGTTTAAGTTAGGATTTCATATTGATTTGATGTGTGTTTGAGTCATACTAAACTTAGTGGAACACACACGAGGAGCTTGATGCGGCCAAATATGGAACTCACATATGAGAGATCTCATCCTGGTGCTCGGGTCCTTGAGTCTTTGAAGGATGGCACATCCAAGGGACTGCAGGATGAGGAGAAACGGACTGGAGCCGAGGAAAGTAAACTTCAAGGCATATGCGAAGGATGACATCGGGATGAGGGTTTGGATGCATCCGAGGGACGAGAGTCAAAGGAAGAGAGCTTCAAAGTGCGATTCCGGAGAGGATGAGTTTGAGTGTATAACAAGATCAGTCAACTAGTAGGGACACCAGTCGACTGAACTTTCTATAAGTTTCGAACAACAGGATCAATCGACTGGTCTGGATGGCAGTCGACTGGTCTATTTGAAAACTAGTCATTTAGCAAGCCGTTGGCTGAGCACTAGTCGACTGGTCTTGATGGCAGTCGACTAGTGTCGGGGATGAGTTATTTTGTTAACAACTCTCTCCTATATTTAAAAGGAGACTTTGAGACTTGAGAAGAGTTAGCTCATCAGTGAGAAATCTTCTTGATCAAGTGCTCAAGCTTCCAAAGCTCATCTCTTTCCCTAACCCTAACACTCAATTTGTAAAGAGGAAGAGAACATTGTGAGAGGTTGTTCTCCACCGAGAAGGAGAAAGCTCTAGCCGAAGATTGCCAGGGACTGATCCACCGAAGGATTAAGGGGTCGTCCACCTCAAGGATACGCCGTGGAGTAGGAGTAAGCAATCTCCGAACCACGTAAAGATTTTGTGTAAGCATTGTTTTCATTGTTTTATCTTATTTTCGCTTGTGTAAAGCTAACACTTGTAAAAAGAATCAACGAAAGTTCAAAAACGAGCTATTCACCCCCCTCAAGCCATCTAAACAAGTCTCAACAAGTGGTATCAGAGCAACATTCATTTCTGAAGAACTTACCGTCAACCGAAACATCAAGATGACATTTCAAGAGGGATATAACACCACACGACCACCATTCTCCGACGGCAACGACTTTGCTTATTGGAATGGTAGAATGAAGTATTATTTAATGAATGATATTGAAAATTGATTTAGTATTGTAGATAATTTTGAGATGCCGAAGGATGAGAGAGGAGCACCTCTTCCAACCAAAAATTGGACAAAAGAAATAATGAACAAAGCTCAAGCAAACGCAAAGGTCATAACAACTCTACAATGTGGTCTCTCCAAGGAGCAATTAAACAAAGTCGGGTCATTCAACTCCGCCAAAGAACTTTGGGAAATGCTCATAGAGTTAAATAAAGGGTTGAACGAATCAAGAATAGCCAAGAAGGATCTCTTGGCGGCTCAACTTCAATCATTCACCATGAGATCGTGAGTCAATTGCACGGAAGATTCAAAGAAATTGTCAATGAGCTTCATATAATAGGTGAGAAAATTGAAAATAGGGATCTTGTGAGGTATGTGCTTCAATACTTCCCTAGGACCACCTTATGGGCCTCAATGGTTGATGCTTATAAGGTCTCTAGGGATCTTTCTTTAGTTAAGCTTGAAGAATTATTTTGTGAATTTGAATTATATGAACTAGCTAACTTGTCTTCAAAAGAAAAGAGTATAATTCTTATTGTAGAAAAAGAGAGAAAGAAAAAGAAGGACAAGAAGAAGACTTCATACTCATCATCTTTCGATTCGGAAGAATCAAGCACCTAAATGGATAGTGATTAAGAGGCGTATATGATAAGGAAGATGAGGAAAGCATTTAAAAGTTTTTTTCTAACAAATCTCATGGTAGAAAAGTTCAAGAAGCTAGAATAAGACAAGAAATATCATATACTATAATTGCCATGAGGAAGGACACATAAGGGATGATTGCCCCCTTTTGAAGAAGAAGGAAGAGAAAAAGAAGGAAAAGAAAAAGAAGGAAGAGAAAACAAAGGAAAAAGATAAGAAAGTTCAAAATTTAAAGACAACATGAGATGATCGTTCGTCATCGGAAGAAGAAGAAGAATATCATTATCCAATTTTGCCCTGATGGAAATTGAAGGCATGACCTCCACACCATTCGAAGGTGAAAATGTTGGTGCAGGAAGCACCATATCGAACCTTGTTTTGCTATTAACAAAGGATTCAAAGTTAAGTCCTATTTGTGATCTAATGTATTCATTGAGTGTGCAGAAAGAATTCCTGGCGAAGGACTGCTGGGCACCTAGCAAAGGATTGCTGGGCATCGAAACCTGAAGACCTGGCGAAGGACTGCTAGGCACCTGGCGAAGGACTGCTGGGCAAAAGTCCAACCGGAGGAGCCGGTTGGCAAAAGGTAAACTCTCCTGAGAGGAGTAGGTGAGGACGCGTTCCCCGTCAAGGGAACAGTAGGCGTCGGTTCGACCTAGGGTTCCATTTGGGAGACCTGAAGTCAGAACCAAGACAGCTAAGACTGTATAAACCTAACATTTCTTGCCTTGTTTGTTGTGGAACTAACCTTGGATGCAGGGACCAAAGGAACGTATTTCTGTAGCTCAGAACGCCCCAAAGGAGAGGGGCAGCAGCTGGGCTAGGCACCCGGGAGGTCCCGGGCGCCCATGGTCAAAGACAAACGAACAAGCTAAGCAAGAATCGCAAGAATCGCTTCGCAAGCTTACTGGGCCAGGCGCCCTCAAGATCTCGAGCGCCCTGGTGGTCCCGGGCGCCCTGGATGCCTCGGGCGCCCCGGGTCCAAGCAAAGCAAGTGATCGAAGTGAATTCAAGCGAGAAGCCAACAGACCAAGTCAATCGGGGCACCCCCAGTGTCCCGGGCGCCCCCGTCAGCTCCGAGCCCGATTCTGGAGGGATAAGCATTGACCGAGCTTCGGATGAGAGTTCTCGGATCCGAAGGCACGTGTTAGGCGTGTTGGGACCGGGTGCATGTTGACATGGATGCGGGTTCGTAATTTTAGAATTAATTACGTGCAGCGGAAGGTTTAGCATAAATAATTTCTCTAAATCATTTAACCACACATCTAAGCATGCAATTTTATCTTGTGTAGACATAATCATATATTTAAAATTTTACAGAAACATAAACTAATTTACATATTAACTCACGTAACTCGAAGGAATGGACGAGATCCAACCGTAAGCGTCCCTTAGAAGCTCCGCCTCTATTCGCATCCACGCCGAGTATCTTCGGGATGACTTCGCAAAGCCACGAGTTTCGTGTTCTCGAGAACTACTAGATTCTCCGAGAACGCGACAAGAAAAACCAAGAGTGAAGTCGGAAGACTAACCACAAAAGGATGGTCGGCTGGTGCTCCTTCTTGGGGCTGGTTGGCACACGGCAAGAAGAGGAGAAGAGAAGGAGAGAAAGAGAGGGAGAGAGTCTATGCCTTCATCTCTATTATTATCACCCAAGCCTTGCCTTGGGTCCTTTATATAGTGGCCTCTCAACCATCAAGCCTCTCAAATATGGAATAACTTATTCCATCATGTCAAGTTTGATTTTATATCATTGTTAAAATCATATTTTAATTCATGATAAAAAATCAATCAAGTCTCTTCTCTCTTATGGAATAAATTTTCTTATCATGGTAAATCAATCCATGATTGATTTTATAAAATAAACCAATCCATGGTTCATTTTAATTTCCATAAAAAATAAACCAAACCTTAGTTTATTATAAAAAATTTATATCATCCATAATTTTATAAAACAAACCACACTTGGTTTATTTTATAAATTGAACCAAAAACTTGATTCTCTCCCTTTGTTGTGGCTGGCCAAGCAAAGAGGATGGAGACCCTCTTTGGCCGGCCCATCCAAGCCAAGCCCCAATGAATTAAACTTATTTAATTCATCTATTAAGTCTTTAAAAGACTTAGTCATTTTACGCTTCCGATGCGTCTCTAAAAAATTCAGATTCAACTTATCGTTTGGCTCAACCAAACTTAATCTCTCTTGATTGGAAAATCCAATTCTCAACTCATTTTAAATCCCTCGGATTACTCGTAGTGCCTGTGACTAAATAGGCTTTCGATTTATGTTGGCCGTCTATAATTAATCAATTATAGAACGATCATGAGTGACACCTAGTAGTACATCATGATCCCCAATTAATCGAAAGATCAACGGTTGACCTCAGAAACAATTCTGAAACCCTTCAGCAGCTATAATGAATCGTGTCCCATTCCATTCACCATCTTATACCCACTTGGTTCAGGACATGGTATATGTGTGTCAGCCCCCACTAGGCTGACTACGTCACACCTAGCCCAAGTAACGTTTTCTCATTCTACGGATTCTATTTACTCTCATGTATTTAAGAGATTCATACTCTGAACATGTCATGCTCTGGCCAGAGGCTTCGAGTAACAATCCGACGATAGGCCTCGGGTATACATCTCCTCACAAGGAGTGATGAATCCTTTGTAGGTTGTTCAAACATTTTCGGGCACTTCGGCTTATACCCAATCATCCTGGGTCCACACCTCCTTGGAGATGCTTGCTTAAGATGTCAAAGTATAAGTCTCCATGACCAAGATGACTGATAACCGTTTGTGTCGTGTCACGGTTTCAAATACAATTTAAGTATCGAATTCCTCTAAACTAATGTAGCATAGAGTAACTCGAGTCGTTTCCCAACGAATGTAGTTGGTGCAAGATAAATCTCAGGATCGTATGTTATTGCTTTCGGGTTTTGGATATGAAATTGGATTTTGGATTTGAACGATTATACTACGAAATGAAATGACAAAGCAGGTATGAAATCTAGTTCTAATTAAAGAAAGACAGTGCAGGTTAGGAAATTTAATTTATCCTAACTACAATTGCAGAAAAGAAAAGGACAACTGGGAATTAAGCATTAACAAAACTGAACACAGAACATAAACCTACAGCATTAAAGAAATCTAATCTCCTAACTTAATTGCATTAAACTGAAGACAAGAAACCTACAACATTGGAAAGAGCAACACAAAATCAAAGTAAGCAACTAAGAAACATTACAATTGAAATTACCAGTTCTAAGCAACATTTAATCAAACACATGAAAGACATACTAAAAATCGCTTCAAGTACGTGCTAATTGATAGGGGCAAGATTTATCCAATACAAATATTCAACAATCTAACACACATAACATTCGAATTAAACCAATGTCCAATTCTGATGAAGCTACTGCCGGAAGGAAGCTGTGAAGGGCTACTGAAATTGAATTGCTGTGGGAGAAGCTACGGAAATTGAATTGCTGAAGGAAGCTACTGCCACTTGACTCTGTGAAGAGGAAGTTGCTGGAATTGAAGCTATGAAGGGTGAACTGCTGTAAGGGAAAAACCAGGAAGATGAAATCTGCTTGGAAAGGAACTTCTATGAAGGAAGAACAATCTGCTGAGAATTCAAGCTGTTGAATCTGACGAAGCTAGACAAAAATAGAAAATCTGCTGAAAACGAATTGCAAGGAACTGAATTGCTGTGAAGATCTGCTGCTGGAAGAAGAAGAACTGCTGGAAGAAGCTACCGGATCTAATGAATGCTGGACAAAGACGAAGCTGCGAAGAAATAAACTTGCTGAAATTAAAGAAATAACTGCAATGGAAAACAAATGAAGGAACTGCTATAAAGAACGGGTCGTCGGCGGTGAGGTGGATGGTGAGATGTTAGCTAGGGTTCGGAACCCCCAAAGCCCTAGCTGTGGTGTCGAGAAGATGATGCGACGGCTGCGTTCGTCTAGGGTTCGGAACCCCCAGAGCCCTAGCTCGTCCGGCCGGCGGCGATGAAATGCGATGGATGCTCCCCTCAACCCGAAAGGAAACACTGCGGCGGAGATGGAGATCAGCTAGGGTTCGGAACCCCCAGAGCCCTAGCTGTGGTCGGCGTGGATGATCCGTCCGGCGGCAATGAGGTGGAGGGGAAGTTGCCGGCGGTGAGTGTGGAGCGGATGGAGTGAGTCGGGAGAATCCCGTCTGCCCTAGCTTCTCTGCGCGATCCGGGTTTTATCCCTGGCTGCGTGTGGTTCGGTTGGCCAAGCCAACTTCAGCGGTTCGGTCAGCCCCTTTTATTCAGCCTTTTGGTTCAGCCAGTACATCCAGCTCAGTCCAGTTCAGCCAAGCTTCAGCTCTGGTTCAGTCAAGCCAAACAGCTAGGTTCGGTCAGCCTTGGGTTGAATCAGCTTCAGCAAATGGGTTCAATCTCAGCCCAGCTCATCAGTTGGTTCAACCAACCCAGCCCGAAGTTGGGTCAGCTAACCCAGCCAGATCTCACATCTCCAATCTTTAATTATTAGCAACGGACGGCTGAGATCGATTTGGCTTCATCCAATGGTCAGATCTCTTCAGATCTGAACCAAACTCCACAGATCCTAATCAATGGTTCTGATCTACCTGTCCCCAGCTCGGATTAACCAGATCAGTGGCGGATGGTCCAGATCTTCCTTTTTCTTGAATGGATGGTCTAGAACATCTTGAGCTCGATCCAACAGTCAGATCACTTCTGATTTGGCTGAAATTTTCAGATCTTGATCTCTGGTCATGATTGATTCTATCTTCGACTCGGATCGACCAGAAATTTACCGATGGCTCAGATCTAGCCGTTCTCTAGAATGGACGGCTCCTATTAATCCGATGCTTGATCCTTTTAATCTGGATCCAATCCTGACTCAAGTCTGACCCAATTTGATCTAGGTCCATAATCAATTGAAGCTTACAAAATGATATTCAAATTTAGTGCCAAAAATATCCCAAATATACAAAGATTAGAATTAAAAGCCAAAATAGGGAAAATACATGAAACCTAATAAAATTGCAAACTTAAGCATATAAAATGTGGATCAAACAAGGATTTTAGAGCTGAAAATAATCAACAAAATGATGGTTATCAATGACTTGAACACCGCAAGTCAAAGGAACATCGCACTTAAGCTGCAGTAAGAACTTCATTGACATATCTATATGTAGACTACCATATGAAGTTTTACAGCCAGTTACTCTAATGAACTAATTCCCTTAACTAGCATTCATTTTTATCTCCGGACATCTCAATGTCACCAGCCAGTGAGAATCAGCTGATTAGAGAATAACCCATGCTAGTCTCAACAGAATTGATAGTGTCCATATTTATCAATTCATCGACTAGGGACAATTTCAATACTTCACAATTGCACATGTAGAGATAATCACTAGTTGTGAATTCATCACAAATTCTCTCATGCTGTGAATTGTATTACGGACATTCAGTAAATGAGTTTAAGATCTCAATCAAATACACAAAACATGTATACTCAAATAATGAATATTCATTTATTAAAATAAATGATTACAATCATAAGGCGATTGCCTTAGGACACTTCTCTCATATCACTAACAAGGCGCCCCCAGCGTCCCGGGCGCCCCCAGGAGTGTTATAAAAGGGGCTCGACCCCTAAGGCTTCAGAATCAGTTTTTTCCAACGCCTCTACACTCTTCGACTCAAGCGCTCTGCTCCGAAAACCTCCAATCTTGAGATTCAAGCGCCGACGACAACCCACTGCTCCGAAGCACAATCGACACCCGGCGTTGGTAACGAAGAGTCTAATTTTATTTACTGCACTACAACTGTAATATTTTTTGTAAACATTTGTGTACATATAGAATTGCCCGCAGTAAACGGACAAGGACCGTGGGCCTTGGAGTAGGAGCCGACCGCGACTCCGAACCAAGTAAAAATCCTTGTGCTCGTGTCTGTTTTGTTTTAATTTTCCGCTACGCATTCTCTTTTTTAATCCGAAACGATTTTACGATATTCACCCCCCCTCTATCGTGTTTTCTCGATCCAACAGAAAAGAGCTTAAGTGAAGATGAAGAAGGGAGCTCAAGTGATGGGGGAGGTCAATATTCGAATTCGGACGTCTCAGTAAGTGAGGTATATAATTTACCCACTACCACATTAGTTAAAATCATTTCTAGCACTAATGATGATTTATTTAAGGCTAAAAGAAAATTAAATGTTTGAAAATAGTGATTTGCATGCTTAATGAAAAACTAGAATCCATGACAATAATATGTATACTTCCTCTTCCTCTAGTCTAAATGATTGTTTAGAAGAGGAAAATAGAGAATTAAGAGAAAAGGTGGAGAACTTTACTAAAGCTCTTAGGAAATTTGAAATCGGCTCTAACACATTAGATATGATCATTATGAGTCAAAGAGCAAACTTCAAGAAAACAGAGCTAGGATATTGTCAACCAAATAATGAAAAAGTCTACCATTACATGCTTGCTAGGGGCCAACAAAAAAACCAAGACCCTAGATAGTAAATAGATCCCCAAGGAATATTTGGTTAACCCAATTAGGAAGAATCTCTATTGGGTGCCAAAGTCAATCCTCAAGGGTTAGAGAATTTAGGGATGAGTCAACCATGTGTGTTAAAATTTCTTTGAAAATTTGGTTGACTTAGTGTATTAAGGGAGAGCACTTAGCCTAAAAATAATTCATGATCAAATGGGCTAAGTAGAGATTACCTTTATTACATCTTATTATGACTTGGTTTATGTTTGTGTTTATGCATATGAGATGTTAGGATGATATAAATAATTCACTTGTACTTATGACATTTTGATAAATCATTAGATGTATTAATTTAGTTATAAGAGAACAAATATGAGGAAAGTAAATATTTAATTAATGGACATCTTTTCCATAGATCATAGTTGGATATTTGAAATATTTTGAAAATAATTCTATATTTTACTTAAGGGGTAAACTTTTGAAAAATATATGGTTTCAAAACTAAGTTTCAAAGTTGATACAAAACCTTACTGTTTTTCAAGTTTTTGGTCAAAAATTCAAAAATACTTTGACTTTTCATGCAAACTTATTTTTCCTTATTGAAGAATAGTTCAAGAAATATATTTGCAAAATTTCATGATTTTTCGAATTTTCTAAAAAAATTTATGCGTTTCTGAAATTCAGCTCAACAAGCTGAAATTCAAATCAGAGTTGTGTCAGTCGACTGGTAGGGACACCAGTCGACTAATCTTACTATTCCTTGGTATGAAGGGTAGTTTCATTGAGATCAGTCGACTGATAACTGATAATTGTCTCAGTCGACTGGAACCCTGAGTTTATGATTTCTGGATATTTTTAGAATTTAAAACCTTTTTTACTTTGATGTCATAGGTTAGAATTCGTTTATGCAATCTTTTTTATGATGTCAAAGGGGGAGACTTGAAGGGTTTAAGTTAGAACTTTACATATTTTTCATGTTTGTGTAAAATTTGAAAATCATGTGCTAGGACATAGGTTAAGGGGGAGGTTACATTTTTTAATGCTTCATGTTAAATTATGCTTTGTATTTTTAAAATTACTTTATGTCTAACTTAAACATATTACCACACAGCAAAAAGGAGAGATCATTGGTGCAATCGACCCAAGTTTGATCGGTACAATCATGAGTTTTGATGTGTGTGCTAATAAGATTAAGTTAGGATTTCATATTGATTTGATGTATGTTTGAGTCATGCAAGATTTAGTGGAACACACATGAGGAGCTTGGTGCGGTCAAGTATGGAACTCACATATGAGAGATCTCATCCTGGTGCTCGGGTCCTTGAGTCGATGAAGGATGGCGTATCCAAGGGACCGCTGGACGAAGAGCAACGAAGTGGAGCATATTGGAGCAGACTTCAAGGCATACGCGAAGGATGATATCGGGACGAGCCAATGGCTTGGATGCGTCCAAGGGATGAGAGCCAAAGGAAGAGAGCTTCAAAGGTCAACTTCGGAGAGGATGAGTGTGAGTGTGTAACAAGATCAATGGACTGGTAGGGACACCAGTCAACTGGACTTTCTGTAAGTTTTGAACAGCAGGATTAGTTGATTGGTCTGGATGACATTCGACTGGTTTGTTCGAAAACTAACTGTTTGGCTAGCCGTTGGCTGAGCACCAATTGACTAGTCTTGATGGCAGTCGACTGGTGTCAAGGTTGTGCTGTTTTGTTAACAACTCTCTCTTCTATTTAAAGGGAGACTTTAAGACTTGAGAAGGATTAGCTCTTTAGTGAGAAATCTTCTTGATCAAGTGCTCAAGCTTCTAAAGCTCATCTCTTTCTCCTAACCCTAACTCTCAACTTGTAAAGAGAAAGAGAACATTATGAGAGGTTGCTCTCCATCGAGAAGGAGAAAATTCTAGCCGAAAATTGTCAGAGACTGATCCACTGAAGGATTAAGGGGTCGTCCACCTCAAGGACACACCGTGGAGTACGAGTAAGCAATCTTTGAACCACGTAAAGGTTTTGTGTTAGCATTATTTTTATTGTTTTATCTTATTTTCGCTTGTGCAAAGCTAACACTTGTAGAAAGAATCAACGAAAGTTCAAAGACAAGCTATTCACCCCCTCTAGTCATCCGATCAAGTCCCAACAATAACAAGGCGAATTTGACTTCCTATGCGAGGACTAAGAATATTGATATTCGTCTACACTTTATTGGAGGCTTAGTCACAAATAATAAAATTATATTGGAGGATTACAACACGTATGAACAAATGACGAATATCTCAACAAAGTCACTTTCTAAAGTTTATTTATTCCAGATCATGTTTTGATGTTTATAATTTGGAATCAAGGGGGAATATTAATAATATGCTTCAAAATAAATGAGTTAGTCAATTGATGATGTGATAAATAATGGATAGAGATAGAATTTAATGAGTTGGCGGATAATGAATAGATGAGGTGAAAATATCGATAGAGATTAAGTTTAATGGTAAAATAAAAATGCCTAGATTAAATGTACGTGGAGTTGATGCTTATCTACTAAATCTATAATTATGTACACCCTGTTTGGAAACTTTTAAGTCAGGAATTGGAATTCAATTCCGGTCGGAATTGAATTCCGACCGGAATTGAATTCCAATTCCCATGTTTGGAATGAATAGTAAACAACAGAATGAATCAATTCCCATTTGGAATCAATCGGAATTGAAATCAATATTATATTTTACCATTTTACCTTAAGCAAAATAAAGATGGAAGCAGGTGCAGCAGGTGAATAGTCATTTAAAGTTGGAAGGAATGGAATTCAATTCCTTTCCAAATCAGACCCTTTTGGTCTGATTTATTTTTGTGTGAAGGAATTGGAATTCAATTCCTTTCCAATTCCTTCTTAAAATTTGCTACCAAAGAAGGGAATTGAATTCCAATTCCCTTGGGAATTCCAATTCCCTCCTTTCTAAACAGCCTGGTAATCTTTTGGTATATGAATGCAAGTTGAATTGTTTAATTTTCTTCTTCTCTCCTTTTCCACGAGTATGTAACTCCTTTTCTATATTATTTCTTCCAACAAAGGTGAACTAGAACGTCTGAACAACAGAGTCGATTGGAGATGAGTTGGGTGCCTCATCGACGGGGCCAAATGTAGAGCTGAGTAGGCGGAGTTGAGAGGGGCGTTGGATCAGGAGACCGCCAGTGGCTGCAAGATCAATAGACATCGAACAGGGAGTGGGATTGGCATGCGGTTGCGATGGATCGGAGCCATATCGACGGCGGAGGAACACAGCGGGGGTGCGTAGCAACGAGGGTTGCTTGAAGGCCTGAAGGCATAGACAATGGTGGGATTTGTGGCGGAGGCATTGGCAACGGGGGCCTTGGAAGTCAGAGGCGATGACAGGGGTTCGGAGGCTAACTATAGCTTGGGCGGCCAGAGGTGGCAACGGGGGTTCGGAGGTGGCGACAAGCGGTCTAGAGGCAACGATGGGGGATCGGAGGCCGATTGTAGCTTGGACGGTCCACATGTAATAGTTGGGGCTTGGAGGCCGAGGAGGGAGGGGGTATGGAGGGGCTCGCCGAGGGTGAAGATGGCAGCTGTCGACGATGACAAAGGTGCTTGACGAGTGCGGCAGTAGTGGTGGAGGGAGGAGGCGGAGACGGAGACGGATCCAAGTAAGGGATGTCTTGGGCTATAGCACAACCCTGCTTGGATCCGTCCCTCACCTCCATCGAGTGATCATTGCAGGAAAGGGAAAGAAGAAGAAGCAATATATAGGAGTTTTCTTTCCTCTGAGTTTCTGAAGTTTTTGTTGATTTTGCATCGCGAGCGAGAATACGGAGGGGAAAGAAGAAAACCAATAGGATTTCGCTGGTTGTATCGCGATGGAGAAGAAGAGGAAAGAAAAGTTTTAATTAATTAATTTAGAATAATTTTAATTTATTGATAATTAAGAAAATAATTAAATGTGAATTTGATTTATTAAGAAATTAAGAGGGTAAATTGTAAATGATTTAATAAAAATAAAATTAAATGATTTAAATTGATTAAATTATTTGATTAATTTAAATAATTCTGAGGATTAATTATTTAGGATTATATTAAAATGTTAAATTATTATTTTTTTATAGATTCTAGTTAAAAAAATCGGTAGTAGATTAATCTTTAGGATAATTATACAAAAGGAGTACATTTGTTTTTTTAATGCCTTTAAATTATTTTTATGAATGAATAAATAATTAAATAGATTATATATATATATATATATAATTGATATTAAATATGAGTTATTGAGATTTATAGATTAAAATGCGGAAAAGAGATAAAATGAATATGGTATATTTTTCTTTCATCAATTCTTATCACTTTAGTTGTTTGATATTTAATACGGATTAAAACAAAGATGATTCTCAATTATAGCCTAGTCCCACAGTCCAACTCTAATTTCTAAATCCGTTTCTGTTTCCTTAGCAGAGATGAGTTCAACAGTCCAACCTTAATTTCTAGATCCATTTCTGTTCCTCGGTGGAGATGACAACGGAGGAGCTTGTTCCATGTTTTGATGGCATGAGATCCAACGGTAGCAATGATGGGTGGCGGGAGCGGAGGAGAGGGGGCAGCGTGACCCTGTCAACGGAGACCAGGGCAATGGGAGAGGAGGGAAGCGGCATGAGATTCGATAGTAGCGGCTTCATGAGAGGGGGCGGAATGATTATCTAAAATTAAAAAATCGACACCCAATAATCCGATTACCATATCGCCCAGGCCCCCAACGATAATACCTATGAGATCGATATTTTATATAATATATTATCATACTCGGGCCATGGCCAAAGTTTCGTATAAAAACGCCCCTTTAATTTTAAAATGAATTAAAATACCCAGAAACTAATTTATTCCATTTTGAATCCAAAGCCGCCCCGGTGCAGATGTGGACGGGAACCGGATGATTATGGCTTCGTTAACGTCACCCATAAAATACACCCGGTCCCCAATTGCCTCCGACTTGGGAGCAAGTGTATGGTTAGATAGAAAAGTGGGTAATACGGTGAGGGTAAACGCCCTTCGGTAAATGGACGCTGAACGAAATGACGCACCTCTTAAATTCACGCGTCGTCCCAAAGAAGTTTAACTCGCCGACTCACGGCCGAGAAGCCACGGCGAGTGCTGCTCCGGCGTCGAACGCCTAGACGGCGATCCCATTTTCGTTTATTTGTTTACCGTATTGTGATCGCCATTTACCTTCGCGGCGATGAAGCCGCTCGAGCCCTTGCCGGCGACCTCGTCTCCGTCAACCTCGGCAGTTCCCTCTGCCGGCGCGGCGTTCTTTCACCAGTTTGTGCCCATCAACTTTGCAAGGCCCAGCATTATGCCGCCCTCTCCGTCTGCATCTGCCCTTCGGTTCGATCTCTGTCTCCTGCCTCTGCCCTCTTCCCCGTTCGACCCCTATCGCAGCCCCTTCCCGCCTTTACCACTGCCGGCGCCGGCCGCCGCCTCGTATGGCTTGCCTCAGAGAAAGACTCATCGCCTCTTTTCTTCCCCGCCAGTCTTTGTGGCGTCGATAGTGAAGCCAGAGGCTGAAACGGGGAGCAGCACGGAGGCGATCGCCGACGACGCCGATGATCTCTTCAATGCCTACATGAACTTGAATTGTTTCGACGTGCTCAACGCGTCGGCGGAGGAGAAGCCCGACGATTTGGGCAGCGGCAGGTTAATCCTTCCGAGGAGGATCAAGGAAGGCAACAAGAGCGGCGCCCCAACCGCAAATCACTTCAAGAGCCTTTCCATGGACAGTCTCATAGGAAAGCTTCAGGACACCATGACCAACCACACCTCAAGCTCGGAGTTCAATAGCGCCGAGATGAAGAAGATTCTGGCGAACGAGAAGCTCGCAGAAATGGCAGAAACAGATCCGAAGAGAGTCAAGAGGTGCTTTTCCTTCTCCAAAATTCCAACTTTTGATTCTTCTCAATTTTCAGAAAATCTCAAACGGCTACTGAATCTCCATCAGGATATTGGCGAACAGGCAATCAGCAGCTCGATCGAAGGAGAAGAAGCTGAGGTACATCTCAGAATTGGAGCACAAGGAGCAAGCTTTGCAGACTGAAGCAACTATACTATCTGAGCAATTGAACTCGTTGCAGGTACGAGTTCATATTGACTGATTGTTATGTTGATGATTTCATGGCTTATGAACAACTCTTTGACCAGAGAGGAATAACAGCACTGAAATGTCAGAACAATGAGCTTAGGATTTGTCTTAAAGGCATGGAACAGCAGGCGAAATTAGAGATGGTATTTTCCTTTATTATTTTTTAAAACCTTGTTCATTAGGATAATATTTGAGGCACTCTCCTTGTCATATTCGCAGCCATCAATGAAGCACTAAATGCAGAGGTGCAACTACTGAAAATTGCAGAGAAATCCCTGAGTAATTGCAGCAGCTACAAACAACAGATGAATGTTGAACTTGAGCATGACTCTATGAGTCATTGACTCTCAAAGAGCACTACAAATGCGGATGAATTCTCTAATCTAATCATCTCCATCAGTTGCAATTTCAGCAGCTACAAACAGATGAATGTTGAACTTGAGCATGACTCTGAATGTTGCAATTGCAGATGAATGTTTTTATTCTTCTTCATGCAAATTCAATGAATGCTTTAGCACTAGTTGCTTACATGTTTTGGCACAGGTGTGCAACTCAAATGGCGGAGTTGGTATTTATTTACTTATGCCTCAAGTCTAACCCACGCTTGTCATAGCTCGTGTGAGCTGCCACTCGAGGCCAGCCCGGCTGGAAACCATGCGTTTACATCATCTTGAGAACCAAATCTATTTAGCGAGTCAATCAGCACAAAATGATGAATTTCATAGAGCAAACATTTCAATTTTGAGACCCTAACTTTAAGCAAACACATCTTAAATATATTTTAAACATACAGTTTGGCCACTAGTCATTACCTTTCCTCGAATCAGGGGCTCAACTTAGGAGCTCGTTGAGCCTTCTTGGGATGCTTTATATATTCGATATGCAGCGAAACACATCGTTATGTTGCCAATAACTGTCAATGCTGACTGAAGAGCTACCAATACCTGCAACGAGAAGAAACTGATCAGAGCTCCGGCAAGGCCAGGCTTCCTAATCAGATTGTGTCAAAATATCTAGAAAAAGTTTGAATGACATCTGTGTTGGCATGAATCTCATAATATATTTAGCTTCTATTATCATTAACTGGGCAAGTTGTTTGAAGAAAGTTAGATCTTATGAAATGCTAAACTGAAAAAGTTAGATCATGTCTAACCATACCTCAAGAGACTCTGAGTTATAAAAGAAATGCCAGGTACATGCACAAAATGCTCCTCCAAGAAGTGGAACCTAGATAGCAGACATAAATCAACTCAGAGCTTCTTCAACTTGAAATACCAAATAAATTATATAGTTAAAAGGCTTCTTCACCCAGCTACCAATTCGCATCAAAATGGTACTCCTAATAATCAGCCACATAATTAAGGCCCCTCTATCCACTCTACCAAAATAACCACTTTCAGAATCAAACTATTTCAAACCAAGATTGTTAGCTCACCATTCCCCAGCAGAGACCTTTCCAAGTCTGGAGCCCGGACTTCTCCCCGTATTCCCACACCAATGCCATCGCAGTGACCCTTCCAACAAAAGATATTGCAAATAAATATCAGCAACCAAGATAGAACAAAACGGGATCTGAGGAAAATCATACCATTCGATGACGCTGGAGACGTGGATCGCCCAGGTGGGAAGAGACAGCGCGTTCTCGGGCTCCTGGAGAGAAGCAAGAGCATCGATCGCGGGAGATCCGACCGGCAACGCCTGAGCTGACGCCGCCGCGGCGAGGGCTGCGACTCCTCCAGCCAGCAGTACCGCCACCGCTCCCCGGCGATGGCCTCGTCCAGGAAGAAGAAGCGTCGAGGAAGGAGGAGGCGAGGAGGGACGGCGTGGGAGAGGAAGAAATGGAGGAGAGGAAGAAGGTTTAGAGGAAGCTAAGTAGATCGCTGCGGCCATTGTCGCAGCTGCTCTCTGCTGCTTCGCGAGCCGTTGGTTGCGATATGGGATATGGCCGAAAGGGTAGATTAGTGGGCACATATTTGGGCCACTCTGGCCCAAATTAGAGGACCAAGGTCCATTTGAGAGACCAAAGCTCAGGGCTCATATTTTGTAAACAAATTTTACCAAATTTATCATACAATTAAAAGAATAAAAACAAAATTCGAGATAAGATTATCAAATGTTAATGATAATTCAGTCTAGGAAACATGTAATTTGATTAAATTAGGAAGTAATAGAGACAAGAGCCAGTAGATGTATCACCAATTGAATTACACCTCATAGTAATTAGAAGACTTCAAGCTCACTGCATAGATTCACCCAGCAAGAGGGTTTGCATGAATTGTTACGCGATTGAGCCTGATCTCGGCAAGCGGTCGATCGCCTGGTCCGGTTTGAGTCTGTAAATCAAGAACAGGTGAGTCATCTCAGAAACCTCATCTGTAACTCGGTGTCTTTGTGCTCTCTCACCTTTTCCATAATGTCTAGGACTTCAAAGCCATGAATAACTTTTCCGAAAATAGTGTAGAGTCCATTGAGATGAGGTTGCTTGGCGTAGGTTATGAAGAATTGGCTTCCGTTTGTGTTCGGCCCGCTATTAGCCATCGAGAGAATGCCTCTTGCATTGTGCTATCAACCAAAAGAAGTCAACTCAACGACTAGCAACAAAATGTCTATTTATCGACTAAATGACTCACGCAAGGTGAAAGAATTTTAAGTACCTTGAGCAACTCACGAATTTCGTCGTTGAACTTTTTGCCCCATATGCTCGTTCCACCCTTTCCCGTGCCTGTAGGATCTCCACCTTGGATCATGAAACCCTTGATGTTTCTATGAAATATGGTTCCATCATATTTACCACTAGCACAAAGAGCCAAAAAGTTCTGCATTTAGTAAAAGGCAAATCAGATTCTTTGAATATTAAAGGTTTTGAATGTCCTGACTGCCAATGGCTGATTTATCACAGAGATTAGCAAGATCAAGGAGACTGTTCCTTTTTTTCTTATCTAAGTTAGCCAAAAGAATAGGCTTGGCAGTATTATTGATGGAACATCGACACCAACAGTATTTGTCAACAAAAACTTGCAAAAAAGAAGTTGCATCAAATCTAAGGATTCGTGAAATATTGATGAATAGCAAAAATTTGACAGACCAAAGTTTGTTGGCATGCCGAGTAACACTGATTGCATCAGACGTGTAAAATTAGCTAAGATCAACATCCATTTGTGTTGGTCTCAATTACACAGTACACTGATTGCATCATATACCTCTATGCAAGGCAATAACATAGTACAAACTAACTTGTAATATATGTACTTGGACTTGGATATCATATCCAAGTGCCCAACATGGGCATTTCTAAAACAATTTCCACATGACCAATAGAGGTTTCACGTGTCAAAGCATTGGTATGTGGATACAAAGGGGCTTGAAACTCATTGAAGTGGTGATGAGTCCAAACTAGCTTGCATAATTTAGACAGTACAAGTGATCTGTTGATTCTTTGAAAATTATTGCACAAGTAACCATGACAACGCAACTGTCTGACAAGTACATGCAGCTAATTGCTCGATACATAGGGTTGGAGTACCTTCAACCTGATTTTGGTATTTTTATGAACAGATACTTTCTTTTTAATTTGGTGAGCCTCCTACTTGTTGCATACTAGGGAAGTTAAATCTTTTTTTTTTTTGGGATAGAAGTATGGAGCAAGAGTTGCTCAGGATTATAATTCACTATAAAAGGCAACCAAATGAAGAGATTGCTTTTAACATCATTGCTGTTTGCATTCCTCCTTTAATCTTCAACAAGCAAGTCAACCTAACCTAGAATGGTTCTTGCTCACTATATTGCAATGACTTGATGAATGCCACAAATCAACCTGGGAGACTCTGGATTTCCCCCCAAGAATTTATCAACGGCAATGCAATAAATTAATAGCTTAAAACTCCAACAAAGAGCAACTCATAAGATGATCTAACTGTTGGGTACAGCAACATATTAAGCCCAATAGGTCCGTTTCTGACCTAAGTACCTAATAGAGTTTGTGTTAGGAAGTTTCAATAATTTTCACTATAGTTTTTCATGGTGGCTGCTAGGGCTATAAATTTCTCACCAGTAGAGTGTTTCAAAGCCTAGGAGAGTGCACTCAAACGACTTCTACAGCAAAAGATTTTATTCTGGGAGGCTTCTTCTTTTTTTTTTTTTTTGGTCTCAGATGTGCTAGGAGTAAAACTTTTTTCCTTTTCTCCATCCATGTTAAGAGAAGAATATAGAAGATTAAGAGATCCCTGACACTAGGTGTGAATATCAATTTGTCTAATTTCATCATATTTTTGTTTTCGTGTTGTATAAACCTAGATTCTCCTTATCAATGTACACATAAGTCGAATCACAGTAGATTGGTAGATATTCATTGTATGTTTGAGTCATATAATTAAGGGAGATGAAGATCCCACATGTGAGTTTGTGCTAGAGACTCGAATTTAGTTCTGCAAGTGTTCTTGAGATGGTAGATTCTAAAATGGCGTCATAATTATTGGTATTACAGATAACTTTCATCCCAAACATTCATAGAATCTGGATGAACAACCCAACACAAGCTAATTCTTACCGTGCAAGAACATCGCCATTGTTTCCTTAAAAAGTATTTCTCCTCAAAAGACGAAAATTTGGTTACCCTAAGAACACCTATTGGCAGGAACAATTAGAAACTTTCGCTTGGGAGATCGACATCATCATCAAAACAAAATCAACCATTTCTGAAAAAAAAAAGACACCTCAATCAACGAGATCGCCAGTTTTCGAGGTTTCAAGGAGAAACAATTTCACAAGGCGCTTATACTACAATCTTCTAACAGTTAGCACCGGCAGTTGAAAGGGTTGACGAGGGAGAGGAAGGATGGTTACCTCTGCGGTTTTGGGGACTTCGTCGCAGAAGATCTCGCACTTGATGTCCCCCAGATTGGTATGCAGAGTCACCGACTGCAGTGGCGAAAACAATGAGTGCCAGCATCAATACCGTAGCAAGAGAGGAGACAGAGGGAGGAGGGAGGAGGGAGGAGGGAGGGAGAATCAACTCTGCTACGTACCATGATCGCCTCGTCTTTTCTTCGACCTCTTCGATTCGTCGGCGCCGGAAGAGGAGAGGAGCTCTCGTTGCCGTTGCTACTGCCGCATTTATTGATTTAGCAGACAAAGAAAGCTTCTGGATGACAAATTGGGCCGGGCCAGGTCGATGGGTCGAAACGGCCGGCCCGAACGAAAAATAAAACATAGGACCATCTTTATGATTTTTTTGCACGATCACTGGAATTTTTGTTTATTTTAAGATTTTTACATATTTTGTCAGTAGAATTTAGAGAACAAATTAAAAGGGAAAATTAAGCTGCCTTTAGTCTGAAAAATTATTCAATGTTCATATATTTTATTCAAAGATGAAAAATTGTTCAATAGAGTAATTAATGTTAGATGGATAAAAATTAAATGGAACCACAAGTTTAATAAATCACGCTCCTTTTATAAAAATCGCCTAATAACTAATAAGTGTCTCATTATATTTTTTATTTTGAGAATATTTTTATTTTTAATGGTATTGTAGTAATTATAACTAACTATTACAACATATATACAGTAGCTACCCGTAATTATTATAATATAACAAATATAAATTTTCATTCTAATAAAATTAGTATAGATAAAATAGTATTACATCTTTCAAAATATTTTTTACATCCGGATTAAAATTACTTAAACTCTATCAAAAGTATTTTAACTCGATCAAAATCATTTAAAATTTTATAACATTCACATTATATTAGCCATTATAACATTTGTAACCCAAATTATTTTAACACGATCAAAATCATTATAAAATTTTTATAGCAGTCACGTTATATTAGCTATTATAACATTTGTAACCGTTACCTAAGAAACTGTTGCTCACAATAGTATAATAATATTGTATTAATTATTATGTGTTATAATAACTAGTTAATTATTATAAATTTTTAAAATATTTTAACTTAGGCGTTCAAACAATTCTATACATAATAATATTTTATATATAATAATTTTGACTAGAGTAAAATGTTATATTTTATCAAGTCTTAATTATTATAATAATATTAAAAGTAAAATATTTCCTGAATAAAAATATAATGTGCCGTCCATTTGATAATTAAAAAAATGTTAATTTGAAGATTCATTAAATATGAGATGCCCTTTTCATTTTTTACAAACCTAATTAACCTAATTGAATAAGAACATATACTTTTATCATAATAATAACAACAACAACAACAATAATAACAATTCCATCCATTAATCATGATCAATTCCAAACTCAAATAAATATTATATATATAAAAATAAATATTATTGCAGAAAATTCATAGATACAACAGACGTTTCTACTATACTTTCAATCCTTTTGTTCAACCGAAAAATAAATAATAAAAAATGAAAATTTATTTTGATATTCAAGCTGCTGCTGAAAACTAAAAGACATTCCTACACCACAGCTATAAGAATCAAACATCTACCCAATCATACACAAGACTGATGTCGACTCTAACGCCATCATTGAGGCCTTGCACTCCTGAGACAACTTCCCTAACAAATTTGAATGAATTGGATAGAAAATATCAAACAAAACGGTGAACAAACAAGCGAGGATCGGAGGTGACGACCGACACAAACAGCCACCTTCAGTACATGGTGTTGTAGGTGAGAAGAGTGGCAATGATGGAGCCTACACAGATTAGAAGAGAAGGGAGCAAGGTGACATTTAGGAGTCGGCTTTCGCCTAGGTAGCCTGCTAGTGTGATCGTGCCATCAGCTACGACTCGAGCCAATGTCCCTGCTTCTGTCGATAGAAGGCCGCCGTTGTAAGTCCCCCGAGCGAGGCGAGATGACATGACTTGTGAAAGGAGGTTTAAATTAACACCTGAAAAGATTGCATTTGTTTTTAAAGTTTGAAGAAACCAAAGTTAGCTTCAGGCTATTGCTAATAAACCACATGTAATAAACATTCTAAATTTCATGTCAAATAATGTCAAAGCAATAAAGATTAACAATTGATATTGCGAAATTATGGATTATTTTGGAGAGGTTTTGAAGGTTCAAATAATAGACTACAAAGTAAGTTAAAAAAGATTACCACTAATATAATATGGCATATTGTATAATACATAGTTTAAGTTAATATTGATTCCTAAAAAATTAAAAACATTCATATTTTACATAATTTACAACTTGCAATTTATTTCATTACATTAACAATTGGATAAAATAACTAACAAAAGATTTTGTAGTTAAATGCTTTTAAGATAGAAAATCATTATTAGTTTCGCTCTTATTGTCATTTTATCTAATGCCTCGGCCCATCTTGGCTATCCTCATGCCTCTATGCGATGGAATTTTCTCCTATATCATTGTCGACTTTAGTATTCTTTCCAAACTTTATGTTCTTATAGTACAACAAAAAAATCCAACCATTATTTCTTCCTTTATAGTGATTTCAATCTTAATATATTGGTTTAAATTTAATTTTTTTCCAAATCAGAATCAGATTTAAATTTAATTGGTTAAATTTACCATTCAATATGTTTTCCTTTTATTTTAAGGACCATGTATCAAATTATATTGAATAGAACTATTTTTTTTTCTATTGATATGCAAGTCATATCCTTTTATATATGTATACTAATGTTGTGTGATATGAATCCTAAATCGAAACAATTCAAACTAGAAGATCGAATCTCACAATTATGAATTGTGGAATACTTAAACATAAGTAATTACCTTCAAGAACTTCAGCTGCCACAAATGTAATCAATGCCGAGCTCACATATTGTGGCACTGTATATGTACCAGTGACTTTGAAGCTTAGTAGTATTCCTAACAGCACCAATATTTCAGATCCCTAACAAGATTTGCCTGCATAAAGAAGAAAAAGGTAAAATGAATTCATTCGACGTTGCTACAAAAACAACAAACAATAACAAGAAGGCAAAACTAGTAATTTTGAAGTATTTTTAAGTTAAGAGAGCATCTTGTGTCAGACTCAAGTCGATAGGGGCACTAGGAAATAATCTTAGGAAGCAAGCTGTTAAAGGATGAATTATTTTTCGACATATCAAAAGGCCAAAGCCGTCAAACATAAAAAGAACATATCAAATGATACTCAGACAGAGAACATAAGATAGCAATTTTCACACAAATTGAGCAATAAATAACCTGGTCGGTAATAAAAGTCCTACACCAAGAACAATACTTTTCCAAAGAAAAACAAAATATATTTAATGGAAGAATCAGAAAATGCAGACTAACTAACATAACAATTGATACAAACATAACTTCTGATGCACTTGCCAAGTAAGAACCATACTAGTGCATAAATACGAGAAAGCTAAATAACAAAACACACCTGTCTTCGAACATATTGCTAATGTAAGTCCCCACAACGGCATTAACTGGAAGAACAGTAAGTCCCAGGACTGCCAGAAATATCGCCACTGGCCCCGTCGACCATCTAAAGTAATAACCAGTAACCACACTTGACTCTGACAGTAATATTTCCATTGCATACTTGAGCATGAAATATATCAGCAGCTGGACCTATAACACAGTTGGAAGTTGTTTCACTAAATCAGAAATTTGGATAATTTGCACAACCGTAGTACTTAACGAAAGAAAAGCAAATAATTGGAAATTGCCTCATTCTGATTCATATGTCAAAGCATAATGTTTTAGATTCAAGACATTGTCTATAGGAATAGTACATGGCAAAAAGAAACAATCTTGTGATTGCAGAAGGAACAGAGCATTTAATTCATCCTCGAGCAGACTGCCTAAGCCCCATTTTGCCTTGGCCAAACTCAATTTCTCCTCATCCGGCTACTTGCTGTATTGTAGTTCATGCCTACTCAATAAATTTGGCAAACTACTTTTATCTATAGTGAACCAATCGTGACTATAAGCACTGTAATAGTGCTATAGATTATGGTTTTAAAAAGGGTATCCTAAATACTTTACATATGAATAGGTAACAATTTCAAGAATTGTCTTTAACATTGATTAGAATGACTGAAAGCTTTACCTTTACTGATGGAGTAAGCAATCTATAAGCTGAAGCCATTGAAGTTGCTGGTTTGTGAGATTCTTTTGGCCTGTCTTTGCTAGCATTGCAGTCTTCATCTCTGTCATCATTTTGCTTCGGCTCAGAACCTTTTAACAAAGGTTGCTCAAGACCACTTTCTAATGCTTCAGCATCCACATGTCCTGGTTTTCAAATTTTCAAAAGATAAAAAATATAGGATATTTTTGCGATAAATGTAACCTGTAATTAACAGCCAAAAAATACATGCATGTTCTGGAAAATTAAGATAATTTTAGTGTATAGCATACCGGCATCATCTGGAGATGAATTTTTCACTTCAGTATCGCGAACAGGCTCCTTGAATGAAATCCACAACCAAATCAAGTATGCTAACCAGGCAAATGCCATAACCCAACCAGGTAAAGTATCTTGATTAATTGATAGCCGATATAACTTGAAATTAGTTTGAAGCAAGCCCGCAAGAGCAGGACCACATGCCATTCCAAGAGCACTAGCACTGACAAAACCTGCAGAAGCTTTCATGCGGATTGTATTTGGAACACAATCGCTGATGTATCGACGATTAACAGCCCTCGCAGACCCCATCCTGTGTTTGAGGGCATTAGAAACAGAAAATGTAACTACCAGAGTATATAAAAATGCATAACATAAATATAATTCAGAAAGTAAAAAACAAAATAAGACCGAAAGATTGTATGTGATTCAGCAAAGATGCTTATACCAACGTCCAAGGGAGAGAAATATACTTCATCTCTCAATAGTACACTATATCGCTATGATTGATCCGACGCATTATGAGATAGTTTACCCTCCTTTTGCAGTGCAACATGATTTATGTGACATTTCAGCTCCAGTATTAGGACATGCCATAATTGAGACCAACTCTCAGTTTCACTAGACCAAGTTATCTGAAGATCATTCCAAATTGGGTATGCACCAGTTTTGGATGAGCACTAGGTTCAGCATTATTTTATCTTAAACATTTGACCTTAAACCTGTGGAGAGTGCATCAATCCGACTCCACTCCAACAAACAAGAAATACAAGAGATGCAATTTGGAACATAAATCCTAAGTCTCTTTAAATGTATGAATTTTAAACAAGTTAAATTATGATCACTCTCAAAGAAAGTAGACTTTCACAAATTCCATTGAATTCTAAATATTGTTTAATGCTTCACATGTGCATATGGACACAACAACAACTTAGCATTAGCACAATAGTTTAATGGATTATTTGTCATAGTTTAATGTTCCTTGACAACCGAACACAACCCTCCTCCTTTATCCGGGCTTGGGACCGGGAAGGACAGGGTAATTCGTCATGGGTGGAGTTTCACATGTCTGTATGGAGATTCTATATATTGAAAAGTTGAGAATCTATTAGAGTAGAAGGTTATAGGAGCAGATTGCATGCAGAAGGAGGCCAGAGAAAATATAGTGAAAGTAAAACGTACAAGATGCCAAAAATACTCAAATTTATAACCCAGGCCAAAGTTAAAACACGTGGTTAGATCAACAGTGGCAGGATCACTTTCTCCAAGGAGTCTAGCTTAGACAGCCTATGCTCATTCCATTCTAATACTAGAAAGTGATTGTGGACCCGTAGTAGTTTGGACTTTTAATATCACAAGTTTCTTAGTTAGTTTGCTTGCTTGTTTGCTTACAAAAAAAGTCTAAAAACATAAAATAATATATGAACTTCACATCAGTATTCCATAATCAAAGTTACTGAACGTTACTGGTACCAAGGAAGAACTAGAAACAAAAGAAACTTTATGGTAAATGAAAAAAAAACAAGATAAGGCAAATTCAATATAATATTGTCTGACACAACTTTCTATATTGGTTTTAGAAATTGAATCAAATATCAATCATCAATGCCCATTCTCTAAGGCAGGACTTTGTTAAATGATGACAGAAATTCAATAATTAATCACAAATAACACCTAGCAAACCACAGAAGGGAGTAAGTTACTAGAATGGTGAAGTGGTAAGTATTGAATCCACAGAATAGTCACAAAAGTGAAATAGAACAAACAATTTCACTTACCCACACAAAAGTCGACCTATGAGAAGAATTGCCAAGGAGTCAAGATCATAGGCCAATGCATAGAGAACGTTGCCCAAAAAGAGTACGATGCTGCTAAATACCAGAGGTCTGAAGTATGACTTGTTAGACCATGCACTAAAATAAACTGAAGAGAACACTTGTGCTACAGCCATAGAGCCAATAATGATCCCACAAACTGTTGCGGCAGCTCCAAGGCTCATCGAGTAATCATCAGCAGTTGGCACAATGATATAAGTGTTGACCATATAAAGAAAAGTATTCACCAAGTTCAAAAGAAGTGACACAAAATGATATCTTCTCTCATCAACTTGTTCCTCTGCTTCTTGGATAAGTGCATGCTGTCCCAAGAATTTCAGGAAATTTGTAGAGCGAGTCAATTTTTCCACCGATTCTTGTATCAAGCAAATGACAGGGTCGTGCACCTGATGCCAGAATGTTTTTTTAAATAAAGGTCTAAAAATATAAAATATTGATAAGATAGTTTATTACAATAATATATAGACACACATATATATATGGCTGAAACAAAATTGGTGTTGCATTAACACTCAAGTAACAAAAATATATCGTACCACCATAGCTGTCGAGGGCTGATCATAAAGAGAGAGATAGCTTCCTTGATGTTCTTGAAGCTCGACAAGATTGCGAGACAAGGCTCCTACAACAGCTGCTATACCCTATTTATTCAAATATGTAGCCTTTTAACTAATTACCATGAGCAGAAGGAAGATACCAAAGATTTGAAAAGGATGATTGGAAGGACAGTGTTGAAAAAAGGCAGACATATTACCACATGCTTAAATACTTGTTGTATCTGTGAATAAGGATGATTTGATCTAGTACTTAGATAGTAATCAGTGAACTTGTAGCCAAATCGTTTATCAAATTTCTTCAGAATTTTACGAATCCCAGTAGCATTCATATCTACAAATCTGAGAAGCTTTAAAAGATCGTGTCCAACTTCAATATATGCTTCTCGCAGATTAGATAGCTTAGATATCTCTGGATGCTCAAGAAGTATAGTACGCTCCTCTCCCAACTCTTGAAGCCTGTGTGCAATAATCCCTTGTTGCTCCAGAAAGAAGAGTACAGTCTTCTCAATCTAGACAAAAATAATGAAGAGTCTAATAAACTAATCAGGATAGTAAACAAAATGTTCTCACAGAACAAATGGAAATAGGAAAAAACAATTGTAAAGAGAACCAGGGAATAGGTTCACAGCCATGATTAATTAGAAAAGAAAAAAAAAATTCTACTTCCTCCAAATCAATGTGCTCATAGAGGGAAAATAGTTGATGAATACTACCTTATACTATGAAGTTAGCATGATAGAATAACACCACCACCAACAACAACAATTGATAACCAAAATATAGAATAGGCTTCTAAGTTTCGTATACTGGAGTTTGAAGCTGTCAGAAGTTCAAACTTCAAAAGTACAGGAAACCATAAACCATTAAATGAGTGAAATTGCTCATAATTGACTAAGTAATTGATTGAATCTATCTTTATATTCTGAAGTTTGAAAGAGCTTACTGGACACTAGACGACAGCTACTTTTAAACAATCTTAACCGCAACTAACCCTACAAAAGTGCCAATCCCCCTCTTCTCTTATATTCTGCTTATTTCTCTCATCTTTCAAGTTGCAGTTTAACACTGTAATGATAGCTCAAGCATTCATAAACTCTCCTACAAATCCAGGCATTACAATATCTTTTTGAATACTGGGAGAATTGTATATGCCATTTAACTGTAATAACATATCAGCACCTTGCCATTTTTCTTTATGCATTCCTGACCAGACTCAGGACTTTGAATTTCACTCAAGAAAGTTTCTATTGGTACATCCATACATCATAAAACACAAGGCAAACTAAAAGAATTCCTATATGCTATCATTTGTTGATTAGTGGAATTTCAGTGGCAATTCATGACTTTGTCAAAACTATGTAATGTCTTGGAAAACAAAATAGAAATATATAAATATCCCCAGAGATGAGGAAACAAGTGTTGATCCATCCATGCAGCTCATACTGGACTGACCTAGCCCATAATGCAGGATGAATATAAAATCAGTAAACGAGGGGCTTCCTCCCTTCTCCACTGGTTTTAGAGCTTTTAGCTTTCTCGTCATCCCCTATCTTCTCTCAACTACTGACCATTTTAAACAATGATAAAAATGCATGGGAGCTAACTAGCCAATTGCAGCATCATTGGCAGGACTGGAGGGCACACCTCAAGAGGGGGCCTTGAGGTTTAACAAATACCAACTTGAACTCCGCACATCATTTTGTACCAAAGACCCACCACCATTCAATATACAGCAGATAACAAGGGTATTAGGAAAGCCTTGCTTGACGATAGGCATAACGAAAATCAACTTCAAGAAATTTAAGAAAAAAATTTCTGATTGCAAAATTAAAACTAAATTTAAAACCATATTAAGGTTCTACTATGCGCTAAAAATTTAAAACTAAATTTTAGCCCACATAAAAGTAATAAATTCCAGAAATTATGCTCCAAACTTAAGGTTCAAAATAATCTTCCCAAATATCAGCTAGAGACGGAAAATCTGATAAAATCCATACTTGGTCATCTAGCATTCTAGAAAATTCTTTCAGAACACGACGACGATCTTTTGCTCCTTCTTCCATTTGTTGTACATACTGTTTGACTTGCTTCTTCATCAATTTATAGTTGATATAATATCTGGAAAGGTCATAAATGAAAATTTGCTAGTCAAACTATATATAACAAAAAAGGTACAGCCAGTGTAAAAGGTTAACCTACAAGCTTAGCCTCAGAATATAATCTTAGAAGATCTAGCTAATACGATAAAACCAGACATAAAAACTGTAAATTATTAACTAGAGGTATAGATGATAGTGATTCCATCAAACTGTCAGTAATTATCTAGAAAATGAGTAGCCTAAACATGAGATACAAGAATCGAATTTTCTGTATATGCATCAAATATCTTACCCTGTAGGAAACTGAAATCTTAACCCCAATTAGAAAGGAATTAAGTATAGAAAAATTTAATTCTCTTCTTATGCATCAAATAGTGTGCCCTCTAGGAATCTGAAAATTTTATCTCGCATAAAAAGGAATAAACAAAAGCAGAAAAACATAATATTGAATAGTAAGGTCTGAGAACGAAAAAAATATGTTATAGGTCACCAATAATAGAAGGGAAAAAACTACGATTAAGAAATTTGGAAAAAAAAATTCAAGGATCCCAGAACAAGAACATTAGAACCACCATTCAAAATGCATTGAGATTTTTGCAGTGAAATGTATCATGTGAGAAAGGCAGTGCATATGTTTCCACGGTTTTGTTATTCCTAGTCATTGTTTTGTTGTCCAAGCCAAAATTCAATGAATCCAAGAACCCAGTACATTCAAGTTTTTTCATCAATTTTTTTGAGCAAGGTTCACCTTTCCTCTTTATGTTGAATATCAGAGATTACTTTAAAATATCAAGAAGTATGCAAAATGCTACTAAATTCATATGAAAGAAAACAGATACGAGAAATCCAATATGAATACTTCCTTTACCTTTGAATTAACCTATTTGATAATGACCTTTTGAAACTAAAGTATTCAAGTCCAGGATTAGTAAGATAAATAATGCAGTGTAACTACTCAATGACACCAACTAACCAATGTGGACTTCCTAAATAAATAAAAATGACAGCTAAAAAGTTACAGGGCTGTGTCCTGGATTGCAGAGCATGGACACGGTATAAACAGGCAAATTTTAACATTGGGCAAATTTGTATTTACATGCAAGATCTTGCAACATAAGACAACAATGTAGGATGGAATGTAAATAATCAATTAGCATTTACAGCATCTAACTCCACAAAGAAGCAACGAAACTAAAATGCAGTTTAGCAAAGAATGCATACTTCTCCCATTCTTGAACTTGATTAGCCATCAATTTCTTCCCAAAGTTAACCATTCTGGCAAATTGAATCTGTTGCATGAGATGAGAAGGAGAATTAGGAAAAGATAAAATCTCTCCAAGTTAAAATAAAAAAGGACGAAACCAACTAAGAATATTGAAACAAGTCGAGAATGAACGATCCTTCTATATAAGCATTAGTTGTAAAATAAACCCATTTGTGGCCGGAAATTCTTCATTTACACTTTGACTTCAGACTAAGCTTCAGACAAAATAGCTGCTTTCTTCAAAGAATTAGATTTCTTTTGGAAAAGCAAGAACATCGAAATGTCAAAAGTGGTCCCTTTACGAGTATTTAGCGCATTGAAATCACAAATCCAAGAAACAAACGAAGTCACAGGAGCTCGAAGTTTAAAACACGAAAGCAACTAAATATGATCCCAATAATGAAGGCTGGGTACAGAAGCGGAAAGGATCCTTCAGGATTTACTTAATATTTAATTTTCTGCTACGCAATACTCCTTAATTTATTTGGTAATTTAATAATATTTGCTCTTATCATAAGCAACAAGTTAGGGCCCATATTCCCGGGGAAAATCATTGATTAACAAGATGCCTAGAGAGGAGCACATGCACCGTAGCGCAATTATTAACTCTACAGTGGTTCCTCTCGATCAGAATTTAATAGCTTTATGATCTTAATTACAGGTGCCAGGAACAAACAGTAAAGAATTCCAACTTCATATCACCTTGAGTTCAGCTTTCTTCTCCCGTTCCAAAAAGACAAGTTTTTCTAATATTCCAAATCAAATCAAACCTTTTCAATCATTAGAAAAATGGAGGAATCAGGAATGCAATAGCACATATTCGCGGTTCAAAAAGGCGACTCTTTTCTCCACACATTTACTGTTCCCCATCGAAGGCGAAGCAAAGGCGCTGATTTCGCAAGACCAAAAGACCACATTTTCTAAAAACTCTCGGCGAAAAAAAAAACAAAACAAAAAAAAAACAGAACAACAAAAAGAAAGATGCAATCATTGTCCATTTCTTAAGAGACTGCTACACCCGATCGAGAACGAAGGAAAAATACCAAATAGCAGCAACGAATCCGATGAGCAACCGATCAAGCAGTAGAAGAGAGAAGGAAGAAGAGGAGATCGCGAGAAGGAGAGGAATTGGGTCAACACAAAGGCGGTGGGAATAGACGGGTCGAGGGATTTCTTGTCTGTGGTCCAGCTGTGTATTTATGGAGATCGTTAATGATTTATGATTCAGAAAAAACACTTTAACCCCGATAAATATAATATTATCTCTTTAGGGTCTCGTGTTTAATCAAAATACGCCTCCAATTTTCCTTTTTTACAGTGATAAGTACCCAGTCAACTCAATGAATAGAGAAGTAAACTCATTTATAAGATCTCAAATAAAATTAAATTTAATTGAAAATTTTAGACGGAGTAATTGTCGCTGAAATATCGATGATTAAAATATTCATGTGCCGAGTTGATTGCTTCTCAGATTAATTGGAGTCAAAAATAAATTAGACATGTGAATTATAATAAAATAATAAAAAATACTTATTATAAATTGATTTCAAATTTTACTTCAAAACATTTAGGATGGTGTCAATAATATGCTTAATAATACGAGTGTTAATTATATGCTTAATTGTTGTAATATAAATTTATTAAAAAACTTGAGTGTTAATTCACAAAGGATAAATTTTAGTATTTATTTACAAAATTTAGGAGAAAATAAAATTCTTAGTGGCTATAAAGTATAAACTGAGCTAATCATAGAATAGAATACTATTGGCGGTCATTATGATAGAAGGTTTGCATTGCATCATACCATAAATAATATATTAATTATTATAAATTTAAATATTTTAAATAAAAGCCATAACATCTTGCCAAAAGTCAACCATACTTATGGAAATAATTTAAAGGTGATATTTAAAACTATTGAAATAATAACGTCAAAATCTCACCTTATATTTACAACTACTGAAAATCAACTAGATAATATTTATACTATATTTTTTAATTTCAATAATATATAAAATTTGATGCATATGAAAGCAAACGATCTATAATAAAATAAAAAAAATCTTGGAAATATTTTATCTTAATATAGTAATCTTTTATGAAAAGATGAAATATTTAATGAGATATTTTGATCTCCATTAAAAATTAATTTCAACATTTATTAGAATAAATACGTATAGATATTAAAATTTGATACATATTATAATATTATAATAAAAGATAATTATATTGATCCCAAACACCCTTTATCATTCGTCCTCGGTTAGGTAAAAGAAGCTAAATTATGAGATTAATTTATAATTGACAGTTAAGTAACTAAAAGATAAGAGGATTTTTTTTTCAAAATATAAGTTGTTAACAATTAATCCCTATCCTTTGAGACTAAACCTGTGTTGCCTTTCATTAACTGGACACATGGAATCCAAATTTAATACATATAACTGTTCAGAAAAAATAATTAATTAAGTTAGATAACGTCAAATCTGAGATGATCAATCTAGCCTCATTAAAAATTTTCATTGACGCTAAGATAAATAAAAAATATTCATGAAAGATAATTTAAAAGTTTAATATCCCATGATTTTGTGTCTTATTCGAAAAAAAAATTCCTTTGCTTAGAGGGGGAGGATGTCTAATTTTCTAATCCTGATATATCTTATATTAAATACATTGACATATTTTTATAAAATATTTTTTTATCAAGCAGCAGAAGATAATTTGATGGTAAAAATCTCTTTTGAAAGATGAATGTTAGAAGGCAATGTCTGAGAATTTTTCATCAGTAAGGAGATAATTGAATATTTGCTATGAGTTATCAAATCATAATGAATGTTACTATGCAACATTAATGGAGCATAGCAAGCAAAAAAAAAAAAAAAAAAAATACTACTCGAAAAATTTAAAAAAAACATATATGTTGAGAGGTTGAATCGAAATAATAAAAACAGAGATCAGTGCGCAATTAGCGACGTCGACATGACCCGAAGCAACTCAAGCGTTACCATCCGATCCAGCCGTGGGGCACATTAATGGAGCATAGCGATCGGCATAACGTTGAAAATTTATTTAATTAAAATTTTATATTTTAATTTATTTTTTTAAAAATATGTATCTTTTTAAATTTGATAATTTTTTATTAAAATTTTAATTTTGTATTAAGATATGATTTTTTTTATAATTATATATTTATTTTTGAAATTATATTTTAAAATTTATGATTTTATCTTTTAAATTTTTTAAATTTGAAAGATAAAAAATTAAAATTAAATTTGAAATTATTTTTAATGTGAAAAAAACACATTAATATAATTTAATTTTATATTTTATCAAATCAATTAAGAATTGATTAGTAAGAAGCTCAGATTTTTAATTAAATAGTAAAATTATTTATTTTTTAAATATTTAAATAAATTTACTAAATATAAAATCTGTTCATTCGACCGCTTAAGTAGGTTCGATATTATTAATTTGACAATCCTAATTTTATAAAATACACAACACATTCCCTTATAGTCTATACTGTCTCGAACTCTTTGCATAAGTCTTATATAATTTTTTAAAATTTATTATTCTCAATTTATACTATCTCATTTAACATTTAATCAGGTGAACATAAATATATTAAAAAGATTTTTAAAATATATATTTAAAATTTTTCTTCAATAAATTTCAATTAAAATCATGAATCTAAACATTTCAAATTATTTAAACTAAATCAATAATATACTTCTAAAATATTCCTTAATGACATGGATGCAATAATATAAATTGAGAATAGTAAATCTTTAAATTTATCAAGTTTAAAAAATTTATCATAAATTTATGGTAAGATTTAGGACAATGATGCTTATTAATATAATCAGCATCACTAATTCTTAGGATTTTCTTGGTTTAAAAATATCAAACTTTTAAATTTTCAAATGATATAAATTTATTAGTCAATTTGAAAATTATAAATCATTTCAAATTAAAATCAATATATTCCTGAAATTTTTTTAATATATCCATATCCTTAGATTTGAATTTGATAATATAAATTTAGAATCATGAATTTTTGAAAACTTACAAAGTAGAAAATTTATCACAAATTTATTATAATTATAAGACCTAGTAATATTCAGTAATGAACATCACCAATAATTCCTAAGACTTTTCTAATTCAAAAAATTTTAAAATTTCAAATGGCGTAAAATTTTAAAATTTGAAACTGACACAGATCTGAATGCGATCACATAAATTGAGAGAAGTTATGAAAAATTATAAAGGTTTACGCAACAACTCAGAGACACACGTTACGCAAAAGAAAAGATATAATGAGAATGTACTACTTGTTTCAAGAATTATGAAAGTTATAACTGAAACCTAATTAGACGGTTCAATAAAATGTTGAATTTGATTTGATGCAACGCATCATACATATCTGTCCCCTTTGAGATGTGGAGAGCGAGTGTTTACCTGAAGGAAGGAAATATACTTTTCCAAGAAATAAAAGTTACTAATTTTTCTTTCACAAAAAAGTAGGTTCGTTATCGCTCCCCTAAAGTCGGCCCCATCGATATAGAAGGAGTTGATGCAGATATATAGACAATAAATGTATGGTAGAATCGAAAATATAGGTCATTATTTTTGGGAATCGATTCGTGACCATTATACCAAAAACACTATGTGCTCACCATCTATGATATGTCCCGGAAGCACTAATTTTTCTTCCACAAATTATATTACTGTGTTTTTGAAAGGACACTATCTTATAGGTGATCAAAAACATCTATGGATAAATATTCACCACAACGATTCAATGGAAGCTTTTATATATGTTTTTTTTTCTATTATGTTTTTCTGCATCAAATTTATATTCTTTGTAAACCAAACCGCGCGCTCCTCTCTCTCTCTCTCTGCGATTTTGAAGACAATTCACGCGGGCTCAGGTGCACGAGCGCCTCCTCTAGCGGCTCTGGCCGCCGGCGACTCTAAAACGTCGGCGATAGATCCCGCACAACCTCCCCTCCCTCCCACCACGTCTTTATTCCCTCCTCTGGCCGCCTCCCACGCCGCTCCTTGCCAAATCCCAGCCATCAGGGGTGCACCGTCAGGGACAGGAGGGTCGCCGGGGACGTCAACGATCGCGAGCGCATCCCTTGCGATGGCACCAAACCAATTTTTTTTTTTTTTTTTACCAGTTTTTTTTTTTTTTTTTTTTTTTTTTTATTCTTATGTTAATGATTGACCGAACCGATACGACAATAAATCGTAATGCCAGCAAGCGCTGTTTAAGCCCCCGTATCTCCCCGTGCATCCAAGAAAAGCTTTGATGATGTGGGCACTGCTTTTAAGACGATTACCATCTATAATAACAAGCCTTGAATTTTTTATTCTGAGGAAGAGATCTCAGGTATTGCGATTCCCTATCAATACTCCTTAATTGAAAAATTTTCTGGATGGTGCCCTAACCAAGCAATCATTTTGCAAGCTTTTGGTAATCTTGGCCTCTCTAGCTTTTACAACATTCAATTCTTACGTTCTGGGTATATTTTCATTCATCTTACTTCAAACGAAGACATGGCACGTGTTTGGGGTCGAGGGGTATGGTTTATTGGAGGTGTGCCATTGAGAATCTTCAAGTGGTCACCGCATTTCTCATACAATGCAGAATCATCAGTGGTTCCAATCTGGATCCAATTATCAGACCTACCAATACATATGTTCAATAAGCATAGCCTTTTTTCGGTGGCAGAATTGTTGGAAAGCCGATTAAGATAGATGAAGGTACAACAGATGGATCTAGACTGTCGGTAGCTCGTATTTGTGTGGAAATCGACCTGCTAAAACTCAAAGTGGAGGATTTTTGGATTGGCATTAGGGAAGAGAAGCGATTACAGAAAGTGGTCTATGAAAAACAGCCAAAATATTGTGTTGATTGCAAACATTTGGGACACTCAATAGAGGAATGCTATGTTAACGGCAACAGACCAAAACCAGTGTGGAATTCCGTCAGAAAGACCATTAACCCTGTGGATGAAGACTTGAGGCTGTATCTAAATAGAAAAAGAGGAAAAGAAATGGCACTGGCACATGTTGGCACGCAAGTAGAAGAGATGGGTTCGAAACAGACAGAAAGACAACAATGGGTACAAAAGAAGAATGCTGCAGGGGACTTTAGTTATGAGAATAATGTGAATGGAGAGTTTGATAATCAATTTCAGTCGCTGGCTGATTTGGAAGAGGGGGTCAAGATGATATTGAGTTTGTTGAAGAACTTGATGGAAATGGCAAAGGTTCTGAGGAAGATCATAGAGAGGCTCCAAGGGTGACACAAAATGTATCAAGAGCCGAGGCACAAAAAAGAAGTGAAAAGGGGAAGTCTTTGGCTGTCACAAATTCAGAGCAATATGGGCTTGTAGGAAATCGGAATGGGCAGGGGAAAAAACAAAAAGAGGGCACTGGAATATCAGAAGACAATGATAAAGGCGCTGAGGAAGAACATACAAGGGTTACAAGGCCTAAGCCACATGTGACACCATCTGAAATACAAACAAGGAGTGGAAAGGGTAAATCTGTAGCTGTTCTACTTCAGGGAAGAACGTGAGTGTATCAAATTTAAAGGTGTAAGCAAAAATCATCCAGTGATGATTGGCATGACCCAAAGTGGAGAGGTAGGCAATGGAGCAGATGATCAACAACAAGCTGTGCAATCTGAAGAGGAAGTATATGCAGCCGGAAATCCAATGGAAGAGGAAAATCCTTTAACAGTTGAAACATACCACACTGGGCCACCCAATGGATCCCCACAGGTAGGTGCAGTGGCTCTGCAAGTGGGCACTCAGATGAAGCACTTACAAGTACTGACACAATGGAGGCTCTGGAAAATTATTCAATTCCGGTGGAACAACCTGCATTGTGCAGGATAAATAAGACTCCAGTAGATTCTGATCAAGAGGAAGATGACAGCCTTTAGGAAGAGCGGGAGGAATCTAATGATGCTGATTTTTCAAAGCCCTTTGAGGAAGAAGAGGAATCGGACAATAGGGAGGGTGTACAACTGCAAAGAACATCCTCCTATAACTCAGCAGCAAGCCCAAGTAAGCGAAAGAGACAAGGTGCTATAAGTGTGAAATGGTGAACCAACGAATTACTAGAAGCAAGGCAGTGGGGAGAGGACAAGGGATTTCCAAAGTAGCAGGAACTTCGAAAGCAATTGAGGAGTCAAATAACTCATATGTTAAGGAGTCTATGCAAGTGCCAGGGAGCTTAGCAATACCAACAAATTCTAGAAAAGGCACAAAACAACACAATAATATGAATGTGCCAGATGGAGAGCAAAGGGTGATCAGGAGTAAATCCGAAGCACAAAGGGCTACTACCTCTTCTCACTATAATGTTAGGTATTATATGGAATGTAAGAGGATGGGAAATGCTGCATCATTGCGGAGAGTACATTTTCTAAAGAAATTTCATCATATGAATTTTTGGGCATTCTTGAACCGTTTATTAAACTAGATGAAGGTTTTATTACCAGGTGTTTGGGTTTTGAAACTGCTATCTCTAATTGTTTTGGGAAAATTTGGTTTCTATTCGATGCTAATATAGAGTGTAAAGTATTATTTGATCATGAGCAGTTCATTCATATGGAAATCAGTTCTCACATCTTCCCTATCAAAATGATAATAATTGTGGTGTATGCAAAGTGCACGCAATGGAGAGAGTTGCCCTTTGGGAGAAGCTGTTAGAAATCAGACCAGTAGGCAATGAATATTGGCTGATTGGAGGAGATTTTAATGTTGTTTCCAGCCCAAGTGAACACTCCAAAGGCGTCCTCTCAAGCTAGGACCAGTACAAGATTTAATGAGTTTTTGATGCTAGCTAGCCTGTTAGATGCTGGGTTTGTAGGTGACAGATTTACATGGACGAATAATAAAATCTGGAAGCGTTTGGACAGGATCCTTATATCACCTTCCTGGAATGAACATGATTTTTCAATTCGTGTAGAACACTTAAGCAGGGCTACCTCTGTCATTGCCCTTTACTTATTACCTTTCCTGAGTTTCCAAAGCCTGCTGCCTCATTTCGATTCCAGAACATGTGGATCAAGCACCATAATTTTTTAAAACTGTTACACTGAATTGGAGGCTGCCGATTGCTGGAAATGGTCTTAAAAAATTACAGTTCAAGTTGAAGAGACTTAAAGAGCATTTGAAGTGGTGGAATTGGGAAGTTTTTGGAGACATTCATGACAATATCATGAGAGCAGAGGAATGCTTTGCGGCAGTAGAGGAGTTTTGATTTGGATCTTCAGAAGCTAATAAAATAAATAGAGCTCAAAAACAGGCCCAGCTTTTTCACGTTTTGAACATGGAAGAGACCTTTTGGAAACAAAGGGCTGCGGTGAAGTCAGTGGTTGAAGGTGAAAGAACATTAAGTTCTTCCATGGTTGGCGCAAAAAAGAAGATAGCCAATAGAATTTTTCGAATATAGGAGGAAGGTGTTTATTTGGACAAGTCGGATCACATTTATGCCTCAAGTGCTGTCTACTTTGAGAAGCTGCTAACTGGACAGGACTACAACTGTGAAGCTGTTAACTTCGATCATATTCCTGCGCTACTCATCGCAGGTGACAATACTGCCCTTTCTGCACTACTGAATATGGAGGAAATAAAGCAAGTTATATGGGAAATGCCCACGGATAGTGTTGCTGGTCCAGATGGGTTTTAGCAGAATTTTATAGGTCCTGTTGGGAAATTATCAAGGATGATATATATGAGGCTGTTTTGGACTTCTTTCATGGTAGTTCAATGCCAAAGGGTATGCGGCTATCACAATAGTCCTAATACCTAAAGTGGATAGTGCGCAGCAATGGAGAGATTTCAGGCCGATTAGTTTGGGTAATGTTTCTAACAAGATCATCTCCAAATTAATATCGGCAAGGATGAGTCAAATCATGGACAAAATCATTTCGCCCTCGCAGAGTGGGTTTGTGTTAGGTAGATTGATTTCAGATAATATACTGTTGGCGCAAGAATTTAATCACAAATTGAATTAGCACGTCAGGGGTGGCAATCTAATTTTGAAGCTAGATATGGCCAAAGCTTTTGATAGAGTTCAATGGACCTTTCTCTTTAAAATCATGGGGGCTTTTGGGTTTTCGGGAGCAATTATCAGACTTATTAAGCGCTGCATCACTGAGTGTTGGTTCTCTGTTAAAATCAATGGAACTTGGCTTGATTCTTTCACTCTAAGCGAGGACTGAGGCAGGGTGACCCTATCTACCCTCTACTTTTTGTCATTGCGGCGGAATTTTTATCTAGAGGGATAGATGATTTATTTAGCAAGTATCCACGGCTATATTTTTCTTTAGGGTGCGATATTAGATTATCACACTTGGCATATGCGGATGATATAATGATTTTAATGAATGAGTCAGCCAACAATGTCAGATGAGTCAAGAAATTTTTAGATGAGTACGAGATAGGTTCGGGGCAATCCATCAACGCAGGTAAAAGCTTATTTTTCCTGCCAAAAGCATTACAAGCTGCAAAAGAGTTTAATTGCTTCTATTACTGGTTTCATAATGCGTCATCCTCCTATCATGTACTTAGGAGTTCCTATTGTTGCTGGGAACCGAAAGTCAAGATACTTTCAGCCCTTAATAGAGAAAATCAGGAAAAGGCTCCTTGGGTGGAACATCGAGAGGTTAGCACATGGTGGGCGTTTGCTACTTATACAAAGTGTGCTATCCTCGCTTCGTTCTATAGTCTATAGGTCCTCCTCCCGCCATTGTCGGTATTACAACAAATAGAAATGTTGTTCGCTAATTTCTTTTGGGGTACGACAAATTCTGGGAAGAAAACTCACTGGATAGCTTGGGCTGAGATTAGTAGGCCAAAGTTGGAGGGGGGTTTGGGAGTTAGGAAGCTAACGGATGTTGCTACAGCTACTGCAATGAAGCTCTGGTTTAGATTCAGAGAGCAAAAGACTCCATGGGCGCTATTCCTGTCAAATATGTATTGCGGTACAACCTCACCAAGTGTGGTTTCAGCTAATTGGAAGTGCTCTCCTTGTTGGCGCCAGATGATTAAAATTCGCAGCTTAGCAGAGGAAAACATTGGCTGGATTATTGGCAATGGTGAGCTGAAATTTGGTATGATACTTGGCTAGATTGTGACTCATTATAGAAGTCATGTATGGCCATTGGAAATCCGGATAGTAAGGTATCAGATTTTTTCAATAACCAGGATGGGATACTGATAAGCTGAGAAATATTGTGCCAACACAGATTGTGCAATATATCATGGAGCTTGCGGTTCCCATTTTGGAGGAAGGTGTAACTAGCATAGTGGACCATTTGTACAATAGGACAGCATTATTTGGAAACCAACATTGAATGGTAAATTCACACTAAAATCTGCTTGGAACAACATAAGACATGCCTAGCAACCCACTGAGATTTGGATTGCAGTTTGGAGTAAATTACTTTACCCAAACATTTCTGTTTTTATATGGCGCTTCTTGAGGAAACGCATACCACTGGATGAAATACTACAAAGAAGAGGAGTGTATCTAGCTTCTAAATGTCAATGTTGTGAATCCATGGAATCTTGGGAGCATTTGTTTTTTAATGGACCAATCGCTAAAGAGGTTTGGAGACATTTTGCACAACTGTTTGAAGTTGATAGATATCGAGTTTTAGAGAGTTGGAGAACGGCTTTGTCTTGGGCAAGGGATGGGCATATCAAGGAGAGCATTCCTTTCTTGATTGTTTGGCACGTATGGTGTGCTCAAAATGATGCTAAGCATCGTGGAATCAAGCCAGCAGTAGATAGAATAATCTGGAATATCAAGTATTACCTGCATTTGGGAATGACAGCAGGGTCGATCAAGCAGAAACACGGGAAAGGATGTAGCAGTGCAGCCCTTGTATTGGGTTTTCACATTAAAAATAAAGTTATAACTACCATTTCTGTGGTGCACTGGAGGAAACCTAACAATGGTGTATTTAAGTTAAACATGGATGGGTGTTCAAAAGGGAATCCGGGGCCTTCTTCATATGGGGCTATCATCCGAAATCATGAAGGTCAGATTATACTAGCAAAGTCTGGTTTGATTGGTATGGGAACGAATGTTAAGGCAGAATTAATAGCAATTCTAATGGGATTAGAGTTGTGTGGATAACCGCTGCTTTTCCATTTGGCTAGAGTCTGATTCACTAGTGGCCTTGAAGATTCTGCAATCTCTTTTCATCCCTTGGGAATATCGCCACCTGATCCTCAAAATCAAATGCATATTAAGACAATATCAAGTTAGGCTTACGCATGTGTATAGGGAAGCTAATGCAGCGGCGGATCACCTTGCAAATCAAGCTTTTCAATTTTCCACAGATAGAATCTTGACTGAAGCTAAGATAGACAGAAATATTTTTGGCATTTGCAAATTGGATAGGGTTAACTTGCCTTATATCAGAGTCTCAAGGAAACTCAGTTAAGGGCTGAGGAATAACGTCTGGATTCCTACTGCCTCTGAACCTGATTTAATACTTCTTTTGATTTGGTTTTGGAAAGTTTAGAATTTTATTGATTTGCTGCTCTTATGCTCTGTGATTCAATTGCTATACAGTTGCAGATACTCGTATTAGGTTCTGAATTTGTGCCAAGTATCTGCCTTTGTGGATTTTTGTTTGGATACTCTTTGTCGATCAAGGGAGTCTGGTCATTTAAATTGCGTGCCAAATGTGCCAAATATCTCTACTCATGGTTTTCCTCGTCAGTTATGGATTGGTGGCTTCATCACTCAAAAGTGGAAGGCTGGAAGATGGAAACTCACTGAATTTTGGTCAGGTTTTCTGGGCTTCTGCCAATTATGTGTTCGGGAGAAATCAGAAGCTTATGGCAATTAGCATCGGGTGCAAAAAGTCACGGCTTGATGTGCAGATACTGATACTGCAGTGTCTGATGGGTTTCATTTCTCGAAAGTGGAAGGCTGGAGGATGGAAGTTTACTGAATTTTGTCAAGTAGGCAGGTGGAGTTCTGGAAAATTACTGTTCTGTGCCAATAGCTGCGGTGCTAAATGGGAGGAGGCATGGGGGAGTTATGTAGTGCAGAAATCAGTTTTTGAATCTTGAAGTGATATGGACAGCATTTCTGAATGCCCCAGGGTGTCTTTGTGGTTTTGGGAAATTATTCAGAGCTTCAATTAGGATTTTCTCAGCAGTTTCAGATCTGCAAGGTGGACAGAAGGTTCATAATCTGCCTTCAGCTCATACATGGTCTTAACTGTTTGGGATATTACTTGTTTGGACTGGCCTGAATGCAGCACAAAAGAGCAGATGAAAGAGCTATAGGGACGTCCTATGCACTTGATTTTATGCTGGAATCTGGAACAATCTGTGGCCTTCTGTGAACTTTGCTGTTTACCAATGTGTGCCAAAAGTGCAAAAGGAGCAATTTTAAGTGCAGCAGGGATTTACAGTAATTGGGTTCTGCTCTAATAGCCTCCACACGATCTGTGACAATTGCTATTCAGTAGCCAACAGATTTCAGAATATCAGAAGTCATTTGCTATTGTATACTAGTGGTGCCAATGTGTGTGGTGGCTAATAATAGAATGCATGTGGTTGCTGTGTCAGAAAATGATAATCAATTGGCAACCTGCAGATATCAGAAATCTGGAAAGATCACTGATTGAGGCTAATGATGCTTGCTCCTCTCTGGAATTGGTTGAGACCTTACTACATTTTGGCTGATGTCGCTATTCTGAAGTCAGTGGGTTCTTTGGTGTGGAAAGAATGCCGGTTTTGGTTGAATTTCTGAAAGTTGATGCAGTACTTTGGAGGTGTGGTTTGGCTGTAATGTGAGGTGGTTTGTGGAGGCTCAGATTTTTGGATACTGATTTGTTTGCTGCGTGCCAGTTCGCGCAAGAAAAACAGAAAAGAATGCAAATTGTGGATGAAGATTCTGAACTAATCTGATCAGTTTTGGTTTAGCTGGAAATTCAGTTGGTTTGGACTGTCTGTTTACTCAGAGAAATTTCAGAAACCAGAGGGATTACATTTGCAGTGATCCGCCTTGTTTCTGAGAATTGGAAAAGTTTCATTTGCAGAGGATACACATGCTGTGCCAATTGCAGTTTTGTTTATCAGTGCGTTAGGGATGCTTGCTGGATTTACAATGAAGGTTTTTTCTGCAAATGAAGGCTTTTCTGCAGTGGATAACTGGCTTTGTAATGAAGGTTGGCTCTTGATAAATTGGGATGCAGTGGTTTTGATAACTGTATAGAGTTTGCTGTTGCGTGCCAATCTTTCCAACTAAAGCAGACCTGAGGTTTTGGGACCTGAAAATTGCAACTATAGGAATCTTAAAGCAATAAAAGAAGGAAAGACAGATCACCAAATCTATATAGACCTTGCTACTATAGGCACATGTATGGAAATCATTATCCAAGCACATGTATTGCCGAATAACATGCTGGCAAAAGAAATTCAGTTTAATCTCCAACTCAATCATCAAGATATCTTACTATATATTTAGGACTATATTCAGAGTAAGTTTTCTTTTTAAAAGAAAAAGGAAACTTAAAATTAAAAAAAACATATAAAATTGGCAAAAGATGATTCGCTCATCTAACGCCCCAACTAACGCATCTCAGAATTATCACGGAAAAGGTAAATCAGAGAGTTACTAGTCTGAATACTGTGACTAGCGCATGGAAGGATGATCACACTGACTTTATCAAATTTTGACTCTTAAATCTTAAGATGACAACACCACACAACATTAACGGTTAGTTCAACCCATTTTAGTACAAAACCACATGCTTCAATTATTTCTGATGAACTAAACAACCATCACGTAGATTTGTTAAAAGAGTTATAACTAATGCGTAATTATATAATAACAATAATAATTAAATTTTATCCACAGGATAGAATCAACTAAATAAATTTTTCTATACTATTAGGTTCTTTCCTCTATTATATTATCATAAAATGGCAGATTATTGTTTGGTTGAATCAGACAAAATTTGCAGGGTAAAAATATTTATTTCTGATTTGATAGCAAACAATGATCTGATTCAACCGTTTGTGTGACAGTGAATTCAGAATTATAACAATTTAAGCAACCATCTAAAACAAAACAACTTGGAAGACAAATGCATGAATCATGCTTCTTTCAACACTAGAGAGATGCTCATGGTTATACAAAATCCAAATGCATTAACAGAAGTTTTGGTTTGAATTAAGTGGCCACATCGACAATTATCTCCCTTACTCATTGCTGATCGAGTCGATCAATTTCTCGGTATCAGCGCTTACGACCACATTCTCCATCTTCAAGCGTCGCCGAATGCCTGGGCTCTTCGTCCCAGCGTTCGCGTATGTTCTTATGAGGCTTTCAAACACCTCTGGTCCTAGGTTCTTCTGTACCTTCTGTAGAAGCTCAATGAATTTCTCAGCAGCTGAAACATCCTTACTTTCCTCGAAATAAGCCATTATGGCACTAATGGCCTCACTAGGAGGAACCCAAATTCTGGCTAGGCTTCTACCCTTCTTAATTGCTCGGTCGGCGCACCAGTGCGCCATTTTTATGTTCCCATTCTTAAGATAGTAATTCATAAAGATCTCCCAACTTTTAGCATTAAGTCTTCCACCGCGCAACTTTGCATGTTTCTTGAAATCTACGGCTTTATTTAGCATTCCTTCATCGATGTAAGCTTTTAACAATACGTTAGCAATTCGGATATCATATGATGTGTGCTTGTTATCCCATTCTTTGAAACATTCCTCAGCACCAGATAGATCCTTCAGATTGACCAGCACCTGGATCATATTCAGATAGCTCATGTTTACCATCTTAGGGCGTGCCACCTTCAGCGCTCGCCATACTCGATGCACTTCCACTAGGTTACCCGTGCGGCCATACAGAGTGATGAGGAATTGATAGGCAACAGCATCATGAGTTGTGTTCATCTTTTCTAGCTCCTTCAGAGCATCCTCTGCTTTTTGAAACATGCCAGCATCTACATAAATTGAAGCGAGATTACTGTAAGTTGTCCAATCAGCCTCAACTCGCCCATCTCTCTTCATCTCTTCTAAGACCCGCTCAACCTCAGGGATATCTTTCACAGCAGCAAAAGAGCGCATCCAGATATTGTAAGTGAAACAATCCGGCGTTACATCATTGGCTTTCATCTCTTGAATGATGCTTGGAATCTTTCCTTGCTGGTCAGTTTTAGAGTACAGGGTCATCAAACTGTTATAGGCCATGGGGCTTGAAGCAAACCCCAATTCCTTCATTTTGTCCATGAGGGCTTCTGCCTTCTCAGATAGCAGTTCTTTGCAGTAGCAATTGAGGAGTGCACCATATGTAAGATGATTTTTAGAATCGTCTGGAAGATTGACGAAATACTCTTCGGCTGAAGAAATTCCTCTCGCCTTAGCCACAAGATCGAGATGGATTGCTTGATCACTCACAGTCAAATTCATTCCTCTTTTAGACGTGACCTTTGATAGCTGAAATGGTATGAACAATGGTCAGCAAATGACATCGGCAAGTTCTTGTTATGAGAGGGGAAAACAAGGAAACTAAACTGAAATATAGTAAATCCACAAACACAAAGAGAAGATGGTGCTTGTTTAGCCTTACTAGTTACTGCTACGGCAATTTGTGCGTGTTGAATAAGTAAATGTGTTAAGTAAGCTGGTAGTATCTGTGTCTGAATTCTAAAGCATAATCCATCGATTATAACATGCTTTTGGCAAGCATATCAGTTTTCATGTAACATATAGCAGACATATTGAGGACCTGAGAACATGAATTGTCAACTCTCTAGATTCATTTAGCATACAAAAAGGCATGCTTACGACCTAAACATGTAATCAGGTTTTAACCATTGCTTCATACTTTGACATCATTCATTTATCACCATTTTCATCAGTTTCAAAGTGATCTCTGATAACCACATGAGTTCATTGAGCAAACAAATAGACGAGTGTTAACATCAAGCAGGATTTATAACTGTGAGACTACCGAAACAAGCACACCCTCTAATTTAGAACATTTGAAAAATAAAATCTGATATGAAATGGAAATTCATCCTCTTCAACTTCTTCTAAACCCAAAGCAAACAACAGAAGGTTCAGATTTTTTTCCTTGTTGCAAAAGTAGGACCTGATTGAAATTATATATTTTCAGACAGAATTTCGTAACTCTTAAATCAGTCAGCAAAATCCTTTCAGCAGATGTAGTTGTTAACATTGACTCATAATATCATCCAAAAACATCAATCGTGGCTGTTAATCACGGAATTGAAGTATCCAAGTCAGCGATATAATTACAAACATATATACACTAAACAAAATAGTTCAGCTCACATGTATATTCTTATATCAGATTGTTGGCATAGATCATGATCTGAAACCTGAAGATAGAAAATCATGTTTACTACTATCTCAAATCAGGCGAAGCATAAAATTTGCTGGTTCCTTGAGTAATCAAGAGAAAACGATAAGATTGATAACACTGGAATGGACTTTCAAAACCAACCAGGCAATTCACCAAATTCGACATGATATTTGATCAGCTCAGGAACAACAAAATGAGTTGGATTACCCAAAAGATTTGCAACCGAGCTCACAAATTATATCGAGCACGTAAATAGGCAGGAACTGAGAGTATTTCTAAAACAATTTCCATTAACAATCAAGCAAGATCCTTCCTTTATTCCGTCTCAGGAAAAAATTCTATCCAAGAGAAAGAGAGAGAGAGGTTAGATACATACCTTCAGAGCGTGGCCGAACAGCTTGTGATCACGCAACCTGCGGATGGCTTCGCCAACCTCCCATTTGCAGACGCGCTTGTGGCTCTTTAGAAACTCCTCGAGCTGCTCCCACACGCTCATTGGGGAAACGCCCTTCCGGAAGAGGCGCCTGTAAAGCGCCTCCTCTAGGAACTTACCCGATCGCTTCGCTAACTCTCTCGTCTTCGGCGCCAACGCCATCGACTCCCACTCAAGTCGCTCTCCGCCGGCGAGTCTCACTCCGCCGCGCTTCAACCTCAAGTCTCTCTCCGCCGCCGAGTTTTTGGTTGCCTTGTGGTCTGTGGAGATTTGGGCGGAGAAAAGAATCGCTTTAACCTAATAGGAATAGGAGGTCGAAAACTTTAAAAAAAAAGTCGAAAATAAAAAAATATGAAAATATTTATATAATAGAATGTTTTTCTGCACTCTTTTCCTATTCTATACGTTTCTTTCTTTCTACGTGGACTTCCAATTCGACTAGGAACAAAAAAAAACAGAAATCTCATTTTCAACAATTTATTTATTTATTTTAATTAATGAATTCTATAATTTAAAATATCTAAATTTTTTATCTTGGAAATGTTAAGAGCGTCCATATTAATATTAATACAGGGTGTTATAACACCCAAATGATATTAACAATTCATCTAAGTAGGTGTTATAATACTAATATATTAATATTCAATTCTTTGAATGTAGTTAATGAACATAGTTTATGAAAAAAAAAGTCAAAATGAAAATTTTCTAATAGTCTCAATAATCAGATTTTATAAAAACAAAATTTAAAACATGATAAATTTCGAACGATTTCAATGATCAAATATAAAAATATCAGACACATGTTGAGTTTGATAATATAGGTTTGATATGAATGAGTTTATATTTTAGTTGATTTTTTAAATAAAATTTTAGCATCTACGGAGAAGTTGAAATATGTAATAAACAACACCGTTGAATTCCTTGCACTCTCAAAAATCCACAAGACTTGAAATGGTTGCAATCTGAGATTTCTAGATCGATAAGTGAGTTTTGATCAAAATTACAAGGGCTTAAACAAATCCGATTGGACCCATTTCAAATCATGTGGATTTTTGAGTTGTAAGAATCCACGGTGTAGTTCATTACATATTTCGATTTCTCTGGAATTATTAAAATTTTATCAAAAAAAGTTGCTAAAGGATAAACCATTCATATCAAGACCATAGGGTTAGAGTTTAGTTGATTTTTCTGATAATATTTTAACATATTCGAAGAAGCCGAAATATATAATGAATACATCGTTGACTTTTTATAAACTTTGAAATTCACAAAATCTGAAATGGTTCCAATCAGACATGTCTAGATTCATTAGTGAATTTTGGTCAAAACTGATTGATACACTCAGAGACCTCGATTTGTAACCAGTTCAGACCCTGTGAATTTTTGAGATCGTAAGAAGCTCAATGGTGCCACTTATTATATTTTGTCTTCTTTAGAGGTATTAAAATTTTATTAGAAAAATTAATTAAAGGATAAATTTATTGGATCTGATATTTTTTCAATATCAGGATCATTGAGACTGTTTGAAATTTATCATGTTTTAAATTTTTTTAAAGTAAAATCTGACTATTGAGATTATTAGAAAATTTTCATTTTTTTGATTTTTTTAATAAAATCTAACTGTGTTCAATGAATAAATAATGGCACGTATTAGTGAGCGCTTTAAATTACGTGCTTTAAATTACGTTGGCATTTTGTAGTAGGAATCGAAGAATGACACGTTTAGATTGTGTTGTTGAAATTGTTTCTGTTATTGTTAGCGGTGCAGAAAGCTGTTAGATTATCTTGGCTTATACAGAATAAATCAAACGTGAAAGAAAATAACTCATTAATGGGCGAAGCAAAGGGACTAAGTAAATTGTGATATGTAATGTAACCAAGTTACAATGTGAGATGGAAGAAGAAACAAAAAGAGATCAATCACAGGTCGAACGCAAACTTAATAGAAACTAGTTATGTATGCTTCCGGAGTTGATTCAGTGGTAGGACGACTAATCACTATCTCAAATATCCATGATTTAATCCCAACTATGATAAATTTATAAGAATTTTTTTTTCAAATAGGGTGTGAATCCTGAGATGCTGGGCTTCTAGATCACCCATGACCCACCTCCAGTGCTTTCCGATACATTCACGATTCGATCCCTATCTACGACGTATTTGTAAGAATTTTTCTTTCAAATGGGATGCGAATTCTGGGATGCTGAGCTTCTAGATCGCCCACCGCTAACGCTTTTCGATTTATCTTGATGGCTAATAGAAAACTTTCACGAGGTCGGGCCGGTCGTTTGAGTTAGAATTACTTTTTTGATATATCTAATAAGCATATGAATTTAAAAATCTACGCGTGGATATTTTTTTGATCAAAATATATAATTTGATTTTAAATTAAAAATTATTTTTGATATATCAATTTCTTAACTTATAGATAAAAATTTTATTCGGTCGATTATTTTTAAAATATTAATTTTTAAATTAATAACGAAAATATTTCATCTTTGAGACGATATTCATTACATTAAAATATGAATTTATGAATATTTTAAAAAATTAATCTAGAATGATTGAATTTGTGGGTCAAAATCTGACAAAGTCAATATGCCTTTTCTCCCCACGTACTAGTCATAACATCCGAACTAGTAACTCTTATAATTTATCTCTTCTATATTAATTCTGAGATAAATTAACAAAAATATTGAAAATGAATAAATCATCTTTACCATCTTAGATTGACCGAGACCAATGTTACTTTTTATGGCATCAATCTCAAAGATATCCGACTTAATTTGAATGATGATTAATTCAAATTCGGACACGCATAAATCGGAGAGCCCGCACAGCAATAATTGGATCATGCATTCAACCGATAATCAAAATAGTTAAAATTTAAGTTTCAATTATAACGTAGTGTAAAAGTCTTTTCCCCCGAAATGTATCTAAGAATATTAATAATCTATATGATCCTTCAAGGGTATTTCTTATTTTATCATATAAATCAATAGAAAATTTTCATAGAATCGAATAAGTTTAATCGGTCACATCACAAGAGCTATGATAGAGAGCGTGAAATTTCAACGTGAAACTCAACGTGAATGACGTGGCACTTTTCGTATATACGTCCGATTGCCGCTTGGACAGTGGCGGCGGCCTTCGGTCGCCGTCCCGAACCAAACTATAACCTGGGGGTACAGTGAACCCGTCGAGGATTGGTGCAATTGGGTTTCACGTTGAGTTTCATGTTGCTTTTTTCACGTTATGTATCATTTGCATCAATGATATACATAGTAACCTTCCTTGGTTATATATATATATATATATATACACGTTGAGTTTCACGTTGCTTTTTTCACGTTATGTATCATTAATTTGCATCAATGATATACATAGTAACCTTCCTTGGTTATATATATATATATATATATATATATATATATATATATATATATATATATATATATATATAAGTTTTGCTACGTTATGGACCGATTCCTACGGATCGTCTACGGATCGCATGTGTGGCACGGCGCTGCGCTGGTCTGCGTGGCAACGACACCATGCCGCTCCTGGGCATCACTCCCGACTGCAGCTCCGACGACAACCAACCGGCTCAGCCGCTCCCCCGACTGCAGCTCCCACGACGACCAGCCGGCTCAGCCGCTCCTCCGACTGCAGCTCCGACGACGACCAGCCGGCGCGTCGCCCCCGACTGCAACTCCGGCGACGACCAGCCGGCTCAGCCGCTCCCCCAACTGCAGCTCCAGCTCTGGCGGCGGCGTCCAGGACGTCGCCCCCGATTGCCCGACTGCAGCTCCGGTGCTCCGGTCACCGTGACCGATTAAGCACTTGCCTGATTGGTCAAGGTGACCGATCAAGCATCAGACACTTGCCTGACTGTCTGACCTGACCGGTCAGGAAAGTGCTTGTTCGGTCAGGCACTTGCCTGATCGATCACCTTGATCGATCAAGCACCCCCGCTTGCCACGAGGGAAGCGTAAATAAAAAGTAAAGCAGAGGAATAGAGGCGGACGTGGCAAGCCACGCCCACAGGTCCGCAGCGTCACGTTTGGAGAGGTCCGCAGGCGATCAAATCCGATATATATATATATATATATATATATATATATATATATATATATGTGGAGAGTTGCTTGCGGTTAGGAGCTACTGAAGCAGCTCTTATTGATAAGCAATACCACACACGCTTAGTCGATATGTATCTACTAAAATACATAAAAAAAATATCATAATTTTAATTAAATTAAAAGATAAAAGATATCTCCATTACGATCACTCCACACCAGCACGGAAACCATTTCAGGCGATCACTCCACACTAGCAAAGGTCAATCGGAGCGATTAGTTTATCACACATTGAACATCTCCTACTTCAACACTCAGGTGCAAATGACTCAATTGCACATTAATTCTTGTGTCATGGTGTACGAGGCTGGTGTTGTTTGATGTTTACGGTGTCGCTTTCCAAATAATCCCATTCGACGTCGTGTTAAAGACATAATAGTAAAATTTTTTGACAAAGTATTTGATGCAGCAACAAAGAAATACAATGTTTCTACATCTAATAGCCATCTTCTAAAGATACATAAGAAAGAATAACAAATTCATCTTCGGTACTTTGAGTAAAATGCTATCACCTATCGCAGCACCGGCCATCACCCACTGCACTTTGCCTAAAATAATAATGAATACTCACTTTTAAACTAGATAGCACAAATACAATGAAATGGAAAAGGAATATCAAACTAGAACACAAAGAGATGTTTTTGTAGGGATCTAGCCTACCAACGACAAAATCGCAGTATTTTTAAATCCTCGACCATGATTTCTTCCGCTTTTGCTATGTCCTCCTTATTAAATTAAAAGAAATAGAGAGAGTAGAGAGGTAGTGAGAAGAAAGAGATAACAAAATAATTTTTTTGATTGAAAAAATTTATCCATGAGATACATAATTTATAGGGACCTTAGGAGATCTAGTCAAATGAAAAATTAATAACGAAATTGCTAATTAACAGATTTATAAAGAATCTGTCAATTAACAGATTAATAAGGAAAATGTCTAATAATATAATAATATAAATTTATTCTCTTTAATATCTTTTACCCTCCGACAAACTTAACGGGAGAACTCAGACGTTGAGTTTGCATGATAATTTGCTAAATCGTTGTTTGGATAATGACTTGGTAAAGATATCAGCAATTTGATCTTCTGCAGAGATATAAGAAACAGATAATTGTTTGTTTGCCACGCGCTCTCGAACAAAATGATAATCAATTTCAACATGTTTTATACGAGCATGAAATACTGGATTTGATGTAAGATATGTTGCTCCAATATTATCACACCAAATTTTTGGTGCAATATCTGATGCAAGATGAAGTTCCGAAAGAAGGGATTGAAGCCAAATAATTTCTGACGTTGCATTGACTATAGCTTTATATTCAGATTCAGTGCTTGAACGAGATACTGTAGGTTGCTTTTTCGAATTCCAAGAAATAATATTTCGTCCAAGAAATATTGCATATCCACTAGTAGAGCGTCTATCTTCAGGAGAACTAGCCCAATCCGCATCGCTATAGACATGTAAATCTCGAGATGAGTGTCGATATAAAAGAAGACCATGTAGAATAGTGCCTTTGAGATAACGAAGTATTTTCTTCACACCTTCCCAATTTTGTTCAGTAGGAGTATGCATGAACTGACAAACACGATTTACTGCAAACGTAATATCAGGGCGCGTAATAGTAACATACTGTAAAGCTCCAATAATACTTCGATAAACCTGGGGATCAACCATCAATAAAGAGGAGGAAGGTGTAGAGACATTATTTGGAGCAATAGGTGTAGAGATTGGACATGCTCCATCCATTAATTTTAGCTCTTTGAAGAAGCCCAGTAATATATTTGCTCTGAGAGAGGATATAGCCTTCATTATGTGGAATAAGTTCAACGCCAAGAAAAAAACGAGCATTTCCTAAATCTCGAATAGAAAAATTCCTGATTGAGAAGGCTTAATAAATTTGAGATGCCCTTTTGATCATTGCCAGTTAATAGAATGTCATCCACATAAATAAGAAAAAATATCATAGATCCATCATTATATCTGTAGAATAGAGAGGAGTCAGTTTTTGATCCAGAAAAACCTTGAGCCTGTAACCATTTAGATAATCGATGAAACCATGCACGAGGAGCTTGTCGAAGACCATATAAAGATTTCTATGGCAAACATGAGATGGAAAATGTGGATGAATAAACCCAGGTGGTTGCTCCATAAAAACCGTTTCCTCAAGAATACCATGAAGAAATGCATTAGAAACGTCTAATTGTCGGATAGACAAATTAAAACTAATAGCTATTGATAACAATAATCTGACAGATGTAATTTTGATGACTGGGCTGAAGGTGTCATTGAAGTCAATACCTGGTTGTTGACTAAATCCTTTGGCTACAAGGCGAGCTTTATACCGTTCAAGAGAACCATTAGCTCGATGCTTAAGACATCCATTTTGAGCCCACAACATTCATGGACGGAGTGCACGGAACTAAGCTTCATGTTCCATTGCGAAGAAGTGCATTAAATTCTGTAGCCATTGCTTTACGCCAATTTGGATCCTTGTTTGCCTGTGTAAAGCAAGTTGGTTCAATAGTTTTTGAGGAAACCACTAGAGCTCGAGGAAGAGGATATCGAGTAGCCATTGGTGGGCATCGTGCATATATGTCACTTAAGGGAAGCATGCGACGAGGAGCATTATCATCCGAATCACTTGTTGACGGTGATGAGGAAGTGGGTTGGCATGGTGAGTTTGTTGCCGAACCTGTATTATTCGAGGATCCAGAGCTAGAGAGCATATTATCTTCGGCTGGTGAGACTTCTAAGATTGGAGCAGCAACTTGAGGCGATTCTGATGGAATAGGAAAGTTATTAGGAAGCTCCGAAGCAGGACCTAGGATGTCATCTCTTCTGATAATGTTGGGTGACATCAAGAAAGTACCACCTGTATCTGGAGAAGAGATTGAAGAGGCTGCCGAAAAAGAGAACAGAGATTCATCAAAAGTAACATGTCGTGATGTATATATTCGTCCAGTTGGTATATGTAAGCAACGATACCTATGATGCATATTACTACAACCAAGGAAAACACATAATAATGAACGCGAGTCAAGTTTGTGTTTAGAATAGGGGCGTAACCATGGATAACATGCGCAACCAAAGATTCGAAGAAAGGTGTATTCAGGAGTTTGATTATAAAGTTTTTCTAAAGGACACTTATGATTGACCAATGGAGTAGGAAGTCGATTTATGAGATATACTGCAGTACAAACAACTTCATCCCAAAATTTACGCGGAACCGATGCATGATGAAGAAGAGCTAAGGCAATTTCAACTATATGTCTATGTTTTCTCTCAGCAGAGCCATTTTGTTCTGGAGTGTGAGGGCAAGAAACTCGATGAACAATCCCACAAGAGACAAGATGACGATGAAGAGCTTGATATTCTCCTCCCCAATCAGAATGAAGGGAGAGTATTTTGCGATTAAAATATTGTTTAACTTATTTTTGAAAATTACAGAATATATCAAATAAATCAGATTTTCTTTTCATAGGATAAAGCCAAATGTATTTACTAAAATGATCAATGAAGGTAACATAATATAAGAAACCTTGGTTAGACAAGATAGGTGCAGAACCCCAAATATCAGAATGAATTATTTCAAGTGGAAAATTGGAAACGCGTTCAGATGAAGAAAAATGTAACTTATGACTTTTAGATTCCATGCATGCCTGACATGAATGAGATGGAGATGAAGTAAAGGAAGTAGGTAAATCATACCTATTTATGATCGACTGAACAATACGAAGGGAAGGATGACCAAGTCGAGCATGCCAGGCTAGTTTATTTGCGCGTTCACCAATAAAAGCTTTGATTGAAGAATTTTGAAGATAGTAGAGGTCATTTTTTATTTTTCCAAGAAATACAGTAGTATTTGTTCCTCTATCTTTTAGAAGATAATGATCATGATGAAATTCAGAAAAGACATTGTTATCAAGGGAAAACTGACGTACGGAGAGTAAATTTTTAGTAATGGATGGAATATGAAAGATGTTGCGCATGTGAAAAGTACGATTAGATAAATGAATGTATGTGTTTCCAAGATTAGTAATATGCAAACCTGAGCCATCACCTACTTGTACCGTATCCGAACCACTATATGGTAGTACTTCTGTAAAGATATTGTAGTCTGATGTGACATGATGAGTTGCTCCAGTGTCAATATACCATTCAGTAGATAAAAATTTTGAAGGTTTGCCATGAGTAGGCACAGATGAGAGAACTTTAGGGCGGACTTGTGAAGTTAAAGATCTTCTTAAAGCTGAAGGGTCACCGATGAAGGTTATGTCGAGTCTTTTAGGACATTGAATACCAGTATGTCCAATTTGAAGACAAATTTGACATCTTTTTAAAGCTGAAGGACCACCGATGAAGGTTTTGTCAAGTCTTTTAGGACATTAAATACCAGTGTGTCCAAATTGGAGACAAATTTGACATCTCTGAACATTCACATTAAAATAATAATAAAGAATCAAAAATTATTGTAGCTTGGGCCAAAAGGCACGGAGACTATTCCTCTTTTCCTCTACTTTCCCATCATGAGTTGGCGGGTGATAAAAACGAGGAACGAGGATGACGAGCAAAAATAAAAAAATAGAGGAGCTATGGCTCTGATATCATATTAAATTAAAATTAAAGAAGTAGAGAGATAAGAGAGGTAGTGAGAAGAAAGAGATAACAAAATAATTTTCTTTATTGAAAAAACTTATCCATGAGATACACAATTTATAGGAACCTTAGGATATAAATCTGTTAATTAACAGATTAATAAAAAAAAATATCTAATAATATAATAATATAAATTTATCCTTTTTAATCTCTTTTACTCCTAGAAATGCTGATGGCTTTTGCTATGGCTTCTTAGAAACGCCAATAGCTGAGATTACTTTGTTGCTAGGGCAATGGCTAAACTCGTCATTTTAATATGCTATCAGTGGTACTGTGCAAAGTCTTATTCGCAATACTTGGGGCTGTGATTAGTACTGATCCAGTTTTCAACTTATATAGTGACATAATCCAGGCCGCCCGTTATCATTGAGTTCCTTAAAAACGAGTTAAACATGGGTTAAAATCCTAATCTTACCTTAATCACCTCTACCAAACGGCTCCTTTAAATGTAATTAACTACCCCGGGCAGGTGTTGAGTTGGTTACTACGGTCTACGGGGCAGGATTACTATAATAGAGCAAGGGTTCGAATCTCGATAAAGTCGAGAAAGTATTCCTCTTCTGTAGTGATCAATTATAATTTTTCGATTTACCTCTTTCGTATTGATTCTAGGACCGACTGACAGTGATGATGAGAGTTACCTATCACCTTTTGCTACAGTTAAATGTAATTAACTAATGCATATTTTATAAATGAGTTTTAACAATATAATTGATTGGTTGACGTGAAAAAAAATACATTCACTGTATAAAAAAAGTATTCTTGAAGGACAATCTCATAAACTTTGAAAGGGAGTCAATCATAAAGGTCGTTTTGCCTTATCATAGCGGCTTTTTTCATTAGAGAATTCAAATACCCAATGAAATATGTTTGTATCGGTTAAAAATTAATTCCTAAATCTATTATAGCAAACACTCGTGAATGTATCAAATGGGTTAACAAGTGAGGTCAAGAAAAGTGTACTCACAATGACAAAGGTGATTCACTCACCTTAACGTCCCGTCAACCCATCCTAGGACCAACGAGAACAATAGTTTAAACGTCATTTTATCAACTAATTGGCAAACTGAAAACAACTTAAATTAATCTAAAAAATAATTTAGATTTAATCAATTAAAAGAATAGGTAAAGTACACATGGATTCATATACACTATATATAGATAGAGGCATATAAGACATCTTAAACTGTTCCTTGATCGCTTGGTTAATGGCTTGGCTGGTTTAAAGGAAGAAGAGGCCGGTGATGGGCTCTTTCTTATCCTTGCGACATATTTGCTTATAAAGAATGAATGGGCATAAAGTTTGAGATCCCGACTATGGTAGTCAAATCTCCCATCCTCCGCCTCCGTTGGGGGCGTAGTCAGAATTCAAAATTACTAAGGACTGACAGAATTAAGAACCTTAAGAGTTGAAGTATTAAGAATTGTGAGTAAATAAGTAAAATTAAGTTATTAATCATCTTTGTATAAGATTTTCTAGAGGATGAAAAAGAAATAGATTTGATAATATATTAATATATGCTAAATAAAATTATGAGATATAATTTATATTTGCATACCTATACTTATATTGCTCATTACCTGACAAAGCAGTGACCGCCTCACATGCGCCTACTCGCAAAGTGATTGCACCCGAAGCTATTGTTAGTCGCCTCGGGAGGCAGTGTTCACCTTGCGTGCCATCACACATGAAGTAGTTCTTGATCGCCTAATGAGGCAGTGCCCGCCTCATGAGCGCCTTGTCGACCATCTCTCGAGCGGTCAATGTTTGTTGGCTCTTTGTCAGCGACGAAATTAATAGATTAAAGAAAAATTAGAGAAAAAGAAACGATGTTGTGAAGAGAAATTTAGACCTTACTATCGACAAATTCAGGATAAAAATATTAAACAAATTACAATTAATATGTTTATTAATTTATAAATATATTTGATTTTTATAAAATTTATCATTCTAATTTGATATTTTATTTTTAAAATTAATTATTTTTAATTTAATATTTTACCAATTAATAAAATTATAACTAACAAAAAAAATGAAGAAATAATCAAATTATTATTTTTTTAAAAAAAAAGAAGGTAGGGCTGGAGCCCACCCTAGTCCAAGGGTAGCTCCGCCCCTGCTCCGCCTCAGTGCAAGATTCATTAAGGATGACGATGCCCAACCATAATAATAGAAAAAGAGGGGATGATATCTTTCTCATTCTTGTAGTTTATTTGTTTGTATGTGATCCTGTCGTGAAGCGAGGTGGAGACTCCAAGAGTGAGATGGTATCCTGAAGATCACGAACTGCTGACGCTAGCTGCCGCTGCTAACTCCTAATCTACAAGACAAGGACCGTTAGAACCCGCCGGGAAAAGTCCTCGGCAAGGCACTCCGACGGTCAAGTCAGTCCCCGGTGGTGGAAGAGCAAGGAAAGCAATAGAACAGTAGTAAAACACTATTCTTGCGCGTACCTGAGAGATATGGAGTGGAGAGGCTTATATAGCCGGGGGAGCTGACAGCTTCTGCCCAATCTGCCACCTTTTGTCTCGTAGCGAGGACAAGATAAGGATGCCCAGAGGTAGCAGGGTAATGTGTTGCATACCGGAATAGGGAAAAGGGCGCTGTCAACTTAAAGGCGAGCGCCGTTGGGCGCCGCTCAGCTTGACACGAACGCATGCAGTCGTGGTACGGGGGGTCAGGGCATGGCAGGGAGATCATGGCGTCAACGAGCTGCTCGCGATTCAGGCCAGAATGGTGCCTGACCTGCGTCAACCCCGTACAGTTTCTACGAGTCTTGTGTCAGGGAGTGGTTGTTCTGATGAGTCACGACAAAACCTCGAATGCTAGTGTCGGCTGGCGGCCTAGAGCGATGATGCCAACTGAGGTCATAGAATGATGAGGCCGACTGAGGGCCGAGAGTGAGGATGCCGACTGAGGGCATAGAATGATGAGGCCGACTGAGGGCCGAGAGTGATGAGGCCGACTGAGGGCCGAGAGCGAAGAGACGACTGGGGCTCCAAGTGTTAGAGCCGACTGGGGCTCAAAGCATTGGAGTCGACTGGGGGCTATGCTTCCCGAGTTAAGAAAGGCGTCCCGCGTGAATATATGCCTCCTGAGTCGTGGCACGTGTGGTTCGGGATGAACGTTTGAACTTGGCCGACTCGGAGATAGTATGGTCAGCAGCCGAGCATTCTACTGGCTCGAGGGACTCCTAACTCGGGGGTCTCACGATTCAGTGACACATGAGTAAGGACTCCTTAGACTCGGGAGTGTTAAAGATTAGGTATGTGGCGAGTTGAACTTTCTCCGACTCGGGCCTCTCCTGATTCGACATTATCCGGACTCGACACTCTCCTACCCAGGACTTCCTGGATTCAAGAGGGGGGGGGGGGGGGGGCCGTCAGGGCTTCTGGCCCTCTTTGTGCTAGTCAGGGTCAACGTTTCCTTGTGTTCGGGGAAATGGGCTGATCTGCCGGTGTCGGCCCTGTATTCGACGGGCTCCCGGGGCCCATAAGCTCATTTCCTCCTAATGGGTTGCCAGGCCAGGACACACGTAAGCTGACCTAGGATCATAAGCATCCCCCCCCGAGTCTAGTCGAAGGAGACGCACAGTCCGACTGACTGGACAGCTGTGTCAGTGCAAGCTTGGCAAACCCGAATAACATGCCCTTGTGCCTGATCTACGTGGTCAAACCTGAGTCATCGTCCCACCCGACCGGTAAACCTTCTTGTCACACGTCTCTTCGATCTCCTCACGCCGAATCATTCTCATATCTCCTCATTAATTGCCCCTTAATTACTGGGGACACGTGTCCCCCCGTCATTTGTCTTTTGAGCCACGATGCGCCTGCCGCCCATCCCTGCGAATGTCCGGTTCGCACGTGCGCTCTGTCGCCTCGGGTTGTACCTCGAGCCTGATCTGACGATTCACGCTCCATCCCGCCTCTCTTCCTGCATGTCATCAAACGGCTGGCATCACCCCCGGACCTTATAAATAGGTCTTTTACCTCGCCGATTTTACCATCGCGTTTTAACTCCGACACCACTCCGCTGCTGATTCAAACTATGCTAGGGTTCCGGCGAGTCCCTCTTTTCGACTTTCTTCTCCGGCGGTCTTCCCTCTTCTCGGTTAGTTTCTTTGCCCCTCTTATTCCCCATGGATTCGCCTTCTACCTCTTCTTCCCCTACTGAGCCATGGTATTCCGCCCTGGTAACTGATCTTCATGCTCATGATCTGGATCAGCTCCGGTCAGACTACCTAATTCCGCCTGACCATCGCCTCCGCTTACCCCGTCCAACTGACCGACCCGATTCCGTTCCTTCTAGCTACATTACCTTATCCCGTGACCACCTACAAGCTGGCCTTCGCTTTCCCATTCACCCTTTTATCTCCTCCATCTGTACATACTTCCATATACCCTTGTCCCAATTGGCCCCAAATGCCATCCGACTGATGTGTAGCTCTGTTATCATCTTTACTTTGTACAAAATTCCCCTCCGACCCGAATACTTCCACTTCTTTTATTACCCAAGAAGCAAGAGTCGGGCGACTTCTTCTTTCAAGCCCGAGCCAAAACTTCCTTTCTTCAGAAGCTCCCCTCCTCTAACAAAGGATGGAAAGAGCGCTATTTCTTCGTTAGGCCTATCCTGACCCCGAGCTGGCCCGGCCTGGGTCGAGGATCTCCCTTCCTCTCCTCCTCTTCCCAAGCATTATCGCACCTCCATAGCTTACCAGTCGGCGCTATCCAAGCTCGGCAGTAGGCACTTCCACAGAGTGCACCTGCTGAAGGAGGAGCTTCTTTCCACCTTCGGCCTCAGCCCCTTGCCGACTCCCAGGCTAGCCCTAGTCGGTAAGTATTGTGATGTTTCCTTTGAACACTTTTTTAGTTCTGACTAGGTTTATGTTGTTTTTGCAGTTACCACGATGTTGGTCGCAACCCTAGCTGAAGGCTTCGGCCTAGATGACGCCGAGTTGGAGGCTCGGCTCGCCTCCGAGCAACAGGCAAGGGAGGGTGCCCCGATTGGGGCTACTTCAGCAGACCCGGCTCCGACCGTCCCGGAGCAAATGCCCACCGCCCCTGAGATGGTGCCCCCAACAGCAACCGAACAACCTGATTCCTCAAAGCGTCGACGGGCCTCTTCCCCCACGGGGGACTCGCCTCAGCCTTCTTCCAGCAAACACTTGGAGAAGAAGAAGAAGAAGAAGAAGGTGGCCTCCAACTCACGAGCCCCTCGCACCTCCTCTGCCATTATACCTGTTGCCGCCCCCTCAGTCTCCTCCGGCACACCCGACCTACCCTTGCCAGAGAGGTCGGGAACCCCGCTTGCAGAGGGTCAGATCAATCGACCGATGATGCACCTTCTGGTGCCCACTCGGTCGGATTGTCATCTTAGCGCGCCGCGGGGTGAGTTACCCAACCGGCGCCAAGAACTTCGCATGTACGGGTCGGTAGCCGACCGCTATGTGCAGGGACTAGAGGGATCCTATTTCCGGGGGTCCAGCAGCAAGGCCGACGCGTTTTTCCTTGAGGCCACTCAAGTATGCATGAGCTCGCTTTCTATCTTAACCGATTGCTTATTTTTATGATCTTATGCCCTTCGCTTTTTTGCAGTTCTGGGAGTCATGTCATAGTCTCTCTATGGCACTCTTGACCCATGCCTCGGCCCAGGAGAAGGCTGAGAGGAGGGTGGAACTTCTGGAGACCCGACTCAAGAACACACAGCTCGTCTCCAGTGAGTCCACCTTGAGTGACCTGCGGGCCGAGGTTACCGCCCTCCAAGACTGGCTGACTCATTTTGAAGAGCAACTGGAGGCCGCTCGCAGCCAGGCCGAGACGTCGGAGTTGGCCGTCGCCCAGTCGAATGCCTGGATCTCCACGTTGGAGTATAATGAACGCAAGGCTTGGGCCCTCCAGGCGAAAACTCTGGCCCAACTGAACAAAGCCGAGGCCGACCTCTGGGAGGCGTCTGGAGCTACCGACTCCCTCAAGTCCCAGCTTAAAGCCAAGGAAGCCGAGGCAGCGGCCCAAGTGAAGCGGGCTGAGGAGCTGGCAACCGAGTTGACCTCCAAGGATCAGGCACTGCGCGATCAGAAGGAGGAGCTTGAGCGCCTGAAGGCGGAAAAGGCCGAGTGGGAGGCATCCTGAGTGGAGCTCGAGGGGCTGCGCTCCTATAAGGAGGAGGAAGCTGGTCGGTGGGACGCTCGTAGGGTTGAGTATATCAACTCTACGGAGTTCAGCGATCAACTTTCTGCACGGATTCGAGCTATGTTGAAGCATCAACTACAGAACACATTTAAGCAGCTCAAGCAGGGAGGGCATATAGCCCCCGACCTGTCCTTCTCGGTCATCAAATCTATGAGCTTAATGGAGGGCATGCCCGAGGTGGTCCAACAACCATTTAAATGAGGGTCGGGATTTTGTCCTTTTACTTCTTTTTTTTAGCGTATAGAGGCCACTTGCATAAAATTTTGTAACGTCCCTGATTTGGCAATATAACTTTTCCTGGGCTCGGGCTGTCTCGGAGGTAATTGTTTTGTCTTTTCGAACATTGGTGGCTCGAGCGATTGTTAGCGAGAGCGATTCGAGCGAGTGAATGACCGATTAATCTCGGCTTCGCGAGTGATTGAGTGAAATGTTTGAGCTCGAGGGTTTCTAGGAGCTGGCCACTAGGGCGAGAGCGCAATCGGGCGATTAGGCCCTACAAGTGACTGAGCTGAACACTTGTGCGCGATATCTTCTTGTTGAGGCAATCTACGGTCCGGAGTGACTATGTGTTTTGATGTTTGGGCAAAGAGTTTAAGTTAGGTTTACCCTTGTATATTTGATATGCGTATGTGAGTGTGCAGGTCTTGCAGGATACACATATTGACTTGGCTGGACGGCTTCGGTACGGTGAATGGTGGCATAGAGACAAGCTGGAGGCTTGTGTGTGCACCCGAGGGACTATGGATAGCAGGGACGATGAGCTGCGGGCGCAGACTTCGAGGCATGCGTGAAGGATGGCATGGAGGCAAGCTGGAGGCTTGCGTGCGTCCGAGGGACGAGAGCCAAAGATGAAGAGGGCGCGAAGGCAATAGTCAAGGCTGCTGGTGAAGAGTCAACTGAGTCGTCAGGGTACGAGTGCTGAGTGATTGTACTCGGGAAAGCCTAGGGTTCGAGTGCTGAGAGAAGTGTACTCGGAAAGAGAAACCTTAAGTGTGTAAGTGGACCAAGGGCAGTCAACTGATAAAATTCACAGAAGGCAGTCAGCTCTGAACCAGTCGACTGCTCTGGGAGCAGTCAACTGGTAGCGGCTGGTGTTTTGGCTGAAAATTCCAACGTTGGGGTTGCAACGGTCAATTTTCAGTGGGACCAGTCGACTACCCTGGGAGCAATCGACTGGTGGTGAGGGTTTCAACCCTTAGTACTATTTAAGAGGACTTCGTGTTGGCTGAGACTCTTGACGAATTTGGCTATGGGTAAGAGCCAAATAGTAGTCTTGGTGCTCAGATATTGTCGAGGTGTTGTGGCAAGGTTTCTCCACCCACAAGGAACGACAAGGGCTAGCTGGAGGTCATCCGGGGAGTGATCCACCGAAGGATTTTTGGATTAACCACCTCTTGGAGGTGGATACCAAGTAAATCGGTATTGTTAGCATTGTTTAGTTATTAGTTTTACTTTATTGTATTTCCGCTTGCGCAACTAACAACGTAGGTAGAAGAACGAATCGAAGATTTGCTATTCACCCCCCCCCCCCTCTAGCATCCGTCAACGATCTTACACTTCTAAGTGTTGGACACTCGGGAAAATGGATGAAGCATGCAATGACCAAAGTTGAATACGTAAAGTCACCAGCTCAGGCGGTTCAGAGCATTGTCACTGAGTCAATTTGCTTTTGGGGAGCGTGGGTAGCCATGCGTCTGCTCGGGGGGGTTGAGTTGAGGCAGTTGCAAAGACTTATCCGCCCATAGGTAAGACAAGGGCGAGAAATTAGACGCTCAGTCGGATGGGACTCAGGGAGCGTGGGTTGCCACGCATCTGACTGAGAGCTGAACCGAGGGGTGCATGGGAGCTGAGCCCGGTTACAACTTGTTCTGAGACGAGAGTCTAGACACTTGCTCAGGCTGATTCTCAGGAGCGTGGGTCGCCACGCGTCCGATTGGAGACACTAAGCAGAGTGGGGCACGGGAGCTGAGCCCGCTTATAACTTGCTGGCAAGGCAAGAGTCTGGACTCTCGGTCGGGCAAGACTCAGGGAGCGTGGGCCGCCACGCGTCCGACTGAGAGCTGATCCGAGGGGTGGATGGGAGCGGATCCCGATTATAACTCGTGAGAACGAGAGTCTGGACACTTGCTCAGGACGATTCTCATGAGTGTAGGCTGCCACACGTCTGATCGAAGACACTGAGCAGAGTGGGGCACGGGAGCTGAGCCCGCTTATAACTTGCTGGCAAGGCAAGAGTCTGGACTCTCGATCGGGCAAGACTTAGGGAGCATGGGCCGCTATGCGTCCGACTGAGAGCCGATCCGAGGGGTGGATGGGAGCGGTTCCCGATTATAACTTGTGAGCACGAGAGTCTGGACACTTGCTCAGGCCGATTCTCATGAGCGTGGGTCGTCACGCGTCCGATCGGAGACACTGAGCAGAGTGGGGCACGGGAGCTGAGCCCGCTTATAATTTGCTGGCAAGGCAAGAGTCTGGACTCTCGGTCGGGCAAAACTCAGGGAGCGTGGGCCGCCATGCGTCCGACTAAGAGTCGATATGAGGGGTGGATGGAAGCGGAACCCGATTATAACTCGTGAGAACGAGAGTCTGGACACTTGCTCAGGCCGATTCTCAGGAGCGTGGGCCGCCACGCGAACGATCAGAGACACTGAGTAGAGTGGGGCACGGGAGCTGAGCCCACTTATAACTTGCTGGCAAGGCAAGAGTCTGGACTCTCGGTCGGGCGAGACTCAGGGAGCGTGGGCCGCCACGCGTCCGACTGAGAGCCTATCCGAGGGGTGGATGGGAGCGGATCCCGCTTATAACTTGCTGGCAAGGCAAGAGTCTGGACTCTCGATCGGGCAAGACTCAGGGAGCGTGGGCCACCACGCGTCCAACTGAGAGCCGATCCGAGGGGTGGATGAGACCGGATCCCGATTATAACTCGTGAGCACGAGAGTCTGGACACTTGCTCAGGCCGATTCTCAGGAGCGTGGGTCGTCACGCCTCCGATCGGAGACATTGAGCAGAGTGGGGCACGGGAGTTGAGCCCGCTTATAACTTGCTGGCAAGGCAAGAGTTTGGACACCCGGTCAAGCCGGTTTTCAGGAGCGTAGGTTGTGACGCGTCTGATTGGAGACACTGACCTAGGTGGTGCGCGGGGGTATGCCCGCTTATAACTTGCTGGCAAGGCAAGAGTCTGGACACCCGGTCAGGCCGATTCTCAAGAGCGTGGGCCGCCACGCGTCCGATCGGAGACACTGACCTAGGTGGTGCGCGGGGCATGCCTGCTTATAACTTGCTGGCAAGGCAAGAGTTTGGACACCCGGTCAGGCCGATTCTCAGGAGCGTGGGCCGCCACGCGTCCGATCAGAGACACTGACCTAGGTGGTGCACGGGGGCATGCCCGCTTATAACATGCTGGCAAGGCAAGAGTGTGGACTCTCGGTCGGGCAAGACTCAGGGAGCATGGGCCGCCATGCGTCCGACTGAGAGCCGATCCGAGGGGTGCACGGGAGCTAAGCCCGCTTATAACTCGTGTGGGGACGAGAGTCTGGAATACCTACAAGTTGAGCGAGGACCGCGTCTTTTCACTATCATTGTAGACAGGTAGTACATTTGTCTTATAGTCTTTCACTCGGCCTCTCGATATGGTTGGAGGTGGATGGCACTCCACGGACGATCCAGCCTCTTTCCCTGCTCATTTTCTAAATAATATGCTCCCGAGGCGAGCTTCTGAGTGACTTTAAAAGATCCTCCCCACTGCGGCTCCAGCTTGCTAACATCCCCGACCGGCTTGATTCTTTTCCAGACAAGATCCCCGACCTAGAATGTCCTTGGCAGCACCTTGCGATTATATCTCTGCTTCATCTTCTAACGATACGCAAACATGCGAGTTGCCGCCTTTTCTCGAATTTTCTAGACCAGATCTAGCTCTAGGCGGCTCCTTTCTGGATTGTCTTCATCATAGGCTCTTCTCCAATCCAATTCATTGTCCACTTTAACCGGCACCACAACCTCGCTTCCATAGACCAACTGGAATGGAGTGTGGCCCGTGGTTTCCTTTGGTGTGGTTCGCAGAGCCCATAAGACACTCGGCAATTCGTCCACCCAAGTTCCTCCAACTTGGTCTTCAACCCCCTCAAGATTTCCCGATTGACCACTTCTGCTTGGCCATTGCTCTGGGGGTATGCCACCGAGGTGAAGGCTTGCTTAATGCCATAGGCTGAGCACCATTCCAGTATCTTCCGGCCCTGTAATTGTCTTCCATTGTCTGAGACTAGTTTGTGGGGGATTCCATACCGACACAGGATGTTCTGCCATAGGAACATAATGGCAACCTGCTCAGTGATGCGTGCCAAAGCCTCTGCTTCAATCCATTTGGAAAAATAGTCGACTGCCACTAATAGATACTTCTTATGAGCCGCGGCAGTCGAGAAGGGTCCAACGATGTCCATGCCCCACTGGTCAAATGGACACGAGATTGTCGAAGCCTTCATCATCTCCACGGGTCGATGCGGTAAGTAATGGTGCTTCTGATAGGATAGGCATGTAGCAACCACCTTGTCAGCGTCTTTCTGCAGAGTCGGCCAGTAATAGCCGGCCAGCAGTGCTTTTCGAGCCACGACCCGAGCTCCAACGTGGCTTCCACAGACGCCCATGTGAATCTCCCTCGGCACATAGTCTACATCCTCCTCGCCCAGACACTTGAGTAGAGGCCGAGCGAAGGACCTTTTGTATAATATATCCCGGACCATGGTGTACTGAATCACCCACTTTCTGAGTAGTCGGGCTTCCTCTTGGTCAGTCGGAACGACTCCTTCAGTCAAATAGGCGATGAGGGGTGTTCTCCAGCCAGATTCCAACTCTAGCTCAGCCTGCCGTTCTATATGCATAATCATCAATTCTGGCCTGACTGGTTGAGGGAACACCCAGGAGCCGACTGAGCTGGCCAATTTAGCCAACTCATCCGCCCTTAGGTTGCTTTCCCTGGGGATCTTCTGGATCTGTACTTCTTGAAACTCGGCCTTCAGCTTCTCATAGGCTTCTACAAAAGCCTACAATCGATCACTATTGACTTCAAACCGCCCGGTGACTTGCTGTGTGACCAGCTGGGAATCAGAGTAGAGTATCACCCGTGTGGCCCCCACATGCTTAGCCGCTTGCAGTCCGGCTATGAGGGCTTCGTATTCAGCTTCGTTGTTGGTGGCCCGGTACTCCAGTCAGGCAGATAAATGCAGCTGTTCCCCCTTAGGGGATACCATCAGGATGCCAATTCCACTGCCCGACCGAGCCGATGAGTCATCTACATAGACTTGCCAAGCTTCCTCAACTTCTTTTGAATGCAGCTCGCTTAGAAAATCTGCTAAGGACTGTGCTTTGATGGCTGGCAGAGTTTGGTACTGGATGTCATATTCGCTCAGCTCGGTGGTCCATTTGATCAATCGGGCGGATGCTTCGGGATTGGAGGCTACCCACCCCAAGTTGTTGTTGGTCAACACTACTATAGGATGTGCCAAAAAATAAGGCCTGAGCCTTCGAGCACCTAACAACAATACATACGCCAATTTCTCGAGTGTCGTATACCGGCACTCGACTCCTTTTAGTAAGTGGGCAAAAAAGTACACTGGCTGTGCTCGGTCCCCTCTTGCTTGACTAAAACCATACTAACTAAGTCGGCCGAGGCAGCTAGGTACACAGACAAAACTTCCCCAACTTCAGGCTTGGCTAATACAGGTAACTCGGCGAGGTACACCTTCAGCTCTTCGAACGCCTTGTCATAGTCGGCGTCCCATTGAAATTTGGTGGCTTTGAGAAGGGTCTTGAAGAATGGCAGCCCTCGCTCAGTCGTTCGGGAGATGAACCGGGACAGAGCTGTGATCCACCCGGTGAGTCGCTGCGCCTCTCGGAGGTTTCTCGGTGGGGGCATGCCCAGCAAGGCCTTGACCTTGCTCGGGTTAACTTCGATGCCCCGCTCGGTCACTATGTACCCTAGAAATTTTCCGCTCCTAGCGCCAAAGAGACACTTGGCAGGGTTTAGCTTAAGCCCATACCTGCGCAGTGTTTGGCAGGTCTCCTCGACATCTGCTACTAGGTCTTCCGCTCGGGTGGACTTGATCAGGATATCGTCCACGTATACTTCAATATTTCGCCCGATCTGAGCTCGAAAGACCTTATTCATCATCCGCTGGTAGGTAGCTCCAGCATTCTTTAGCCCGAACGGCATGACAGTGTAGCAATAGGTACCGTCTGCCGTGATGAAGCTGACTTTTTCTTAATCCTCAACAGCTAGGGGCACTTGATGATACCCCTGATACACGTCTAGCATCGAGATAAGTTCACTGTCGGCCGTTGAGTCCACCATCTGATCGATCCGGGGTAGGGGGTATCAGTCCTTCAGACAGACCCAGTTAAGGTCCCGGAAGTCGATGCAGACTCTCCACTTATTGTCAGGCTTGGGCACCAACACTACGTTGGCTAGCCAAGCCGGGAACTGTACTTCCCGAATGTGGTCGGCTTCGAGCAGCTTCTCGATCTCGGCTCGAATAACTTTATTTTGCCTGGTGCTGAAGTCTCGCTTTCTTTGCTTGACGGGCCGAGCATGGGGATATACATGGAGGTGATGCTCCGCCACCTCCAGTCGGACGCCCTTTAGTTCCTTGACCGACCAGGCGAATACGTCTTGGTTCCGAGCCAAGCATTCCAGCAGGGGCTCCTTCAGCTCGTTGGGTAGGCTTGCTGCAATCTTGACTCGGGCTTCTTTTCGGTCGAGAAGAAGCTGGATCTCCTCCTTGTCCTCATGCAATACGACCCATGGAGAAGCTTGGACCATATTGCAGCTCGAGAAGGGGCGTGGGACTTTCTAGCTCTCCACTCGGACATCATCTACCTAACACCTCCGAGCAACTCTTTGATCGCCTCTGACTTCTCCCACCTTGTCCCCGACTGTGAACTTGATCTTGAGGTAAAAGGTGGAGATGACGACTCTGAATTCATTGAGGGTCGGTCGACCTAGGATAGCGTTGTAGGCGGAGGGAGCGTCGACGATCAGAAAAGTGGACCATCTAGTCCTCTTCAACGACTCCTCGCCTAAGGATATGACCAAACGGATCTGGCCGATGGGTTGCACCTGATTCCCAGTGAACCCAAATAATGGGGTTGCCACCAGCTCCAGCTGGGACATCTCTATCTACAGCTGGTCGAATGCTTTCTTGTACAGTATGTTAACCGAGCAGCCAGTGTCCACGATGGTCCGGTGGACTTCGTAGTTAGCGATGACGGTGGTGATAACCAACGGGTCATCATGTGGGACCTCCAGTGCCTGTAGATCATGGGGGCCGAAGCTGATCTAGGGCCCCTGTGCCTGAGCGGCACTCGTGCCGACTTGATGAATCTCCAGTCGGCGAACTTGTGACTTCCGTGCACGGTTGGAGTCACCCCCGGTCGGTCCGCCAGAGATGACGTGCACTCCGCCCCGGACAGCGTTCTGCCGATTGGCCTGCTCTTCGTCCATCGCCTCGGCCTCGGCCTCGGCCTCGGTCTTCTTGGGGGAACAAGTTGTGAGCGACTGGGGGGTTCCCTCGGAGTTCTTCGGCTATGGGGTCCACGGCTTGGCCGCCCTGGCCTGAGCCGTGTCCGGGATATGCTTGGCGCCCTTGCCCTTGAGGTGTGGGAGCCCGACCTCTGTCGTCCTACCGACATTCTTCTATGGCGTGGGTGTTGGTCTGGTGGAATGTGCAGTATGGCCTCCATCGGGTTAGGAGACACCCTTGGTCCACTTGCTGCACGTGTCGCCTTTCTCCTCCCACTCGGTCGATGGGTCCGCATGGGCTGCGGATCGGTCCGCCTGGAGATCGAGCGCTATGGGCGGGGTTGGGAGGTGCTGAGTTGACCGACTCCTTCTTCCGAGCGGCCTATGTTTCCTCAACATTGATATATTTGACAGCCTTGCCCAACAGGCTGTCAAAGTCCTTCGGGGGTTTTCTGATCAACGAGCGAAAGAAATCTCTCTCTTGCAATCCCTGGGAGAATGCGCTGATCAGGACTTCAGGGGTGGCAGTCGGCACGTCCAATGTCACCCCATTGAATCTTTTGATGTAGGCCCGAAGAGATTCCTTCGGGCCTTGCTTCAATGCAAACAGATTGAGGCTCGTCTTGTGGTGCCTCCTGCTGCTGGCGAAGTGTTGGAGGAAAACCCTCCTGAGCTCCTCGAAGCTCGTGACCGACCCATTGGGGAGTCGGTCAAACCATCTCTGGCAGGGCCAGAGAGTGTCGTCAGGAAGGCTCGACACTTGACGCCTTCGAGGTATTGATGAAGCAGAGCAGCACTCTCGAACTTCATTAAGTGCTCCTCTGGGTCGGTGGTCCCCGGATACTCGGGGATTGTGAAGAAACGGAGATGTCGGGGAACTGGATCTTCCAAGATCCAGGAAGAGAAGGGACTGTGTACCAGGGGGGCCGGGGAAGGGTAAGTTGGGGCCTTTCCCTTGTCTGGCCGTGATCAATGTAGTTGGTTGGAGGTTGAGGCCTCAGCCTGCATCGAGTCGGCTTCATCGTCCCGATCTCGAAAGAAAATTGCTGGGAAGGGAGCGAAACCGCCCTCGGGTCGGACAGGCCTTCCTCGACCTGCTGACTGTCTGTGTGCCGCCGATTCGTGGGGTCTGGGCGCCCGGCTGCCGGCCTGCAAGGGCCTTTGTGGAGTCTTCTGGGCTCGAGGCGTCATCAGGTACTCGTACTCCTCAGGGGTGATTGTCATCATAACTCGGTTGGGATCTTCCATCTTTCGCTTCCGATCAGGCTAAGCTGCCCTCCTTCTAGCGCCAAATTTGATCCTGTCGCGAAGCGAGGTGGAGGCCCCAAGAGTGAGATGACCTCCTGAAGATCACGAACTGTTGACGCTGGCTCCACCGCTGCTAACTCCTAATCTGCAAGACAAGGACCATTAGAACCGCCGGGAAAAGTCCCTGGCAAGGCACTCTGACGGTCAAGTCAGTCCCCGGTGGTGGAAGAGTAAGGAAAGCAATAGAACAGTAGTAAAACACTATTCTTGCGCATACCTGAGGGATGTGGAGTGGAGAGACTTATATAGCCGGGGTAGCTAACAGCTTCTGCCCAATCTGCCACCTTTTGTCTCGTAGCGAGGACAAGGTAAGGATGCCCAGAGGTGGCAGGGTAATGTGCTGCATACCGGAATAGGGAAAAGGGTGCTGTTAACTTAAAGGCGAGCATCGTTAGGCGCCGCTCGGCCTAACACGAACGCATGCGGTCGTGGTACGGGGGGTTAGGGCATGGCAGGGAGATCATGGCGTCAGCGAGATGCTCGTGATTCAGGCCAGAATGGTGCCTGGCCTGTGCCAACCCCGTACAGTTTCTACGAGTCTTGTGTCAGGGAGTGGTTATTCTGATGAGTCACGACAAAACCTCGAATACTAGTGCCGCCTGACCGCTTAGAGCGATGATGCCAACTGAGGCCATAAAATGATGAGGCCGACTGAGGGCCGAGAGTGAGGATGCCGACTGAGGGCATATAATGATGAGGCCGATTGAGAGCCGAGAGTAATGAGGCCAACTGAGGGCCTAGAGCGAAGAGCCGACTGGGGCTCAGAGCATTGGATCCGACTGGGGGCTATGCTTCCCGAGTTAAGAAAGGCGTCCCGCGTGAATATATGCCTCCTGAGTCGTGGCACATGTGGTTCAAGATGAACGTTTGAACTTGGCCGACTCGGAGATAGTATGGTCGGCAGCCGAGCATTCTACTGGCTCGGGGGAGTCCTAACTCGGGGACCTCACGATTCAGTGACACATGAGTAATGACTCCTTAGACTCGGGAGTGTTAAAGCTTAGGAATGTGGTGAGTTTAACTTTCTCCGACTCGGGTCTCTCCTGATTCGGCATTATCCGGACTCGACACTCTCCTACCCAGGACTTCCTGGATTCAAGAGTGGGGGGGGGGGGGGGGGGGGCTTCTTGCCCTCTTTGGCTAGCCAGGATCAACGTTCCTTGTGTTCGGGGAAATAGGCTGATCCGCCAGTGCCGACCCTGTATTCGACGGGTTCTCGGTGCCCATAAGCCCCTTTCCTCCTGATGGGTTGCCAGGCTACTGAGCCAGGACACACGTAAGCTAGCCCGGGATCAGTATGTGTTATATTGGTTTCAGAATGAACCAATTAACTCCATTTTGATAAAAATATGTACCTATAGTAGTTGATATGTGTCCTCCATTTTCTTTGCTTTGATTGTGTTTTTCTCTTGTACCATACTATTTTGTGTATAAATAAAGAATAATGATTGGGAGAGTAAAAATAGGAGAGTGAAAATCATAGTGAATGACGTGGCACCTTGCATGCACGATCTCTGACGGGTTCACCGTGTCCCCTAGGGTATAGTTTGATTTGGGGTGGCGGCCGAAAGCCGCCGATGGTGTCCAAGCGATAATCGGACGTGTGTATGTAAAGTGTCACGTCATGCCACGTCATGTCATATCATTCACTATGATTTTTACTCTTTCATTTTCATTCTCTCTATCATTGCTCATGAATAAATGTGGATGGCATATTGTTCAAGAATTAAATTTCGATTTTTCTCGAACGATTTTTTTTAAACCTTTTGTTGCTGAATAAAAAATCAGAAATAAAATAATGAAAACAATTCACCTCACTAGTGATCAAGAAAACCAAAAAATCATATACTGATTTAAAAGAAAATGATTAAAAATAAATAAACTTGATCTCATATTCACACAAAATTAAACCTCTTTTTTAACAAGAGAATATCGACTTGACTATCTACCTTTGTAATTATCAAGCTATTATATTTATAATTTGTATAACGATAGTATTAGAAGAAATTTAACCTTTGCCTTCCACTACTTTAGAAAAGGATTGTCTTAGATTCGGCATGATATGAAGGCATCAAAAGATTAAAAGAAAAAAGAAAAATAATATTAAGAATAAAGAAGATAATATATAGGGATTATTCTTAATTATTATCCTTTATCTACTATTTTCCGAAGTGTCTTATTATATAAGGGTGATAAATTCTAAGTTTAAGGTGTGATTGCAATTATGGAAAAGATAATCGGCTTTTTACCAAAGGGCATATCCAAGAATTGATATTTATTAAAAGGCGTATTATGATTTTATTTTTACCAAAGGGCGCACTCATTTTAGTGAACTTCCTCTTATACCTCTCCAGCTAACTACTATCTGAAGTACTCAAATTTTTTTTCTATTTTAAAAATATATTAATATATAAAAAAACCTATCAAAACACGTAATTTTAGATTAAAATGCAGGGTCTGAAGTAACGCTAGGAGGGCCTAAACACAGATGTGTTCAGGCCCTCCTTAGGCCTCCTTGGCCTGAACACAATCTTGGATAAATGTAAGTAAATTAAATAAAAATATCAATAGTTCTAGTTAGAGTTGAGCTAAGAGATGATATTTTTGGTGTCCAAACTTCTAATGATTATAAATTATGTTACAATAGTAGAATTTTAGGTCTATCAGTGGGTTTTCACCAAAACCCACTGATGGACCTAGGATATTTGGATTTCTCAACATCCAATATCAATAGTTAGAGTTGAGCTAGGAGATGGTATTTTTGGTGTCCAAACTTCTAATGATTATAAATTATGTTGTAATAGGAGATTTTTAGGTCTATTAGTGGGTTTTCACCAAAACCCACTCCTAGGATATTTGGATTTCTCAAAATCCAATATCAATAGTTAGAGTTGAGCTAGGAGATGATATTTTTGGTGTCCAAACTTCTAATGATTATAAATTATGTTGCAACAGGAGTTTTTTAAGATGAATCAGTGGGTTTCGGTGAAAACTCACTGATGGACCTATGATACTTGGATTTCTCCATACTTGATATCTCTATTTAAAATTTATTTAGGAGATGTTATTTCTGATGTACAAACTTAGTATCAATAATTTTCAGTTATGTTCTCTAACTGTATCAGTTGGCACACAAAGATGTATAAATATGACTGCATTTTGGGCACAGTTAAAAGAAACATCTCTTTCAACATGATTTCAAAAATATAAAGAGATAATTTTTTATATTTGATTAATCTAAATTAATATAATAAATAATATTTAATTAATATATTAATATATAAAAAAATCTATCAAAACACTTGGTTTCAGATTCAAACGCAGGGCCTGAAGTCATCCTAAGAGGGCCTGAAGTCAAATAACTTCAGACCCTATAAATAATTAATTTAATAAATAATATTAAATATAAAAAAAAATATTTTTAAAATAAAAGAATTTTCAGTACCCTTGGGCCTGAAGTCATCTGACTTCAGGCCCTCCTATCGTGATTTCAGGCCTTACGTTTGAATATGAAATTACGTGTTTTGATAGGTTTTTTATATATTAATAGATTTATTAAATATTATTTATTATATTAATTTAGATTAATCAAATATAAAAAATTATCTCTTTATATTTTTGAAATCATGTTGAATGGATGTTTCTTTATATTTTTGAAATCATGTTGAAAGAGATGCTTCTTTTAACTGTGCCCAAGATGCAGTCATATTTATACATCTTTGTGTGTCAACTGATACGGTTAGAGAACATAACTGAAAATTATTGGTACTAAGTTTGTACACCATAAATAATATCTCCTAAGTAAATTCTAAATAGAGATATCAAGTATGGAGAAATCCAAGTATCCTAGGTACATTAGTGGGTTTTCACCGAAACCCACTGATTCATCCTAGAAAACTCCTGTTGCAACATAATTTATAATCATTAGAAGTTTGAACACCAAAAATATCATCTCCTAGCTCAACTCTAACTACTGATATTGGATTTTGAGAAATACAAATATCCTAGGTCCATTAGTGGATTTTGGTGAAAACCCACTGATAGACCTAAAAATCTCATATTGCAACATAATTTATAATCATTAGAAGTTTGGATACTAAAAACATTATCTCCTAGCTCAACTCTAACTATTGATATTGGATTTTGAGAAATCCAAATATCCTAGGTCCATCAGTGGGTTTTGGTGAAAACCCACTGATAGACCTAAAAATCTCCTATTGCAACATAATTTATAATCATTAGAAGTTTGGACACCAAAAATATCATCTCTTAGCTAAACTCTAACTAGAACTATTGATATTTTTATTTAATTTACTTACATTTATCCAAGATTGTGTTTAGGCCTAAGGAGGGCCTGAACACGTCTGTGTTCAGGCCCTCCTAGCGTGACTTCAGATCCTGTATTTTAATCTAAAATTACGTATTTTGATATGTTTTTTATATATTAATATATTTTTAAAATAGAAAAGAAATTTGAGTCCACGTCGAGCCTGAAATCATCTAATTTCAGGCCCAACGTGTGCCTGAAATCAAAAATTTTAGGCCCACGCTGGGCCTGAAGTCAAAAGATTTCAGGTTTTTTTATATATTAATATATTTATTAAATATTATTTAATATATTAATTTATATTAATCAAATATAAAAAATCATCCCTTTATATTTTTGAAATCATGTTGGATGAGATATTTTTTTAACTGAAATATTTTTTCGATTTTTACTTTACGTTTTTTAGCCGATTCTATAATATATTATTTTAAAATAAAAAGTCTGAAAAAGTATGTTCAGATGTCTCGAAATTCATTACTGAGAGAGAAAGAGAAAGACAGTAGTTAGCGGGATGAGTATAAAAGAAAGTTTACTAAAATGAGTGCGCCCTTTGGTAAAAATAAAATCATAGTATGCCTTTTGGTAAATATCAATTCTTGGATACGCTCTTTGGTAAAAAGCCGAAAGATAGCGGTTAGAAAAAATAGTGACAAGATAAAACTAAAAAAAATAATACAAGGCAAAGTCAAGAAAATTTTGTTTTCTAATTAATCAAAGTAAAAAACAACTACAATAATAATTCAAGTCGTTTTTTTAAATGAAAAAGTAAAAACAAACATTTTCCAACTTGATGATGAATTATATATAACTAGCTAAAGCATGTTATATAAATGGTGGAATAAGTTTTCATAATTAATTAGTTGAAAAGAAGAAAAATCTAAGGTATACATTATCGATAATTTGTCAAAACGAAGAAAAATCTAAGGCATGAATGGATGCCGCTCTTTAATTTATCTTTTGTATTTATATATTCTCTTTTATATAAATATAAGGCATTATTTTTTAAAAAAAATTATTTTGTGTTCCTGTTTTTCTAGTACATCCCTTTTAATATTCGTGCTAATCTTATAGGACGTAGACATCCTTTTCCGTCGTCGTTGTGAGTTACGTTTTGATAACTCGTCATCCCATCGATTACTTCCGAAATAATTTCTCTTGTTTGTAAGAAATAACTTATAATGGAATAATTATTCGCTACACTTTTGAAACCAATAATAAATATTTATGGAAAAGGATTTAATCTTATCAGTCTTATCCAGAACGGGCAAATGCAACACAAAAATATCTCATAGTTAAAATAAATATAAAAAAATTATCGAAAAGCTAACCCTCAAGCGAAATTTTCTTTAACAATCCAAGTCAAATCAAATATGGCTTCCATTTTATTAGATCAATTCAAATGTCACCAATATTCAGATTGTGCCTCTTTAACCTGTCTCAAGATAATGGTGTAATAATAAAAAATTTTATAAATAATTAAAAATTTAAGATTCGAATATTAAATAATATAGTGCAGTATAAAGAATTTTTTTTCTTTCAATGAGAAGCTGACCAAAAATATTAATCATCTGAATGAATCTCGAAGATTTTTTGATTTATTTGATATTCGATAAAAATTTACTAAGATTGTGTTAGTCATTTTCAAAATTACTTAGATTAATTATTTTTTAAATTAATAAGTTCAAAATTGGATATTAACATTATCAAAAAATAAAAAAATTAATGAAATAAATCAATACCTTGTGATTGGTGGATAAAAAGAAAAATTCACTACCTTGTGATTTAAACGTCATTATCAAGTGGACTATTTGGCAGAAGAAAAATTACAATTCGTAAATGCGTTCACACGGGTTCATATACTTTTTCACTACCTTGTGATTTAAACGTCATTATCAAGTGGACTATTTGGCAGAAGAAAATTACAATTCGTAAATGTGTTCACACGGGTTCATATACAAATCATGTCAAAGTCAACAACAATCCAAGTCAATTTTTTTAAAAAAGGAAAATGTAAAGAAAACTTTGGTGATTCAAATGTCATTATTAATTATGTGGACTACTTGGCAGAAGAAAGCCACATGAATTAATTCAATAACAATTTAATTTAATTCATTAAAATCAACTACACTTGGATGGTTCGTACACACTATATATAGAGAGATGAATAATTAATGCATATATATCCTTAATTTCGTTCATGGCTAGGTTTGGAGGAACAAGAAGAGGTGATGTGCTCTTTTTCATTCTTATGATCGCTTACTTGCTTGTGTCAGTTGTGTTGGTTTCGATAAAGCCAGTGGATGCTCGTCTGGTGACCCCCGATCCTAGTCCAGTAGCTGTTCTGTAGAGCACGGACAACCAGTTTGCAACCCCAAGTTAGTCCCTCGGTTCCCAAACGTCCGTGTCCGCCCTCTATTCGTAAATGTTCAAGGTATCGAAACCATATTGATATGCTAGCTAGCTTGATTGGAGTTTTTGCGTAGTTATAAAAAAAATTTATATGGTTTTATTTTATGTTTGTGTTTTTTATCTTCTTTTTTATTGTCTTTATATAGAAAAAGAGGTGATGCACTCTTTCTCATTCTTGTTGCTAGCTTATTTGCTTATATCTGTCATGTTGATTTAATTTAGATAGAGGCAGTAGATGGTTTTTCAAATGAACCAACTCCCAGTGGATGTTACATAATGAATCATCGGGCATAAAGCTTGTGACATCGACGATGGAAGTAAAATCTTCAATCCTCAACGATCCGCACAAGATTCCTTAAGGTTGAAGGTGTCAAACCAAATTGATATGATACAAAATGTGATGAATCATATATATATACATGGGATTATGAAAATTTTGATTTAGTTTTATATTATGCTTCTGCTTGTTTTTCTTATTATTTATACTTCAAATTTCCATAGAAAATTAACTTAGCTTTTTTTACTTAAAAAAAAAATCTCTTTATGTTTCTTGGACATGCATCATGTAAATGTGAAATGGCAATTACTCATATTATTTGATAATAATATGGAAAATAAGCAACTAAGATAAAGTAAAAACACATAAATTTACATTAAAAAACTCTATATTTGATGCATGAAACCAACATGGCACAGGGGGAAAAAAATACTATATCTAAATTCACACTCAAAAACAACTATCATTTTTCCTATTAAATCAATTGTCAATATTCATATTTGGATATAGAGTAAATTCCACAAAATAATTTGTCAATCTGTGAAGTGTGAACTAATTGGCAAAAAAAAAAAACAACTCATTGAAAAAATTGTCAAACATGCAATAGTAAGCAAGCAATGTATTCTCTCCCCTCCCTCTCCCTCCCTCTCCCTCATTTCACATGAGTCCCAACAACTTTCTCGTTTAATATCAGCTCAATTTTTTTTTAATTCATTCGACTGATTTCTTGTTCCAATCAATTGATATTTGGCCACCGACCAACTAATTTGGCCCCAACAATTTTTTTTTTAATTAATATTTGGCCACCGACCAAATAATGGCTTTTGAACCTTTTGAAATCGTATACGATTTTGTCAATTTTTAAAATATCAATCAAATTAATTTATGAATTAGTCAACTGATTAGGCTGATAGAGTGACCAATCGAATAGATTTTTCCTGTTTACTTCAAAAAGAACACCGACCAACTGATTACTTATATCAGTCAAATCGATTCGATTCTGTGCAGTTTAGAACTGATTATGTCGCATAGTGACGTGGACTCGCAAGAACGAAGCGGATCCGAGTACTATTCATGCTGGTTCCGATCTGTAAGAAAGATGATTATTAGCAACCCCCGGGAATAATCCCGATAAGGTACTTCGACGATCAAGTCGGTCTCTGGTGGAAATGAGGAAAGCAATAGAACAGTGGCAAGAATACTATCGCGTGCGTACCTGCGGACGGAGTGCGGAGGACCTTATATAGCCGCGGGTGTCGACAATCTCTGCTCGCGTCTGACACTCCTTTTAGTCTTACGCGGGGACGGGATCGGGAAGACTGTCAGCTAGCCAACTGGCGCCGACCAGAGCCGTCTGGTCTGACACAAGTAGGCGATTGTCGTTGTACGGAGTGCCAGGATGTGTTAGGAACGTACTGTATCAGCGGGATATTCGCGATTCAGGCATGAATGGTGTCAGACTCCCGTATCACTTTGTCAGTATAGTGTCAGAGAGTGGGTGCTCATCTGAAAAGTGACAAATCCATATCTGGGGCGCCGATCGACCGCCCCGAGTGAAACCTGATCGTGTGGCCAATACCCCCTAGATTGGAATAGGATATCCTCCGAGCTGAAAGGCGCTTGGACTTGGCCCATTCGACTCATGCCGGGGGTCGGGTGATCAGAACATTAGGGGATTGCCGACTTAATGCCAACTGGATGTTGCTCGTATGTCCCTAGGCTCGACAGTCGATATCTCTCATTAGGGACCTATGTAATGTGCGTATCTGGTGACGGACATGGTCGGGGACTCAGCGTTTTCCAGGTGAGACCAGGTCGGGGTGCACTCGCTTGGCCGCTCAGTCGGGCGATACGGACCGAATGGGCCTCGGGCTCATGGCCCAGCCAACTGTATTGTACTACTTGTACTCTGTGGCCCCGACCTATCTCCATGGGGTGTCAGGCTGGCCGACTAAGCTACACGCGAGAGAGACCGGGATTATAAACATTCCCTTCGAGTCTAGTCGAAGGAGGCATTGAGTCTGACTGACTGACTAATAATTTGGAGCAAACCTGGCATACCCGAGTAGGTTGCTTGCCCGACCGACCTTTACTGCCAAGCGCTCGACTGCTCAGCGACGTGCTCACATCGCCCCCTGCCTGTCTTTTCTGTCTTTCCCCCGACTTACGCCGGGCCGATTCGAAGATCTCGTATTAATTACCTCATTAAATGCCAGAGCCACGCATCCGACTACTATTGGTTTCCCGAGTAACGAAACATCTGACGCCTGACACCACGAATGGGCGGCACGCACGTGTGACGCAGAACCTCGGGAATTACCTAGGGTCCGATCAGACGGCTCAGATCTCTTCCCGCCTTTTCTCCGGATCACTATCGGACGACTGTCATCATCCGCTCGGTCCTATATATAGGCCTCTCGCCCTCGCTATTTTTACCTTCGGTTTCACTTTCATGCCACCCTGCTGCTCATGCGCTCTCTGCTAGGGTTTCGGCAACCTCCGACAGCGACCACCTAGCATTCTTCTTCTCCGGCGATACCTTCTTTCACTCGGTCAGTCTCTCTCTCTTTGACACTTCATGGATTCTTCCTCTTCCCACTCGGACCCGTGGTATACCACCATGGTGTCTGATCTCCACGACCATAATCTCGACCAACTCCAATCCGATTACCATATCTCCTCCGACCACCACCTCCGTCTACCCTGTTAGGAGTTGCAAGGGTGCAAACTTAGTCCCACATTGGAAAACACATAGTTAGATCATAGACTTATAAAGGAATATGACATTTCCATTAGCATGAGGCCTTTTGGGAGAGCCCAAGAGCAAAACCATGAGGGTTTAGGCCCAAAGTGGACAATATCATGCCATTGTGGAGATATCCTAATTCCTTTTGGTCCTAACATACCCGACCCAACCGACTGAATGTGAGTGCTCCTCTCAGCTTCATAACAATTTCCTGAGACCATCTTCAGGCAGGGCTTCGTTTCCCGATCCATCCTTTCATCTCCTCCATCTGTCGCTTCTTCCAAATCTCTCTCTCTCAATTGGCCCCGAACGCCATCCGCATTATGCGGGTCGGTGGTTATCTTTTCTCTATACAAAATTCCCCTCCAACCCGATATCTTTTATTATTTCTTTTATCACAAGAAGCAAGAGCCAGGCGATTTCTTCTTCCAAGCCCGAGCCAAAACTTCTTTCTTAGCGAAACTTCCGACCTCGAATAAGGGTTGGAAGGAGCGCTTCTTTTTTGTAAACACTACCCCGACCCCGAGTTGGCCTACCGCTTGGATCTCCAACCTACCTCCTTATCCTCCTCTCCCCAAGAACTACCGATCCTTTCCTACCTACCAGTCGGTCCTGTCTAAAATCGGGGGTCGACATTTCCACGACGTTCATTTACTAAGCGAAGTCATTTTATATGTGTTTGGGCTCAGCCAAGTGTCATTTCGCCGACCCAGATCACTGGGTAAGATCCCTATTCTATCCTTTGACTATTTATAGCTAACTAAAACTTTGTTATTTTGCAGCGAATATGATGCTCATGGCGGTTTTAGAGGAGGGTTTTGGGATGGACGACGCCGAGCTGAAGTCACGGGTTGCCGAGCAACTCACGCAAAGGGAAGCGACTCCCCTGGCGCCAGTCCCAGTGACGCTATCATCTCCCTCTAACCCGGAAGTTGCGTCGCTCGCCGACCCGGAGCCCATGAACACAGTGGACCAGCCTCTGGTCCTTAGGTGACAACAAGACCGAGATAGTGTCCCCGAGCCTGCGCCCTAGACCTCCACTCCTGCTAGAGCCTCCACCAGCTCCCGACCCAAGAAAAAGAAGAAGAAGACGAATACGACGGTCGAGCCACATATATACATATACATATAAGAAGTTGAGCAGAAGATGCGATGAACAAAAAGAATAACACAGGAAGGGAGTCGACATGCTCGGTGGATTCGAGAGACGAAGAGCTACAAAAGAGTACACCAGTGGATAGAAAGATGCGCACGACGCCCGAGGGACGAGAAGCCGGGGAGGAAGTCTGCTTGAGGAGAAGACTTGAGTTGAGTTCGAGTGAGTTCAACTTTGGACGGCAGGAATTTCACCCAAGCAACCAAGAGATGATTGGTCAACTTTAAGGTTGATCGGTTCTAGGAGCTTGGACAACAATCCAAGCGCTCGGATTCCAAGTGTTTGGAACTCTTCCAGGTTCTTGTACCTAGCTAGTCCATGCGCCCAAAATGGGTCGCCACATCAACACTAGTCATTGTCGAAGAGGATAAGTACAGAGCCACGTCAGCACGGTCCAACGTCCAGGCGCTCAGATAGACTTCCAAGTGCCCAAAATGGCCTGAAGTCATCTAGTAACCATTGCCAACTGGATCAAAACCGACGAAGTCCAAATGCCTGAAATTGGCCACGACAGCAAACAACTAATTCGACCAGAGAGCTATAAATAGAGTCCCCTTGAGATTAGAATGAACAACACATTCTGCACTTTCTATTCTATATTCATTGTTTAATTTCTAAGCTTTCAAATTATCGTAAGAGACTATTATGCCTTTATTGAAGAAGCACTTGCTAGTTGAATTTTTATTTTCTGAATTAGCAACCATCCAGGTTATAAATTAAATAATTCTTTGTGTCTCTTATTTTCTTTATACTTAATTATTCTATTTATTAATATTATATCCTTGCTAAGTAAAAATAAGAGATTAAATTTTACTTACAGGATTATTCATCTCCTCTACCCGACTAAGTCCTCTAACCAACTAATCCTTAAGAACGGACGCAGGTGGGAAATGCTACATAATAAACACTTGCTTATCATCAACCACGAGGTCCCTTGTTTCAAAATTGTCTGAGCCATCAAAAGGTGGGCTTGCTTTAACAGTCGCTGAACTTAAATGACTTAACTTTTTGCAGGCTGTTATAGCTAGTGATTTCTCTATTTCTCAGTTTAGATTCCTAGAATGACTTCTTGTTGTACATGGTCACAGGTGCCACAAGAGAATAGCACTCATGGCAACTGGTGCTGCAAGAGTGTGCTCTTTACCTAAAAACTTAGCATTTGGGCTCACAATATCCTTCTTTGAGGCGTATACAGGTTGCTCTGGACAGTCAGTATTGGGATGGATACATGTCGGCATAGGAGACCAGTTTTATCACCCTTAAATAGTGGGTTATGGCAAACAATAATTTTTTTTTGTTTTATTCTACAATAATAAAATAATCTAAAATATTATCTGAAATTATTTATTTATATATATCACCCTTAATATTATTATTATTATTATTCTTATATATATTTTTTGTTTTGTTTTATTAAGTCGGTGATAGATGCAATTCCATGTACTAAGTCGTACACTAAAATTTTCAAATAAATAAGTTTTTATTGTATTACTCAATATTCAACCAAATAATATTAAATTATATTTTATTCCTCATAATCTAGTTATGTGCTTATTTGATAATCACATAAGTAAGATTATACATGATAACTTTGAACCAAACACACCTTTAAAATTTAGAGATTGAGTTATAGTATTAATTTAAATCGAAAAATTATTTGAGATTTGCATAGGTGTACGCAATAAGATCCTTAGGACAACAAAACCCTATATATATATATATAGAGAGAGAGAGAGAGAGAGAGCAGTAATATCCTATGGACGGTACTCATGTGCGATCGTCTGTGCCTGTGTACTTGAGGGGCTTGGATTTGATCCCGATGCCTCATATCCTTTTTTTTTGGATTTTTTAAAAATCAAAATTTTCTTATCTTAAACCCTAAATACATATACTATATCCTATGAATACCAAAAATTTTGTTACCCTAACCCGTGTGAAGAGCTTCGATGGGTTATAGTTGTTATTTGTCATGGTGATTCTTCTAACAATGATATGACCAATATTTGAGGATGAATTTTCTCTTCTCTTGGGAGAATGATGCGGGATGATAGAGCAAATTGGCAGAGTCTATAATTTATGATTTAGAATGAACCACGGGATGGTCTACCAACTAAATCGTAGTTTGTTTTGGCTTTGACTATTTTTATCATTTTTGTTATTATTTTTCAAGTCTAGGATTTAGGGGTATTTTTGTCTCTCACAAGGTAAGGGTTTGAGTGTATTTAAACATCTATTTAATTATTTTGGAGAGAGTTTTTCATAAATAATAATTCGGCCACGTTGCTCTTTTTCCCCAAAGATTCGATTAGTTTTTGGATACCTATTTCCTGACATTCATGCATGAATCAACGGGTTTAGAATATTACTTCCGGTATTCATGCGTCAATTAACAGATTTGATAGCTATCTATTGTGTTACTTAATCTCTCTCAATCTAAAAATCATATTCTCAAACTTGTTTTACGCCTTTCAGATATACTCGTAGTGCATGTAACTAAATAGGTTGTTGGTTATGTTGGTCCTTCATAATTAATCATTAATTATGAATCGATTATGAACTATACTTAATCATACATCATGACCTCCAATTGACAGAAAAATCACAATTGATCACCGACTAATTTTGAACCCTTTAGTAACTACAGTTATCAGTGTGCATGTTCCTTTCACTCATCTTATACCCACTTGATTTAGGACATGATCTATGTGTCAATCCTACTAGGCCGACTATATTACACTTAGCGGTCCTAGCCCAAGTAATAGTCCATTGTCATGTAGATTCAAATTACTCAAATACGTATTAAAGAAGACTATCCTCTTGACATATTTTGCTTTGATGGAAGACTTACGAACAATAATCCTGATAAGAAGCCTTATGGTATATGTCTTCGTTATTAAAGGAGTGGTGATCAATCTTTTATAGCATATTTAAATACCTTCGGACATATTAACTTATACTCAACCATCCCAAATCTACATCTCCTAGGAGATGCCTTATTAAGATGTTAAAGTATAAGTCTTCATGACCAAGGCTACTCGAATACCTCAAGTTTAAGCAATTAATCTTGCACTCGAGTTACAATGAGATTTTCATTGATATATATAGAACCACATAAAATCTCATAGTAAGTCATATCCAATAAACTAATTATCCTTAACCAACATCCATATGCTAACTCTTAATATCCCAATGTTTTCAACTAGTGAGAACTGACTGCTTGGATAAACCAAGGAGCATAATATATGCTAGTCTTATAAAATCGATGATGTCCAATCTCATCAATTCATCGACTAGAGAAGATTTTAATATGTACATAATTATACACGATGAAATATTCACTAATTATGATTCAGTCACATTCATACTATGCATTTGTACTGTGGACTTGAGTAATTGAGTTTAAGCTCAAACCATATACATAGATAATGCACATCTAATTAGTGAATTTATTTATCAAATAAATAGTCCAACATCTAAGGTGATTGTTTTAGAATATCTCTTAAATATAACAATATAGATTTTCTATCTTGTCAAGTATCAGATCAAACTTGACTCTTCATATTTTATTAAGTATTTGATCAATCTTAATTTGCTTGACTTTTCGCTCAAGCAATTTAGCATATTGATCGACTATCAAGTATCCGGTCAACTTTGATCCGCTTAATGTCTCACTTGGCCAACAAATATATATTTTGATCAAACATCGAACTAACTAATTAATTAAAAGATCAAAATCAATTGGATAATGCATTCGAGGGTAGCTATGTAATTATATGGGTAACGCGGATAGAATGAGATGCTCTTTTAATAAATATTCAAAAATGAACACCCCTTGCAGTGGATGTCATTTTGATTATTGCCCTTTAAAAATCTATGATAGTGTAATAAAAGAGAAATGATACGTACAGTAAAAATGAATATTTCAGTAAAAATTTTAACCATCAATCATCAGTACGTCTGAAGTCGGATCACCGATCGGACACTACCAACATCTCTGATCACCGTCCTGAATCAAACTATACATTCGGGGGACGATGAACCCGTCAGGATCGCTGACAACTGTGAACCCGTCGAAATCGACGGTGAATAATACAAGACCGTAATTGCGGTGATTCCCGACAGGTTCATCGTACCCCCAGGATATAGTTGGGTTCGGGGCGGCAGTCGAAGGCTACCGACAGTACGTCTGATCGACGATCAAACATTAGACGTACTATCAATTGACAATTAACTTTTACTAAGATATTCAGCATGGATCATCACTCTAAATTACACATGGATTCATATTTAATATGCATGCTTCACGTGCATGTTAAGTTTTTGTCAAATCTTGTAAAGTTTAATTGTTTTATCTTGTGCTTGTGTTTGTGCTTTTCTATTTGTGTCTGCGTTTATGCTCTTCTATCTTCTAAAATTTAAAATCGTACAATTTTAGTTATTTTTTACTGAAAATTATCAACTGTTAGCTTGATTCACTAGTAGCAAGTGAGTTAGCTAGGTTTGAAGTACTACTCACTAAAGCTATTAAAAATTATCACATAGTGTGGTCTTATGCGATGCCTAGTAGTTAAAAATAAAATGAAAAACTATCATATAATGAGATGGCCGGTCTAGCATTTTTAATTAGACGATGAGCCTATTTTATTACTATGTCAAACAAACAATCACTCAAATACTTGGAACGCCACTTGTCTCTCCCCTACATCTTTTATTTTAGTCCCCCATGGATGAATTGATGACTAACACGTACGATGTTATCATTTTGAGGTCTTAGATCAAAACCTGATAAGGTCAATATATCTATTCTCCCCACGCACTAGCCATAACATCCGAATTAGTAGCCGTTGTGATTTATCTCTCTCGTATTGGCTTAAGACGGGTTGGCGGGGGCGCTAAGGATGAATAAATCGCCTTTACCTTCTTTATTATTTCTTAAGATTCTCCACTTAATTCAATTTTGATCAAGACTCTGATATTAATTATTGAACTAATTCATAATTATATTATATTATTTATTTTGAAATTAAGTTCTCATGAATTTATTTTTAAATTCTATCTAGAAGGTTTGGTATTAATAGAGATATCTTCAATTAAATAATCTCATGATTATTTTCATATATTTTCAATATGAAATTTTGATTATAATCTCAATAATGACTAGTTTCTATAGATCGTTTTGGCTTTTAAAAAAACAGGGACTAAGAATTCGCCAATAAATATTGGGTTTAAATCTACCAACAAATATCTAGTTGTTTAGAAACCAAGACGAAGTTGAGTGGACGTTACGTTTACGTAGAGAGACACCTCATAGTCGTTCCATGGTAATTGAATAATCTACGTCGCTCAAAAGTTCCTGGTCAAGTTCTTCAAAATTAATTTCAATCTTTGTCAGTAATTAATTCTATGATTGAATATTCTAAGTCTCTCAAAAACAAATCCAGCTGACTGCCATTTTCTGTGATCATTAATTCAAATATCGTTAAGTCATTTTGGAAAATGAAGCAAATTAGATCGACCAATTAAGTATAGTTATTTGTTCATTTTGTGAATAATTAGATCGACAAAAGGCCTCTTTTTAGAGAAAAATGATCTAATTTTAACGAGCAATGATAGGGAGAGTGAAAATGGGAGAGTGAAAACTATAGTGAATGATGTGACATGACGTGGCATGACGTGACACTTTACATGTACACGTCCGATTATCGCTTGGACATCATCGGCGGCCTTCGGCCGCCGCCTCGAATCAAACTATACCCTAGAGGGCACGGTGAACTCGTCGGAGATCGTGCATGCAAATGCCACGTCATTCACTATGATTTTCACTCTCCCATTTTTACTCTCCCAATCATTTAGAAAAACAATGAGAAAAGCAAGTCCATGCCAAGTCAATTAGAAAAACAATTAGAAAAGCAAGTCCATGCCAAAATCAGAAAAGCAAGTCCATGCCAAAGTCAACAAGAACTTAAGTAAATGTAAAGCAAAACGCGCAAATGGCGGAATAAATTCAAACAAGTGATTTGGTGCTTCGTAAAGAAAAATTAAGTTAAATGGGATAGTCAATTAAATTAAATAATAATTTAAACTTAATAATCATAATGAGATGGTGTACTCTAGCATTTTTAACAAGACAATTCAATTTTCTATCGAAATGAATTACCAAGGCAAGGTTAATTCCTTATAATAACATCGCTAAAAAATATATAAGTGAGATGGGCTACTATGATTATATTCATCAAAATTCATATAGCACATAGAAACTCCTCATCTGAGACTATTACTCGTGATCAAGATAAGAGAGAAAAAAAGAAGCTAATCGTCGAGCGCCCTTTTCTGCAAATTAATTAATCTTCAACTTTTGCAGACAAATATTTCTACAGTTGAATAATCTAAGTCATTGAAAAACAAATTAAATCATGACTGTCATTTTCTTTGATCAATTCAAATGTCATTAATTAATTCATCTTAGAAAATGGAGAAAATTCTACTATATAGTTTGTTCATTTGTGAACTAAAATATGAACACGAGTAGACAAACATGTGCATTGAAAATACTGGTAAACAAGCAATTAATGTATTGACTCGATCGATCTCTTCTTCTCTCTATATAATAATCGTTCCTTCATGGCTAGCATCTGCAATAAGGCCGGTCTAGCTAAGGTTTTCAATTATGGGAGCTTATATCAGATGCAAAAGAGAAGGTGTGCTTTTTCTCGTCCTCGTAGCTCATTTACTCGTGTGGTTCATGTTGCTTTCGCTTCCGGCAATCGAAGGCAATCAAGGCATCGCTAATCCTACTCCAAGTGGATGCCAAATAGAAAACGGGATCAAAATTTGTATCCCCCAACAAGGTAGCCAAATTCCCAACTTTCCTCGCCCACCTCCTTAATTAGTGTTGAATATGACTATATGAGTGAAACGTGTACGAATCTATATGTACGTTTAATTCCAGCCGAATCACCCAATATCCCTATATATATATATATATATATATATATATATATATATATATATATATATATATATATATATATATATATATATATATATATATCTTTGATTTCTTGATTGTGTATTTTTCTCAAATGATTATTCAGTGTTTTGATGGAGAATTCTTATTTGAATTTAATATGATTTTTTAAAATAAATTTAATCTATTTGGTGCTGAACAAAATAATTAAAATAATTCAGTATCCAAGAAATCCAGGACGGAATCAGGAATTCAGTCATGATAATTAATGAGGTTTTTCTAACTTCGATTTTATGGAAGTTTTCAATCGGCCGTCAAGGTAAATCGGAATGTATTCGTAGTGGACGGTCTAGAAGACTAACGTCCCAAGGTTTGCGTCCCATTTGGAGGAAAAATTTCTATAAATAAGCCATAACTGAGGATCAAATTGTGGATGTTTAAGATAGTGATTAGTTACTTTACCACTGCATCATAGTCCCAAGGCTACTTATTTTTAACGAGGAATTTAGTAATGATGAAGAGATCAAGGGGTGCGAAAATAAATTACTTATCCTAAAATCAAAAAAAGTATCTTTTTTTTAAGGAAAAAAATAGTCTATTTTTTAAAAAAAGTAAAATGGCAAGTGATTTAAACGTCGTTTTGAACAAGTGATTGGTTGACAAAAAGAAAAATCCATTGCAATTTAAACCTCATTACGTGGATTATTTGGCAAAAGTAAAAGCTACTTCAAACAATTATACATTGATTGATATCCACTATATGTAGAGAGAGATGAATAACCCATCTCCTTAATTTTACTTCATGGCTTGCCTTAGAGGAAGAAAAGGTCATCGATGTGCACTTTTCTTTAGTTAGAGGAAACAAATAACACGTGAATAATTAAAAGTGAAATAATTACCATTCAAAATAGGAACAGTACCATTTAATAGTATAATGATGTTAATTTGAATGACCATTTTTAGTTTAAAGTCTTTGTTACTTAAGTGATTGTCGATTTCGTGAAAAATATTTGGTAAGTGCATTTGCTTTCACATTTTTATTTTAATTTTTTTTTACTTTTTTCACGTGTGGTGGAAATAGAAGAAAATAATATCTAAGAAGAGTACAAATAAATAACATTGGTCACTAATTTTTTTGCTTCCTCTTGATTTATTTTGTTTATCCGTTTCATAATAAGAACTATGTGTCAAATAGTTTAAGCCAATTCAAAAAGAAACTTCTTGCTATTTACATAATTAATTGGAACTAATAGGAAACCTTTTTTCCTAATTTATTATTTCTTTATTTTTAGAGAAAAAAATTAAATTAATATAATTAATAATAACTGGGCAATTACTTCGTTTCCTTTTAATCATTTGTGCCTAATAAAACAATGAGAAATTAAAGGTAATGTTTCTTAATTCATAAAAAAATGAAACTAGGACTAGGGATGATAATTTTTCTAGAATTCGATAGAGAATTTAATATTCGAATCAAATGGAGGAGAATATGAAAAGAATTTTTAAAATTCGATTATAATAATCAAGTAATCAGGTATGGAAAATTTTCATTTTCATTTTTATCAAGTCATCAATATGTATCTCATCTTTTTTTTTTACTAGAAATGCTTATCCGATCAAAGAAATACGATGCGAAAAAGAACAGACAAGTACGTTGAAATAATTTATTTTTTTAAAAAAATAGTAGATACTAATAAAATAATAGATAGGATATGGATATCCGATCCTCTAAAAAGGGTGCGAATATGTATAAAAATTAAATATCCGATGGATATGAAAATAAATATAATTAATAGGGATAGATACAAAGGATATAAATCTTATCGAAATCTTACCATTATCATCCCTAGGTAGACGGTTGAAAGTCAACGTCAAAATTAAAATCAAACTTTAATAAAAAAATAAACAAAAACATTTGCACGCCTTTTACGAATGCTTGAACAAGCTTTGACAATCCAGTATCTTGGTGGAAGGAAGAAAATTCCTCCATCCACCACGAGAGCATCCATATCAAATTTTTTTAAATATAAAATTTATTTTAAATTTGGATAAATTAAGAAAATGTTTTTTATAATATTATTTTTTAAATTTTGATAAAATAAAATTTATTACTTAAATATCAAAATATTATTTAATTTGAAAGTGGAAAAAATAAAGAGAATTAATTGATTAGTGAAAATAAGATATTATATGGCAGAGAAAAAATAATAAAAAATAAAGATATTGTAAATTATAGGAAAGTCGATTTTTCACTCTCTTTTACTACAGTAACATCAAAAGTCTATTATTCAAACCCATCAATCAATTGTCGTTGTGGCAGATTTCTGTTCACATGCTACTATAGTAAATTAGTATTTATAGGTACAAGTAGATTATTATAACAAATCCTATTTTTGAAGTTTTAGCATATATTAATCATATATCTTATGAATTTATTCATACTTTGATATAATATATCTAATCAAAGTTGAATTCTCATTTTATTTTATATATTAAAATAAAATTATTGACATTAATCTATTAAAACTTTTTTTACTCGACAATTGATCCACCTTAATTTATCGATATTTTCTGCAACTTTTTTGTTATCTAACATTCGATCAACTATGATCTATCGAAACTTATTCGTTATCTAACATCCGATCAACCTTAATATGTTAGGACTTTTTTTATTACACAAATCTGATCAACCTTGTCTCTCATTCCTTAACATTCGATCAACTTTGACATATCAAGATTTCAACTCTGATATCAATTCCGTATTAAATTTCCTACCACCAAATATCAAATCAATGAAATCATCATCTACTTCGACTTTCATCTTATCAACTAACATATTAATCAAAATCATCCAACATCTATCAGATCAATATAACAATGATCAACTTTAATCAAAATCATTCAACATCAAAACTTAAACTCAAATTATAAAAAAATGAAACTCGAACGGTTGGAGTCACCATTAAAGTCAAAGTCAAACATTAATAAAAAGGAACAAAATAAACAAAACATTACACTCCAGCCTTTTGCAAATGACGGGACAAGTTCTAACAATCAATTGGGTGGAGGGAGGGAAGAAAAATGCTCCATCCACTCACCTCATTATTTTGCGCATTAGTCATCGTTAAAAATGAGAAAACTATTTAAATTAATTTAAAATAATAAACTACCATCGATGTATATATCTTCTTCTCATATTTCTTAATTCCTTGATGGCTTGGTTGGAGAAGGAAGGGGTAATGTGCTTTTTCGTATTCTTATGACTTATTTGCTAATTAGATTTATGGGTGCTTAAAAAATAATGAGATGGTAAAAGGTTATTCGTTAGCTCAATATTTTCATTTTAGAATTAATACGAAGGAGATAAATTATAGTAGCTATTAATCTAGATATTGTAACTAACACATAAGGAGAACGGACATACTAATTTTATGAGATTTTGATTTCTATAATTTAAAATGATAATATCATATACATATTAATCATCCGTCGTCCATTTGATATGATCTGCTCCAAAAATTAATTAGTAGCTAGCTGGTTTTAGAAATCAGATTCATATAATTAATATATAATATACGATGAATCGAGGAGGTGCATCTTCAGTTATATTTGTTCTTGCATAAATATTAAATAAAATGGTTTCATCATGTGTTTGTTTTGCCTTTTTTATATATATCTCGATAGTTCTTAATGGCGATATTTTGCCATTAAAATTTATTATTTTTAACATATTTATATAAATATATATATTTATTTTCATGTAATATATTTAATAATATAAATATGTATATTTTTTATTACACTCATATAACACATATTATGATTTATTTTAAAATAAAAATTTTAAAATAATATTAAAAATTATAAAAAAATATCATTATGGAATCTAACCATTTAGCATTGTCTTTCATATATCTCTCTTTTTCTTGCATAACTAAATCAGATTCACGTATTGTTTTATTGCATATTTAACTTCGTCTTGAATTAATTAAGCTTTAAGGGCAACTGATTGGTCAAAGATCAGAAATTCAAATATATATGATAATAAATATTTGAATTTTCACTCGTACAACAAACATAACCATTCTATCAAACATTATATATTACTTTCACATAAATCTTTAAAAGGGATCGACTTTTCCTTTACGTATGAGTATTGTTTTTCCATAAAAGATCCCTACATAATATCGATTAACCCTTACTTATTAGGGCATCATCCGTGCCCAGTATCAGATTGACTTCAACTTTTTAAGACTTTACTCATCTAGCATTCGATCAATCTTGACCTGTCAAAACGTCTTGTCTCAGACCTAAAATTTCACTACTAGAATTTTTGCATTCAACAACACATAATCGACAACGGTTTTTTTGATAAAGTGTTGTCTTATGTCAATTTAACAACAGTTTTAATATCACTACAAGAAAATATGCTTTTCATAACATTGAAAAGTGTCATCATATATTACTTATACTGACATTTTTGATATAGTGACATTAAGTTAAAATGTCCTCTATAGTGATGTCGTCTAAAGTCTTGTCACTTATGACAATTCTTAATGTCACTATAAAATAAAAATAGTGACAATACTAATAGCATGAATAATTGTTATAGTGACAAAAAATAATGTCACTATAAGATTTGTAATGACATTTATACATGTTGTTTTATTATAATAATGATGACAAATTTATATGTCCTTTAAAATTATTTATCAAGACAATTATAAGTGTCTCGTTATGTAATTTATAGTGACACATATAAATGTTTGCTATATTAGTCTATAAAGACATTTAAAATTATCATTAATAGTTATTTATTATGACATTTTGAAATATCTTCGTATGAGTTTTATAATGATATTTTTATCTACATGATTTAATATTTTATTATGACATAAAAATATCATATATTAAGAAATATCTTATCCATTTTCAATGTTTTTATGATATAAATATTTACACATATAACTAATTAACATAAACAAAAATAAAAATTTTAAATTGAAATTAAAGTGCTAATCAATAATTTCCAATTTTTTTGCAATACAAGAATGTCAAATTGGTCACCTCAATAAATATTTATACACTAATCACAATCACAAATGTACCCAATGTATTTAGTTTAAGAACTAGTAAAAAATTAAGTCTCTCCTAAAGTAAAACATAACCAAACTTTCAAACTTTACTCAATCTTCAATCTTCAACCATCACATCTTAAACAAAATCCAATACTCTTGTCACCTACAAAAAATTTAAAAAAATCATATATTAATTAATGCAATGACACCCAGGTTTAATCATGTATTTGAAGATGCATATCGAGGTAGTTCATAGTTGTTATCCTCCAATCTTATTTGCTACAATTGGCACTAGTTCCAAGAATGGCATTATCGACATCCAAACAAATGGGAACATCAGCATAAGTGTTACCATATTTCAAAATAAGTCACCTCGTTGCATCAAATCCTCCAATGTAGCAATATTTTGACGCACTTATTCCACCATCGGGGCCCTAGGCATCAAGGAAAAGAAATTTAGAATGATATGAAATATTACAAACTTAGAGGCTATTGAAAAAGACGAATAGGTGTGGGAGCTCACTTGTGCTCGTCTAAGTCCAAATTCCATTAACATTTTATCCTTTCCAGCAACAAACCGGTGTCGTGCAGCATTTGTAGCTACCAATGATGCGTAATTCACAAGATTAACAAATGGAGTTTCAAGGAGTTGGACCACCTACATACGGGCCACATAAATATTGAAGACTACATCAACAAGATAGATGCAATATATATAAAAAAAACTCAAAAGAAAAAAGAGAACCAGTGCCAAAATAACTATGAATATACATTATCCCAATATAAATGAAACCATAAAAATAAAATTAGAAAAATTGGTACAATGACAACATTTGAATTACTCACCGCTACTGGTCCTTCAATCCTGATCAAGGGAACCTTTGGGAAAACAACAGAACCCTCAGGAATTGCATAAACTTCAACATCAGAGCAGTCAATTTTTGTGAGATATTCAAAGAATTCATCCTAGAGAAGGGAAAGAACATCAGAATTACAGAGAACAAGCAACTGATGATTTAGCTAACTGGCTTTAATTGCAGAGTCAACATTTAATCATAACATGTATTCTTATTATTTTTTTACATTTATTCCATTTCTTGCTCTTTCTTGCATACTTTGACTTTTCAGGGTACATCTAAGTTATGTGGACAACACAAAGTTCATGGTGCAAAACTCTTTTGACTCCTTCTATTGTTTCTGTTGTGATCAACACAACTTTGGTACTCAAAACACAACTTCAAGTAACTCTTTCTTTAGCATTTCCAGTTGCGTGGTTGGTAATCAAAACTGGTGGAGAATTTGCCCCATCTTGAAGTTGAAAATGAGATTTTCTAACTTTTTTATTTTTAAGAGTCATTCCTATCAAAAACAAGTTATATAGGATAATTAAAACATGAAATAAGCATTATACCAAATTCATATTGAAACTTAATATTTTAAAATAAAATTTTCTAAAGCTTCATATTTTTTTATATCTAATACCTTGTGTATCAATGTCTTTATGGTTTGATGCTTTATCCATGTGGTTATTTGATGCACCTTGTATCTCTTGACAATCTGCACAAATATTATTCTAACACAAAATATAAACAAATTGAATTTTAATTATAATCAAAAATATTCCGACCTTTTTCCTTAGTTACCACGTTCTCAAGTTCCCTTGCATGACAGACTTGAATAAAGTATATCACATACAAAAGCAAAAGATCAAATAAGAGTTATACAAAAGAAAACTATTGATTGCTTATATATAAAATAAGATTTTACCTCTTTCTTTGGCATTTCCAATTGCGTGGTTGGATACTCGGGGCACTCTCCAAACGTTGGATGTAAGATAAATATCAATTATTATGCATATTTCAAGTATATAGGCATTTAAACATTTAGTACAAAGTCAAAATGATGTCAGAAAAGATATTCAAGAAAAATACAAGGATTGACAAATGATGAATGGCCTATCAATCACTACTTTAGAAAGTGTTTGCATAAGCCACTTACACGACTGTGAATCCTTATGCAGTGAGGCTGCCAACATCAGGACCTACTGGATTTCAGTACAGACAATACTGGTTCAATGGACCATTGAAATTGACATCAGGCCAGAATTTTAAACCTTGCTGCAAATTTGATATCATTCAGGATAATAACACCGAATCCAAAATTGCAAACAATTTAAAATTAAAAGACGTTGTTGATCATATCTAGTGCTAAAATTTTACTAAGGGTATGATCTAAATAAGGTTATGAAAAGAAAACCAGTTTTTTCCACAATTCAAGCCTGGTGACTAGCTCATCTATTGTCAGAAGAAGTTAGCAGTTGCTAACCCCAAAATTCATGCACTTGGTCAAACAGCTAAGTATAAATGACATATAAGAAGCAGATGGAAGTCCTAAACTTCAACAAAATTTAAAAACAATGGCTTTTAACAGAAAAAGTTGGCAAAAAAATACAAATTCTGAACCAAAGACAAATCTTACAACAAAAAGGAAAGGGACTAGAAACAAAATGACACTTGAATTAGAAGAATCAACAAAAAGGAAAAGACCTAGAAACAAACAATGAGCTAATGACTCCTTCATTAGCCCTTCAACAAAATTTTTTTAAAAAAAGAGAGTGATCAATCAAAAGGTCACAGAGATGGCAAGAGGAATCTTTAAATATCCCTTGAGAAACTAAAACCCCCATGATAGCAGAACCTATATATATGCAATCAAAATTTAAAAAAAAAACAAATATCATGGGGAAAAAAAGGATATAAATTTGTAAGGCACCTTTATTCAGTTCACCAAAGCAACAACACAAAACTCCACAACTCTTGAACTCTTGCATTCAAAGAAAAGTCACATTAGTTCACCAAAATATCAACTTTCCCTTGATAATTTCTCCCTCCCCCAGTAACAAAAAAAGTCAGTACATAAGACAAAGAGCCTAATACTCTAGCAATTATCATTTAAGAATAACAATACAATTGTCATGTTATAAAGTGTATTCCATAGATCTATGTATTTGTCGATCTAGGCGAATATAGAATAAAGCACAACATCAAAATAAACTAGACTTAAGCATATTGATAAAACAAATAAGGATACACAAAAAGGGTTTAAATGCACATGTAGAGTTGCAAGCAGAAGATCCACATAATTGAAACAACAATTTTGGCGGGATTAATATTGTCTTGGTAATTCCTTTAGAACTCTAATCTGTTTCTTAATAAACTATGTTCGACAACTAAGCAAATCTAAGTTTTTACCTAAGTGAATTCCAAATGGATTCAGTGAGTACGTTAGAGATTTTAGCAATTTACCCTAAAGAGAGCAATGATGGTTAAACCAAGGGCAACACGAGTTATGTTGGCTTAACTTTCAACTTGCATGGACGTAACTCAAATAAATCGTGTGGGTCGTAAATCGTAAGGTTAAGCAAGACAAGAACACGTTAATCCATCAAAATTTGGGGGAAATGGACAAATCTCAGGATCCAGTAGTGGTGTCGCTGCAGTTAGTCCCATTCACCGAGATCGAGCGGGCACAGAGGCTGGAGATTAGGGTTGGGTGTCGGAGACAGGGAACCGAATCATAAATCCGCCGAGTACAGATGCGTCTGAGTCGCCCCTGGAAGAGAGCCATAAAGCAGAACCAGAGGGTGATTCCGTACCCCATGAGGCGTCCACGAGCGTGAGGTCACGGCGCCGACAACGACGTCGCGCAGCCGACCACGCTGGTGGAGGTGCGCTGGTTGGAGGCGCTCGCGTAGGGGGAGGGCTGATCGAGCAGGGAGCGAGGGCGCTGGTGGTGGTGCGCTGGTTGGAGGCGCTCGCGTAGGGGAGGGCCGATCGAGCGGGGGAGCGAGCTGCGATTTAGGGATCGCGCGTGATGGTGGAGGTGAAAAGGAAGGAGGGTGCGTTAATTGGGATCGCGCGCTGCGATTTAGTGATCGCGTGGGGTTGAAATTTTTAGGAGGGAATGAGATAAAAATAGAGAATATATTATGACATCAATTAAAAATGTCATGATAATACATCTAATCAGATTTTTATTTTATTAATTTTTAAAATTTTAATCAATGTCATTATATGTATAAATTAATGATATTTTTTAACAAATGTCATTAAAAAAGTATCAGGAAAACTATTTTTTCTTGTAGTGTATTAACCGTTGTTGTTGTTGGTCTGTATACGTAAAAAGACAACAGTAATAACAAAATGTTGTCGTATGTATACTCAACGAAAACAGTTATAAAATAACTGTTGTCTATAGGCTGGATTTACAACAACTGATGTGATAAACTGTTGTCTATTATGATAATAGACAACAGTTATATTAAACTATTATTGTTGTATTGTTGTGCTGTTCAAGCAATAAACAAAATCAACGGTGGATATCCAACTGCAAAAAAACAACGAACTATTGAATCCTCATTCTCTTATTTTTCGATCCTTAATCATCTTTTTTCTCGTCGCACAAACCCCTAATCTTTTCTCTTCCTCGCCCGCCAACCACCCAAACCCCCGACCATTTCCGCTTCTCTCACACAAACCCCTCGCAGCCACGAGTCGACGCCTCTCCCCCTTCTTCATCGCCTGAGTCCAAGGAAGCCCCGAGAGCGGCGCTTCCTTTCACCCTCGCAAGGTGAGCCCCGACTCCTCTCGCTCTCTTCTTCTTCATCGCGCAAGCAAGGAGGCGACGCCTCCTCACTTACCTTTTCTTCTTCCTCGATCGCGTGCCCTAGCTACTGACGCCCAGGCAAGCAGTACCCTGCGTCAACACCGCATCTTCATCGCTAGCTACGACAGGCGAATTGCTCCTTCCCGGCTGAGTGCCACTGCCAGCGGCCCTCCTAGTGAGTTGAGATCGCTATTGATTGTTTTTGGTACCGTGAGTTGGAGCTAACCTAGTCCTCTTCCTAGGGATTTCTGGAAATTAGGGCTCTTGCATGTGGCTGTGTTTCTTCTTATCGAAACAGAAAGGGGCAGAGGAAAGCTTGGTGTGTGGGTTTTCAGGTAAGGCTTGGTTGTGATCTTCATTCTTGGATGTTTCCCTTTGGATTCCCAAACTTGTACGTGAGCTCTATTAGATTCTCAAATTGCATTAGCTAGGTTTAGTTGAGCTTTGATCATTTCTTTTATGTAGGACCCAACTAATTCCTTGATAACTTCATTCATTCACTAAATGTTGATGAGTTTGAAACTAAGAACATTGTCCAGTAGAGCATAATTTTCTGCCAACCCTATTAATAGTTTACAAGTAGATTTATAGCATCTTATGCTCTTTGGTTTGTTGTGTAAGACTTTGCTATTCAGACAAAAACTAACAATTTGTTTGTAGATATATTTTGTAACTTTATTTATTACTCTGTAAGAAATTATATTTAATGTAATGAAAATGTTTAAGGATCTAAATGTTACTATACTAATATAGGCTTTGAATGTACTTCAATAGTAAGATGCAATCCATATGTCAACCTCAAATAATTTCCCTCAGAATAGATCTGACAATGCATATTATTTTAAATTAAATTTGCTTAAACTATATCTCGGAACTGATATTATGTGAATTTACGCATAAAAATGAATGGTTTGAGGTAGTTACAAATATTGACATTAGATTTTGCATGCTATGAATATTGCATGCTATGAATATTGCTTAAGGTTTTTCCTTTTTCTCCCTTATTTACTTATTTTTGCTCAAATATTGACAGTAGATATTGCATGTTATGAATATGTGATGTTTCTTGTTAGGTGGGTTAAGATTTTATTGTATAATGTGTATTTATTTTGAAGGTAGGTGTTGACTCATTTCTAGTTGATTAGTACTTGTAACAAGAATGGACAAAGAATGTATGTCAAAGGATATATTATCACGTGAATATGATATTGGAGTAGAGTCTTTCTTGCAATTTGCACTGGATAATGCTAACAATCCTAATGCAATACCTTGCCCATGTGCAAGATGTGGTAATATCAAGAAGAAAAATGTTGAAATTATAAGGGCACATTTGTATAGTAATGGTATAGATTTGACATATCATACATGGATATGGCATGGGGAAAGTAGTATGACAGAGAACTCAATGAATGGTAATGATCGAGTAGGGCAAGATGAAGACAATTCTTTTGGTGAGGAGCCTATAGATATGGTGTAGGCTGTTTATGATAGTTATGATCAGAATCCAAGCCATTTCAATAAGCTACTTGAAGATGCCGAGAAATGCCTATATCCTGGATGTACCAAATTCACAAAGTTATCTGCCATTGTGAAATTATTTAACTTGAAGGCAAAATATAGTTGGAGTGATATAAGTTTCACCGATCTACTTATTTTGTTTGGAGAAATGCTTCCAACTACTTATTTAACATTCAACCCCCATTATTTGTAGGATCCACATGCCACATACACATTATCTCACATATACCTTCTCTCACATATATATTCTCTCACATATTCATTCACTTATCTACATATTTTTTATTTTCAATTTTATTTGCTAATTTAAATGATTATTATTTAAAATAAATAATAATAATATTTTTAAATATATTTATCATTATTTAAAATTTAAATTATTATTATAATTTTGAAATGATAGAGAACATCACTAAAAAAAATACACTTACATATAATTAAAAAATAACATATAAATTAACACAAAGTGAAATAATAAAATACAAATTTAGGAGTTTTTTATTAAAATAACCTTTGGTGATCGTTTACTAGCCGTTTATAGCCGTTTGGGTGACCGTTATGTCATTTTTAATCAATTACGGCAACCCCAATCGATTAAAATCACTGTTCCCCTATTATTCCACGATACTCCCCAATCGATTGGAGAGACCCGTAATCGATTCCTCATTCAAATCCTTAATTAGAATCATAATTTTAAAAAAAATTAAGTTTTTAAGATTAAATCCTTATTAAAATTTATGTTTTTTTTAGGGATTTAATCCCCTTGCCTGATCGGTCCAGGTCATCCTGGACCGATCAGGCAACAACCTGATCGGTCCAGGTCATACTTGATCGGTCGCTTGACCGATCAGGGTGTCGTGTCATACGTGATGAACGCGTTCAAACATATGAACGCGTTCATCCGCGTCAGCGCATTAACGCGCTCCCACAATGATTTTAACGGGGACGGCTCATTAATCGAGCGTTATAATGCTCGATTAACGAGCCGTTGCAGATGCCCTTAGTCAACTGATTAGACTGCATCGAGTCACCAATCGAATAGATTTTCTCCTGTTTACTTCAGAAAGAACACCAACCAACTGATTACTCATATCAGTCGAATCGATTCGATTCTGTGGACTTTAAAACTGATCCTGTCGCAGAGTGAGGTGGACTTCCAAGAGCGAAGTGGTCCCGAGTACTATCGATGCTGGCTCCGATCTGCAAGAAAGACGATTGTCAACAACCCGCCGGAAATAATCCCCGACAAGGTACTCTTACGATCAAGTCAGTCTCCGGTGGAAATGAGGAAAGCAATAAAACAGTGGCAAGAATACTATCGCGTGCGTACCTGCGGATAGAGTGCGAAGGACCTTATATAGCCGAGGGAGCCGACAATCTTTGCTCGCGTCTGACGCTCCTTTTTGTCTTACGTGGGGACAGGATCGGGAGGAATGTTAGCTAGCCGACTGGCGCCGACCAGTGCCGACCGGCGCCGCCCAGTCTGACACAAGTAGGCGGTTGCCGTTGTACGGAGTGCCAGGATGTGTCAAGAACGTACTGTGTCAGCGGAATATTCACGATTCAGGCACGAATGGTGTCAGGCATGCGCCGACTCCCGTATCACTTCTGTCAGTATAGAGTCAGAGAGTGGGTGCTCATCCGAAAAGTGACAAATCCAGATCTGGGGCACCGATCGACCGCCTCGAGTGAAACCTGGTCGTACGGCCAATACCCCTTAGATTGGAATAGGATATCCTCCTAGCTGAAAGGCGCTTGGACTTGGCCCATCCGACTCATGCCGGGGTCGGGTGATTAGAACATAAGGGGATTGTCGACTTAATGCCAACCGGATGTTGCTCGGATGTCCCTAGGCTCGGCAGTCGATATCTCCCATTAGGGACCCATGTAATGTGTGTATCTGGTGACGGACAGGGTCGGGGACTCGGCGTTTTCCAGGTGAGACCTGGTCGGGGTGCATCCACCTGGCCGCTCAGTCGGGTTATCCGGACCGAGTGGGCCTCGGGCTCATGGCCCAGCCAGCTATATCGTACTACTTGTACTCTGTGGCCGCGACCTATCTCCATGGGGTGTCAGGCTGGCCGACTAAGCTACAGGCGAGATAGGCCGGGATCATAAGCATCCCCTTCGAGTTTAGTCAAAGGAGGCATTGAGTTTGACTGACTGGACTAATAATTTGGAGCAAGCCTGGCATACCTGAGTAGGTTGCTTGCCCGACCGACCTTTACTGCCAAGCGCCCGACTGCCCAGTGGCGTGCTCACATCGCCCCCCTGCCTGTCTTTTTTGTGTTGCCCCCGACTTACGCAAGGCCGATTCGAAGATCCCATACGTATTAATTACCTCGTTAAATGCCAGAGCCACGCATCCGACAGCTATTGGTTTCCCGAGTAACGAAACGTCCGCCGCCTGACACCGCGAATGGGTGGCACACACGTGTGATGCAGAACCTCGGGAATTAGCTAGGGTTCGATCGGACGGCTCAGATCTCTTCCCACCTTTTCTTCGGATCACTATCAAACGATTGACATCATCCTCTCGGTCCTATATATAGGCCTCTCACCCTCGCTGTTTTTACCTTCGGTTTTCACTTTCACGCCACCCTGCTACTCATGCGCTCTCTGCTAGGGTTCTGGCAACGTCCGACAGCGACCACCTAGCATTCTTTCTTCTCCGGCGACACCTTCTTTCACTCAATTAGTCTTTCTCTCTTTGACACTTCATGGATTCTTCCTCTTCCCACTCGGACCCGTGGTATACCACCATGGTGTCTGATCTCCACCACCATGACCTCAACCAACTCCAATCCGATTACTATATCTCCTCCGACCACCGCCTCCGTCTACCCGACCAACTGACCGACCTGAGAGTGCTCCTCTCAGCGTCATAACAATTTCCCGAGACCATCTTCAGGCAGGGTTTCGTTTCCCGATCTATCCTTTCATCTCCTCCATCTGCCGCTTCTTCCAAATCTCTCTCTCTCAATTGGCCCCGAACGCCATCCGCGTTATGCGGGTCGGTGATTATCTTTTCTCTATACAAAATTCCCCTCCAACCCGATATCTTTTATTATTTCTTTTATCCCAAGAAGCAAGAGTCGGGCGACTTCTTCATCCAAGCCCGAGCCAAAACTTCTTTCTTAGCGAAACTTCCGACCTCGAATAAGGTTTGGAAGGAGCGCTTCTTTTTTGTAAATACCACCCCGACCCCGAGTTGGCCTACCGCTTGGATCTCCAACCTACCTCCTTATCCTCCTGTCCCCAAGAACTATCGATCCTTTCCTACCTACCAGTCGGTCTTGTCTAAAATCGGGGGTCAACATTTCCACGACGTTCATTTACTAAGCGAAGTCATTTTATATGTGTTTGGGCTCAACCAAGTGTCATTTCGCCGACCAGATCACTTGGTAAGATCCCTATTCTATCCTTTGACTATTTATAGCTAACTAAAACTTTGTTATTTTGCAGCGAATATGATGCTCGCGACGGTTGTGGAGGAGGGTTTTGGGATGGACGACGCCGAGTTAGAGTCGCGGGTTGCTGAGCAACTCACGCAAAGGGAAGCGACTCCCCTGGCGCCAGTCCCAGTGACGCTGTCATCTCCCTCTAACCCGGAAGTTGCGCCACTCGCCGACCTGGAGCCCATGGACACAGAGGACCAGCCTCTGGTCCTTAGGCGACGACGGGACCGAGATAGTGTCCCCGAGCCTGCGCCCTCGACCTCCACTCCTGCCAGGGCCTCCACCAGCTCTCGACCCAAGAAAAAGAAGAAGAAGACGAAAACGGCGGTCGAGCCACATATATACATATACATATAAGAAGTTGAGCAGAAGATGTGATGAACAAAAAGAATGACACGGGAAAGGAGTCGACAGACTCGGTGCATCCGAAAGACGAAGAGCTACAGAAGAGTACACTAGTGGAAAGAAAGATGTGCGCGATGTTCGAGGGACGAGAAGCCGGGGAGGAAGTCTGCTCGAGGAGAAGACATGAGTTGGGTTTGGGTGAGCTTAACTCTGGACGACCATAATTTCACCCAAGCAACCAAGAGATGATTGGTCAACTTTGAGGTTGACCGGTTCTAGGAGATTGGACAACAATCCAAGCGCTCGGATTCCAAGTGTTTGGAACTCTTCCAGGTTCTTGTACCTAGCTAGTCCATGCGCCCAAAATGGGTCGCCACATCAACACTAGTCATTGTCGAAGAGGATAAGCACGGCGCCATGTCAGCACGGTCCAACGTCCAGGCGCTCAGACAGATTTCCAAGTGCCCAGAATGGCCTGAAGTCATCCAGTAACCATCGCCAACTGGATCAAAACCGACGAAATCCAAGCGCCTAAAATTGGCCACGCCAGCAAACAACTAATTCGACCAGAGAGCTATAACTAGAGCCCCTTTGAGATTAGAATGAACAACACATTTTGCACTTTCAATTCTATATTCGTTGTTTAATTTCTAAGCTTTCAAATTATCGTAAGAGGCTATTCTGTCATCATTGAAGGAACACTTGCTAGTTGAATTTTTATTTTTTAAATTAGCGACCATCCAAGTTATAAATTAAATAATTATTTGTGTCTCTTATTTTCTTTATACTTAGTTATTCTGTTTATTTAATAATATATCCTTGCTAAGTAAAAATAAGAGATTAAATTTTAATTACAAGATTATTCATCTCCTGTAACCGACTAATCCTTAAGAACGGACGCAGGTGGGTAATGTTACATATTAAACACTTGCTTATCATCAACTACGGGGTCCCTTGTTTCAAAATTGTCTGAGCCATCAAAAGGTGGGCTTGCTTTAATTAACAATCTCTGAAATGAATGACTTGACTTTTTGCAGGCTGTTATGGCTTGTGATTTCTCTATTTCTCAGTTTAGATTCGTAGAATGACTTCTTGTTGTACATGGTCACAGGTGCTACAAGAGAATAGCACTCATGGCCACTGGTGCTGCAAGAGTGTGCTCTTTACCTAAAAACATAACATTTGGGCTCACAATATCCTTCTTTGAGGTGTATACAGGGTTCTCTGGACAGTCAGTATTAGGATGGATGCATGTGAGCATACGATACCAGTTTTGTCACCCTTAAATAGTGGGTTATGGCAAACAATAATTTTTTTTGTTTTATTTTAAAATAATAAAATAATCTAAAATATTATCTGAAATTATTTATTTATATATATCACCCTTAATATTATTATTATTATTCTTATCTATATATTTTGTTTTGTTTTATTAGTCGGTGATAGATACAATTCCATGTACTAAGTCGTACACTAAAATTTTCAAATAAATAAGTTTTTATTGTATTGCTCAATATTCAACCAAATAATATTAAATTATATTTTATTTTTTATAATCTAGTTATGTGCTTATCTGATAATCACATAAACAAGATTATGCATGATAACCTTGAACTAAACACACCCTTAAAGTTTAGAGATTGAGTTATAGTATTAAGAAAAAAAATTTAAATCGAAAAATATTTGAGATTTGCATAGGTGTACGCGATAAGATCCTTAGGACAACAAAACTCTATATATATATAGAGAGAGAGATCAGTAATATACTATGGACGGTACTCTATGCGATCATCTGTGCCTGTGTACTTGAGGGGCTTGGATTTGATCCCGATGCCTCATATCCTTTTTTTTTTGGATTTTTTTAAAATCAAAATTTTCTTATCTTAAACCCTAAATACATATACTATATCCCATGAACACCTAAAATTTTGTTACCCTAACCCATGTGAAGAGCTTCGATGTGTTATAGTTGTTATTTGTCATGGTGATTCTTCTAATAATGATATGACTAATATTTGAGGATGAATTTTCTCTTCTCTTGGGAGAATGATGCAGGATGATAGAGTAAATTGGCAGAGTCTATAATTTATGATTTAGAATGAACCATGGGATGGTTTACCAACTAAATCGTAGTTTGTTTTGGCTTTGACTATTATTATCATTTTTGTTATTATTTTTCAAGTATAGGATTTAGGGGTATTTTTGTCTTTCACAAGGTTAGGGTTTGAGTGTATTTAAACACCTATTTAATTATTTTGGAGAAAGTTTTTCATAAATAATAATTCGGCCACGTTGCTCTTTTCCCTAAAGATTCGATTAGTTTTTGAATACCTATTTCCTGACATTCATGCGTGAATCAACGGATTTAAAAGATTACTTCTAGTATTTATACGTCAATCAACAGATTTGATAGCTTCTATTGTGTTACTTAATCTCTCTCAATCTAAGAATCATATTCTCAAACTTGTTTTACGTCTTTCAAATATAGTCGTAGTGCATGTAACTAAATAGGTTGTTGGTTATGTTGGTCATTCATAATTAATCATTAATTATGAATCGATCCTGAACAATACTTAATCATGCATCATTTGTAAGAATACAGGAAATTAAGGGGCTAGAAGGTGATTTTACCCTAACTTAAGGGCTTGCGTGTAAATAGTTAAAATTAGGAGTTGTTTTTGTAAAATGGCGTCTCACATTTAAACACTGCAACACAATCCCTAGATCTCGCGAACCCCTCTTCTTGTTCCTCTTCTTCTCCGCCCGGCTCGTCAAGTTGGCGATTGACGGAAACCACGCAACGATTTCTCCTCCTCCTCACGCGATCGGCGCCGACGACCCTTCGAGTCTCCTTCCTTTCTTCCTCGCAACTCAGCCCTATCTCTTGCTGGATCGGGGAGTCTCCAGTTAGGGCGACGCTGGTTGGGCGGGCTGGAGGTCTCCAACCGACGGGTTTAAGAGATTGCGAGCCCCTGAGTCTCGGTACTCGATTGAAGGTGAGTGAGGTTGTTTATTTTCCCTCTTCCAATCGCTGCAAGGATTCTTGCAAGTTGCAAATGACTTGGATTTGATCATCTTGATCACGGCTGGTTCTTGGGCATTTGCGTTGATGTTCTAGGGTTTGTGGAAAAGGCTTAGCTCAGAACTGGGGCTGATCGTGATTGATCATCTTGCTGAGCCTAACCTATTCGGATGGGAGCCGAGATTCTGCCGACGTGGGATCAAGGTAAGGATCTTGTTGTGTAAGTTTGATGAGAGCAGGTTTGATTGGGCTAGGTGGTTTTTTTTTCGTTTTAGTAGCTTTATGTTGTATTTCCTAGTGGTGAGTTCACTTTGAGCTGTTGGTGTGATCTTGGATTTAGCATGTATTCTTGTTGCTTTAGTTCTGTGAATTATCGAAGCTCCTTGTTTTGGATGGGATATGTTGTTCTGATTGTAGATCGATAAGAGCTACGGTTTCAGATTTGTATGTGGTTATTGTTTGCAAACATGTTAGGATCTTGATCTGGTTTTATTTTGTAGGCAAGGTTTGTTTCCTTTGTTCGGTTCGGTTGGGTGTGAGTACATTTAGTGTGGGCTTGAGTTTGATAGTGGATTGGGTTAGCAGAATTGGACAGATTTGGCAATTGGGTTTAAGTAGGATTTAGCCTAATTAGGATTAACTTAATTAACTTCCAATATTTAGGTTTTAAATTGGAAGTAAAACATTATGATTAGGGTGATCCTAGTTAAGTTGTGTTATACTTAGCTATTCAGTGTTGGTATAACTAGCTATGTTATGTATTTGATACAGGACATTGAGTGAGCTGGGACGGACTTCTGGACAGGAGGTTCTTTCTTTCTGGCGTGAACTTCTTTATCGGAGGCGGGTACTTCTGACTTATCTATTTTAGATATTGTCACAGATTTTATGGATAGTTAGATATAGATAGCAGTAGAGTTCTACTTATTTCCTACTTTCATATTTCTACCCTTGTTATTAGCCGTAGGTTTAGACGACAGATTTATTTCTGTACTGCTTCGAGGTTGGACCTCTTTATTCTTTATTGTTGCATGTGATATATATTGTGATTGGAGATAAGATACCTTATACCCACACTAGAGCTAGGATATGGTGCATACCGGTTAGTTGAACCTCTGCATATCATGTTTGATGATTGGTAGACTAGCTAGGTAGGGGTGGTGTATGATATTGCCATGCATCGTTCTTGCATGTGCATGGGCTGGCAGCATAGAGCTCATAGTCATGTGGTTGAGACACGTCATTTGTTATGATGATCATGATCTGCTCACATTGCCACACGCGAGTTGTGGCTATCGGAGGGTGCGCACAGTTGCCCTTTCGAGACTCTGCACGGTCACTCCTGAGGAGTGAGTCCGGTGCATCGTAGCAGTCAGGGACCCCTCCGGGTGTGGGCAGTAGTTTGTCGTATCCCCGCTCGATCACTCATAAGTAGTGTTGCTGGAGTATGGTAGCAGACACTAGTGATATGCGGTGATCATGATCTATGCACATTGTTACTAGTGAGTAGTAACTATTGGAGGGTGCGTATAGTTGCCCTTTCGAGACTCTGCACGGTCACTCCTGAGGAGTGAGTCCGGTGCATCGTAGCAGTCAGGGACCCCTCCGGGTGTGTGCAATTGTTCTGTCGTGTCTCCGCCCGGTCACTCATGGGTAGTGACGCTGGTGCGTGGTAGCAGGCAGAGTTGGTATAGAGATCAGTTGGCTCTCCCTTTCCGGCTTTGAGTACATGTCATGATGGGTTGTGTGACCCACGAACAGTTGGCTCCCCCTTTGTTGGCGTAGGGGTACATGTCATGATGGGTTGTGTGACCCGCGAGCAGTTGGCTCCTCTCGTGCCTGGTGTTAGGGTTATGATTGTTGGAGCAGTTGGCTCCCTGACATCCTGTCCACTCAGCTAACCAGTATAGGGGTAGCTGGAGTGCGTACAGACATCATGTGCACATGATGCATCATTGCATTGCTGGTTGTTATTTGCATTATTGTGTTTGCTCGTATTTGCTATATCTGGTTATAGTATATGTGTTTGATCTGCACCTTCAGGAGGTATATGTACATAGGGTCTGGTGACCTTATCTTACCCGTGTGATATTTGGACTTTCACATCTTCAGTTTGGTTCTGTTATGTATCCCCTATTCAGTATTCTAGTTTTAGCATTTCCTACTGTTATTACTGTTACTGTTGCCAGTTTGATTCTTACTGCTAGTATAGCTTACTATGCATACCAGATAGATGTATTCGCTGAGTTCTTGGACTCACACCGTCAGCCTTATTTTTCATTTCAGGTTGATCGTCTGGAGTGCCCGATAGCCTGCCCCAGTCCCTCTATTTCGGAAGCGACTCGTGTCTTGGTTTGTGTTGTATTTGTGGTTATACAGTATTTTTCATTTGCTTTCGCTGTGTCAATTTCTGTGGTATTGTTTTTGTACAGCAGTATAGTTGTACTTCTGTGTGCCATGGAGGCTTTTGTTCTTGTTTGGCTTTGTCGTAAGTCGTACCGGTACGCAGTTTTTATCGTCTTCTTCGGTTGTCTTACATTCAGTGGCTTGTTCCAGTCCTATAGACTGTGGTACAGGCGGGCTGAGAGAGTCGTAAATGTTAGGTTTTCTGGATTGTCCGCCGAGTCGAGGGAGAGGCAGTCCGGTCAGTATCGGATGGGCAGCTCTTCGGGTCGTGACATCATGACCTCCAATTAACAGAAAAATCATAGTTGATCACTGACTAATTTTGATTAATCCTTTAGTAACTACAGTTATCGATGTGCATGCTCCTTTCACTTATCTTATACCCATTTGATTCAGGACATGATCTATGTGTCAATCCCACTAGGCTGACTACATTACCATTAGCGGTCCTAGCCCAAGTAATAGTCCATTGTCATGTGGATTCAAATTACTCAAATACGTATTAAAGAAGACTATCCTCTTGACATATTTTGCTTTGATCGAAGACTTACGAGTAATAATCCTGATAAGATCGCCTTAGGCTATATGTCTTCTTTATTAAAGGAGTGGTGATCAATCTTCTATAGCCTATTTAAGCAACTTCGAACATATTAACTTATACTCAACCATCCCAAATCTACATCTCCTAGGAGATGTCCTACTAAGATGTCAAAGTATAAGTCTTCATGACCAAGACGACTCGAATACCTCAAGTTTAAGCAATTAATCTTGCACTCGAGTTGCAATGAGATCTTCATTGACATATATAAAACCACATAAAATCTCAAAGTCACATCTAATGAACTAGTTATCCTTAACCAACATCCATATGTTAACTCTTAATATCCCAATGTTTTCAACTAGTGAGAACTGATTGCTTGGATAAACCTAGGAGCATAATGTATACTAGTCTTATAAAATCGATGATGTCTAGTCTCGTCAATTCATCGACTAGAGAAGATTTTAATATGTACATAATTATACACGATGAAATATTCAGTAATTGTGATTCAATCACATTCATATTATGCATTTGTATTGTGGACTTGAGTAATTGAGTTTAAGATCAAACCATATACATAGATAATGCACATCTAATTAGTGAATTTATTTATCAAATAAATTGTCCAACATCTAAGGTGATTACTTTAGAATATCTCTTAAATATAACAATATATATTTTCTATCTCGTCAAGTATCAGATCAAAATTGACTCTTCATATTTTATTAAGTATTTGATCAATTTTAATTTGCTTGACTTTTTTCTCAATCAACTTAAATATTGATCGACTATTAAGTGTCAAGTCAACTTTGATCCGCTTATCGTCTCACTCGACCAACAAATATTTTGATCAAACATCGAACTAACTAATTAATTAAAAAATCAAAATCAATTGGATAATGCATTCGAGTAACGCGGATGGGATGAGATGCTTTTAATAAATATTCAAAAATGAACACCCCTTTCAATGGATGTCATTTTGATTATTGCCCTTTAAAAATCTATGATAGTGTAATAAAAGAGAAATAATATGCACAGTGAAAGTGAATATCTCAGTAAAAATTTTAACCATCAATCACCAGTACGTTTTACGTCTGATCACCGATCAGACACTACCGGCAACTTTGATCGCTGTCCCGAATCAAACTAAACCTTCGAGGGACGATGAATATGTCAGGATCGCTGACAACGGTGAACCCGTCAAAATCGACGGTGAATAATACAAGATCGCAATTGCGGCGATCCCCGACAGGTTCATCGTACCCCCAGGATATAGTTGGGTTCGGGACGGCTGTCGGAGGCCGCCGACAATGTCTGAACGATGATCAAACGTCAAACATACTACCAATTAACGATTAAATTTTTTACTGAGATATTCACGTACACTGCATGGATCATCACTCTAAATTACACATGGATTCATATTTAATATGCATGCTTCACGTGCATGTTAAGTTTTTGTCAAATCTTGTAAAGTTTAATTGTTTTATCTTGTGCTTGTGTTTGTGCTTTTCTATTTGTGTCTGCGTTTATGCTCTTCTATCTTCTAAAATTTAAAATCGTACAATTTTAGTTATTTTTTTACTGAAAATTATCAACTGTTAGCTTGATTCACTAGTAGCAAGTGAGTTAGCTAGGTTTGAAGTACTACTCACTAAAGCTATTAAAAATTATCACATAGTGTGGTCTTATGCGATGCCTAGTAGTTAAAAATAAAATGAAAAACTATCATATAATGAGATGGCCGGTCTAGCATTTTTAATTAGACGATGAATCTATTTTATTACTATATATATCAAACAAACTATCACTCAAATACTTGGAACACCACTTGTCTCTCCCCTAGCTACCTCTTTTATTTTAGTCCTCCGTGGATGGATTGATGGCTAACACATACGATGTTATCATCTTGAGGTCTTAGATTAAAACCTGATAAAGTCAATTTACATGTTCTCCCCATGCACTAACCATAATATCCGAACTAGTAGCCGTTGTGATTTATCTCTCCTGTGTTAGCCTAAGACGGGTTGACGAGGGCGCTAAAGATGAGTGAATCACTTTTACCTCCTTTATTGTTTCTTGAGATTCTCCACTTAATTCAATTTTGATATGACTCTGATATTAATTGTTCAACTAATTCATAATAATATTATATTATTTATTTTGAGACTAAGTTTTCATGAATTTTTAAATTCTATCATATCAATAGAGATATCTTCAATTTTATAGTCTTGTGATTTTTTTTTCATGTATTTTCAATATGAAATTTTGATTATAATCTCAATAATGACTAGTTTCTATAGATCGTTTTGGCTTTTAAAAAAACAAAGGCTAAGAATTCGCCAATAAATATTCGATCGAAATCTACCAATAAATATCTAGTTGTTTAGAAACCAAGACGAAGTTGAGTGGGCGTTACGTTTACGTAGAGATAGTCGTTCCATGGTTGAATAATCTACGTCGCTCAAAAGTTCCTGGTCAAGTTCTTCAAAATTAATTTCAATCTTTGTCAGTAGTTAATTCTATGGTTGAATATTCTAAGTCTCTCAAAAACAAATCCAGCTGACTGCCATTTTCTGTGATCATTAATTCAAATATCGTTAATTAATTTTGGAAAATGAAGCAAATTAGATCGACCAATTAAGTATAGTCATTTGTTCATTTTTGTGAATAATTAGATCGACAAAAGGCTTCTTTTTAGTGAAAAATGATCTAATTTTAACAATATAAACGTCAAAGTCCATGTTAAGTCAATTAGAAAACAAGTCCATGCCAAAGTCAACAAGAACGTAAATGTAAAGCAAAACGCGCAAATGGCGGAATAAATTCAAACAAGTGATTTGGTGCTTCGTAAAGAAAAATTAAGTTAAATAGAATAGTCAATTAAATTAAATAATAATTTAAACTTAATAAATATTTTAAAAAATAGTTAATTATATATATAGAGGAATAGAGCTTGTTCTTATTAAATTTCTTTCATGTCTTGGCTTAGAAGAGGTGTTGTGTTCTTTGTCATTCTCGTGGCTTCTTGGCTTACATGGAGAGGTGATGAATATTTCGTAATGAATGGGGAAAAAGATTATCGTCGGCATCCCTTTGTTCAATTTTTGTTCGCAAACTACCCCCTCTATGCACTATTCTATATGTTTGAAATTGTAGACTGATGATGCATCTGTCGAGTAGTTATTTAAGTTGTGTTTGTGCTCTTTTATCTTCCATAGATTAATATGTTAAGTTATTTACATTTTTAATGAAAAATCGATCTTTTGAAGTTATTTGCATGCTTTTAAGTTTTTACAATATATATCTTCACTCGTCGAATAGTCACTTGATGGGCGTGTTACTTTTCGATAATTATTGTGAAAATATTTAAATTCTCACATCAAATCTTCATATACATCAAATATATCCCAAAACATAAGATAGACGATTCTCGAAAATTGACGATCTGATTTTATTCTACCATACACCTTCCTCCTGTGTACTAGTTATATTTATCTCCCTTCATATTTGTGAGGTTGACATTAAAGTGACCGTTGAGATAATAAATCTATCTTGGTAGACATTAAACCCGACTTAAACAATGAATGTCATAGTTATAGTCAAAGCCAAAGTTCGATAAGGGAGAATAAAAGTAGCCTAGATTTTTGCACGCCTTAACAATCGATTGGTTGAAGGGGAAAAAAATCCTCACCCAAAAAGGAAAAGCTACTTAAATTAATCCAAAATAACAAACTATGTTTAATTAATTAAAAGGATTAAAAAAATTACACATGGATTATATATAAAAACCGTAAAAAAAAACAATCACCAAACCTCCTGTTTTCTTCAAAACTAATCTCCATCCTTATTATCAAACCCAATTCTACTTTTGAACAATTCAATCTCACTCACAAACAACTATTGTCATTTTCTTTCGATCAATCCCAATTCTACTTTTGAACAATCCAATCTCACTCACAAACAACTATTGTCATTTTCTTTCGATCGAATCAAGTTTCACTAACTGAATAGTACGCTCACTTTGTGAACATTTTAATAGTATTCAAACCATACACATTATCAAAAGTATGCAATTCCAAAATATTTAAATCACATACTCTATTTTCAAAATTATCAAACTATGTATACAATATCATTTTCCAAAATTATCAAATTATGAAACCAATATCATTTTTGCTCATGTTACTATTCCTAATAAAAGGCTACATTATAACTGATTCGGGATATTTTTCTTCCTTTCCTCCTCTATATTATACTTATTCCTCCTCTATTTACACTAGCTAGTTCGTGCGGAATGAGTATGTTAGTATTAACCCTAGAGTTAATTATGTGATGATTGACTAGGAAACTATTTGTATCATATCTTATAAATAAAAGTATAATTTTGGTTATTATATTTACTTGATATATGTGTGTCAAATAAATAAGTATAATGATGAGGATGAATACCCCGTGGCGGACACGGGGCTGAATAAGGTATATGATAAAATCCATCAAGCCGGAATGACTCCCTTGCTACGACGTCTGAGACCCTCTCGGAAAAGGGACCCGGGAGCCGACTCGAGTAGTTATAACCCTGGGGCTAGCTCCAGGAAGACACCCCCCGAGTCCACCTCGGGTGTAAGTTCCCGAGAGTATCTCGGAGAGACGAATGCCCGGGACCCCCGGGCCAAAGAACCTCGGGATCACCTCGGGGTGATGGGGCCCAAGGAACACACAAGCAGAGGACCGTTTTCCGCAGATCGGCGAGTCATCCTCATCCATTATGGTAGAGTAATCACTACCCATGATTAACGGTCATAAAGACCTTAATCATCGCAACGACTCAGATGAAGGAATCGCGGCGACCGTTACCAGGTTGAACCATGAGCCGATAACCACGGGGACGTGGCAAGGATCGTGAGTGCTTGCAGATGGCCGCCGCAGGTATAAAAGATAGTCCAACCTCTCCGGTAAGCGGGGTCAGGCACTCTCTACTACTTATACATTTTTCTGCCTTCTATTCTTCTCCATCGAGACACTGACTTGAGCATCGGAGTGGGCTCCGCCGGACAACCTCCGGCATGTTCCCCTAACGTTCATGTTAAACTCGCAGGGCGGAGAGTTCCTCCCCTCCTGTCTGTAAGGATGTATACTAAAAGTCTTGCTTTTTATATAAGACATCTACATTTTGAAAGAGAATCACAAAATCACAGGTTACGTGTTTATATTAGTATGTGCACAAATGTCTGATACTTTGCAATGTAGATAACATGGTATGTGGTGACGCACAGAAGTTCATATTATCAGTCCCTTGCAGAGTATAAGTAGAGGCTCACAACCGAGATGGAGTTGGACAAACCATCGGGATGATTATAGTGTAATTAGGTGTGGTTTATCTTGACTATAGAATTGCACTAGTGCACTTTGTGTGCATTGAGCAGAACCAACATAGAGGTGACCCAATTTGTACTGACTTTATAATTGGATCAGACCTCGGTTATATTATGGAGTACATGCTCTGAATCCCGATATAATAACGGGTACTCGTACTTAATAGTTGTTTCTTTGATTTACCAATGAGTGAGATTTATTCTGTTAAATCGATAGACCCGGTAAGTTGGGAAATAATAATTATTTACATGGTGTACCGTTGATTATAGACGGAATCCGTGTCCTGGTGAGTCGAGATGATGATGCCCCCTTGATGAGCTCATAAGGTTCATCATGTTAAATCTTGCAAGTGGACTATGGTCCAACATGATGATAAGGATGAGTGGTACTAGTCAAGGAGTTAGATGTTGATTAATTAAAATTGTCAGTAATTTAAATTAATCAACGGGCATTTGATATCTTAAATACGGGGAGATGGATGTACTCATAATAGGTGGAGCCGATATGAAAATATGGGGGTTGGTGAGGTGATTCAATGAAGGACCTTTAGTGGAATGACTCTTCATTAATGGATAGGGTTTGGATCCATTAGCAGGCCAAGACCCAACTCCTCCTCACGGTCCCTATCATAGCCCTATATATATCCCATGGAGTCATGAAACCAAGGCTAAGGAATTAATCATCAACATAAGACAAAACTCTAAGCCCTCTCTCTTTCTCTCCCTCTCCCTTCTCTCTCCTAGGTCACCGGCGGTAGAGAGGAGAAGGAATTCTCTCCTTCTTCTTTCTCTCATCTCCGTCCCAGCTTCTTGGTCGGTGATCACAGGGGCAAGGAGGTGCTCTTCACTTCCTATTGTGGTGCGTAGTAGCAAGAAGGGGAAGGAGAGGTGGCCAGTGACAAGCTTTGGGCGGCGCCGGTAGTAAGGATGGAGAAGCTCACGGTGGTAGGAGAAGAAGTATCTTCTTCTCTTCTTTTCTTCTCCCTTACTTGAGCACGCAAAGGCAGGTATTAGGAGGAGTGGTCGGCGGTGAGGAATTTGCTTCCTCTAGCCCCGGCGTCAAGGGAAGAGAGGAGGTTGTCGGCGATGGCGGTTTTAGGGTTGGTGGAAGAAGAAGAAGCCCCTACTCTCTTCTTCTTTTGGTTCTTCTTCTTCATTATCTTCCTCTCGGTGCTGCCTTGTGGTTGGCTTGCCTTAGGAACTTGGTGTGGTGGGCGGCATAAGGCGGAGGGGAAGAAAGGTGGCCGGCAGAAACCCTAACCCTAGGGTTTGTTGGCGCATTGGAGAGGAAGAAGAAGGAGGATTAATTGGATGCTTGGGTGACTCCGGGTCTTGGTAGATCGTCGCCCACATGACGTCCAAGAGGTAAGGGGTCATACGATAGAAGACTACGAGGTAAAAGAAGAGGTATATCTCTCTTTGGCTCCTTCTTTTATTCTATCATTTTATGTTGTTTTGATTAATTATCATGGTTCTAATTATTGTTAATTAATGTTGATAATTAATCATGTCATGGACCCCGATAATAAACACAAAAACCGGCGATCCACTCGTCGTCTTTTCCGCGACCAATTGGTTAGGCAAGTTACAAGGTCTTACCTTCAAGTTTGGCTAAGTTGTAACTCAAACCAATTAGTACGATGATGAGACGGTCGTTTGGGAGATAGGTCTTCATTTGGGTTAAACTTTTAATCCGTAGACATGGAGAGGTCTCTCATGTTCGACCCCGTGTTCGCTTAGGAAACCCGCCGAGCTATCCACCAACACCGTCAGCATCTGCGTGGGCTGAATCTCGGTGATTGGCCATCGACGTAGTTCCTTCCGGAACAAATTTGGCGTCTTCTGTGGGAAACCAGTAAAGCACCCGAAGGAGCACTGATGGCAGTGCCAGCGAGAGAACCTGTGACCCTGACTAAGGAGGAACTTGGTCGTCGAAGAGTTACCATCATCGAAGAAATGCTCCGGCACCCACTAGGGGAACCCTTTGATTCTCTAGGAGGGGCCTTGGATCAAAGGGAGACCCTCGCGATCAACTTAAATCCTGCTTACAGGGCTTTACCGGAATTCCGGGAAGCCTTGCACGTGGATCTCGCCGATCCGCGAGAGGATGAAGGACCCAAGGAAGAACGGAAGGAGGTCGAAAGCGAGGAAGTGCAAATTCACCCTCAACATAGAGGGGGAGTTATGCGGATCGCCCTCGACCTTGCACTGGAGCTAAGAAGTCGCCTCGTAGATTGCCTGCGGAGCCACAAGGATGTCTTCGCCTGGGCTGCCGAAGAGATCAAAGGGGTTCCACCGACGTTATCCATGCACCATCTGCATGCCACCCTGGGAGCCCGACCTGTGAAGGAGAAACGAAGGCATTTTTCACCAGAGCAAGATAAGGCTATCCGAGACGAGGTCCAAAAGTTGCTAAAAGCTGAGCACATCAGAGAAGTCCAATTGCCAGCCTGGTTGGCTAATGTAGTCCTCGTCCCTAAGTCAGAAGGTAAATGGCGGATCTGCATCGACTTTCGTGACTTGAATAAAGCCTGCCCCAAAGATTGTTATCCCCTGCCTCGGATAGACCGGTTGATGGACTCCACAGCCGGTTGTGAGTTTATCTTAATGTTGGATGCCTACCAATATGTGCTTGTTTATGTATTCTTGCTGTCTTGCAGTGTCAATCATGAAATAAACGATATGTCTCACCATGAAGAGCCAATACAATTGCCTTAAAACCCTACTGCCTCGCGGTGCTACGGATGCTCGAGGTGACTAGGCCTGGTCGTGGTGCTGTGGATGCCCAACCAGGAGTTGCTAAAATCCTACTACCTCGCGGTGCTACGGATGCGTGAGGTGAGTAGGCCTGGTTGTGGTGCTGCGAATGCCCGACCAGGAGCTACTAAAACCCTACTATCTCGCGGTGCTGCCGATGCCCGAGGTGAGTAGACCTGGTCGTGGTGCTGCGGATGCCCGACCAGGAGCTACTAAAACCCTACTACCTCGCGGTGCTGCAGATGCCCGAGATGAGTAGGCTTAGTCAGTGTTGCGGATTCCTGACCAGGAGCTGTAAAAATCCTACTACCTCACGGTGTTGCGGATGCCCGAGCTGAGTAGGCCTGGTCATGGTGCTGCAGATGCCCGACCAGGAGCTGCTAAAACCCTACTACCTCACGGTACTGCGAATGCTCGAAATGAGTAGGCCTAATCATGGTGCTACGGATGCCCGACTAAGAACTGCTAAAACCCTATTACCTCGCGGTGCTACGGATGCCCGAGGTGAGTAGGCCTGGTTGTGGTGTTGCGGATGCCCAACCAGGAGCTAAAAAAACCCTACTACCTCGCAGTGCTGCGGATGCCCGAGATGAGTAGGGTTGGTCATGGTGATGCGGATGCCCGACCAGGAGCTGCTAAAACCCTTCTAACTTACGGTGTTGCGGATGCCCGAGGTGAATAGGCCTCCCGAGGTGAATAGGCTTGGTTGTGGTGTTGCGGATACCCGACCAAGAGCTGTTAAAACCCTACTACCTCGCGGTGCTGCGGATGCCCGAGGTGAGTAGGCCTGATCATGGTGCTGTGGATGCCCGACTAGGAGCTGCTAAAATCCGACAATCTCACGGTGCTGCGGATGCCCGAGGTGAGTAGGTCTGATCGTGGTACTGCGGATGCCCGACCAGGAGCTGCTAAAACCTTACTATCTCACGGTGCTGTGGATGCCCAAGGTGAGTGTTGAGGCAATCTGTGGTCCGGAGTGACCAAGTGTTTTGATGTTTGGGCAAAAGGTTTAAATTAAGTTTACCCTTGTGTTCTTATATGTGTATGTTGAGTGTGCAGGTTGTACAGGTACACATATTGACTTGACTGGACGGTCTCAGTATGGTGAATGGTGGCATGGAGACAAGCTGGAGGCTTGTGTGCACCCGAGGGACTTTGGAGAGCAGGGACAATGAGCTGAGAGGCGCAGACTTCGAGGCATGCGTGAAGGATGGCATGAAGGCAAGCTAGAGGCTTGCGTGCATCCGAGGGACGGGAGCCGAAGATGAAGAGGGTGCGAAGGCAATAGTCGAGGCTGTGGATGAGGAGTCAGTCGAGTCGTGAGAGTACGAGTTCTGTGTGATTGTACTCAGGAAATCCTAGGGTTCGAGTGCGGAGTGGAATGTACTCGGTAGGGATGGCAATGGGTCGGGTTCGGGTCGGATTCTATATCCTCCGTACCCATACCCATCGGGTATCGGATATCCATCGGGTATACCCATACCCATTAAAGGATCGGATATCTTATATACTAATAATTTTTTTCTTTCTATCCAACTATATCATTGAACAAAAGTACATTATAATTAACATTAAAGTTAAAAAAATATATATCTATAATTCTAAAAAAATAGATTAAACATATATATAATCTATTTCTAACATTAATACAAATTATTAGTAGGTTTTGGAGAAAAAATCTTTAATGTATATATGTATTTCTTATTTAATCGGGTATTCGGGTCGGATATCGGGTATTGGTAGTGCCTCCATATCCTCCTCCATTCGGGTCGGATGTCGGATCCTCCGTCGGATTCGGGTGAAATTGCCATCCCTAGTACTCGGGAAGGGTAACCTTAAGTGGGTGAGTAGACCAGTCGACTGGCCTGGGGGCAGTCGACTGATGGAACTCATAGAAAGGTCTCAACCCTGGGACCAGTCGACTGGTAGGTGGCTGGTGAGTTGGCTGAGAATTTAAATGTTGGGGTGCAACGGTCGAATTTCAGTGGCACCAGTCGACTGCCCTGGGGGCAGTCGACTGGTGGCGAGTGTTTCAACCCGAGTCTTATTTAAAGAGGGCTTCATGGCGGCTGCGATTTTTGACGAAACAAGCTTGGTTAAGGCTTGTTAGTAGTCTCTTTGTGCTCAGAGCGTACTTGGTGCTGTGGCGAGGTTTCTCCACCCACAAGAAGCGACGAGAGCTAGCCGGAGGTTCTCCGGGGATTGATCCACCGACGGATTCTTGGATTAGTCACCCGTCCGGGGTGGATACCAAGTAAATCTTCGTTGTTAGCATTGGTTAGTATTGTTTTATTATTTTTATTGTATATTCCGCTTGCGCAACTAACCGTGTAGGAAGAAAGATTCGAAGAATCACTATTCACCCCCTCTAGCGTAAGGAATCGATCCCAACAATTGGTATCAGAGCGAAGGACCGCTCTTGATCGGACTAACCGCCGAGGGAGCACACGCTAGAGGAGAAGAAAATGGAAGACAAACTTAGGGATGACATCTACACTCCGCCGGCCTACGACCATGAAGATTACGGGTATTGGAAGTCACGGATGGAGACGTGGTTCGCGATGGAGTGGGAGTGTAGAATTGCGCTTGAAGAGCCCTTCAAAGTTCCAAAGGATAAGCACGGAAAGAGGCTTCATCCTAGATATTGGGACAAAGATCAACAAGAACAATTTCAGGCCAATGAGAAGGTAATTAGTATTTTGAAAATGTTTTGTCTAATAAAATTTTGAGTGATGTAGGAGAATACCAAAACGCATATGAATTATGGGATAAGTTGAAAAGATATCATGATAACCCTACATTAATTCAAAGAGTTAAAGAGCCCAAAGAAGTAAGGTCAATAGTCCAAGAAGACCAAGAGGAGGAAGAAGTGTCAACTTCATCAAGTAAAGAGGAAGAATTAAGTGAAAGATCATCAACTTCCTCAAGAGAAGAAGAGGAGGTCATCACCTCAAGGATTAAGGGGGAAGAGAGACCCTCAACCATGCCGGAACAAGAGGAAGCATCCACTTCATCAAAGGTTGGAGAAGAAGTCAACCTAGCCTCCACCTCCACCAAAGCAAAGAAAAAGGACAATATCATATGCTTTGGGTGTAATGAAAAGGGACACTACAAGGATAAGTGTCCAAATAGTAAGAAAAAGGAGGTACACTCTACACTCATTTCAATTCCGATTAAATCTAACATGAGTTGTAGAAATGGAAAAGCCCAAGAAAAGAAAAAGAAAATTCGATGCATCACATATGGAGAGCTAGGGCATTATCACACTAAATGCCCTAAAAAAGGTGAGCTAAAGAAAATGGAACATTTACGAAGGTGGGAGAAAGAAGAAAAGATAAGAAGCTCACATCAAAGGGGAACTACAAAGGTAAGGGAGGTAATTCCTAACCTTTTGAGATACCTTAAGAGCACAATTGAAGTAGGTCTTTGGTACCCCCGTACTGAGTCATTTGACTTAATTGGCTACACCGATTCCGACTATGCTGGCTACACCGATTCCGGCTACACCAATTTTTAGGGTCATCATTAGTGAGTTGGTCAAGTCGGAAGCAACATTGTGTAGCTCTCTCCACGACCGAGGCAGAATATATCGCCATGGGAGAGAGTGCATCACAATTGTTGTGGATGATACACACACTAGAGGACTATGGATTATCCTACAAGGGTGTGCAAGTGTTGTGTGACAACATAAGCACAATAAACCAAACAAAGAATCCAGTTCATCATTCAAGGACCAAGTACATTGAAGTGTGTCACCACTTCATTAGGGATCATGTTGCTAGAGGAGATATTGTACTCTCACATGTAGAGTCAAAATCGAACTTAGCAAACATTTTCAATAAACCACTCCCCGATAATGAATTTAGTTTCTTAAGGAGGGAGTTGGGAATGTGTCGTGCTTCATAGGATTGAAAAGAAAACAAAACCCTCATAATCATTTCAAATTGTTGGGGAACAATTATTGGGCAACTTGGGAACATCTCACATAAACTATAAGGTTTAACAAAATATTTTTGTTTGCTAGAAATGGGGTGAGATGCTAAGATCAACCTAATTACTCAAAATATTAATGCATCTCTTGAGAAATTAGGTTGGCGAGACAAAAATCATTAAGTTGACCAAGTATGGGGAAAACCAATGCATAATACATGTGTATTTGGTTTCATGATCATACTTGGACATTCCAATCAAGGAAACTTGATTGGAGACTTATTTTGATACAAACTCGTTTCAAATTGGATGGATGTTTTGTTTGATTTTGACTTCACTTTGTTGGGTTTTTGTTTTCACGACGGAGAGGTTATAGAATCATAAGGACTCTTGATTCTTGATACGGGATCAATGCTAGTCGAGGGAACACATCCAGGATCGATAAACATCCATCTGACAATTTCTGATATCGAAAGAAAATCTGAAACTGCGAGTTCTGTCACGTATCAAACAGTCTCTGACATCTGATCGGTCCACCGACCGATCCAGAGTTTTGCTGATTGGTCACCGGACCGATCAGGAGTTGGCCTGATCGGTCATAAAGACCGATCAAGAAATTCTACGACAATCCACAGAAATCCTTCTGTCTTAGATTTGTTCGGTCCACTGACCGATCTGGCCACCCTTCTGATCGGTCCACCGACCGATCAGAAGGTTGGCAAAATCGCTCAAAACTCTCTGTTCACTCCCTGATCGATCGGCAGACTGATCAGGGTCTTCCCTGATCGGTCACCCGACCGATCAGGACCCAGCCAGACCGATCAGGAAGTTCCCTGATCAGTCTGGGTACCCCTAGATCGAACGGTGATCCGATCGATTGCATTAACTTTGGTTGGTGGATCGGTCCACCAACCTATTAACTTCATACCCTTATACCTCCAAACCCTAGTCGACTCTTCTACCTGCGCAAATCACACCAGAGCCTTCCTTCATCTTCTTCCTACGAGTTCTTGCGAGCCCTTCTTCCTCCTCTTCCTGCGCGTGAGTTCTTCTTCCTATGGTTGGTGTTCTTTGTTGCGAGCCCTTGTTCCTGCACTGTGTCGTGAGTTTCTTGCTACTGAGTTTCCTGCAACTCCTTGAGCTCTGCGTTCTCATCTTCTTGCGCAACTTTTCTGCGCAATCTGTGCCCTGTGTAAGTTCTGCAAGTTTCTCTCCTTTTCAAGTTGTCAAGATCTTCTCCAAATTTCTCACTTCATGGCACCAAAGTAAGCATTTTCTTGCAGTTTTTATTTGATGATTATCTCATGAACTATGATTTTGTGAACTAATCATGAATCTTATTTGCTGTGCCGTGCCCTCAAATTCCATTCCTTTTGGTTGTGTGGTTGCGTGACCTTCCTTCATTGGATCAAAATTTTGGTGTTTGTCATGATTTGGTCGTGGTCTAAATCTCACTGATCAAATCTTATGTTCACTTGATTATTGATCAAACCTCACTGATCTTTTGTGTTCACTTCATCAATTCAATCTATGCCATGACCTTAATTGTATTTGATCTTTGTTTTTGTGTTATGATTCAATTGATCCATTCAAATGTCGTGGTCTATTCCAACTCTTAGGAAGTCTTCCAAAGGGAAAGAACCTGCCGAGGGGACTTCAAAGGGAAAATGTCCTTCATCTTCTACACCCTCTCGTAGACCCCAACCATCCTCAAGTTCTAGATTCCCGAATGCCGCTTTTGAGCAAGCCTTCCAAAATAGAACTTTCAAACTCCTCCCTTGCAGATCAATTGATAGGCCTTTCTTATATGAGCACTGCCCCTCTATTAAAGAGGTTATTGATTTCTACAATCTTGATTTTCTCCTTTCTCTCGAGTGGACCATCAACCTTGATCTTGTGTCCGAATTCTACAACAATCTACAACCAGGACCACAAGGGGGTTTAGAATTCACAACGCGGGTAGCCAAGACCAACCTTGACTTTACCTACGATAATTTCTCTGAGTTTCTTGGCGTTTGACGATCGCCAAATTTTTATTCTTTCTATCCTAACATTCCGGATCCTTTACTGCCTCCATTTGAGGGAGTCACCCCCGACTCCATCTACGAGCATTTCTTCGGACACCCTAGGTCAGATGGCCTTGATGAGCTGGCTCCTGATTTTCCTACTTTTGCTGCCCTTCGACTTTCTCCTGTTGATTATGTCCTTTTCAAGATCATCACCAACTGCCTTCTGCCAATAACGTCAAAACCTCTCAGTGAGATCCGCCCGTACCATTGCTTGATGCTTTACGGGATGCATCGCCTCCTCGATTTTGATATCACGGCGTGCATTCTCAGTTCCATCGTGACCTATAGTCCTAGCCGTCGTACAGTCTATATGTCTTTTGGGCACGTTATCACTGACTGGCTTTAGTCAGTCGATGTGTCCAAGGGCAGGACTGTGACGATGGTTCGACAAGACTACCGACTTGGTAAACGTGCGTTTGCCAAGTCTGGCATTATTGTCGAACCCCAGGGCCTTATGTGGAAGGATGGGTGAGGGTTAGGGGAGTTACCACGGGCCACCCACGTTTAGGTACTAGCAGCTCCGGCTGTACATCAGGAGGCGCCCACAGCAGCACATGAGGAGTACGAGCCGGATCCTGATCTCCGGTGGCAGGTCGTAGAGCTGGAGCAGGCATGCAGCACGAGTTTCATGTGTCCGAGCTCTGGCGACAGGGGATCAGCTCTGAGGTTTCTCAGTTATGGACAAATCAGCAGACCATCGACCGCAGATTACACTCGATCGAGTCCGAGGTCTCTGGGATCCGTTCTGGTCAGGAGGCGTGGATTGCGGAGTGGCGCGCTTGGGCAGCTGGTCATCCGTACCAGCCTACATTTCCTGGTTTTGCGCCCTCCAGCAGCACTGCTCCTGGGAGCTTCCTATCGGACGATGACATATCATACTATCCCATGCAATCTGTCGACCCACCAGCTCAGGATTGATTGTTTGTTGTATTCTGCTTCCAACTATTATTCCATGACTTGTTATGTATTTGTTGTACTCTATTTCATGACTGGGGTGTATGACATTATGTTTATGCCTATGACAGCTATTTCATGGTTTGTCAATTCTATGTTCCTTTTCATATGATGCGTATGATTATCCTGTCTTGATTTATCTATATCATATTCTTTCCAAAATTCTTATCCTTTGTTTGTTTTGGGAAAACCCTGGGTTGAGGAGGAGGTATTTTAAACTTAACAACCAGTCTACACCCTTTTCAGTGTTTAACAAAGGGGGAGAGTGTGATTAGTTAAGTTTAGCATAATTACAAGTATAACTATTGTAGGGGGAGGACTTTGATTCTCCTATGATAGTGAAATTTGATTACAATTGATTTCGAATACCTAAACTTAAAATCGAGTTGTCAAACAACAAAAAGAGGGAGATTGTTGATGCAGTCTGACCCTGATTGTTGTTTTGGTGTTGACACCGATTTAAGTTTAGGTTAGTAAGATGAGTCTAGTTTAAGTCCTGGTCGGACTGGGCACGACTCCCGGTGAGTGAAGCCGAGTTACGAAAACCCCGGTGAATGAGGCCGGGTCCTGGTGAGTGAAGCCGGGTTACTGAAACCCTGGTGAGTGAAGCCGGGTGACTGGAAACCCCGGTGAGTGAAGTCGGGTGATGGAAATCCCGGTGAATGAAGCTGGGTCTTAGCGAGTGAAACTAGGTGACCGAAACCCTGGTGAGTGAAGCCAGGTCCTAGCGAGGGAAGCTAGGTTGAACGAAGTCCCGGTAAGTGAAGCCGGGTCCTGGTGAGTGAAGCCAGGTGATGGAAATCCCGGTGAGTGAAGCCGGGTGGCTGAAATCCCGGTGAGTGAAGCCGGGTGACTGAAACCCTGGTGAGTGAAGCCAGGTCCTAGCTAGGGAAGCTAGGTTGAACGAAGTCCCAGTGAGTGAAGCTGGGCACGAAGTCTTGGTCCGGGGGACTGAGCATTGCGTGTAGTGGTCGGAGAGGGCACGCGAGCTCATTCTCTAGGACTAGAATGAGTCAGAGAAGGCTAGGGAGGCTGTTCTCTGGACTTAGGGCTGATTTGGTCGAAGCTGGATCCGTCTGGAGACCGATCAGGGAGTTGGCACGAACTCTCCGTTGTGGATCGGTCTAGTGACCGATCCAGGGAAGTCTGATCGTTCTGGTGAACGATCAGAGAGAGAACAAATCCTACTGTTCGGCTCCTGATCGTTCTGGTGAACGATCAGGGAGAGAACAAAATATCTCTGTTGGGTCTCCGATCGTTCTGGTGAACGATCAGAGAAGAGAAAGTAGGTTTTTGTGAGAAACCTTGATCGGTCTGGTGACCGATCAAATGTCGCGGCCTTCCTCATCCTGACCGATCAGGATGGCTCCTGATCGGTCACCAAACCGATCAATGCACAACCTGATCGGTCAAGAGACCGATCAGGGATTTGGCCTGCGGAAGCTGTAGAAAGCTCCAGCAAGTGTTGGATCGGTCCGGTGACCGATCCACGATCTGTGATCGGTCGTGTGACCGATCACAAGAAGTCCGCGATCTCAGTTTTCTCACTGTGGACCGATCAAGTTGGAGCCTGATCGTTCAGGGGTTTCCCTGATCGGTCTGGTGACCGATCAGGGTCGTCTCTGATCGGTCTGGGGACCGATCAGTAGTTGAAAACTTTAATTCAAATCTGTTGTCAGACTTCTGATCGCGTCTATTTGCTCTGTATTTTCTCTGCTACTTACTTATTCCCGTTTGATTTCATTTGCTAAGTATCTGCTAAGTGTGTAGGTGATACAGGGAGGATTCAAACAATGGAGGAGAGTCAACTGGGGATTTTCCTTTGAGCAGGTTTGGACATTTTCTCTTCTCAGGTTTCAACGGGCGTCTGACGCTGCTGGCAACGGCTGGGAAGCTGACGAAATGATTTGGGGCTCGGCTGAAGAGAGTTCAGGGAGTCCAGAAGAGGGCAGTGTAGCTGGGGCTGTTGCAGATGAGCAGCTGGGAGCTGCAAACCTGGGTTTTTGAGCAGAGGCTTAAGAGTTGGTGGCAAAGAAGCCTCTGCAACGATTGATCTCTTTGAGCAACAACTCTGTATCTTCAAGCAACTCTTGCATACACTTTGAGCGATCTGATGGATCTGCGACTTGAGCACTTGGAAGGATTTGAGAACGTTGCGAGGCGATCAACAAGCAGACAAGGGAGAGCTGAGTGAAGGCTCTTGCCAAGGTTGTGCTGGGTTGTGGGTATTGCTTTGTAGACGTTTCTCCTTGTGCTCTGTAAGTTTGTTTTTTCTCTGTGCTTTCACTTCATATCTTTCTGTGGAGACTTATTGTGGAGAGGTTTCTCCACCGAGAAGGAGACATTTGATATCCAGATTTCCGGGACTTGATCTACCGACGATCAAGAGATCGCCCACCTTACGGGCATACCAAGGAGTAGGGGCAAGTTATCCCCGAACCTTGTAAACCATCTTTGTTAGCATCTTGAGTTTGTGCTTAGTTTTAGGGTTTTATCTCCTGTTTAGTTTCTGCATTGTTTCTGCATTTATTCTTGTAGCCTTCCGTTGCTAACCCTTAAGTGCAGAGAACTTCAAAAAGAGCAACTTCTTTTGTGTCTGGCTACATTCACCCCCCCTCTAGCCATCCAAGCACCAACACTAATAAGCTCTAACTAAGCTTATTTCGTTAACTTCTTCCTAGTCAAACCGAACTCTCTTAAATAGAGCTCTCAGCTGAAAATAGTCGTTACTAGTCGACTGGTCCAATCATCAGTCGACTGGTCCACTTGGATTCGAATGTTGCAGCCCAACGTTCGAATTCTAGCTGACATTAGTTGACTGCACCTAAGATCGGTCGACTGATCTTTCTGTGCACTTCATCAGTCGACTGATCCAAGCACCAGTCGACTGCTCTACCCCTAAACCTAGGGTTTCCCTTCCCGAGTACAATTCTCTCAGCACTCGGACCCTCACGACTTAGCTGACCCTTCCAGCAACCTCGACCTATTGCCTTCAAGCCTTCTTCAACTTTGGCTTTCGTCCCTCGGATGCATAAGAACCCGCGGCTCGTTCTCATGTCATCCGTCGCGTATGCCTCGAAGTTCGCTTCCCTCGGCTCATCGTTCCTGCTTTGTCCATGGTCCCTCGGATGCATACAAGTCCACGACTTGTCTCCTCATGCCATCCTTCACCGGACCCGAAGCCGTCCAGCTAAGTCCATGTGTATCCTACAAACTTGCACACTCAAATACACATATCAAATACAAAGGTGAACCTAACTTAAACCTTTTGCCCGAACATCAAAACACATGGTCACTCCGGACCATAGATTGCTCCAACATGCCCGACCAAGAGCTGTAAAAACCCTGCTACCACGTGGTGTCGTAGATGCCTGAGGTGAGTAGGCCTGGTCATGGTACTGCGGATGCCCGGCCAGGAGCTGTAGAGATCCTTCTTTCCCTCCTTACCCATGACTTCTAAGGAAGGGGGGGAGTGAGAAGAAAACTTACGTGCAGGGGAGAAGCCTTAGGAAAAGAAGACGAGAAGACGAGAGCAGATGAAGAACGAAGTGCATAGACTTTGCTAGGTGACGATGCCAGAAGGTGAACAGACGTTTTCGCCTCCCCTCTTTATAGAGAAGAAGCGACCCTCATCTGTATAGTGGGGGCACGACACGTGGACGGTAATGAACACCCATCTCGAGTCGTTGCCGTTTGAAATGGCCCTGCGGCGCGTATATATCAACAAGAGATCATGAAAAAAGAAGTCTGAATACGTGGCAAAGCCGCATTCGCAAAGGTGTTTTGTCGTCATTAAGAGACCCCATGCGCTTTTAATGGATGATAGACAACCATCACTACAAAAATAACAAGTAATAGCGACGGACGAAATCCATCGCAGAGCTATAGTAGCGACGGAGTTAGCGTCGTCGGCTGAAATCCCGTCGCAGAGCTATAGTAGCGACGGATATTTTTTCTCTCCGTCGCTATCTTACCGACGGATATATATCCCCGTCGCAAACACCGAGAAAACGAGTCGACGTGGCCGGAGAAATAGTAGCGACGGATGGTTAAAGATCCGTCGCAAATCAATCGAGAGTAGCGACGGAAATGGTCAAAGTCCGTCGCTAATATATCGTAATAGCGACAGATTCGGTCAAAATCCGTTGCTAATCGATCGTTATAGCGATGGAAAAGTCAATAATTCGTCGCTATTTGCGACGGATTTTTAAAAATGTCCGTCGCTAAACCTGGAAAATTTTGCCAGCCAAAATCTATTTCTTCCACTTCCCATATATACATCAATAACATATACAAATATCCAAACAAATATCAAACAGAAATCTATATTTCAACATCCAAACATTCACAACAATCCAAACTTTCATTTCCAATCCAATCCAAACATTCATTTCCAAATGTATACATTGAAACTTTCAATTTGAATCCACTATTCAATCCAAAGTTTAATTTCCAAACATATACAATCCAAACTTTGAAACAAGAGTAAACTTATACAATCCAAACTTTCCAATGGTTAATCCAATCCAAACAAGAGTAAATATCCAAATGTATATATCAAAAGAAAGTAAACATATGTCAAAGTAAATAAAAAAGACTATATACATAAAAAATCAGAGTTTAGTAGAGAATCATTACATACATGAATATCAGAGTGAATAATGGATGGAAAGGAAATATATTCCTGCACAATAGAAGATAAAACAATAAGAAAGCAATCCAATAAAGAAAGAAATCTGAATTGATACCAATAAGAAATAACAAATGAAGTAAGCATATGTAATAGAAGATAACTCTAATAGAAGAAAATTAACAAATAGAAGATAACTCTAATAATATTAAATATGTAAATGAAAAATAACAAATAAGTAACAATAAAGGAATAATATCCAATATTCATACCTTCTAGCAAGAGAAGAAATCTGAATTCAATTCTGATAATGTGGAATCTGTAAACATAAATAAAGTAATAAGAAAATAATCATGATGAATATAATAACATAATACATTGATACTGGAAACAATTAGAGAAAAAATAGATCATACCACTATAATATTTCTACTCATCTGTGGTATGCTCAGGATCCTATGTCTCCTGAGACTCAAAACGAGGGGCGGGAGCGGCTGGCATCTGTGTATCCTGAGACTCAAAACGAGGGGCGGGAAGGGCTGGCATCTGTGTCATCGGCGATAGGGTCGCTGCAAAAGCTTGCATGTGACGTACTATATCCTCAGTGTGTGCCTGGCGAACCCGCAAATCTCTCAACTCAGCATCCCTTGCTGTGTCCCTCTGAGCCCACTCTGCATCCCTCTGAGCCCACTCTGCGCTCCTCTTAGCCCATTCTGCGTCCCTCCCGGCACACGTCGACTCTATCGACGTCAGTCGAGTCTGCAGGGCTTCATTTTCCTCCCGCAAATGACGAACCTCACTAGAGGTAGAGGAGGAGGATGATGGATGCCCCCTAACCCCTGGAGCTCTCATCTGATCATATGTAACCTTTGCCTGAGAGCCCAGGTCGTAGCAGGCGGTCTTCCTCTTCCCACCGACGACATCAAAATAAATCCGATTCACATCGTCGGTGGAAAGAGGCTGTGCATCCTCCCCCTCTGCAACAGGCTGAGACGCGTGTGCCTCAGAAACTCTAGTGGTCATTGCTTCCTGTGAAATAAAAATTTAATTAGTCTATATAAAATGTCAAAACAAATAAAATATAATTAATATACTTACATTGATTGCTAGGGAGCGACGATCGATAAAAGACCCATCTTTTTTCTTGTGGGTCTTGCTGAATAACTCCCAACTAGTGGGAGGTCTCTCTAACTCAGCATTCTGTAAACACAAAATATAATGTTTAAACATATCCAAAAAAACATACTAAATGTCTTTAATAACCTAAATAAAAACTAGTTACCAAATCACTGGCATGTTGGACAATGGAACGAGATCCAGCAGTGTGCTTCGTGGATCCCGTGCTGGGGCCAGCAAGCTCTGAATTGCGATTGGCTCGAGCAATCATAGCATTCTCTTGCTAGTGCTGGGCATCCCAGACAGCTCGCCATGCTGCCCAAATCGGCTCAGGGACCTCTGTAGGCCTATCAACCTTCTTTCTCCATTTGTAGACCATGTCCCTGTACAATTTGGAGCAGTAGGCATTCCACGTCCTCTTGAATTGCTTCTCTGCACCCTCCTCCCAGGTATACCTTTTCTGTAAAAAAAAATAATATGGTTAGTATTAAAAAAAATTATAATATCAAATTAAATATACATCTAAACTACTTACTAAAAACTCCCCGTAATAGAATGTTTTCAAATCATTCTCAATATGGCGAAGTTGACAGTCTTTCTTTGAATATTTTAGAAATATAAGATGACACCTGATGCCCATCGGGTATAAAACTGTAGAAAATAATTAGATATATTAGCAAATTTTGATCTAAAATATATAACAAGATTAGGTATACCTGTCACCGACGACTGTAAGTCTAATCTGCTGATCACAGGGTGCAGCTATGGTACCTGATTATACACAAAGTTTAGGCAGATAAGCAGAATAAGTAAAACATGCACTAATGAGACATATTAGAGGCAAATGGAAACATGCACTAATGAAGACAATGTAAATAAAGCTAGCAAAGGGATAATCAAGCATCGTATAAAACTGTTCAATACAAGCAGAATGATCTAAATTAACAACTCTTCTTAATACAAACTCTGATTAGTTAATGTTCAATACATCTAACTCATCCTAATTTGATGGAACTAAATTAACATGCAAGTTTTCATCGCTTGAATCCGTTGATACATCGACCTCCTCAGTGCTAGATATTTCACCATCATCAATTTCCTCGTAAGAAACATTCTCATCTATAAGTAATTGAGATGCTGATTGTATTTCTAAATCAACGGAGTTTATTATAACTTCTTCATTTTGATAAGCATCAGAGTTTTGGACAGTGATCGTATTTGGCATTTCAATTGTTGACCGAGGCTTCATTTGACATACAGCAAGCCATTCACTAGGTCGTCTTCTCTTAGTTGGGTACTCCAGATAAAATACTTGACCAGCTTGCACCGCAAAAATGAAAGGTTCGAACTTGTTGAATCTTTTGCTTGAATTAACCTCAACTAAATTGTATAACCGATGTTTCCTTGTGCCCGTCCTTGGAGTTGGATCATACCAAGAACACCTGAATAATACACATCTTTTGAAAGGTAACGCTGGGTATTCAACTTCGATAATTTCCTCTAGCTTGCCATAATAGTCAAATTCATTATCATTATTGTTTGTTGATCCTTTGACACTGATGCCAGAATTATACGTTAGCATCCCTGAATCACGTTGGCTCACATGAAATCTGTATCCATTCACGTAATAACCCGAGTAGACTGTCACAGTACGAAGAGGTCCAAATGCGAGATTTTTAATTCTTTCGTCTTCTACATTTGAAATTATGTCATTATTGACCTATAATAGTGGTGGTTGATCAAATTAGATTAATAAGTAATCAAAAATTATTTACAAAAAAACTCATATTAACTCACTTACATATATTTGAAATCAAAATGCAAATTCTTCTTCCATCTTTTGATTTACCTCATTTGCACTTATCGATGGATTTTGAATGTACAACTGTTGTTGGTATAACCTGACATATAAGTTCATTTGATATCATACCAGAAATTTGATTATATCATTTGATATTAATTTCATTACAACAAGAGATAATACCTTAGGTATGGTTTGACATCTTCACAGTTTAAGAGGATATATGTCCTGGCGGCATGATATTCTCTGTCATTTAACCGTCTAGATAGAGTTGAACCCATTGCTCTTCCAGGATACTTGAAAATAGAAAGAATGTCTGGGTCAACTGATGGAATGTCATCTTGATTGCGTGGACACTTTCGATGTCTGGTTTTCACATTTTCAGCAAAGTAATAGGAGCAAAATGAACTTGCTTCTTCACCNATCTCCTAATTCACTTAGATTTTCTCCCTAAATGAGCTTTGTTCATCATAATTCACTTAATCAAACAATTATCAAAATGTGATACTTAAAATCAGATTTTCAAAATATGATCAGCATGTATCAATATATATATGATCAGATTTCATAATACAAAATAACACTGTGGTCAAACTTTCAAAAACATGCTTGTATCAAATTAGTACCAAAACATGTGTTCATCTTATTCTTAACCAAAATTGGCATGCATTCATGATGTATAACATATACAAGAAAACATAAATTGCAACAAGAAACCTAACTATCCAAGACAACCCATGGCGAGAGTAAGTTATGTGTCAACCTAAGCCATTCATATGAATTTGATGAAATAGTAAGCTCATTCCTAACTAGGAATGGCTATATGTTTTGGAGGACCAAATATCAACCACTCATGTTGATACATGCTCCCCTCAACCCATGCTTATACAATTCTAAAGATGGAGGTTTTAGGTACCCAAATTTTGGGACCTAAAGCATCTACAACAACTGACTTTGGCACCCAAGCCTTAGTCATTTTCTTTTGAACTTTTTGACCCTTAGAAGTATGATTTGGTCTAACACGAGTCCTAGACATTAGTGTCATGAAACTTGATTCTTTAGGTTGGTAACCCAAACCAACCTTGTTATAAACTGCTTTTTGGGAATTTAGAATCATATCTAAGGTTTTAGAGCTAGTTGAAAATTTCTGAAGAATATTCTTGAGGTTTTCAATTTCGCTCCTAAGAGTCTTGTTCTCATCCTTGAGGAACTCATCATGAAAGTCATTACTTACCTCATCCTTAGAGGTTCTCAACTGTTCTACCTCCAATTTTAATGATTTGACTTTCTTTTTAGATTTCTTTAACAAATCCGTTAAACATGCTATGGTCCTATAACATTTATCTAATTCTGGAGAGATTACCTCTTCATCATCCGAAGATGATGAAGGCGCGGTTGAGGAGCTTGATTCGCTATCACTCTCCTTGTTTGGCTCATCTAGTGCCACTAAAGCCACATGGCAGTACTCCACCTTTTCTTTCTTCTGCTCCTTCTTCTTCTCCTTCTTTTGTCTTCTGTTCCCTGCCACAAAAGCCAACCCTTTCTCTTTTGGGCTTTGGTTAGCGATCTCGTGTAATTCCATCTCACAGAATAAATCTTCTAATTTAATAATGGAAAGATCCTTGGATACCTTGTAAGCATCCACCATGGATGCCCACAAGGCACTTCTAGGAAAAGCTTTAAGAATATACCTTACGAGGTCGCGATTGTCTACCCTTTCACTGATGGAATGGAGGCCGTTGAGTATCTCCTTGAACCTTCCATGAAGCTCACTTACCTTCTCATTTTCTCCCATGGAAAGGTTTTGAAGTTGGCTAAGAAGGAGATCCTTCTTAGCTGTTCGGGTGTCTTGAGTTCCTTCATGAAGTTCTCTGAGTTTGTCCCAGAGATCCTTAGCACTTGTGAAGGGGCCAACTTTTATCAGTTGGTCCTTGGTCATACCGCATTGCAAGGTGACCACAGCCTTTGCATCAGCTTCTCCCTTTCTGACTTGCTCAGTAGACCAGCTCGAGAACTCGAGCTCTTTTCCTTCTGCATCCTTTGGAGGGGAGAAACCCTCCTTGACAGCAAACCACATTTGGATGCTTGTCTTCAGGTAATATTCCATTCGCGATCTCCAGTACTGAAAATCTGAGCCATCGAAGTAGGGAGGTCTGTTGGTGCTGAAACCCTCTCTCAAAGCCATCAGGTTTAGCTCTCGGATGTTAAGCCGTGAAGAAGAGCCCCAGGCTCTGATACCACTTGTTGGGCTAGAGAGGGGGGTGTGAATAGCCAAGACAAGAGATTTTGGCTCTTTTTGATCTTTCTCTGCAGTTAGGGTTAGGCAGCGGAAACAAATACAGAAACCAAATAACTGCAGAACAGAAACAGAAACCAAACCAGTCGCTAACACCTCGATGTACAAGGTTCGGGGATAACTTGCCCCTACTCCTTGGCGTGCTCGTAAGGTGAGCGATCCCTTGATCGTCGGCAGATCAAGCCCCGGTGTCCCGGATAGAACAGAGTCTCCTTCTCGGTGGAGAAACCTCTCCACAAGCTTCTCAGAATGATACAAGGTTAAGCACAGGAGAATACGAGAGGGACTCACTCAAAGATGTACAGGAACACTCAAGAGTAAGCTCTAAGAGATCTCACAGCAACAAAAAACACAGCAACACACTTGCTTCTTTCTGTTCTATTCTGTTGTCTCTCTTTTTCCGATCTCTTCAGCCGCTTCCTCTTAAGTGCTTCCTCACTGCCAAGTCTCATCAGCATCACTGAGCCATATCACTGAGCCATGCTTGACCCACCAACTCCACTGAGCACCCAGTCCACTGAAGTCCTCTTCAGCTGAGCCTCCGTCAGTCGCCAGCCGCTCCAATCGCCCGTTGAGACTTTGACAAGGCCACACAACCACTCCAGAGAAGGCTCCTCCTTCCTTGAGTGCTTGACACCATCCCTGTTACCTGCACACACTCCAACATAGGCTCAGCAAGGCACATCACAGGTAATGGAACAGTGTATGGTTGCGTTCAGAAACTTCTGACAGCGCGTTTGAATTAATGTTCAGATACTGATCGGTCACCAGACCGATCAGTGATGACCCTGATCGATCAGGTGATCTCCTGATCGATCCAGTCCCTCTCTGATCGATCACCCTGATCGATCAGAGAACTTGGTTTCTTTCAAACGCAGGCAGCCCAAAGGTTCCTGATCGGTCACTGACCGATTAGGGACTTGTCCTGATCGGTCACTGACCGATCAGGGACTTGTCCTGATCGGTCATGTTGACCGATCAGGACATCCCTGGACCGATCAGGGGCTCTCCTGATCGGTCCAGGAGGGCCCTGATCGGTCCGTATGACCGATCAGGGTCTTCTCCCTCCTACTCACTGATCGTTCATCAGAACGATCAAACCTTCCAACAGAAAGGTTGGAAAACCTTCTGTTCTCTCCCTGATCGTTCACCAGAACGATCAGGCTCCCTGGATTTCCCTGGATCGATCACCTGATCGATCCTCCAAAGAGACTCCGTGCCAACCGATCTCCCGACCGATCCAGCCTCAATTCAATTCAACCCGGCTTCACTCACCGGGGTTTCAGTCACCCGGCTTCACTCACCGGGACCCGGCTTCACTCACCGGGATTTTAGTCACCCGGCTTCACTTACCAGGACCCGGCTTCACTCACCGGGATTTCAGTCACCCGCTTCACTTACCAGGACCCGGCTTCACTCACCGGGATTTCTCCACCTAGCTTCACTCGCTAGGACCTGGCTTCACTCACCAGGGTTTTCTCCACCTAGCTTCACTCGCTAGGACCTGGCTTCACTCACCAGGGTTTCAGTCACCCGGCTTCACTTACCAGGACCCGGCTTCACTCACCGGGATTTCTCCACCTAGCTTCACTCGCTAGGACCCGGCTTCACTCACCGGGATTTCTCCACCTAGCTTCACTCGCTAGGACCTGGCTTCACTCACCAGGATTTTCTTCACCTAGCTTCACTCGCTAGGACCTGGCTTCACTCACCAGGATTTTCTTCACCTAGCTTCACTCGCTAGGACCTGGCTTCACTCACCAGGGTTTCATCAATTCTTACTCAACCAAACTTAAATCGTTGTCAACACCAAAACAACAATCGGACCAGACTGCATCAACAGACACAACCATGCCCCTCCACGGCATGGTCATGCCAAAAGGCATGGTCGTGCTACCTTCCTACGCTGGCTACATGCCCAGGTCGTGCCAAATGGCACGGTTGTGCACTCAGAGAAGCAGGGGGTCATGTCCCCCTGCTATAAAAGGGGATTTTTCTTCCCCTTTTGATCATCTTAGGTTTGGGGCTCCGCCCCTCTCCTTGGGACGGGTTCTCTCCTCTAGGAAAAACCCTAAGGCCTTCATCACCAACATCTTTGACGATCCGTCCACCTCCAGAGTAAGGAAACACGCTGAAGACACCGGAAATCCACTCGATAAACATTTCTTCCTTCTCAATTTTAGGTTGTAAGAATGCTATCTTTTGTGTCTTTGGTTTATTTTCCTTTCTTATGGAGTAGTTAATCCGATCTAGGATGTAGGGAGTAGCTATGACATAATGTTGATGTATAAACTAAAGATTTATCCATTTTCTTATTTAATGATATGTTATGTCTTGTTATATATATATTATGACTTGTATGTGTTCGATAAAATATGTGAGTGGTGAATACATGTAGTTATGAAGATTTGGTCGCCACGTAGAGGGAATGTCCGAAATCGTAAGACCAAGAACCCTTAGTGACAAAGGGTTCCTTTAACCAAACATCTCGAGGGGTTACCTTGAAATGAAGGTTAATCCTCTATAAGATATTATCTAATATTGCTTAATGAGTTTCTCTCTATCATATGTTAGGAAGTGTTTTGCATATTCTAGAGACGTATGACCGGAGACCCTTAGTGACAATGAGTTATTTTTAACTAGATTCCCTAGATTACTTTCTCTACTTAATTGCATTGGATGCTCAAAGGGAAAGCACTCCGGTGCACTCCTGTAGAGTTCACATCGGAACCTAGTTAGGATCTCTACAGACGCATAAACATTAAGATTAGAATATGAACAATTCATAGAGCATTGACAAGTATTGTAGTGAAATCAAAGTACGAGATTCCACTTATTCCTATCTTCCCTCATGAACAATTCTCAACTTGCTCTCTCTCTCTCTCTCTCTTTTCTACAAGCTTTCAGACGACCCTGCGATCTACCAGATAGTTTGTTTTGTGGACTCAACTAGACTTAATCAACGATCCCTATGGATTCGATACTTTTTATTACTTAATGATATTTCCGTATGCTTGCAGATACCACATCAGGATGCGCAGTGAGGAAATTGTATGCAGTATAATCTTAAAATGTCTATTTCCCACTAAGCCAACTTAAACCATAGTGTGACCAAATCATAAATTAGTATGAGAGTATGAATCAAACATAAACTTCATTTCTATAAAAAATGATCTAAAATACACAATGAACCAAAATACCAAAATTTGTCCTTAACATAAAAGTATTCAATATTACAAACTCTAACTAAAAATAAACATCATCTAAACATGACACTCATACAAGATATGCACTCATGAAATACTTTGGGTGATACTCTTTTAGTAAGTGGACCACAATCATGAAGTTTGTTCTAATATGCTTTATAGGCAACTATTCACTCTGATTTTGTTTCACAACTAGGAACTTGATGTATATATGTTTCGACTTCGTCATGTTTTTGTTGTTGGAATATAGAACTACTGACTTATTATCACAAAATAACTAGAGTGGTCTATTAATACTATCCACTATGCGTAGTCTCTCGATAAAATTCTATAACTATATTCTATGTTTAGATGTCTTATAACTTGTTATGAATTCTGCTTCCTTGGTAGAAGAGGCCATAAGAGATTGTTTTGCACTCTTCCAAAAGATAGCCCCTAGCTAGCAGGGAGATATTGTTGGTACTTGGATGACTATAGAGGGGGGTGAATGTAGCCAGACACTAAACTACTTGCCTTTAAAATCTTTCTGCACTTAAGAGATTAGCAGCGGAAACATATATAGCAGAAAGAACAAAACAGAGAAAGAAAGCAAACCGACACTAACACGAGGATGTACAAGGTTCGGGGATAACTTGCCCCTACTCCTTGTCGTGCCCGTGAGATGGGCGATCCCTTGATCGTCTGCAGATCAAGTCCCGGTGAACCCGGATATCCAATGCCTCCTTCTCGGTGAAGAAACCTCTCCACAACAAGTTTCCAGATGATACACGTTAAGCTCACGAGACTCGGAAGGAAGCTCTCAAAATACAGTAGGAAGCTTCAAGGAGGGAGGAGTACAACACAACAATCACACAGCCAAAAACCTAGCCGAAAACCCTTCGCTTGTTTTTTTGTTTCTTCCTTGTTGTGTCTGCATCGCCAGCCTCTCCCTCTTAAACTTCCTTCTGCTCATCGTCTGGCTTCATCAGCATCCACTGAACCACTGCCTAACCCACTGACCTTACTGAGCACTCAGTCCACTGAAGACCTCTCCAGCTGAGCCTCCGCCAGTCGCCAGCCACGCTAGGAAACCGTTGAAACCTGAGAAGAGAATACATACAAACCTGCTCAATGGAAAGTCCCCAGTTGACTCTCCTCCATTGTTTGAATCCTCCCTATCTAACCTACACACTGATTAGAGGCTTAGCAAATGCATATCAAACAATATCAGCAAGTAGCAGAGAAAACGCAGAGAAAAACAGACGCGATCAGAGCGTCTGACAGCGATTTCAAATTAAAGTTATAGCTACTGATCGGTCACCAGATCGATCAGAGATGAACCTGATTGGTCACCAGGCCAATCAGAGAAAGCTCTGAACGATCAGGCTCCAGTCTGATCGGTCCACAGTGAGAAACTGGGATCGCGGACTTCTTGTGATCAGTCACCAGACCGATCAGGGATCGTGGATCGGTCACCTGACCGATCCATCCCTTTGCTGAGGTTTTCTCCAGCTTCCGCAGGCCAAAGCCCCTGATCGGTCACCTGACCGATCAGGTTGTGCCCTGATCGGTCTGGTGACCAATCAGGTCACTCCTTGACCGATCAGGAGCCATCCTGATCGGTCGGGATGATGAACTCGCGATATTTGATCGGTCCAGCAGACCGATCAAGAGTTTCTCCAAAAACCTTCTGACCACTCTCTGATCGTTCACCAGAACGATCAGAAGCCGAACAGAAACCTTTTTGTTCTCTCCCTGATCAATCACCAGACCGATCAGACGTCCTTGGTTCGGTCACCAGACCAATCCACAACAGGGAGTTTGTGCCAACTCTCTGATCGGTCACCAGACAGATCCAGCAACTCCCAATTCAACTCTAAGTCAAGAGAACGACTCCTTAGCCTTCTCTGACTCATGCTTAGTCCCCCGGACCAAGACTCTGTGCCCAGCTTCACTCACCGGGACTTCATTCAACCTAGCTTCACTCGCTGGACCTGGCTTCACTCGCCAGGGTTTCGGTCACCCGGCTTCACTCACCGGGATTTCATTCAACCTAGCTTCACTCACTAAGACCTAGCTTCACTCACCAGGGTTTCGGTCACCCGGCTTCACTCACCGGGATCTGGCTTCACTCACCGGGATTTCATTCAACCTAGCTTCACTCACTAGGACCTGGCTTCACTCACCAGGGTTTCAGTCACCCGGCTTCACTCACCGGGACCCGCCTTCACTCACTAGGATTTCATTCATTCCATGCCCAGTCCCCAACCAGGACTTAATCCGAATTCACTCAACCAAACTTAAATCGGTGTCAACAACAATCAGGCCAGACTGCATCAACAAATATAGCTTGATATAAATTTCATACTATCATAACACCCATCAAAACTTGAGTCAGTATACCCTATGATCTCGAGCTAATTAACCTCCAATAGGTAAGCATGTAATCTTTTATTCTCTATAGGTACCAAAAAATCCCCTTGGTTGCTTTCCAATGGTCTAATTCTAGTTGTCAAGTATCCACCCAATATCCCTGTAATTTACACAATATCTTGATGCACACAAACTTAAGCATATATTAGACTCCCTATTATTGACGCAAAAAGAAATCTTCTACATTTCTTTTTCTTCAAAGTCATTTTTGGGGCACTAATTAAACTAAATTGTATCCTTTAGTCACAGAAGTATCACATGGTTTAAATATTTCGCTAATATCTTTTGAGAACCTTTTTGTTATAGCTCTTTTGTAATAATAATGTAAAAGTACCCCAAGAGCGATCTCGATGTATTTGTGTCCCTAACACAAAAGGTCACCAAGATCTTTCATCTCAAAATTTTTAGCTAAAAATCTCATGGTTTCATACAACAACTTAGATCATTGTTGGCAAGTAAAATATTATCAACATATAAGACCATGAAAATATACCTACTTCCACAAAACTTATAATATATACAATCATCGACTAAATTCATCTCAAAATTGAATAAGATAATCACTTTGTGAAACATGAAATATCATTGTCGAGATGCTTGTTTGAGCTCGTAGATGGATTTCTTAAGTTTGTAAATCATATTCTTTGATTCTTCCAACACAAAGGTTTTTGGTTCCCCCATATAGACATCTCATCAATGCTGCAATTGAGGAAGGTGGTATTTACATCCATCAGATAAACTCAAGATCGAAAGGCACCACCATGATCCTAAAAGAGTCTTTTGATGAAATCGGTGAGAAAGTCCTTTTGTAGTCAATGTGTTCTTTTTGTGTAAAGTCTTTCACGACAAGACAAGCCTTGTACCTCTCTACATTTCCTTTAGAATTCCTCTTTTAAATATCAATTTGTAACTAATGAGCTTCTCACCTTCTAGCAATGGGACAATATCCTAGGCATCATTATCTTTTATGGACTTCATCTCTTTATTCATGACATCAATCCACTTCTAAGAGTTAGAACATTACATGGCTAAATAGAAGTTGATTGCATCATCTTGCATTACTCTAATGTCAATCTTATGTTCTTGAAGAAATATAATGTAATTATCTAGCACCACACTTATCCTGGATCTCTTTAATGACATAAGTGTTAGTAGTGGGTGCATAGTTGCGTGCAGTTGATAAAAATTGCAATGTGAAGTTGGGTGAACTTCCCATCCTCCTTATTTAAACGTTCAAGCAATTGAAAAAATTGGGCTCTGGTTATTCAATGAAGAACACTAAATGTTAAGGGATTTAATTTGTGATTATGTAGGGGTGATTCATCGTAATTATCCGCTAGACGACAAGTAGAATGATCAATCATGAGACATTTTTGTAAGTGTTTGTGTTTACAATAATAAAATGTCCATGCATATTTAAGTTCGAAAGTTCTTTTATAGGGCTTTGTGCTTGGACTAGCTCCAGGTGTCTCTACTGAGGTCTATCTGATCCACCTTCATCGCTGGTTCATCTAACTTCGGACGCTGGATCACCTCGGGAACATTGACTATTAACGTGGGCGCACTTCGATGAACCTCTATATGTGTCGACTTGATCCCTTCTCAAGCACCTGATCCCTTTCGAGCACCTGGAAGTTGATGTGGGTTGGCCTACCAAAACGTGCCATCTTAGTTGCACAGCTGACTAAGTTCCGGTTATTTCGAACGCTTGGATCCATCTGGTTGTATGGATCCCTTCTGGATGCCTGAAATCCCCTGACTCCGGCCACTTCCCTATATCATAGAGTTAGCACAACAGACGTAATAACATAAAAACAGAAATAATTTGACAGTCTCAAGACTGTTCGGTCATAACTTTTGGATTTCAAGTGAAACTTAGGTTGGATCGACGCCTATTGTTCTCTTTAAGGGAATGTGTCCTCATCTACTTCTCTCAGGAGAGTTTACCTGACTTGCCAAACATTCGGTCCTCCAGACCTATTCTGGACTTCTACTCAGTATCTATCCTCCGACCCCCAAGACTTCCTCTGGATATTCGGTCCTCTAGATCCATCGACCTGCTAATTGTCAGTCCTCCAAACCGGCCTAGTCTTCTTGCCTAGTGTACTCAATTTGCCAAGTCTTCCTGCCCAATCCCATAGACCATGACTTCCTTGCCTAACCTCAACTAAGATTTCCACTTGCCTAGCTGCAATTAGGGTTTTTTTCCTTTGTCTAGTATCCGTTAGGTCTTTCTGGTCGTTGAGCTACTTGCACTCTTGGTCAACCTTGTTAGATTATAATACTCTTAACTTTGAACTTTTACTAATTATTAAAATATAGATTCAATTATATGGAGTTTTCCGCACCAACAACCTACCATTTCATTTTATTTTTAATCTATTTACATTGTATCATAGGCAATCTATGCACATTTATCCTTTGCTTTATGTGAGTGTTCTTTTTAATACAAATGTAATCTGTTGAATAATAAATAGGTAATTCTTTAAAGATATCATCCTCTCACTAACAAATTGGCAATTTTCTTGTAGTGTAACTTTATACAATGATCTAACTTGAGAAATAGTTAATATCATAGGAACCACTTGCGTAATCAATTGTTGTATGACTACTTATCAATCTTGACACTTAGACGTACGTAATCAGTCAACATCTAAGCAAAACAATCACTCAAACATTCAAACATACTCTACGTATTAACCAAATTATACTGTTTAGCCACATAAATAAAAATAATTAGCACTGATAACTAAATTATAGATAAGAAATCAATTGTTTATCACTAGGATGCTCTCAAAGAAAGAAAATGCCCTTGCTATAATAATATCGATCAATTATGACCGTAGAGATAAATATGTTCACTAGTGAGGGGTCAACCTACAAAGAGATTAGGCTTTAACTACAATGGAAAGCATATAATTCTTTTGGAAGACAAATATATGGATAATGATTATGATAAAATATTTGATCATAAAATATTATCATTATTGTAATATTTGATCATCCAATATGAAAATCTTACCCTTCCCTCCCCCTTATATGTGTTAATCTTATAATTCATTGATTAATCCCCATGTAATTAATTCAACTCAAGACATATCTTCATTTTAAAATAAAGCAACAATAATATTTAATTTACACTCATTAATTCTTTCTAAGCATATTTTTATTGCTACATAATTAATTATCTTACTATTTAATTAAGAATTTAGATATTTTCATTCCTAGACGTTAACATCTTTTTTTTCTTTTAATATCGAAAAGAATTTTAAGACTTATTAATAATTTTAATTTTTATTCTTCAAATTTTAAAATTTAAAAAATAAAATTATAAATTCAAAACATAAATCTATAATTACAAATATTAAAAAGAAATATTCAAATCTTAATCCAAAATTAAAATTTCAAATTTTAACTTAAATAAATTCTAATCTAGTGAGATAAAATTTACGGTTATTATGTATTATATTACACGTGGGTAATCGCTAATAAATAATTGTTAATCTGAAATTTACAAAGAAAGTACGATAGATTTTTTGTTTTTGTTTGTTATTATTAGTTGAACCAAAACCCTAAAATTAGAGCCTAATTAAAAGGCAGTTGACTTTGTACACAATCAAAATGTTCGAAATTATGATAGATTTTTTGTTTTTGATTTTTGATTGGTGACGATATAGTTTAAAAGCTTGTGTTGAAAGTTGTAGCGATAACGCAACGCCCGCGCTACCACAATGATCGCCCAACTCGTTGACTCCTTTCCTCTCTCTCTCTCTCCTCTACAAATCTGCATCTGCAGTTCGTTGCGATATTTTCTTTCTTCTTCTTCTTTCTTTTTGCACCGCACGCAAAACCCCACCGTCCGATTCCCCCGCCGCCCAGTGCGATCTCCTTTTAGCAGCATAGAGAGATATTTGTGTTTTTGTTGTTGTTGTGTTATTATTAGTATTAACATTAATTATATTTTGTTTTCGAGAATTGCAATCGCTGTGCGATCATGATCAGTGATTAGTGGTTTCAGATTCTTGAGAGTTTTGGCGACCGATGGGGTTGGTTTCGTCCAACAGAGGGCAAGGAGCGCTGCCGGAGCACCACAACATGAACATAGATGAGCTTCTAACGTCGGTGATGGGCGCAGCCGGCGACCAGCCGATGCTGCACAGGAGAAAATGGTCGGACCTGCCGGATCAGCAGATGATCGTGCATGAATTCGGGGAATCGGGGCTGGAGGAATTCCTGATCCGGTCCGGCGGAATCAACCTTAATGCCCCCGCGGCGGCGTCCTCGACGCTGCTGGGCGTGGATCCGGCGGCGGTGGTGCAGAGGCGGCAGCAGGAGCAGTGGCTCCAGTACCAATTGCACGCCAACCAACAGCAGCAGCACGATTTGGCGATGCTCAGCGCGGGCCTTCTGGACTCGGCTGGGCTGGCGGAGGCCCAGCAGCTGCTCTTGCAGGTGGCGCCGCATGCGCTGGATCACTCCTTCATGGAGTCGAGCGCCACCAGCGAGGCGCCCAAGGCTGCAACAGGGAAGCGGTGCATGGACGAGAGGAAGCAGAAGAGGATGCTAAAGAATCGAGAGTCGGCGGCACGGTCCAGGGCGAGAAAGCAAGTGAGTTGTCTTATTCTAATAATTCAGGTGCATGTTTCGGTGCGCCGGCAGTTTTGGTGGCTGATCGTGTTGTGTTCAGGCGTACGTGACGCGGTTGGAGGAAGAGCTGGAGCACTTGACGAAGATGAACCATTTGCTCCGGAAGCAGGTTCGAATTTTCTCTGATTTCAATTCCTACGGGTCTCCAATCCAAATGGTCATGAATAAGCTCAAATATCTCATTTTCATCAATGCAATCAATTTACTTAAACCATTGGTCGATTGAAACTTAAATCATGGAGTCAATACATGTCAGCTGTGTCTTCAATCGACTGTCCAACCAAACAATTATAATTAACCCATTTGACTTAAATCCACATGGTTGATTCTCTTGGATAAGGTCCTCTTCAAAGAGTATTCTTGGCCAATCAACTAATGTCATATTCGCTATTGCAAACTCGATCGAGCCCAAACCGAATAGAAATATTATGTTTTTGGCTATGCAAGATTTTACTAACCTAAACTTTAACACACCCCTAGTGGTGGTTTTTGGCATAAAGGAAGTGTCTCTAGAAATAAGAAATCATAAGATACTTCCTTTTACTTTGGCTGGTATCCAATGTTCACTTTGTTAAAAATGGTCTATTGGTCCCCAAGTACTATATCCAAATACTTCGAGATTGTCATGACTTCTAAGCACTTCTTCAATTCTTATACTTTCAATCTCAAGGAAGCATTCTCTTCCAAGTTTTTCAATTTGTGAAGAGCTTTGTCCTTGACCATTGCAAGTAATAGTTGAAGTTTCCTCTTCCCGTAGAGCCTTAGCTCTTTTTGGAGAGACTTATTTCTATCCTTAGACCTAGATAAAAAAATTAATTAAACATGCAATTTTTTCATATACTTTAGCCATTTTGGGAGAGATTATCCATCATAGCTTGACAAAAATTCCTCATCTCTGCTTGATCCCTCTTCTTCTCCACTAGAGCTCTCTACACCATCATCGATTGCCATGAGTACAACTCCTCATACAAAGACTCAAATGACGAAGAATCATCCCATATTGCATTGAGTGCTTTCTTGTTCTTTACCTTTTCTTCATGTTTGTGCAATACTGAACACTTTGCCTTATAGTGCCCTTTCCTACTACACTCAAAACATGTTACACTAGATCTAGGATGTAATATACCTTTGGTTATCAACGTCTTTTATGTATCTAGGAACATTTTCTTAACATACTTTTTGTTGAACTTATTACTCCTCTTCATCATCTTCTTTACAATGAGTGCCATCTCACTAGTTGATAGTTCACCCTCGCTTACAAACTCACGTTCAGATTTGAAAGAAGACACCTCCTTCTCCTTCTTCTTTTGTTTCTTCTTCTCTACAACCAAAGCTAAGCTTTTCTCTTGAGCACAAGGTTAGCTTGTTCATGCAATTCAAATTCATAAAATAATTCATCTAATTTAATAAATCTTAAATCCTAAGACACTTGGCATGCATCTACCATGAATGACCAAAGTGTGGTCAAGGGGGAAGGGTGTATCTTATGAGGTCTCAGTTCTCAACTCATTCTCAAAGTCCATGGAGATTGTTAAGGATCTTCTTGAACCTCCCATATAGTTAGCTTATGGTTTTTCCATCTCTAATTGTGCAATTCTACATTTAATTCATTAGTAAATCTCTTTTAGTTATGTGAGTCTAATGAGCCTTCATGAAGCTTTATGAGCTTCTCTCGAAGATCAAGGTACTGTTGAAGGGCCAATTTTGTTGAGTTGCTCCCATGACGACATGCATTATAGAGTCAAGATGGCATCTGCATTTGCTTGAACCTTTCTTTTCATCTCAGTACTCCATTTGCTTGACTCAAGCACTGTCCCCCAAATCATCCACCAACATTTCAAACCCTTCCTTCATGATAAACTATCTTTCAATGTCAGTCATTGTTTAGTACTCAATCTACCTTTCCAATATTATAAGTTGGGTTCATTGAAAAATGGTGGTTTTGTCATGCTATATACCTCTTACTTTTCCATGTATTGAATTTACTTCTTTGGGCAATTGGTTCTCTAGGAGTAGGCAGGCTCTATTTCCACTTGTTGGATTGTTGGTGAGGCTAGAGGGTGGGGGTGAATAGTTGATCAATGTGTTTGTTTTCTTGATTCAACAATCATAATTAGTATGCAGTGGAAACACAAAAAAAAAAATGAAAACAAGACAAACAATGTTAATTCAAATCCTTTATGTAGTTTGAAACCCTCCATTCATACACTATCTTTCTCCTTCTTAGAAACCTTTATGAGGCAGACAAACCTCTTACACTCTTCTTACAAGATTTGAGAATAAGCATAAAGAAGAATAAAACAATGAGAGCACTTGGAGCACAAAAGAACTAAGATAAGTAATACAGGATTAAACACTTTTAGTAGTCTTCACATTGCTCCCTTGATCTATATCTATAGGCAAATCTTCTAGCTTTGTTTTAGGCTTCAATATGCTTTCTAGACTTCAATAGTTGACTGCTAACCTGATTCCACCATCTTTCTATGCCACCATGGTAACCTAATTGACTGAAGTGTGCCATCAGTGCATCCATCAACAGTAGCTTGAGGTCTTGTAATCTATTGATGCTAGATTAATGACTCTCTTCCAAGTTTTCTACCAACTAATCTGCCAACTATACTATACATTAGCTGATTACCTATTCATTAGTTAAGTGGTCATTTGATTGGTTAGTTGACTAACACTCAAACAAAAATATTTTTGTAACATTTGATTCAATCTTGAGTTGATTGTCTAGTCGACTCATGTTTGATCAAGTTAACCAAAAAACACTTTCAGTTGATTGAATTCTTGATTCAAATCATATCTAAGGCCGAGTTCTTTTCTAAGTCTAGTCCTACATGTAATTCATCCAATAGGTTCACTTGACCCATCCTCTTAGAAGCTATCTTCCTATCAAAAGGTTCCACCTCTGAGACTTTACGTGCTAAAATGTATTGCTTCTAAGTCTTAATGGCAAGTGGCCAAGCCGCTAGTAATTCATTGTCTTGTCAAGCATCTAATTTTTCTTGACCTGCTAGGACTTTAATCTTCCAAGTATCTAATCTTCAATCTACTTGGGTTTCCACTTTGTAAGTATCCAATCCATGACATACTTGAGCTTCCACTTGTTAAGCATCTAATTCTTCTTGACCTACTAGGACTTTAATCTTCCAAGTATCTAGTCTTCAATCTACTTGGGTTTCCACTTTCCAAGTATTCAATCCATGACATACTTGAGCTTCCACTTGTTAAGTGCCCGATCGTCAACCGAATTGGGCTTCCACTTACTAAGTATCCTGTCCTCAATATACTTGAACTTTCACTTGACAAGTATCTAGTCCTTGAACTTCTTTGACTTCCACTATTGTGCATGCAATCAATATCAAATAACTTGTATTTGTACACTTAACACACCATATAAGTAATTATTGTTGGGATTAGATGAGCAATGGCGGATGAACTAGAGAGGGGTGAATAGTAATTGTACATGAAAATGAAAATTTTAAACTACTCTTGATACAAGCCTAGCAAGGTCACACAAAGATTAGCAATGCAAATAAAAACATAAAGACAATACAAACATACCAATTGCTAACATGGTAATTTAACATAGTTTGAAATCCTCGTTTCTACTCCACAACTTATGATTCATCTTAAGTGATTCCCAAAAAGCCAATATATTTTCTCCTTTGTGGTGAACTATCAGAGGTGGAGAAACCTTTCCCACATCAAATGTATAAGAATTATAAGAAAAAAGCTTTAGAGCACAAGGGAGAAGATATAATATAATCTAATTAATTCTATGTTTGCCAAAATTGAAGCCCTACCTAGGTTCCTTATATAACCTTCAATCCATCTTCATTCTTCACTTGCTATTAACTAATTTGTTTCAGATCAATCAACTTGATTCACCCATCAATTAACTACTTACTCTGATTGCAACCTGAGTTTGCTAACAATTTTCTGAATTGATTGAAACTACCTTCAACCAAATGGGCCACTGTAACTCTTAGGTCATCAATTGTTGTAGCACACTTTGTTAGATCAATGAATTCTTGTGGCTTCCCTCCTATAGTGTCAATCAATTAGGATTCTTCATCTATCGATTGATCCCCGCTCAAGTGACTACCTAGTCGATTCAGCCATGAAAAGAAATATTTTGTTCACTTCTATTCATATTGAGTAAACTCCTTATTTGAATCAACTCTTCAGCTGATTGGATCTAGTTTCAGCCAAGTGGAACTCCAATCGCAATCATCCTAATGATTTAGTCTTGTCAAAGTTGAGATTTACCCTCTCCTAGGAGTGCATGCTCAACTATCAAAACTTATAAACAGAGCTTACCTTTCACAACTTGATTTTGCCACCAATAACAGCCTCTTGTAAGGTTATTTATCCCAATTATCTTGGTTTAAGCTTGAAAATAATTCCCAAACCCATTGACCTTGCATAAATCCATTGCTTCAATACCACTTATTGGGACTAGTGTGTTGGGTTGGTGAGATGATTTAGAGGGGTGAATAGTGATCATACTTGCAACTGCAGATTCTATTACTTCTTCTAATTCTTTAGCAAGGTCACGTAATAGTTAATGGAAAAAGAGTAGAACAACATAAAGAAATTTGCATAACGATCTAACAATTAGGATTTAACAAGATTTAAAACTCTCATTCCCACTCCATGGCCTATGACTCGTTGATGAGTTACTCTCTAAGAGCCCACTATCTTTCTCTTCGTAATGAACCAGGGATATGGAAAAACATCTTCAATAGAGAGTCTCAATAAAATTTAACTAATCTAATTTTGCTAACTTTCAAATCTCCATCTTGGTTCCCTTTTATAACTTTCAGTCCCCTTCATTCTTTACTTGCTATCCAACTAATCTACCACCACTAGGTGAACTGTATCCATGTCCAATTGATTGGTTACCAATAATTAGTCTAGATCCACCCATCGGTCAATTGGTTCCTTTAATTCCTTTAACCCAAGTCTACTAGTGACTACTTGAGTCGACTGAATTCTACTTATTGTTAGATCAATAGCTTTTACATTACAAATTAATCAACTATTTAGATTGTCCAGTCAAATGTTATAAATTCAATCAACTGTCATGAATATTAGTCGACTTCCTAGTCAACTAACATTCCAAATAAAATACCTCATTTTGTTTTTGGTTTTAGAGTTTAGGATTTTGTGAGTTGACTAATTTGAAGTATCAGTCAACTGACCTACATATCAATGGACCGCCTAGTCGACAAACTCCTAAATAGTAACTTACTATTTGTTTCTATTTGACCCTGAGTTGAATAACCAGTCTACTCATGTATCAATCGATAGAAAGAATCTTTTAGTCAATTGATCTCCTAACTTCAACCAATTTTATGGTTGAATCAACTCCTAAGCATATTCCCATTTATACCATAGATGCAAGTGCAATCAACTCTTCTCATCGGAGCTTACTTTTGTGCCAAGTGTTTTTTCATGACTTGGGGACTTCTCATGCCAAGATAAGCTTCCTAACTCCAGGGTCATCTATATCTAGGACTCTTGCTCCGGGGCCTCATCATCATTCCTAAATTTGGTCACTCTGACTTGCTAGGATTTCATGTCGGCAAAATTCTAGTCCTTGACCTTCCTAGATTTTCATGTGTTAAATATTTGGTTCTCAACCTAATTGAGGTTTCCAATGCCAAGTATCTAGTCATCATAGATTTACTTGGTCTTCCAATTTTGCACCTACAATTCATGTCAAGTTCCTTACACCTATACACTTTACATAAATGTGACATACATGTCAAGTTCCTTGCAACTACAATTCAAGTCAAGTTTATAGCTTAAATTTTTTTTCCAAACATCAAAACACATATAGACTACATGCTTAGTGCATGATTGAACTAACAACCTTCAGTCAACTAGAGCATTGAGTAAGACCAACTCTATGGTTGAGTTCTCGCCTAAGTCAAGATATACATAAAATTCAAATTATAAATCACTCCAGACTCTTGTCTCACTTAGACCTTCCTGCAAAGAGGTCACGGTTGGATCATGGCGATGAGAGATGAACGCTAGAGGGGGAGGGGTAAATAGCTATTTGTTCCTACAAATATAAAGTATCCTTCTCTTGCTACAATCCCAGCAAGGTAACAAAATAAATTAGTAGTGGAAAAATAAAATGATAGGTGACTTAGCATGGTTTGACAGACCTTAGGCTCCTAGTCTAGGACTTATGATACTTTGGGTGGAACACTCTTGGAATTCTTTATATTTTCTCCTCTTTAATAAAGTACTGGAGGTGGAAAAACTTCTTATAAGATCACCAATGATAGACACAGGAGGCTTACAACAAAGGTAAGGTTTTAAAAATAAGGCTCAACAATAGAATAACAAAAATAAGACTTTTCTCAATTTGTTGCTAATTTCTTCATAGCCTCTAAACCCCTTTTAAAGTCTTGCCCATGTAGTGAAATCTTGACATGGTCTTGTTGATGTGGGATCAATCATTGGATTGATCCTTCACCATCAATCATCTAATCCAACCGATTCTTCAAATAAATTGTGATTGTTTCCTACATTTCCCTCCATAACTACTTCATCTAGGGTTCACTAGTTGACTAGACTAACTACAGTTGTATGGTCTTAACCAACTTCTTCTTTGATAATATCAAAAATGGGTTTTACAAGATAAACTAGGGTTGAAACTAACAAATGGATGCTTCTACCAATCAGTTGATTACCACTATGCTAGTTAAGAAACAGTCAATTGTGTTCTAATAAGTCAATTATGCATGCTAATTTTCAAAATTTTACTATAAATTTTAGAAATTTCAAGAAAAATATGAAATTTTCAATAAAGTTAGATTTTAAATGCCATATTTTCATAAAAAATATCTTTCTTGAAAAGTTAGATCAATTTTTAAAATGTGATTATGCAACTCAAAAGCCATGTCAGCCATATAAATATTTTACATTTATTTTACTATGTTTGACCATTCTATGGTTATTTAAACATAGATGGTTAGTCAATTGATCATAAACAATCGATCAACTAGTCAACTTGAAGCTAAAATTCTAATATGTTTCTGATTTGTCTACCCAATTGACTCAACTATTAGGAATGATCAATTGGAACAAACATATAGAAGGTTTCTGACTCGACTTCTTAGTCGATTGACTATCAATTGACTACTCATACATTTCTAGTCGATTAACATGTTGACTATCACCCATTTAATGACTTAGCTAGTCTACTTGGATTGAAAGCTACTCTCGCCCAAGTATATTATCTCTCAAGCTTAGTTCACTAGAAATTATATTTTACCATGATACTTGCTCTTATCAAGTTTTTTATCTCTTGGATGCACCAAACCCTTGGCTCCTTGCTTGTGCAATCCTTCTCACCCCACTTACATAGTGCATCACCAATATTTTTTTTGCTGCGTTTCTCATCCCTTGGGCATACCTAACCTCTAGTTCCCTTCCTGTGTCATCCTTTTTGATCCACTTGTTTCCTTTACTTCCCAGAAACAACTTCCTCTAATGCTCCTTGTTCAACATTCCCTTGGATTTCTCATACCACCCTTCTTTAATCCTCTATGGACCTTGAGTGATTGAGTACTCATGACCTTGATCGAGTCAAGTCATCTTCATGTGTGTATATGTAAGTCCTTGGACACTTAAATACCTAAATCAAATACAAACACTAGGTCTAACTTAAACTCCTTTCCCAAACATCAAAACTCGTGGTCCACCATACTACTTGAGGACTAAAAGTTCCCATAGCCACACCTCTATGTTTTCCTTATCTTGCCAAGAAACCTTACCTCAATTTTCGTTGCCTAGAGACCTTGCCTCTAAGAGTTCCTCTACCAAGAGAACTTGCCTACTAAATTTCCATCGTCAATATACCTTACCTCAGAGACTTACTTGTCTTCCTAAGATCTAATTAACCCTGGCCCATCTGGACTTCCTCTTGCTAAAAACTAATCAATCTGACCTGTTAGGACTTTTATTTGTCAAGCATCTAATCAACCTTAACATACCAAGACTTCCTCGATGGACCTATTGAAATTCATCTACTGGAACATCTGCTGAACTTCTTCCATTGGAAACACCTATTGACTTCATCTATTGTCAACACTAGTTTGGCTTCTCTAACCACTGAGCTTTCTAACAATCTTCATCTACCATCAAGTATTGGATCAATTTTTACCTACTTAATACACTATTGACCTCTGATGCCCACGCTATATTAAATAACTTAAGCACAATCCAAAAATAATCCTTTGACCTTTGATCAAATGTTAAAACATCATGGTATAATATGACCTTTGGCTACCCTTACACATAAACTCCCCCTTAAGTTTGAATTTTCAAAATTATCCATTAGAGGAGAATAAAGTTTCTAATCTAGAGCTTTTCCTTCTCGCCTTTGACATCCATAAAAAAGATTGCACTAAATATAATCTAAACTTTTGAAATTGATCATTAGCTAGTATTCCTAATCCCCATAATGAATCTAAATGAAATACACAAAGTTAATGGTTGAAATCAACCTAAAATTCAATTTTTAAACTTTTTGTAGAGTTTCAATCGACTATCAATAGGTTCTAGTCAACTAAACTAAGAGTCACTTGACTAATACACAATCCACTAAGCTCCAACTTCACTTCCATGCAAAATTAAAAAAATGCATTTAAAACATAACATTTTTTTATAAAAGTTTGATTCGTGTACTTTATTTTCCTACAAAAAAATGTTTTTCATGAAATTAGCCAAAAGTTTCAATCATGCACACTATCACACCTTTCTTTTGAAATCTAAACTTTGAAAGGAGTAGCTCAAAGGTTTCAAAACATGAAATAGTATTTTTGAAAACAAATTTTTCTTCTATAAATTTTGAATCAAATGTACACTATCAACACATTGATCTTTCCCATAGTTGGCCAATGATTACTATGATACTTATGGTTCAACTCAATGTACCATAACACATATTGTGAGCCAATGGTGTCATCCTACATATCTCAATTGATATGTATGTTCTGAATACAAAATATCAAATTCATCCTAGGTTTTGTATGAGATGTTAACATAAGGTATGCTAACTTTATTATGTGATCATGCAATTCTAATCAAGTTTCAAGTCAACCATGCTAAATGAATATTAAGTTTAATTAAACATGGTTGACCTCTCTAAAACATTATAATGAGTGGTGAAAAACTTGGGCAACCAATAGAGGTCAGGCCCAAATAGATTCCATCAATAACTCACTAATATCCATTTTCTACTAGTTATCTTGGTTTTGGATTTTCCCCTAGCTATAAGACAATGATAATCCTTTTCTTTCTCAGTTGTCTTATAGCCTAACCGATTCTTGCTAAAGTTTACATGTTGGATCTCAATAATCATGTTTAAGGTATTTGAGCAATTTTAAACATTTATAAGGCTAATGTTATGGTATCTAATTGATTCCTTAAAGTATCATTCTCCACCTCAAATTCCTTAATTTTATGTTCATGTAAATCATTGTGAGAAGTAAACTAAATTTGTTCTCAAGAATTGAAATCTCTTTCATTAATCTCTTATTCTGAGCCTTACACCTATCAATTGATTGATTCAATGAATTAATAGCATCAACTAAATCGACTTCAAAAGAAGAGGTTACCTCACTTGCTGAATCGTTTGAGTAATAAGACTTTGCTCTCCCTTGACTCAAGTATCTTCTTCTTTGGATGATGATGGTAAGACTCCATTATAGTTGGCAATGGATGCTAAGGAAAGTCCTATTCTTGACTTCCTCTTCTCCTCCGATGAGGTATCATCCCAAGTGGCTATTATGACCTTTTTCTTCTTCTTTTCTTCAACCCTTGGCCTCTCCTTTTCTTCCCCTTTCGCAAATCCAATCATTAATCCCTCACATGTCCTTATTGGAAATTGTATCATCTAATGACTCTTTTCTTGTCTCCTCTTCTCTTATTTTTCCTTAGGAATTTCTTCAAATTGTTATAACTCAGTTTCAATTCGTATTTAATTTTTTTTCTTACCTTGCTTATGATACCCAATTCTTCATTGCTATCATTAAGTAATGAGAATTCATCCTAACTTGATGGTGCAAACTTCTTCTCTTGATATTTTTAGCATAAGTGTCATTCCCCTTGGCTTATAGACTTCTTTCGTCTCAACCTTGGCATTCCTAGATTCATGAAGCTCCATAGTTGAAAATAATTTATCAATGGTAGTACATCGAGGTTAGTTGATTAATAAATCCATCCACCATCAATGTCCAATATGCATTCTCAAGAAAACATTGAATTCATTGCGAAGATCTTGGATGGAAATATTGTCTCTAATCCGCTAATAAGCCAATGAACAAACTCTTTGTATCTAACATATTTTTGAGCCACCTTTTCTCCTCCTTGCATTTTGAAGGTGCTGCTCAAGTGAGGTTCATAGTTGGTCTCTCTTTTAAAGCTTGGCTTCTGAGTTTCCTTCGTTCTACCAATCTTTCCCACAATTTCTTGGCACTTGCATGCATTTCAATCCTGTTCATCTTTTGCTTAGAAAGTGCATTTTTCAATCTTTTGCTCAAAAAGTGCATTCTCAAGCACCAGTTTTGCTTTTGTATCCAAGACAAGCTCTTCCCTTTGCTTCTTTGTTAACCTAGATGATAGCAATAATTTTTCATCATTATCTGAAGGAAAATCATACCCTTCTTTTACAGTTATTGCTATGCCGACATCAAGTAGGAAGTAGAGTCATCTTCCTGTTCATGATCTAGACAATTATATTAGATGACCAAATAGTTATGTTAGCCCCATAACCTTTGAGAGCATCTTCGCTCTGATAACACTTGTTGGATCGCTTAGGATAGAGGAATTTACAAATAGAAGGGAAGGTTAATAGTGTGTGTTCCTACAATCGACACTTACGTACTTGATAGTCAGATAGCAAGACCAATTAAGCACCATATGTAGTGGAAATAAACAAGACAAGAAAAAAACAAAAATATTAAAGGTTAGCAAATCACTCTAGAAAACAACTAGCTCTTCATCTTTCTCAGCATTTTTCTAAAGGTGGAGGAACCTCTTATAATTCTCTTTACAAGTTGAATATACAAGTGGAAGTTATAAATTAAGACAATGAATATACAAGAGAGGCAAGAGATCAAAAACTCAGTCGACTAACTTCCATCATCAGTTGACTAGTTTAGTGTAGCCCTTATACCATTAGATGATTGCTACTCATCTTTGTCAGATCAAGGAATATCTCTAGATCTCTTGTTGCCCAATCGACTTACTCACAAATTTTTTTTTTGTTTACTTATTAATAACCTTTAGTAGGCTATCCATCGACTTAACGACCAGTTGACTGAAGGTAGCTTTCAGTCAATTGGATCATTGACTATGAAGATCTAATGGTCAAATCTTCACATAGATTGAAGACTATCCTCTCCTAAATACAAGTTCTCAATTTTAACTCAGTTAAGAGTTACAATGTTGTTTGTCTTCACGATGAGATCTTCTCCTATCCGGTTACTTGTCCATTGGTTGCATCAAGTCCTCGGCCAATTCCATGAGCCATCTTTCATGCTTCACCTATGTAGTTCACACCTTTAGCTCAATTGCACCCCATGCTCCTTAGTCAGTGGTCCCTCAGATATCCCATAACATCATTCTCTGATGTCTCGAGCCATTGAGTAATCATCAACATTACTCGCACCAATCTTGTATTTCAGCCAAGTTCTACACAACTTCCCACATATATCAAATACATAAATAATCCTAACTCAAATTCTTTTTCCAAATATCAAAATTCATGATTGGTCAGATCACCAAGGGCACGATTGCACTAACAAAAACATTGATGACTAAATTTCTACAATACTTATGGATTGTCCTTTGCACTCTTGAACTACACAAACAACTACGCTTTGCATTCTCAAACATGAGTGTGACTTCCCTTTTAGTATTCTAAAATTGCACAAACACTATTAATCGATACACTAATAATAGAGTGTATCACCTCTATAATGCATATAAACATTATTGACGAGTTAACATAGGTTCACTTTATCTATGTTTATATCCAATAATTCTCTACAACATAATTATCATTTTCATCATTAATTCCATGCCAATATAGTATATGGTTATATTCCCCCTGATATAGAAGTTATCTAATTCACATGATAAGCAAGTTGAATCCGAGATATGAAAATCTATAATCTAATAATAATCAAGAGCAAAAGTTTAGTTTGTACGAACATTTGCATATCTAAACATCACCGAGCATAGACAATCTAACATCCTTACATGCACATAAGAAGATGAACCAATATAGAAAACTAATAAATTTGCAATTAACTTAGCATAAGCAGATTCGATTTAGAGGAAGTACCCACTGTAATACTTCTTGTAAACATATAGAAACCAATAAATTTTGAAATCAACTCAGTACAAATAAATAAGAATAAAAGGTACTAGAAGGGTTGCCCATCAGGCATGCATGATCCCATGAGAAACAAACTCAATGTGGTACGTTTGATAATGTCAAGAACATGGAGGCTAGGAGTTACAACATTTAGACCTTATTTTTAGGCCACATCCAAAGAAAATGGAGCATCCAATGCCAACTATCTAAAGCAATACGACAATTATTGGTCATGGAAAATCATGAATATTTAATCCTTGAAACCCCACCAACTTGCTCATGCATCATTTGTATCATAGCCTATTAAGTTAAAGTATTTATTCCTCCCTTTAACCTTCCCCAAATGGCCTAGATCTAATGATTTAAAGAGGAAAACAAGTGAATATTCATATAGTAGAAAGCAATTGTTTGTATGATTAAATATAAGTGAACTCCCTTAGTCATAGTCCTAAATCTTGTCATCTTCTATGATTTACTATTCTTGCATTATTCTTTTATTCCTTTGAATGAACATTGTGGATCCCCACTTGATAGGGATGAGTTGCAACACCAAGTTTATATATTACATTTCAATGAAAATATATTAAATAGAAGCTATACTTGCAGCAAGATGTGATCAAATCTGATGTGAGTTCAGTTTCAAGGTTGAAATACCATAGACTTCGCCGCACATGCTCCACAACATTCTAAGATTGTCGAAGGAGCTATACAAAATTCTGAAACCATATCATGCTAAGTTCTGAAGATTAATTCATCAGGTTTTATTGAGATGGTGAAGCAATGTTCAATGTGAAAATTTTGATTAGCAAGTTATTTATTTGTTTAGTTGATTCAGAAAAGTTCAATGGAACATTCTTTTTAGTTATTTAGAGTTTTTTTGTTTAGTTAAAGTTTGTTTAAAGTCTTGTTTGATAAGATCATTCAAGACTTTGGATATTCTACTAGAAATATTAGTCGAAGATGTTTATCCAAAGGTAATAATGCCATTCTACTATTTTCTTTCATAGCCAAAAATAACATATTTTTGAGTTTAGAAGACATGTAACATGTTTGGACAAAGTGTGATTGTGGCTCTTGTATATATGCTTATTGATCTAATGTTTTGTGATGCATGAGGAGTTTGATAGATATCCTCATCGTGTATTCTTTATTTACTCTAAAGAGTGGATTGTGGAGGAACCATCATATGTCGGAGCATAAATACATTATGGACGGTGTTGATAGATTGTTTCACAAAGTACAGATACATGTCTATCGTTTTGTAGGCATCTAAGCGCATGTACAACATCTTTTGATCTTATAATATTTACTGTTCATCCGAAAAAAATACATTATGGAAGTGAAGAGAAAAGAAGATTATCTATCCCCGTATTTGGAGTGAAAGAATGGAAAATGATGAAAATGTCATAGTATGCCATTCATTATATCCTTCCTCGTCATAGCCCCCTAGCACAAACATGTAGAGGCGCTAGGATGTTCATAACGAATGCTCTCAGGACACGATTGAGTTAGCTACTGTGGGGTAGATATTACTACAATGAATAAGGGTTCGAATCTCGACAAAACCGAGCAAAATGTCAACTGCAACTTTTTGATTTATTTCTTCACAGATGGTCGTGAGACCGATCATGGATTTCACCTTTTTCTATAATAGGATGTTCGGGAAGAAAAATCAAAGGATGTTGGGTTGCAAGAGGTAGGCTCGTGCATGGTGTGTGGAAAATTAGAGACTATGACAAGCTACGAGACACTGGGTAGGAATGTGACTTCTTTTGCATTTGAAGAACGAAAAGTCAGTTCAGTCTGATTTTTGGCAAAAATCATTTTCTCTAAAAATGAATTCGTAATCAATCCTTCAAGCAATTCTTAGCCTGTTAGAGGACAACCCTTCATTTCCCAAACCATCCTTTTGAATTATGAACAATGTAGTAGTTTGAATTGCCTGAGTATAAGAACTAATGAGAAATTTTTACAATTCCAAACTTTGATGTGATCTCCAGAGAGATTAGTCCAAAATTGTTAAGAACATAGTGCAATTGTTCTTGTGGCTAATACAAATGTAATAGGAAGAATTTGTAGGAAGCACAATATTATTATGGTGCTACAATGACATTATTGATGTCCCCACGAGATGTACTGATGGTTAGTGTGTGAGTGTTGTCATTTTGAGGCATGGGAGTCAAAACCTCGCAAAGTCAGTGGCCCCCTCCCCATGCGCTAGCCATAATATCTGGGCTAGTAGCTCCCATAATTATCTCTTTCGTATTAGTCCTAAAATAAATTAACGAAAGCTCTTAGGGCGAACAAATTATCTTTTTTTTGCCACCTACAATGACATTATTGATGATAATACATTGTTCATTGAAAACTAAATTGGATCAACGATAAGGATGCACCATTTTATTAAAAAATTTAATTAAAGGGGTATTCTTTTTAAATGTTCATTGAAAAGTGCCTCATATGCAGTAAAATCCCCATAATCTTCCAAAAAATTAGTCTATTTGAGCAACTAAATTATGTCGGTTTAAATTTCTAATCTAATGATGTCGGATAGATAACGATTATCCTACGAGTAATCAAGGAGGGAAAAAGAGGAGAAAAGAGCAAGTAAAGGATCCTCCTAAACGAGGAGAGCGAAACCATTCTCCTAATGTTACCACAAAATAAGATTGATTATGAATAAGGGATGATCCCCAATACCTAAACAGGACCATTATTTATACTATAGCCTAAGACTCTAATAAAGGAAAAAAAAAAAGATTTTAATTCCAAACTTGCAAAGAAAGAAATTAAATCTTTACCCGAAAAGGAAAGAAATTAACTTGACGATCTTAACTCAAAATATGATATGGATTAAGACAAATTCTCTCCTATAAATATCGGGAATAAAAAAATCTTAAATACCTAAAAAATGGAAATTGCCAAAAATAGCAAAAGCGGTCTTAAAAGGGTTTAAATGGCAAAATTAGGGTCTAAAAAATTGACGGTTACGGTTTCACCGGTAATTAATGTAGCTGTTCAAATTCTGGATGCGTGGTCGTTGACAAAGCATGATTCCGAGTTCTGAGTCAAAAGTTATGCCCTTTTAAAGTTCGAAGGGTCATATTAGCCTTCAAAATGGGTTGGGTCTTCATCAATCTCCCCTGGTTAGAAAGAACTCGCCTTCGAGTTCATAGTAGCTTCATCAATAATCATTGAGTACGAAGTCAAATGCTTCACCTTGAAGACATCAGAAGTCTTCAAATGACTAGGAAGGTGCAGTCTGTAAGCATTGTCATTGATCTTCTGAAGAATTTTGCACGGTTCAACCTTCCGATCTTTCAACTTATTGTACTCTCCAACAGGAAAGCCTAGACAAGATCTCTAATCTCAAAAAGTACCTATCGACGATGATGATCGACCCGAGCCTTATACTTGGTATTGCTTGTTCATAATTGCTAGTTTCACTTGCTCATGAATACCCTGAAGATGCTCTGTCATCTCATCCGCTTTATGATTACTTTGGCCTACTCGTGGAACATGGGCTAAATCCAGAACCCCTGATGGATTCCGCCCATAAACAATCTCAAAAGCACTCAATCCTATGGTCTTGTTTCTCGATCTATTATAGACAAACTCTGCTTGACGTAACCCCAAGTCTCACTGCTTTGGTTTAGTTCTTGTGAGGCTTCTTAGAAGCTAACCCAGACTCCGATTCACCACCTCAGTTTATCCATCTGTCTGAGGGTGGTAAGCATTGCTAAAGTTTAATTGCGTGTCCAGTTTTTCCCATAAGTTTCTCCAGAAGTTACTGATGAACTTGGTATCTCGATTTGAAGTCATAGATCGAGGAACATCATGTAGACACACGATCTCCTTGAAGTAAAGATGAGCTATCTAGGCAGCGTCAATAGTTTTCCTGCAAGCTTCGAAATATGCCATCTTTGAGAATCGATCAACCACAACAAGAATTGAATCTAAGGCTCGTTGGGTGCAGGGTAATCCTAATACAAAATCCATGCTGACATCGAACCAAGGAGTTCTGGAACGGGTAGGGGAGTGTACGAGCATGCATTGGTGAGAACACCCTTAGATTGCTGGCACACGGAGCATCGGTCAACAAAGTGAGTCACATCGTTTGTCAACTTGGGCTAATAGAAATTGGCGGAGATGAGGGATAACATCTTACCACGCCCGAAGTGCCCCTCGTTATGAAGCTCACTCATAATCTGATACCTGAGAGAGCAATCTGGAATGCACAACTGCAACCCACGAAACAGAAAATCATTATGCAAAATAAAATCATGTCGGTGGCCATCTTGTACCTCTGGATTATCCTTCTGAATGATGGGTCGCGACATACATATCTGGAAAAATCTTAAAGCCTTCAACATTGGCACACATGGCGGTGAGTAATGAAGAACACTAACTCAGGGCATCAATGACACGGTTCAGACTTCCAGCTTGGTGCTTTAGCGTAAAAGTGAACTCTTGTGAGTAAGCCAGCATGTCGCTTGCTCAGCTTGTGTTGACCATTGAGGTACTTCAATGTTTTATGATCAGTAAATAGGATGAACTCCTTCTGTACTAGGTAGTGTCGCCAATGCTTCAAGGACTACACAATAGCATAGAACTCCAAGTTGTAGGTAGAATAATTTTCTTGGACCCAGAGAGCTTCTCGCTGAAGAAAGCAACTGGTCACTCAGATTGACTCAGAAGACCTCCTATACCTATAGCGATGCATCATAGTTGACCTCGAATAACTTATCAAAATCAGGAAGGGCTATGACTGGTGCTTTGGTCATCCTCTGTTTGACCAGTTGAAAGCTAGCCGCTGCTTCTTCTGACCACTTGAAATCTCTTCCCTTGAGACACTCGGTGATAGGAGCAATCAGAGTGCTGAAATTTCTGATGAACCGACGATAGAAAGAAGTCAAGATATAGAAACTTCTGACATCGTGCAAGGTCTTTGGTTGAGACCACTCTAAGACTGTATCTATCTTTGCTAGATCTGCATATATACTGTCAGTAGATACAATAAAATTGAGAAAAGATATCAATGTAGTAAAGAAAGAACACTTTTTCTTGTTTACACATAAGCGTTCCGATTGTAAACGAGGATTGCCGTCAAAGTATACCACCATAAATTTTTCTATAAAGGCCGCAAGACCTGATGCATAAACCTCATGAAGGTGCTGGGTGCATTGGACAGTCCAAAAGGCATGATCATCCACTCATATGACCCATGCTGCGTCTTGAATGTTGTCTTCCATTCATCACCAGGCCTTATCCTGATCTAGTGGTATCCGCTTTGAAGGTCAATTTTGAGAAGACCTTAGAATTGGATAGCTGATCCAATATATCATCTAATCGAGGAATTAGAAACCTATACTTCACTGTAATCTTGTTGATGACTCGACTATCAACACACATACGCCACAAGCCATCCTTCTTTGACACTAATAGGGCAGGAACTACGCAGGGGCTCATGCTCTCTCAGATGTGCCCCTTTTTCAGCAACTCCAACACCTAGCGTTGTAATTCTTCATCTTCCTTTGGGCTAAGGCAATAAGCTGGCCGATTAGGCAAACTTGACCCCGAAACAAGGCCATTCTAGTGTTGGATATCTCACATAGGCGGTATCCTAAAAGGAAGATCCTCTGACATCAACTTATCAAAATTTGCTAACAGATGTTGTACTTCAGCTGGTATTTCAGTGATCGTGGCAGGAGCAATGCTCTAGTGCGGTAGCAAAGCATATACGACTTCTTGCTCTGCTTAATCTAAAAACCTGGATATAGAAAGTAGATTAGTATTTTTAGCTACCGAAATTGGGGTCGATCCTTCCCGCCTCGGTGCTAACACAATTTTTTTCCCTTGATGTGAAGGGTATATATATTCTTTCGCCCGTCATGAACATCACTGTGGTCATCGCACCAAGGTCGTCCCAATAATACATGACATGCATCCATAACCACTACATCACACTAAACACTATCAAAATATTTTCCAATTGGAAAAGAAATGAGGCATCGCCAGTCTACTGTTACCTTAGCTTGTAGGGCTTGGGATGTCGGTATGTCTTCAGTTGTAATTTTTGGATGACCTTAGTAGATATTATGTTCTTACAACTTCTACTGTTGATGATCATCCTACAGACCTTATCTGTGATGGTGCAGGTTGTATGAAAGATGTTGGTTCTCAATCAGTCATCTCCTGAATCGCCCTTGGGAGTTAGTAGACTCTTACGCACGACCAAAGTCTCATGACCATCACCATAAATCACTTCGTCAGATGCTTCAGACTTTGGACATCAAGTGTTGTTGTATCTTCTATCACTTCTTCCTCGACCAACAAGTTTTTGCCCTTCAGATCAGTAGAAGAGGGCTTCCTGCATTGGTGAGCAATATATCTTTGTTTACCACTTTTATAACATTTGATAGAGACCTTAGAGTTAACCTGAGGTGACCATTGCGGCGACTGCTGCGATGACTATTGGGGTGACTGCTGCTGTGAAGGATGAGAATTTTGAGGGCGAGTTGATTGGTTGTTCTGGTCGCTTTTCCCCACTTGTTTACGATTTTGTTTCTTTTCAGATGTCAGTGCACATTGAAAGATTTTTGACACCGTCGATTCATCGACCGATCTCGCACCTTGTCTCAACGAGTGAAGTCGCCGGTATAGGGTTTAGGCGTAGGCGAAAGGAAGGAAGTGTGCCTCCATCTTTTCCTTCATAGTCTCTCAGTCAATTATTTGAGGTGTACCTTGTTTGTCTTGACAGCGTCGTATCTGTTCCCACTATGTTGACACTCGTCCCTTAAGTCGGATGACAATTAACTTCATCTTCAACCGATCTGGACCTTGCTTGTAGTGAAGATCCACCCCACTTTGTTGATCCGATCAATGAAGTCCTCCGCTTGCAACAAACCAGAAAATTCAGGCAGATCTAGAATTCAAAGTCTTCAGTGGCCTCATCTCGCCCGCGACGTCCTTAAGGTGTATACCACCAGTAATACGGGTTCTCCAAAGAAGACTCTGATCCACGATCAAAATTCTCTCAATCCTCATGATCCCATGCGCTAGACGCTTGTTTTGCAATTTGCAGGGGCTCTGCTACTTGCCTTCGGAAATCTTTAATTGTCATTATGTCCTGGACGTTACGACCATGGTGCCGTCTTCCTCCATCGAAGATTGCCTATTGTTGCAACCATGACTACGACTATGACACCCCACCATGGGATTGAACGATGACCTTCACATGACTCTGATACCAACTGACACTGGATAAGATAGTGATGATCCCATGGGCAACCGAGAAGGGAAGAAGAGAAGAAAAGTGTAAGTAGAGGATCCTCCTAAACAAGGAGAGACACCGTTCTCTGAACGTTACCACAAAATAAGATTTATTATGAATAGGGGATGATCCCTAACACCTAAACAGGACCCTTATTTATACTATAGCCTAAGACTCTAATAAAGAAAAAAATACAATAAAAAGATTTTAATTCTAATTTTGCAAAAAAGGAATTAAATCTTTACCTGAAAAGGAAAGTAATTAACTTGATGGTCTTAATTCAAAATAGAATTCGGATCAAGACAAATCATCTCCTATAAATACCAGGAATATATAAAAATTCTAAATACCTAAAAATAAAAATTATCAAAAATAGCAAAGTCCTGTGAAAAGAGTTTAAACGGAGGAATTAGGGTTCGAAAAATTAACGATTATGGTTTCACCAGTAACAATGTAGCTTTTCAAATTCTGAACACACATTTGGATATGTCGCAGCCGACAGAGCCTGATTCCTAGTCCAGAGTCAAAAATTATGCCCTTTTGAATTTAAATGGTCACATTAGACTTTAAGATGTGTTAGGCCTACATCACCTAATTTTGTTGAGATTTAAAATCAAATATTGCAAGATATTGTTTCATCATTAATACTCGTATGAATAACATACTAATTATGATATCTTGTGCAATTATTGCCCTTTCATTGATGTACTAATGTGTGCATTTCATACTTTGGTTTTAGTATGTTTTACATACATTATGTGTCATCGCATGAGCATATTTTGCATACTTAAGTCCCTTTTCCATCATTTTCATTCTTTTAATTTGGAGAATTGTTCTTTGCATGTTTTTATTGATTGGACAAGAATTCAGTGCAAAAACAGAGTTAAAAAGCCTTGGAATGTGGATACAACGCAATGAACATGCTCTAGCCGTGTCCTATGACACAGACATGTTTCTCTAGCCAAAAGTTAGACTAAAAAAGGAGATAAACAAAGCTTTCAACATTTGACATGGGTTAGTCGTGCCCCATCCAACCATAGCTAGTTGACACACTCGGGTCGTGCACTGAGGCATGACTATGTCTTTCGCCACAATAAGAGGCACAACCGTGTCTCTCCACTCCTCGACAGTGCTACCTAGCACAACTGTGTCTTTCACCCTAGCACCGGACACGATTTAGTCATGTCCAGTGGCATGACCATGTTTGTCCCCTGACTACAATTGCTAGCACGACATGACCGCGACACGATAACAATGCCCCAACGATTAATGTATCTCCAACTGTTTTTGACAGTTGGAATGACTACAAAAAGCCCAAGAGGCCACGAAACATGGGGAGGAGGGTTTCCTTGTCATAGGGAACCCTAGGAGCGTCGTCGAAGGAGCCTTTAAAGTCATTCGTCTACCCTACGCATCAATTTGACTAAGTTTTCTCTCTTCTCTCTTCTCTCTATTTTGAGTTGTAGAATGCTTAATTCTATGTCTTTCGATTGTAACTCCGTCACTATGGAGTAGTTCTCTAGATTCTAGGATAATGGAGTAGCCCGATGTATTATTGGTATACTTTTTATAAGTTTATTTGTCTTTTCTCTACTGCATGATAGATATGTTTGTTTCATGATCTGACGTTATTGTGTATGCATGTTTATGACACTAACTGTGCACCTTCATATTTCACGAGACGTAGAGAAGGATAGAAAGATGAACTCAAATTTTTGACCCATAAACAACCGAGGCATAAGGATTTGTCACGAAAGTAGTCCAAAATCTCATGAATGTACCATTGACTATCATAGAGCTTAATGGATGTGCCCCGACTTGGCGTTACGAAATAGGGGATGACACTTAGAGAACCATGGGACAACATGACAGGGGCCTCCATGAGAAAGTAGTCGCTCAAATAAGGTCACCTTGAAAGTAAGTGTTAGGTTTAGGTAGGCACACCGGTATAATTTAAAAAATCTATATTGATATCTCGGGATATACCACCTACAAGTGAACAAAAATAGAGGTAGGAAAGTAAATAGAATTTAGGGTGTTAATCATAATTGTGGTGAAATTGAAATCTTAGAATCATTTCCCCCAATTTGAATTTCTTCAACAACTTCTTGCGTATGCTCTCGACTCAATTCTGTTCCTTCTCAACTCTTGCAATTTTTGATTTTCTAGATAACATGCTTCACTAATTCAATTAGTACTTGATTTTACAAACCCTATGAGATTGATGTTTTTATTATTTGACGACGACTGTACATTTTTAATTTTCACCCATCATGTATCTCATTCCATTTTGGCAACCTCACTTCAGAAAAAAGTTGTTCTCCCACTCGATTATGTTGAGATAGTTAAGTTGAGGTTGTCGGACGTGTGAGAGGGTGAATGGTGCCTGATATATGCAAATGTTATTTATATACTCTTGCTATAATCTAGTAGGTTTTCAAACAAATTAGCACAATGAAATAATTATTGATACACAGCAGCTACTCAATCAATCACATGTGACGTTTAGCTATCCCTTGGACTACTACTCCATGACTAATGATTCATTAGTAGATGGCTCCAAGAAAAAAACCTAACTTTCTCCTTCTCAGTCAACTACCAAAGGTTGATAGACCTCTTACAAATTCAACGATCACAATGAAGTACAAGAGTAAGACTAAGGAGATTACAATAGGCTTCTAATAAATTTAACCACACTATTTCGCCAACCTTGAAACCTTCAATAAGCCCTCCGAATATAGACTTCAAAACCTCTTGTTGTAATTTAATTTACTTCCAATAAGTCAACTAGTTTTCACCATGAGTTCACTGATGTGGAGAATTTGATCATTGTCAAGTAACAACATCTATTTTTTTTTCTTTCCATCTTTAAGATTAATTCCTAGCATCAATCAACTACCATGCATAATCATGTTATTAACCATAAGAGTTAAGATGTTTAATTTATAAAGTTTATCAATCAATGAACCATTACCAACCAACACTAAATTAAAAAAATGTCACGTCCCTGAGAGGAGTCGCTGACCCAATATAGAATCAGACAACACTTTCCTTATACGATGGGCACTTAAAGCATGAGTACAAGGCTTACACGACCATCACTATCCATCAGCCGACACAACTGATAATATATGTTGGTGCAATCTTGGTTAGGTCAGAGTTGACCTAGTTTGACAAAGTTCGGGTGAGCTTGAGGTCGTATGTTTCGATGTTTGATAATGATGTTTGAGTGACCATGATGTGTGAGTCAAGTGGGTAAAGGTTGACTGGAGGCTTGACTGGGGAAAAGACCTAGTGGGACTAGGCACACCTAGTGGGACTAGGTGAAGTCCAGGTAGATCGGGGAGATCGTACGCTGGCAAGGCAAAAGACCTAGTGGGACTAGGCACACCTAGTGGGACAAGGTGAAGTCCAACTGGATCGGGGAGATCGCAGGCTGGCAAGGGAAAAGACCTAGTGGAACTAGGCACACCTAGTGGGACTAGGTGAAGTCCAGCTGGATCGGGGAGATCGCAGGCTGGCAAGTGAAAAGACCTAGTGGGACTAGGCACACCTAGTGGGACTGGGTGAAGTCCAGCGGGATCGGGGAGATCGCAGGCTGGCAAAGTGGAAGTCTACTGAGAGACTAGACCTAACTCGAGGGTTAGGCGAACCTGGTGGGGAATCAGGTTAAGTCCTAGTTGGGAACTAGGCAGAAGAAATCCAAGTTGGCCAAAGGGGTTGACCGGACACTTGGTAGGGAACCCTAGACTTGTGAGCACAAGTTAGGGTTGGACTCAATCGATTGGGTAATCGATTGGGTGAATCGATTAGGGCGGTTTGCGCGAGAGGACAGAAGGTGGCTGAATCGATTGGGTAATCGATTCAGCCTTCCCTTAATCGATTGGGTAATCGATTAAGAGGTTCGATGATCGATTAGGGTGATCGATCACCAAAGGTTGCGCGAGAGAGCAGAGAGGCTCTGAGTCGATTAGGTAATCGATTCAGGGCACTCGTAATCGATTGGATAATTGATTCAGGGCACTCGTAATCGATTGGGTAATTGATTACGGTTCGAAAACTAGTCGTTGAACGGTAGAATCTGACGGGGTAATCGATTGGGTAATCGATTCAGAAACCCTAGGCGTCGGGTATAAAGGTTTTCGCCAGGTTTGAAGCGCAACTCTTCTTCCTTCTTCCACGCCATTTCAAGAGAAGCTTTGGGGCTTAGTGTTGCTGCACTTCCAGAGTTCTAGAGGCGATCACAAGCTTGAAGATAGCAAGGAAAGCAAGGTGTGAGCTTATTCATTGTAAATCTTGTAAGATTTCTATTGTATTTGCTTTGTTCTTGTTGTATCTTTGTAACAAGCTTGTAAGAGGTTTCTCCACCTCAAGAAGGAGACTTTCATAGTGCATGAGAGTGTGAGGAGAGTGGATCCTTGGATTAGTCACCCGACCGGGGTGAATACCAAGTAAAATTCATGTGTTAGCGATTGCTTGAAGTCTTCCACCGCGACAAATCATCTACAAGCAAATCGGAGCTAATCACCCCCCCTCTAGCTCGCCAATCAGTCCCAACAATATAAACATAAAAGTTGCATACCAGTACAATTTACGACAATCAAACGACAGCATAGGCCTCCATGACATACAAAAGTGCAATCCATGACACAATGGAACCAAAAGCAACATAAGCAAATGAACATATAGCATATCGACAAATACAATACCAAACAAACACGAATCGCCTCGAAACGGAAGAATTGGAACAAGCCACTGGGCACTCCAGATGATCATCCTGAAATAAAAATATGGCTAACAGGGTGAGTCCAAAGAACTCAGCGAATACACATATATGATATGCAAGGTAAACTATAATAGTAGTAAAAGTCCAACTAACACAATATCTGGTGCAACAGTAGAAAATACAAAACTGAGAAACTATAAAGTAAAGCATATTAGTGTCAAGCTATCCTGGTAACATACAGAACAATACCCTCAATACCTCTCCATGGGTAAAGCAAGGTCACCAGCTGAAATGCATAATACCACCTATATAATGCATGTCAAACAAATGGAGCATCCAAATACAGCAAACATAAGCAAAATGCAATCCATGCATCATGCACATGATGCAATAACAAGATCACCCCTGTCACCAGTCAGCTATCGTCAAAGGTCATTAGTGAGGATGCTGGTGAAAGTACTCATCCAAATGTAGGACTATGACAATTATACGCACTCTGCCATCACTTCTCCTAAATGACCGAGTGAATAGGATGCTGGTGGAGTAAACACTCCTATCCCATGTTATATGAGGGAGATAAATCTCTCATCTCCTCATATCACAGGAAAGAGGAGAGACCCCTGCTTGCTACCTACTACCATGCTCCGATGCCACTACCCATGAGTGACCGAGCGAAGCAGCATAGAGCAACTACCAATAAGTCAACTAGTTTTCACCATGAGTTCACTAATCTGGAGAATTTGCTCCTTCTTTGTCCACATATGTTCTTCTTTGTTCTTTCGTCATCATCTTTGGGAGCTACAAAATCATCCTTCATTGTTAATAATAATTCAAAGTCTATTTTAAAAAATACTTATATTTTTTCCTTCCACATAGCGCACCCCCTAGAACTTTAGCAGGTAGATAATTGGTCCGACCAATTTTGTTGCTTTAGTTGGCGGTTAGACCTTCTGAAAGATCTTGGCTCTGATACTACTTGTTAGAGATCGTGTGGTCGGTAGGGGGGGGGGTGAATTACTCCTGAAAATAAAAAATAATCTTTTATCTTGCTTAAACAAAGATGGAGGATAGATCACAAGCAAAATAATAACATTAAAGGAATTTATAACAGAAATAAAAGAGGCTGACAATTTAATTGGTTTGCAACTAAGAAGGTTGCTAATCTAAGGCAAAGTGAAGTTCGAACTCCTGATTAACTCCTTGGGGCGGAGAAACCTCTTTACAGATCTAGAACTCAAAGTGTAGAAAAGAAACTCAGAATGCAATTCATGTACAATGAATTGCTGAAAAGAATTGAGCTCTATAATCTATTTATAGCCTTGTGAAGTTTATCTGATTGCTGTCGTGGCCATATATGAGCGCCCGAGTGCTTAGGGGTGCCTGACACGTGGCTTAAGGGTTATCCGCGCCGCAACGGTTTCGAACGACTAGTTCTGGATGAACCTTGGCTTCTCGGGCGCTCGTATTGACTAGGGCGCCCGGGAACACAGGCGCCCGAGTGCATAAGGACCCTCGGGAACACAGGCGCCCAAGTTGACTTTGGTCAGCTTTTTGCTGACCAGTCTTCCGGCGGGTCTTCTTAGGTGATCTCGAGCCTTTTAGAGTTAGGCTCACCCGAACCGTCCTCCGGCCTTCTTCTTGAGTGTGCTTCCCCTTAGCTTCTCATTCCTCGAATGACGCACGAGTCCTTTTCGCTCTACCGACATACTCTTCTGCAGACCTCCGCATCCCTCGAATGCACCAAGCCCGTCGGCTCCCTTCTCATGCCATCCTTCTTGACCGCTGCGTCTTCCACTCGACTTCCTACGCTCCTAAGTTCCTGTACACTTAGACACAGAGATCAAACATGACATGACCTAATTTGACTCGGTTGACCACATCAAAACTCACCTAGGGTACTTACAAAAGAAACATTAGAAAGGTTCAACTTAGGCTTCAAGTATTTGAATATGATGCTTGGGTCCCAACAAGTAGTGTATAATAAATCTGGATTTGGATAGAACGCTAATACAATAAACAAATCTTACATGTCTTTACTTAGTCAAAATGTTAGAAATCAAGTATAAGCATTAGTCCCCAGATCATGTTTAATTAACAAAATTAGACCAAATTAAATTAATATTGGAACTCTAAGGATCAAATCCATTATCTAGATAAACCTTTTCAAGATAATGATTCAAGGAAACCAATAAAAAATTATTCTTTCTTATTAAATTAACTGCATGATTGTTTATTTACTGATACATATTTAGTTTCTATTTGATAATTTAAAACCATTAGATATAAAAAAGGTTTAACAAACTATGACAACATAACATCGGAATGGATTAGAATGATAATAGGCTAGGAAAACTTTGTCAAAGGCATGTCAAAGTTGAATCATATATATTTTACCTAGTGTAGTAAATTTAGTGGATCTAGTTGAAGTTATCTAAGTTAAACATGAGCTAGTTAGATCAAAATATAGTATTAAGTCATTTGGGTTTATCATTTTTAGAAAGTTTTGTCTTAAACATATGATTATTTTTTATGTCTTTTACGACTCGCTACATCGTTGAAGCTTACCTTATAAATTCCTTTTTGAGGAATACAAAGTTGAGTTTGAATCTAATAGGGGTTAAAGAACCTTTTCAATTCAATTCAATTAATTAATCAATTCAAATTCAATTAATATATCAATCCAAATAATAATTAATTAATGTTAATTAAAACAAATTAATCTGAATTTAATTCTAATTCAATTAATTTTAACAAATAATTAAAACACCAATTCTCAATTAATTCAAAATTAATTAATTCTAAAATAATTAATCCAAAATTAATATTAACAATTAACTTGAATATGTATTTAATTCAAAATAAATCTAACTTATTTAAATCTTAATTAAATCGTAATCCAATCTTAAACTAACTTAAATTAACTTAATTAATTAATCCAGTCATTTATAACCTAATTTGAAATTAATTCTAACTTAATCTAATTAACTTAATTAAGTTAATTGAAATTAACCTAATCAACTTTAACTTTATCCGAAATTATTCAAATCCAAAATGGTATGAATAATTGACTAAATGATTCTAATTTAAATTCAAGAATAATTAACTAAATCAGAAATTAATTCGGACTAAAATTCAAAATTAATATTAATTAATTTTAACTTAAATTAACTCTAACAATCAACATTAAATTATTAAATAATACGAAAATTTCAAATCAATAAATCAAATCATTAATAACTTAATCAATCTTAATATTGAGAAATTAATTTAATTAATTCGAAACTTAATTAAATCAAAATTAATTACTTAATAAATTGAAAACTTATTCTTATACTTTGTTAATTTAATAATTCAAAATTAATAATCTTAACTAACTAAATTATTTCTACATAATTAATTTCAACTTAAATTAAAAGTTAACTTAATCAACAACTTAAAATAATCTTAAATTAACCCTAAATTAAGTTAAACAATTTAAAACTAATAACTTTAATAATTGAATCAAAATAATAACCCTTAACTAATTTCAATTTAATTAATTAACCTTAAATTAAATCAAATTTAATGTGAGATTAACTTAAATTAAATTAACTTAATTAAATTTTACTTGATTAATTTTAATTTAATTTAAATTTAACTTGGTTCTTAATCAATTATTAAATTAAGTTTAAATTAAAATCGAAATCAATTTTAGGCTAAATTCAAAATAAATTCTAAATCAAGTAATCTTAAAGTCAAACTAAATTAACTTAATCCAAAATAAATCTGAAACTAAATTAATCAATAAACAATTTTAAGCTCAAATTATTTTAATCTAATTTATTTAATAAGTTAAAATCGAACAATAATTAATTCTGAATTAATAATTTAATTAATACAAAATTAATCTTAATTTATTTTTAATTATAATTATTCGCAAATAATAATCAGCAATAATCATGAAATCAATTTCATATAAATCAATAATAATTCAAAACTGAATTTAATTTGATTATTCAAAATTAACTTAAATAAATTTTTATATCCGCGGTCGACTTTATCCCGTTCCAGATGCATAAAGTTGTTCCGGGCGCTTGGACCTCCGGAGCGCCCAGACCTATCTGAGACACTTGAACCTCTAGGGCACCTGGATTTGTTCCGGCACCTGGACCTTCGAGGCACCTGGATCTATTCCAGGCACCTGAAACTGTCTGAGTTGCCTGGAGCACTCCATGACGCCCGAAAGTGTCAGTTATGTCTAGACTAGTCCAGATTGCCAGTTGCATCTGTTTTGCGTCTGTTTGCTCTCCCAGCCTTGCTTCCAGTTCTAAATTCCTACAAGACAGGCATACAACAATAACAAGCAACATAAACCTTATTTTATAAGGTTACTTACCTATTATTGATAGAATTTGGGTTTTCTCCTAGCCATATGAATTCTAGAAACAAATAAGAACTCGAAAGAGAGAACACAAGATATATGAGCATGGATCTATTGTTTCTTCGAATCATGATATAACAAGAATAAAAGATATAAACTGAAAGACAAGTAACATGATTGAAGAGCTATTGTCCTTGTTGTAGCATCGTCGGCTTGATCCCTGTGGAAGAAGATGGAGTGGAAAGAAGAAAAAGGATCTTCCAAGGGGCTTAGGGTTGACGGCGCCGTAAAGCTTCTTGTCAATGGGGAACAAGAAACTAGGTCAAAATGATGCTCTAAACCCATGGAGACCTCTCCTTTATATAGGAATCTAATCTGTTATCAGTCTATAGATAATAACAGATTGGCCTAAAGGGTTCTATACATTGAACTTGTATCTAATAATTCAAAACCCAATAAACATAAGTTAGATCACTTTAAGAGCTCAGATTGTATTTACATGTGCAACATACAAATAAGTCCACCTAATAAGGATAATAATATCCAACAATCTCCCACTTGGGCTATATGTGAGTTGTATATTAAATGCAAGTAAAACTTTAGTTGATATCAAACTTTTTGCGTACAAGATACCCCTATAAATAATCTGATCCATTAACTTCATTGGTATAGGACTAAAGAGGTCATAGCTACTGTATATGATCATAACAAGCCGCAACAGTAATCACAATACCAATGTCATTAACGACATAGATCAAGATGTGTTTGTATATATTAGATGTGTATACTAAAAGACATCACTCTTTTTATGAGATCATCTAAATTTTGAAAAGAGAACCACAATTACACTAGGTGCCTGCTTATATTAGTACATGCATGAAGTCCAATTACTTTGCATTGTAGATACCATGGTATGTGGTGTCACATGGAAGATCATGTTATCAGTTCCTTGCTTAGTATAAATAGAGGCTCATAACCGAGGTCATCCAATTTGTACTGACTCAATAATTGGATAGGACCTCAGACTTTATTATGGAGTACGATCCCTTAATCCCGATATAATAGCGGGCATATATTATTATTTATTATTTCTTTGATTTACCAATGGGCGAGATCTATTCTGTTAGATCGATATAGACCCGGTAAGTTGGGATCGTTCTAGATTTACCAATGGGCGAGATCTAGAAGCTCAACGTCCCAAGGATTGCGTCCCATTCGGAGGAAAAATTCATGCAAATACGACATAGTTGGGAATCGAACCGCGGATGTCTAGGATAACGACTAGTCGCATTACCACTGCACCATAGCCCCGGGGGCCTTACAAACCCCTATCAAGCATTATATATGGGAATAAAATAATTTTCATTCTCATCCCTTACCCCTAAACCCTCAACCAAACAGCCTCTAAAAGTTAAAATTATTATAACAACTATTTAGTGCAATAGTCATTAAATGATTACTACATTTCTTAATAGTTTCTAAAACTATTGCCAATTAATGAACTACAAATAGTAGTAGTCATGGATGTTACAATAAATTTAAGATGATTTAAAACATATTTTAAGTGATTTTAATTAAATTTAAATAATTTTAATTAAATTGATATAAAAGTGTTATATTATATTATTATTGAAAAAAATAAATCAGCTTATTTTAGTCCATGAGAATAAATCCCAAAGTATGCACGACTCTTTATCCAACCGCCAACGTCCACCCCAAATTTTTTCATCTAAAGAAAATATTTTAAAGTACAGTATAACTGAAAATTCAACTATAAATACTTGATTAATCTATCAAATGCTTGCCATTACATCAGTGTCGGAGGCCTTGAGTGTTATTTTAACTTTTTAAAAATAAAGACACTTTTTTATTTTGATTAAAGGTCGTTTAATTATTATTTTTTTTAAAAAAAAGAGAGTCCTTTTTAATGATTTTAATAATTAAAGGTTCCTTTTAATTTTTGACTAATAACTTTTTTGAAAATTAAAAAAACCAGGACTGAAAACCAACCCTTCAAGTTAACTAGAATGCTATTTAAAAAAAGTCAGGGGTGCAATTGAAAATCTTCCTTATTTTGAATTAGCGTCGAATTACCCACGAAGTACCCATCCAGGTGGCGATGTTCAAATAGGCATCTACGTGGTTCAGGTATGGGAAGATGGCGGGTACGTTGAACCGAGGAATAAGTCCGCGGAATTCTAGCATACTGTTTTGGTTATTATCCTGACATGCAGGTGGGCGGCCGCACTCGCATCAACAGGAACGAAGGGGAGCGGCCTCCTTTCTTACATTTCCTGTTCGTCGCGCCTTCGACGTTCGACGACGGCGGCGGCGGCGGCGGCGGCGGAGAGGCGACGACGGATCCCTATCTAAAAAAGGTTTCCCATGAATCTCCCAAAACCATCGTTATTTGACCTGAAGTGGTTGTTTTGCATGTAGGAACCCTAAAGGTTTCACCTTTTTGGAATTCAACCCCTCATATCGCTGCCCTGATTCATTCTGTCTTCAAATTTCTGAGGAAAGCAAGGCCTGAGATTTGTTGCCTCTACGTTTTTATTTTCACCAGCGTAAGCCTAAAAGGTCGTACTTCACCCAATTCTTTGCCTCGGATCATTCGCTATTTGATTTGGAACGCATCCCCGTGTTCCTCACCCGGATCAATTTCACCACCGAACTCCTGAACCAAAGATCTAAAATTCACCAGATTTCCTGCCTTGTATTCTCTTCTGATTTTTTTTTTGGTTGCCCGACTAGAAATATAATCTTTTTTGTTCCGATTCCTCTGATTGGATCTTCGAATCGGAACCCTAATTTTTTGTTGCGGTCTTTTGAACTCTTGATAAGATGGTGTTTTGGGAAGGGTACGTTAGTGATGAGTTCATGGGCACATTCGCTCCTATCATCATTTACTGGCTTTATGCTGGTTTGTACCAGCTGTTGCCACGGTTGGACGAGTATCGTTTGCACACCAGAAAGGAAGAGGAACAGAAAAATCTGGTGGCGTTGCCGACAGTGGTCAAGGGTGTACTCCTGCAACAACTCGTTCAAGCAGCCATTGCACAAGTGCTCTTTTTGGTGAGAATTGAGCCTTTTCTTCTTCAAGGATTTATGTTTACAGAAGCATGGTAATGCTTTGTGGTTTTATGTTTGATAATTTTTTCATCGCTGTCTCTTTTCTTGCTTAATGAGATGTACTAAATGTGCTTCTGATTTCAGGCTTGATGTAGAAGAATATACAGCTTGAGCTTAATATGTGTTTTCTATCTTGTGATTGAGATCCCTTTTTTTTCAAAATAATTACTCAATTGTGTATCATCTTTTCTTCTTAATGATGTTAACAAAAGACCAGCAAATTCTTGAATTGTTTGCGGGTTATCGATGTTTTGGTAGAAATATGGCAGCTCATGGTGCTAACAATAAAATGTGAGGAACAATAGACAGTTTTATGATGGATACGCAACAAAACTTTTATCAGCATACCTTGCCATCTTATTTTGTTACATAAGATCTAATAAGAGTCACAACCAAAAAAAGATAATCATGTGTAGTGGAAGGATTAATAAGAAATAAAATAAAAAATTAATTATTCATTGACAATTGCATATTTCCTAGTCTCCCCCCAAAAGAAAACAAAAAGGACATTACAGGCTAAAATAGGATTGATATCTCTGACAATACTTCTATTGTTTTTACAAGGAAGGATGAAAACTTAGAGAGAAAAATGTAGAAGAATGAAATAGTGAATGGAAGAAAAGAAATATTTTTGTTATCTTCTTGTTTCCTTGGTTAGGTTAAAAAAGCCGATGGAAGTGTATCAATTTCACTTTCTACAATTTAAGGTCCAGGAATACAGAAGGCTCAGAAACTTGTTTGATATACTTGTTTTTGCTTTCCTTCAGATTTATGTCCTCTTTTGAGCAGATTAGTTTTGTAAGAGGAGATTGTGAATCTTCCTCTTTCTTTATTCCTTCTTTTTTGTTTCAAGCAATGGAGTAAGTTTTTATAATGGTTTTACAGTCTTTATTTTCCTCTTATCTTTTCATGTAAGAACACTCTTAAAAATCTTATGGTTAGACTGAATTGTATAAAGCAACTTGATTCCATAAATGAGATAAAATCCTCTTGGTTTAATTATTAAGTGATTGTGAAATGCCCTTGGTATAAAAACATTTTGTCAAATCGGAGTGTCTTGATACCTAGGGTGCAAAATCTCATCTTCTATCAGTTTTCCATGTAAAAGAAATTGTATGAGTGGAGCTGCCTTTGTTGCAAAATTTCTAGTTTATTCTATACATGTGTATATTTTTTTATCTACTAGTTGCAATATTTTTTTTGCAAAAGGTCATATGTTGACCCTGGTCGCCCCACACGGCTGGCCCCACAACCGTTGTAAAGAGGTAAATCAGGAAACCGAGCAAGCTACCACATTACTAGTTGCAATATAGCCTCTATATATGGTGAAACCTAAAATGTACCTTGCTTATCCCAACCAAAGATAGCATCCTGAAGTAGCCTACTTCTATGTGGTAGCTATTATATTTGATAAGTAGCCATTCATTACATTGACATAGTGTATCATGACATTGTTCTGAATCTGGTATATTTTGGAAATTCAACTCAAAGTTAAATGTAAGTTTAGTATGGTTTCACTGTTCCTGTGATTCAAATGTATGCACAATCAACAAGTTTTCAGAGTACATCGAAGTATCAAATATCTAATGTCATTGATCTCTCAAATGTGGTGTTCTATTTAGAAATCACAAGCTTCTTTCCTATATATTGCTTAAAAACAATATAAACTTTTCTAGAATTGGACTTTGGCCTTTTGGTTGTCATTGAGTTGAGCATTATATGCCTGTTCTTTATGTGCAGGCTAAGGTTATAAATTTTCTGTTAAAGGAGATTTAATGCAAGCGGTTTCAGGAAATATAGATGCATGCCTTAGGCAAATGATATTGCTCGAGTGGTTTCTTGTGACAGAAGCATGATTGTTATAACAATTTTATTTATGAGATCCACCACCAAGATTGTAAGAATACTATATATATATATATATATATATATATATATATATATATATATATATATATATATATATATATATATATATATATATATATATATATATATATATATATATGAATTTATTTATGACACTCTCCACCAAGATTGTATATCTATATAACAATGTTAAATTCATTTGTCTTAACTTGGAAAAAAATCTGCTATATAAACTGTGTAGTCCGACTCTTATCTTTTAGGGGACCTTACAAGGGAGTTGAGATATTTGTGTCTTGGTTCATTCCTTACTTTTATGGGCTCTGAAAAAAATTATAAGAGCCTATGGATTTATTACATAATGATTCTATGATGCGCATGCTTGACTAAAAAGGATTTATATGAAATTTGATAAAAACAAATATTGTTCAAGGTGTACTGGCATCGCGGGTGAAATGAAGCCAAGTTTGGCACATTGCCACATGGCCTTGTTGTCTCTCCCCTAAATCTTGGTACAAGACTGCAGGGTTTAGTTATCTAAAGAAACTTGCCCTCACTTGATTTATGGTTGCACAATAACTATCTTTGAAAAACATTTGAAACCGAGGATGGAAATTAATTTGGTTGAATGTATTATATCATTCTCTCTTTTTTTGTATTTCAGGTGACTTCAGAGGCAAGCACATTGGGAGATCCTGTTCAACCATCCATTCCTGTTCAAATCTTACAGATCTTTGTAGCAATGTTAATAATGGATGCGTGGCAGTATTTTGTACATAGGTACATGCATCAGAATAAGTTCTTGTACCGGCATATTCACTCTCAGCATCACCGCCTGGTCGTCCCTTATGCAATCGGAGCTCTCTATAACCATCCACTGGAAGGCCTCCTTCTTGATACCTTAGGGGGTGCCATCTCATTCCTGGTTTCCGGGATGACACCACGTACTTCTGTGTTCTTTTTCAGCTTTGCTACAATCAAGACCATCGATGATCACTGTGGACTTTGGTTGCCTGGTAACATCTTCCACATCTTCTTTCAGAATAACACAGCATACCATGACATCCACCACCAGCTTCAAGGATCCAAGTATAATTACTCGCAACCTTTCTTCTCGATTTGGGACAAGATGTTAGGGACCTACATGCCATACAACTTGGTTCCTCGCCCAGGCGGTGGTTTGGAAGCAAGGCCTTTGAGAGACTGAGTTCAAACAACACTTAAAATTTCCACGTCAGGCATTATTGCCGCTCCACTGCCTTGATACAGAAAAGACAAAAGTATTCAAGGAAATAGAATTCTCGAAGCTTATTAGTTCTGAATCTATTTGGACAGGAATAGCTTTTCTCACGTTTTTTACGGAGTAAATACGACAGTCAAACGAGTGTTGGTCGTAAAACAATTGTGCTGATTGTGTCATGCAGAATATATATGTATTGGTCTAACCAGCAAATGCCATGTCTGCCTATCTGACATTCTCTTCAAGTTGATGCTAAATTACCAATTGCAATGACTTTTACTTATTCCTAGCAGTAGCAGTATAATTTTGACTGTTAGCTCAGTTGTAATTATCATTTGCCTTTATGTTTCCTATGGATTAGTCGACTTTAGTTAATTGAGTACACAGATTTGGCCGTGACAATTTCATGGCTGGCTGAGAACATTGTCTGAAAGTCTTTCCATGAAAAATAGAGAAAGCCATATTTGGATATCAATTCGTTGGCATATTTTGCCTCGGAAGAGAACATCAGTTATTTCTACATTATTTTGGACAATAAATGAGTGGTCTTTCGTTGCACATAGGGGGTGCAAACTAATCAAATCGAACCTATTTGAATAATAATTCCAAATGACTTAAATTTGAATTCGGTTCAAATGATTTGAGCGACTCGTGAACGATTAAACAAAATAGTATTGGTTTGAATTCGGCTTGAAAAAATATATCAACATGTTCGAGTTTGGCTCTGAATTCGATAATTTCAAATACAAATCACAATTTTTCGAATCGGCTCAAAAAGTTCACGACCGACTCGATTCATTTGCATCCCAGTTGCATATGTAGCAGTCGATCTTTGTTTCCTATCCAAAGAAACTCACACTAAGCTCATGATCCTCATGGAGTTGTTTGTGAGCTAAAGAAACTCTTGCAAAGCTATATCACAGGTAGTGAGATTGTTGTGAAATTTCACGAGTCATTATGGTACTTGCACAGCTATGTTGGAGCTTGAAGAAGCTTCTTAACTAGTTAAACATGTTTGCGAGGTATGCAGTCTTGGCAACCAAGCTTCTTCTCATGACATGAAGCACTTGGCAAAGGAGTTAGTAATACAAGGCAGGTTTATTTGATACAGATTTTCCTTTTATGCCCTACTAATATGATAGTCTCTAGCTCATTATTTTCGCAAGCACTTGGTTGAGCGAAACTCTTTGGGCGCGCACACACACTACCTATACTTGATCAAACACAAAAATTAAATATTTTGATACCCATATATCAGGTCTAGTTGCATAAAGAACATAATGACTGGCCTTTAAAATTTTAGAACAATAAATTCGCCTAGTCACGAATTTGGCATAAATTAGATGTTTCTACTAACAAGGGATACATAAGCTATTTCCTATTGTCTTGACCTATATCCAAGGCTAACCTTTCCGTAAACAAATCTTTGAATTTTAGTTAGATGTTATCTTGTCATTGCTAGATCCATGATTAATGGCCATAAATGCCATGTGTCAGTCATGTCATCTTGTACATCTCTTCTTCTGTAGATGATTCGAGGATGATGACTCATCTCACTCACGTGGCTTTCAATTCCTTTTTACTCTTTGTCTCTTCTTATTTTTGGAGCTCCTTGTAATCAATCTTCTAATAGGAGCTCCTTCCTATTACATTCAAAGGACATTACATTACATTTAGATTTTAGTTTACTTTCTCTTTTACTATCTTTGAAGAACTGCTTGACATCCTTCTTATTGAAATTTTGCTCCTTCCCATCATCTTCTTGAAAGAATTTCACTTCATTGGATGATAGTTCTCCTTCCCTCTTGGACTCTTGCTTAGACTCACAGGCAGTCTACTTCTTTTTCTCCCTCTTCTTGGTTTGACTACTTTCTTTCTCCTTTTCGGACACCTTTTGACGACGAATATAAGAATTGATAAGTACACAAACACAATAATCAAAATAGTAAGAACAACTTAACTAAAGTAATAACAAACAAACACATGTTGATCCGGTTGGAAGTCTTGAATGCTACGATACTCCTACTAACATTTCCCGGATCATACAAGCAGTATTTTGAGCACTTTTTAAGCACTAAGTGAGATTGCTTTGATAATAGTTGATACGTAAAGCAGGTGCCTTGACTCTTCTTTTGTAGAGCTCGATCAACACTTTTTTGATCGACTAGAAGCATTTTCGATCTCTTGGATCTTCGCTGACTTGGGTACAAGTTTGATCCTCTCCAACTTCAGATCAGGTTCGCTTGACGATTTTTGATCGCCTAGAACACCTTCAATCAGCTGGAACTTAGTCAAATCTCAATCGTAGACCAAATCTCTCGAACACGATCATGTCGACTTTCGACTAGACCTATTTGAGTCACTCAGAACAACTTGAGTCTAGTCGCCTGGACTAACTTGAGTTTGATGGCCCGAACCACTTTAGGTTCGGTCGCTCGAACATGGTCCGGTAGCTTGGACCAGTTCGGGCAGCTCTGGTTTAGTCCATGTTCCAGTCTTTCGGGTAGGTCTTTGTCCAATTCAATCCAACTTCCTACAATACATCACATGCAAACATTCAAAACAAGCCTAGTACTTAGTCTACCTAACTTACAAAGCTCACTTGCATGGAGTTCACTCCTCCGAGACTTTACCCTTGCTAAGTGTTCAACTCCCAGTTGAACAAGTGTTTAACTCCCAACTGACTCACTGAAATTTCCACTGTCAATTGTTCAACTTCTAATTGACTCACTAGGACTTCCACCGCCTAGTACCTACTAGGGCTTCTATTGCTTAATATCTACCAAGTCGTTCACTACCATTGTCTATTACCCTACTAGGACTTTCCACCAACTACCAAACATCTAGTCACTTGACCTACTTAGATTTCTCAATCACTTCTAAGCGCCCAATCAATCTTAACTTGCTTGGACTCTATACTTAACTTGATCAACCTTGACCAAGTTACTTGGCCAATCTTGAACAAGCTCCATTAAATATATTATCAAACAAATTATCAAAACTCTGGAAGTCGATTGCACTAACAATACATTTGTTTTTAAGTCTAGTATTAGATTGTCCATGGATGACCACAAAGTGGTTCTAGGAATGATTTTAAGGCATACTTGATGAGGTTGTAGTTCTCCACACCTCCAATAAAATATAATTTGTTGAGGATTTCCTTGAACCTCCTATGTAGTTGGCTTATAGGCTCAACATCCTTCATTGTATAATTTTGCATCTAGCTGATCAGAAGGTCTCTCTTGGGAATTTTAAAGTCTTTGGGTCCTTCTGTAGTTCTAAAAATTTGTCCCAAAGCTCCTTGATTAGCACTTTGGAAAAGGCTGCCCTTGTTGAGTTGGTCTGGGGGCCAACTGACACTATAGTGTTACAATTGCCTTGGCATTTTACTTCTTTTTTTGAGCTCACTAGACTATTTTCCAAATTCAAGTACTTCATCTTCTATTGTTTGTACATTGAATACTTCCTTCACTATGAACCACATTTCTATGTTAGTCATCAAATAATATTCGATTCGGCTACTCTGGTATGATAAATTGTTGTCGTTGAAAAATGGTGGGCTTACGATACTAATCTCTTTTCGCATAGATACTTTTCTTATTGATCTGCTCCTTTGGTTGTTGGTCTTCCAAAGTGATATACTCTGATCTTTATTATTTTCACATATTTGAGATGCAATATAGGGAAGATAAGAAAAACAAATACAAAGAAATGAATTTAAAGAGAAATTACAATCCCCTTGATGGTTTTGAATATTTGTAATTTTGTCTAAAGACAAAGAGAATCTCTAGCTTTTATATGAACCACCATATCCAACAAGTTCTTTAAGATATACTTGACTCTAGTCAACTATTGATCACCCATCAGCTGTCTGTTCAACTATTTGGTCAGAATTTGAATGTTGTTGAAGATCTTATCTTTTAGATCCTCATTAATAGCTTCTCAAATTAAAATATTTGCTCGAATTTAGCCCTAGTAGACTGACACAATTGACTAGCATACACTCTAGTTGCTTTGAATTCACTTCAGCCAACTGCCACAATTGATTTGAAAATATTATATTTCTTTTGAAATAATATCAATTGATTGCACCAATCCGCTTTGAATCTTAAATGGCTTTGTTATTTCACCAGTCCATTGATTTATATTTTTTTAGTCTACTGATTTATATCCATTAATCTACTAACACTAAACCATAAATCTTGCTAATATTTGTGCTTTTCTGATTTTCCATGGATTTAGTCATGGAGTATACCATGTATATATACTTGAGTCTTAAACTCTTTTACCATGAGGTCTAGGGTTAAATTCTGACGAAATCAGATATTTGTCCTCCCTATTGCATTAGTCACTGTTTGGGCTAGTAGCCCCAGTGATTTACCTCCTCCATGTTGACTCTGAGGCGAATTAGCAAGGTGTCGGGAGAGCAAATCGGCCGTTGCCACCTTGAGTTTTAAACTCTTTGTCTAAACATCAAATTTTATAATTGTGTCGGCAAGCCAATAGTGATTTAGGGTTACAGTTTCAGTACTTTCATGGTAAAATATTAATCACATGATCAAGTTAGATATAAAATATTTGAGTTGAATTAAGAAACTTAGACAGACAATGCTTCAGACTCGTAGTTGCACCAATAGAATGAAGGTGTTGTTAGATAAAGTGTTGATGTTGATCGAACAACATGGATCTAGTTCGTCAACTTATCAATAAGTCAACGGCTTGAATGGGTGGAGCTTGCTATGACAACACGGATCTAATCCCCATTGTATTCTCGACGAACCCATCTCGATATCGTCATTACAAACTTGGTCTTGTCGATCGCAGACTTGGTATCGTCAGTCATCAAACAACTTTTAGCATGTTGGCATACCCTTTCAAGGAAACTTATCTTATTAGATAATATTTAAGACGGAGGTGAAGGCTAAATCTTTTATTTTTAAGATAATATTTTTGTGCCCAAGTATTCAGGACCGGCTCAAGCCTATTTAAGGCCCTAGGTGAAAAAAATAGGTCATTAATATTGTTTTAAAAAAATTATACTTGTCCTTTTTCATTTAGACTTGCAACTGTCAATCGACTTGGTCGAAAACAAATATATTCAGAATTATTTAAAAACTAAGAAAGATAAAAAAATGTGTCTAATTATTCAAATGAAAGACGAAAACAACAACTCTTACAGAAAGGAATAAATGAAATTGGATAATATATAATAGAAAAAATCATGTTTCTATCCTCAACTCATCATCACCGCAAAGCAAAATAAAAAATAAATAATATATTTACAAAATGACACAGTTAAATATAATCCTTAAAAAATAAAAATCATAACGAAATCAAATCAGTGATTATCATTTATTAAGAATTAAATAAGTCATTTTAGGCACAGAACAAAAGAAAAAATAAATCATATTTTTTATTACCTAAACCAAAATAGTTATAAATGATAGAATAAAAATAAAAGGGAAGCCAAAAAATTTATTTCTGTAAATACATATAAATAAAAGCTAAATTTAGTGTCTATAAGGAAGCGAAATGATAAAAAAATCTAACTCACTATTGCTCAAAAATAATAAAATCCTTTATTTCGATCGAACACAATATTGATGAATCCCTCAACATTTGAACGTAATCAAGCAAGGAGCATAGTAGCACCAACCGGATCAACGTGACAGCGTTAGGTGTAATTTCTTTTTCCCAATATCAATGAGCGAGAGAAGTACAAAGAGGGAGAGCTAGTCAAGGGAAGAGGGAGAATTCAAAAAAAGACTAATATTTTTATTTTGCATTGCATGAATAAAAAAAAATTAATTCATGTTCTTACCAACCAAAAAAGAAAATGTCACTACCAAAAAAAAATAAATGTAACAAAAGAAGGCTAGGGTTGAAAGATATTGAAGATGAATACATTCGATCTTATAAAATAATATACATAATAAAAATTAAATTTCAAATATTAAAAAGAGAGTCTCCTATGACTCTATCTATTAGAACAATAATAAGATTTTTTATAAAATTTATAGTTTTAACTAAAAAATGAGATACAAGGCCCTATTCTTTTCCATTCCCTTAAAATATATAATAAAAATATATTTAATATATCAAAAATAATGGGCCTCAATAAAATTGAGGCCCTAGGCATAGGCCTTAATGACTTATGCCTAAAGACGGCCCTGCAAGTGTTTATAGTTTATTAATAATCATCTCTAAAAATATAACAACCTACAACTCAAATTAGTATGACTCAAAATTTTGAGTCCCAGCGAACTTTTGGAACCTTGAAATTCTTTTAGAGAGGAGTGGGAGAGAAGAAAGCTCACAATTTGTATTGCTTGTGATGCTCTTGTTGTATATATTGAGTAAGAGGAGACTGTTTATAGGGTTGAAGGGGTATACTAAAATTAATTAATTAAATCAATTAAGGGATGAGCCATTAATTGATTTAATTAATCAAATATTAATTTATTTTTTTGTTGAACATATTAATTGATTATTTAGTTAATCAATATTTAGTTAATCTTTTGATTGATTTATTTTATAGTAAATTAATTCTGATCAATTTCTAATCACCCCTTAAATGGTTCCACTTGAATTAATATTCATGTATATTTAAGTTAGTGTTGGTGTATTCATGTCTATGAACCTATAGCTCGTGCACAAGTCAATCCTTTTGTCCGATCATACCGAATTAATATTTCATTACTTAACTAATCTTAGACATGGGCGGAGCCACCCATGGGCTAGGGTGGGCTCCATCCCCACCCACTTTTCAAATACAGGGTATTAATTTTTGATTTTATTAATATTTGAGCCCATAAAAATAAATTAAGTACTTAAAAATAATAATAATAATAAAATCTGAAATGAAAAATAAATAAAATAGAGATTATTAAATTAATAACATAAAACGAGGATGTTGAATTTAAATTAGATGGGAAATGAATTAAATCTAATGATTAGGTAAGAAGATAAATAGTATGTTATTCAAATTGGATTTGATCGAGTTATCATCTAATTAAATGGTAAGTCAAATTAATTTGATTTATTTAAAATAATTAGGATATTTTTTAAAAAATCTTCTTTCATTCTTTGTTTTTTCCTCCACGTACATACTAGTAACCACTGTTATACATCATCCTTCTCCATGCACCAACAATTTTACCTGACAACTCTCATATTGCTTAGATCAAGAGGAATCATAATTTTATTTATTTTCGAATCTTGTTGTATTCTAGTTCCAAGAGATTGTTATAGGTACAACAATCTTTTTTATTGATATTGAAAAATAATTAGTTAATTTAAATTAATTATGATTCGTTGTATATGTTTGATTTGTAACCGTCTCAAGTAAAAATTTTACCCATTTAATTTAGTTTAATTTTTGTCTCCTATATTACGCTAATATTATTTATTAATTGATTTATTATTATAGATTTTAAAATTATGCGACTTTGAAATAAAATGTGACAACTTTAAAATTATTTTGAATATTTAGAAATAAGTTGCGATTATTTCAGTTGACATAATATTAGACAATAATATTTATGAAATTTTAAGTTTGGATTTTGTTAAAAAAATTATTTTTTTAATTTGGGACAATGATAATGTTAGTGTGTGCACTTATATGCCAAGACACTTTTATGTATTTATGGATAATTATTTTAATAAAAGTAAGTATTTGTCAATAATCATTTACCTTTCTATACGTATATGATTAATGATAAAATCCCACAAATTAATGGTTATATTATTTTGAAAAACGTCCTTGATCGGATAGATATCTAGAGGGGGCATAGATATCTAGATCAACGCTGAGTATGACTAGGTCAAGATAGACCGAGGGATGGGTATTCAAGTTATACTTGGGGGTGCCTTGAGTATAGAGGTATACTGGACACGATCCGCTTAAAAGAACATCGCATATTAAGCATCATTGGTCGTTCGTCTTAATGAACGAGTGTAACTGATCTTTTGACTTGAGACCTTCATATATTCTATACGTAGAGTTATATACTTTGACACCGTTAAAAGCAGTCTTTAATCGGATTGTGATTAATACGGTAGTTGAGTGCATGACAAAATGTAGAGAGAATAATATTGAGTCAATAGAGGATTCATCGCTCTCTTGGATTAGAGAGTTAACATCCTGGCCGCTTGATAGAGATATTAGTGACTCGAAATCTATGACCATGGGAGGAATGATTATTATTCAAGATGAGTCTATTATATATTGGAAATCAAGTAAAACAATTATTTTGGTGATGATGTATAGTGCACCGAATTAATTGGGATGTAGGGTAAAGATGAAGAGATTGAATTGCACAGTAATCGGTTCATGGAGGTTTTAGTTTATAACTAATATTCTATCACGTTGGATGACTAAAAACTGTTGCTAGATGGTTACCTTAGTCTGTGTATGTATTTACACTGCCTTCGTATATAGAACCTAGAGAGTCGCACGTATAGCACATAGACACGAACAATATTTGTAATTGATCATTTTAGTGAATACTAAAATTAATAATTTATTATTTCTGAATAAGAATTAATTGGATTATTAATTATTTCTAAAATATCGAAAGCGAGAACGGATCAAGATCAAATATGGATTTATTTGATGTAGAGAAAAGAGAGTAGATTTATCTTTTATTCTCTTTAGAGAATTTGAAAGGTCATAATTATTATGACAATAATGGAGAAGATGAAAAGTCTCTATTAATGACTATTAATGGAGAATTTTAAAAGTCATAATTATGATAAATTAATGAAAAATATGAAGAGTTATGTCTCTTTATCTTCCTTGGAGGCTATATATATCCACCCTTGGAAGAAGAGAATAGAGTACTTCTCCTTTGTCTCTCTCTCTTGTGCGAGTTCTCTCCATTTCTCTCGGGAAGCCTTCGGCAACTTCTTATCGGAGACACATCTTCAGATCCATAGTGCTTCCAAAAGCATTCTATCGATCCAAGTGGCTAGCACTTAACGGATCATCCAGTTTGTGATCTAGTGCGAGTGGATACCGCTAGAGGAGTCACACGTGGGGCTCTCATCTTTTCGTGACATCGATCACAAATATCCAAAGGATTACAAGGTATGTGTTTATGCCAGATTTCATATTATTTTGTTTAAAATCATATGTATCACGAATAGATTCATGATTTAAGAGCAAAGTTTATTTTATTATAAATATTCTGTTATGCATAAAACCTAACAGATAAGTCCCAAGTAATTATGAATCCTGACTACGCCCCTGCTCCAATGGGAGAGTATAATTATAAAATAGGTATGTACTTTTATAAATTGCCGAATTATAGAAGAGCATGATGGCGTTGCTGACTCCACACTCCACGTGGGTCCCCATTCCTGATCATTTGAGAGACTTTAAAGACCTCCTGCTGCTGCTGCTGCTACACTCAAAGTCCATCCCTTTCCCTAGTCGAAGGCGTTGAGTCTACTCATTAAGCTTCTGAAACAATATTGCTTCAAATTTCATGACAGAACAGCGAGATTTTCTATTTAGTTTTTTCGAAAGAAAGGTAAAAAATCAGAAACGACTCATGGGAAGAAAGCATGCCTGCATGCATGCCCGTGCAGGAAAATTTGCATGCACCAAATACGCCGAAGAGCTTCCAGCCAGCAATCTGTCCCTGTGAAACAGTCGCAGACAGCAGGTGCAGTTCTCCACCCGGCTCCCTTTTTAGTGCTCCATGGAATCATTACAAGTAGAACTCTGTCTTCTTCCTCTGTCTCTCTACGATGCTTCAGCTCCCCATCATTGTGGGCGAGGGGTGGTGTGTCACGATTGCAGCCTCAAATTGAAATGTCATGTTTCACGATGGCAGAGGGGGACAAGGGTGCAGCCTCAAAGCATGATGGCAAGCGACAATCCATGAAGGGTGATCGCCAGCGATAAGCAGTAGTGAATGATGAGGTTTAGGGTTATAACAAACAGGAAATTGAGAGGTAATTTATGAAATAGAGATCATGTTTATTTGATTAAAAATAATAATTATTATATACATCATCCAAGTACGACAATCATCCATAGTCGAGTTAACCGTATTAGTTGACTCAAGGCTCAAGTATATAACATCCATGCACTAAAAAATTCCTTTTCTTTTCAAACTTAACAATCAATAAGCCTATTAATAAGTCGATTTAATTTAACAAAGAATAGATCATTTTTAGGTAATTCTCCAACTAGTATGGTATTGTATGCGTTGGAATATGAATTGTTCTATCTCTAGTTGAAGTTATCGACTGCGTCTGCTTACTCAACCTAGACTCGTGAAGGAGAAACTCCAATTTGATAATTAACCACTGCATGATGTGTTACACTACAAAACTCGCAAGAAACATTAGTGACGACGCTTACATTAAATGAATCAAACCTCTTTGTTAGCGCATCTATCTTTGCAGCAATCAAATTAAATCAAATGAATTTACATCATACTTGATGGCAAAAAAAGACGATTCGCTAGCCCACAATATTCTCGTCAATTCGTCCCAGGGTCAATACCGAGGAGGTAAATCACGGGGCTACTAGCCCGGATACTGTGGCTAGTGCGTGGGAAGAGCGAGCATACTGACTTTGTCAGGTTTTGACCACCAGACCTCTTGATGACAATATTCACACACTAATCACAGCATACTTATATGTAGTCTTTGCGAGTTTACCTCATTCAATCACTCACAGGTAGTAATTCAGCGTCATACTCTCTATGATGTCGTAGGTGTTGTTTATTCTTTTGTTCATTAAGGCTCTACTAGATGCGGAGTCCAATGAGGCCTTTGTTATGTATGTGATTTCATTGTAGAAGGTATGTACCACTTCTCAAGTCCTTGATGTGAGCATTATTGTAGAAGAGTTATGATAGAGAGTAAAGAATTATAACGTGAAATTTAACGTGAATGACATGACATTTTTCGTGTGCACGTCCGATTGTCGCTTGGACACCAATGGCGGCCTCCGGCCGCCGTCCCGAACAAAACTATAACCTGGGGGGCACAGTGAACCCGTCGAAGATCGCTATAATTGAAATGTCATATCATTTGCGTTAGATTTCATATTGAAAATTTGCGTTGTCTATCAGTTTTTATTGTAGAAGCCCCTTGAATTGGTCCTATGTCTTGAACCAGGATTTTCCATCTTTTTACGCCAAGCCAATGATATGGTGTCTCAGATACTCTATCTTTCGAGTCCGGATCCTCTGTGCCGGACTCCCCACTCCGGACTTTATGCGAAGGCACCATTATATTTTAGGATTTAGTAAATTTCCAAAAATACCTTTAAATCCAGATTTGTTGTGCCTCCAAATTAGTGTTGTTGAATCATGGAAAGCAACGCAGGCTTCGGCTCAAAATTATTTGCTTTGACTGCAGGTCTCATGATACTAGACCTCAAACCTTCCACACTAGATGTAGCCTCCGAGATTATGGTGCAGTGGTAAGGTAATTAATTGTTAACTCAAGTATTTACGATTCGATCCCTAGCTACGACGTATTTTGTAAGAATTTTTCCTCTAAATGGGACGTGAACCCTGGGACACTGGACTTCTAGATTGCCCACCGCGAACGTTTCCTGATTTATTTTAGTGATCGATGAAAAACTTCTATGAAATCGAACCGATCACTCCAAATTTAATTTATCTACTGTCTGATTCATCAATTTTTTTTTCCTCACGCTAGATGCAGGATAGTCCTTAAACGGCTTGTTCTTGTCATCGACCATGATTGATGTTGCTTGTCCTTGCTACGCCTCTATCCATTTTAGTAGGTTCCTTCTTTTATGGAAAGTTCTTTAAATCTCAAAATATATTGGTAGAATAGTTCCCGATTTATCGGACCTTTGCAAAAAAAAAAAACCCTGCTCACCAGAAAAGGAAAGGTCAAAAGAGTAGTAGAAGAAAGAAAAAAAGGGAAAAATCTAGATTAGCCAAATCACAAATAGAACTAGTATCAACTAGATGTTGAATATCATATGAATGGAAAGAGAGGTGGTGGGATTTTCTAGTAAGTAGAAAGTGAGGTGGAGAATAAAGAAACTCCCTTGTGAGTAGGATTTTAGTCCCACATTGAGAGTTTTAAGATAAAATGTTTGGTTTATATTGTATCACAAGCATGATAGTTGTGAACAAATGTTAGGGTCGAGGAGAGGCTCTCTCTCACGCGTGGGTGCGCAGGGGGGGTGCAAATCCAGGGTCCGAATTTGTTCTGAACTAAGTGAACTTGTGTGCGTGCACGACCTGCACGCGTCGAATGTCCGACCGGTTGGGGCAAAATTTGTCCAAGCAGATGAACCAACGTTTTGCCACATTTTTTTTTGCTCAAATGTAACTGATGCATTAATTTTGATTAGTGCGAGATTAGTAACCCCCAGACGTTTAGATCTGGCCGGGAAACCTTGTCGGGAGCTCGGGAAACTCACCGTCGAAGACCGAGTGCCGACTGGCGGGTCCGAGTGGCATGGACCGGGTCGGGTCATATCCAGGGAGCGTAGGCCGCCATGCGTCTGACTGGGAGCTGAGAGACACGAGGTACGCCCGGAGTCGGGTGTTTGTTGGACTAGGACTGTCTTGCCTTGTTTCGGGTCTGTCAGTTATACGGTCGATGGAATGCTGAGGACTGAATTGCCCGACCCAGACCTGGGTCGGGAAACGGACTCGGGGGACCGAGTGAAGGGGTGCTCGGGCTCGACCTACCCGACCCCGCCCGGGGTTGACCGGTTAACGGCTCGGGAGAGTCCCTGGTTCGGGAATTCCCCGGGTGAGGCCTTTGCTGGCCTTTGGGTCTTCGTGGCGCCAGGCTGGCTGGCTGAGCTGGCCGAGCTACACGTAAGCAAGGCCGAGATCATAAACGCCCCCCTCGAGTCTAGTCGAAGGAGGCGTCGAATCCGACTGACTGGATTGCTGCATGCTATAGCGAGCCTAGCGCACCGGAGTGGTCTGACTCCTTTTTGCCGACCCTAGTGGCTGCCCATGCGCGCGCAGCCCGATCGGCCGAACCGGTCAAATCATCCTGTCTTTTCGATTCTCACTCTCATTATGCCCGAGCAGATTCGTATCATGGGCATTAATTACAGCAGTTAACCGTTACGCCACGTGTCCCTTCCTCATTGCATTCTCGAGCAACGAGCGGTCTGCCATCGGTCTGGGCGAATGATGGGTGCGCACGTGCGCCTCGCCGCCTCAGGAACCCTCTTGGGCTCGATCGGACGGCTCGCACTCTTTCGCCGGCCCGTCATCGGACGGTTGGCGTTGCTCCTGGAGGCCTATAAATAGGCATTTACCCTTCAGTTTTTACCATCGCTTTTACTCCACACGTCGAATCGCTATCCCTCCGTGCTCCGCTAGGGTTCCGACGAGGTGCAGGCCGGGCTGCGTTTCCTGGTCCACCCCTTCATTGTCTCCATCTGTCGCTACTTCCGTATCAATCTATCCGAATTAGCTCTGAATGTCATCCACCCCTCTGTGGGTCGGTCATCATCTACTCATTGTATCAAATTCCCCTTCGCTCCAACGTGTTCTATTACTTCTTCTACCCGAAGCGACAAGAGCTGGGTGACTTCTTCTTCCAGGTCCGATCCCACACTTCTTTCCTATCGAAACTTCCGACCTCTAACAAGGGTTGGAAGGAGCGCTATTTCTACATTCGCCTCGTCCCGATCCCGACCTAGTCGGTCGACTGGTTAGTGAACTTTCCCTCTCCCCCACCTCTGAGCAAGGATTTCCGATCCTTCCCCCCAGTATCAATCCGCTCTCTTCAAAATCGGGGGTTGGCATTTCCATGGGGGGCATCTACTGCGCGAGGACATTCTGTCTATGTTCGGGCTCAGCCCGACGCCTTTTCGCCGGCCTGCTTCACTCGGTAAGCTTCCTGTCTCCTCCTTTATCCTTTGAGGACTGACTAATTGTTGCTTATTTTGTAGCCGCCATGATGCACTCGGCGGCTTTGGAGGAGGGCTATGGCCTGGCCGACGCCGAGCTGGAGGCTCGCGTAGTCGAGTTGCTAGCTCAGCGGGAGGTAGCTCTCCCGCCCGCCGAGGCAGCACGCCTTGCTTCTATCGTGCCGGCACCAGCTGACGAGGATATCTCCTGGTCTGACTCGGAGGATGACCAGCCTCTCCTTCGGCGGAAGCGAGCACGCCGCGATGAGCCCGCGACCTCACAGACTGATCCGGCCGAGGCTTCTTCCAGCCGGCCAAGCAGAAGGCGGCAGGGCAAGGAGTCCGTGATCGAGTCTCCTACCCGGTCGTCTCCTACGCCTCGGGCGTCTTCGGAGGAACCTGCTTCTCCCCAGTCGGGGGAACCACCCCTCCCCAGTCGGGGGATCTGCCAGCGGAGTCTTTCATGCATCTTCTACCACCCTCACTTTCCAACCCCGCTATGAGCCTGAGGGTGCCGAGCGGCACGGCCTAGATCCGGACGCAGGATGTTCAGCTCATGGCTTGATGGCGGACCGCTTCCTTACGGCCTACGAGAGGGCGACTTCCGCGACCCGAGCGTCCGGGCGGACAACTTCATGGCCACTGCCACTCAAGTACGCCCAGGTTGCTTTGGTTTTAGTCTTGACATTTTCAGTCGAGGTACTAACAAGTCTTCCTTTATGCACTGCAGTTTTGGTCCACGAGCTACAGCATGACTATGTCAATGCTAGCTCATGCCAAGGCTCAGTTCCGAGCGGAGCAGCGGGTGGAACACTTGAAGGCTCGGCTCCGGCACACCCAGCTGGCTTCCGATGATGCTTCCTTGAACGACCGAGGACCGAGGTGATCGCGCTGCAGGACTTGTTAACCCATTCGGAGGAGTAGCTGGAGACCTCCCGGGCGCAAGTCGTTTCGGCCGACACAACGGTGGCTCAGGCGCAACTCCGAGTTGCCCAGGCCGAGCATACACAACAACGGCCTGAAGGATCAAGGACCGGCTGTAAACGGAACTCCAGAAGACTCAAGTCGAGCTACATGAGGCGAACCAGGTTGCCGAGCCTCTACGTGCCCAGCTGGCGGCCAAGGAGCAGGAGGTCAGCTCGCTTACGAGCCAACTGGCCGCTCGGAGGATGAGCTGCGTGCCCAAGCCGAGGAGCTAGGTCGGATACGTGAGCGGCAGGCAGCCTGGGAGGCGGCTCAGGCGGAGCTGGAGGAGCTACGGGCGTACAAGTCTGAGGAAGCGACTCGGTGGGATGCCCGGCGGGTGGAATATGCCAACTCAACGGAGTTCACTCAGCAAGTGTCCGAGCGACTCAGAGCCATGCTGAGACACCAAAGTCCAACTTCTTTGAGCAGCTCAGGCAGGGTGGACACATTGCCCCCGACCTGCCCGTCTCCGTGATTAAAATGTCCCGCATGTCTCAGAACTTGCCTGAGGAGGTTCACCGACCCTTCAAGTGAGGGTCGGGTTTTTGTCTTTTCCTTTCTCTTCTGTTAACTTGTAGAGGCTTGCCTCAGTTTTGTACTGCCCTACCTATTAATACAAATCTTTTTTTGTTCATGTTCCTTTGATTGTTTTCGCTTCTAAGTGCTGCAGACTCGGGCGATTGGGACTGAGTCGGGCGAGAGGATAACCGATCAACTCAGTTTCGCGAGTGCCTTGATTCGACACTAGAGCGCGTGGGCGTCCAAGTGTTGGCCACTCGGGGAAAAGCGGCCAAGAGTCTGGGACCAACCCTAAGCCGAGTACGTAAAAACCACCAGCTCGGGAGGTTCAAGCCAGAGCCCTTAGGTCGGTCTGATCACTTATCGCCACACATGCATCCTAGTAGTTATGCCAAGGAGGTGGCGAGAGTCAGGAAATTGGGTCGGCCTGGATCCAGGGAGCGTGGGTCGCCACACGTCTGACTAGGGGCCGAGCCAAGAGGTTTGTGGGAGCCTACCCAATTGCGATTCACTAAGAGTCTGGATCGGGCCAGCTTTCCCCGCGCCTGTCCTCGGGTCGTCGGGTCAATGCCTTTTCCACTGTCACATCTACCATATTCCTGATATGCGTTGCTTCGTATCTTTCCCCATAATTACAGCATTAATTACAGATGCCCCGTGTCCACCGGTGAGCGGTGCCTCGGGTGTCGAACCATCGTCGCGGTTAATGATTCCCTGGGCCTCGAAGCGTCCGCCATAGGTGATGCGCACGCGCCCCAATTCGCCGCGAGCTTTTCCGAGACCTTAATCGAAGGGCCCAGATCCAACCCCGCCTTTTTCCAGTGCTCTCATCAAACGGCTAGGGTTTACTTCTCCTCTATATATATATGCTCTGGTTCTGCAATCGTCACTATTGCCTTTTCTCTCCAGTGTCCTTCTGTGCTTTGTCTGCTCTGCTAGGGTTCCGGTGACGCTCGCGGACATTCTGTCCTCCAACCATCTTCTCCGGCAACCCTCCCACCTTCCAAGATTGGCAAGATGTTGGCTGCTGCCTTAGCTGAGGGCTTTCTCCAGGATGACACCGAACTCGCTGCTCAGGCCGACGAACCTTCGGTAACAACCGCGGTCGCTCCTCCCGGGGCGTTTGTTACCTATGTGCCTCCTTCAGGCATCAAGGAGGTACTGGCTGCTGAGCTCAAGATCGAAGACGTGGACGACCAGCCGCTGGACACCAGGCGCCGAAGGGCTCGGCCGGCCGACCCTCGCCCCCATTCGGGACTACCACCATCCCCCGTTCCGTGAAGAGGACCAGAGTTACGCCTCCTACGATGATCTCGTCGCCGGCTGCTCCCGTCCTGCCCGTGTCTTCGGCCCCCACTCCAGAGGCCTTTGCTCAGGGGACCACTCACCCTGCGCCCCCTCCGACCCAGGCTGGTACCTCGGGCGTACGGACGAATAGGCCTCCCCCTCCTCTTCCTGAGGGAGCTACGGGCCCCGTCCCTTGCATCTGGTCTTGCCGTCTCGGGCTGATCCTAGCACGACCTATGAGACCCCTGTTACCGCGCCGCACGAGTTGGCTCGAGTGATCCACTTGTATGGTCCGCTTAGCAACCAGTTGCATCAAGGCCTTCGGGAGTCCGACTACCAGGACCCGATCAGCAGAGATAACACCCTTCTATTGGGAGCCAGTCAGGTACGTTTCCTTGATGGCTCGCGCGCCTTTTTCCTTAGGCTTACTATTTGCTTTCTCTCTTTCTGGAGATCTTCGGCTCGGTCTATGACATGGTCGTTTGCTTTATAAGTCAGGCTCGGGCCCTGCGACAGGCCGAATCCCGAGCGGAGAGACTGGAGGCTCAGCTCCGCCAGGCACAACTGAGGTCCAACGAGGAGGCCCTGAACAGTCTGCGAGCCGAGAACTTGGCCCTTCAAGATCGTGCAACCCACGTGGATGCGCGCCTTGAGGAGCTCCTGGCAGAATTGAACTCGGCCAATGAGGCGGTTATCCAGGCGTGATGCCAAATCGCCTGCTTGGAATATATGGAATGCAAAGCCCGGGACCTTGAGCACCAGGCTCAGACTGAGCTGGCCAAGGTCAAGGCGAAGCTCCTGGAGGTGAGCCAATCAGCCGCGGCGCTACGCGCCGATCTGGCGATCAAGGAGGAGGAATTGAATGCTCGCTCGAGAGACCTTGCACTGCTCAGGAGGCAGTACGCCGTCCGGGAGTCAGAGCTGGAGACGCCCGGAGGGACCTGGAGAAGTCCGAGCTTATGTCGCTTCTTAGCGGTATGCCCATAGGCGCTAAGCCTCTTAATCCTGAGCGGTTGCTGGGGGGTTGCGTCCTTCTTGCTCCTTTCTTTTTCTGGTAGATGCCAATCCTCGTTTTTGTAATAAGTCTTATTTTGAATGCAAACTGTTTTCCCTTGCTATGCTTGTGCGTTTTGTGCTTAAGTGTTGGGGTTCGGCGAGGACTTGACTCCGTACTTTCCGTTGCGAGGTCAACTTGAACAAGCTATCGACGGAGCTAGCCCAAGTGCCCTGACCCCGCCAAGTTTCTGCTAAGGCATGGTCCTCAGTGGTGCAGTCACTCGGGTGCCTTAGTTGTTTGGGATTGGCTTCTATGTGGGGGATATCGATCACCCTGAAGCCTAAGGTTACTCGCTCAGTCATTGAGAGTTGGTATGCTCAGTCGGGGACATCCCAGGGAGCATGGGCCGCCACGCGTCCGACTGGGAGCCGAGCCGAGGGCTTCGTGGGAGCATGCCCACTTATAACTCGCGAGAGCGAGAGTCTGGCTTCTCGGTCGGGGACATCCCAGGGAGCGTGGGTCGCCACGCGTCGACTGGGAGCCGAGCCGAGGGGTTCGTGGGAGCATGCCCACTTATAACTCGCGAGAGCGAGAGTCTGGCTTCTCGGTCGGGGACATCCCAGGGAGCGTGGGCCGCCACGCGTCCGACTGGGAGCCGAGCCGAGGGGTTCATGGGAGCATGCCCATTATAACTCGCGAGAGCGAGAGTCTGGCTTCTCGATCGGGGACATCCCAGGGAGCGTGGGCCACCAGCGTCTGACTGTGAGGTGAGCCGAGGGGTTCATGGGAGCATGCCCACTTATAACTCGCGAGAACAAGTGTCTGGCTTCTCGGTCGGGGACATCCCAGGGAGCGTGGGCCGTCACGCGTCCGACTGGGAGCTGGGCCGAGGGGTTCGTGGGAGCAGGCCCACTTATAACTCGCGAGAGCGAGAGTCTAGCTTCTCGGTCGGGGACATCCCAGGGAGCGTGGGCCGCCACGCATCCGACTGGGAGCGGAGCCGAGGGGTTCGTGGGAGCATGCCCACTTATAACTCGCGAGAGCGAGATTTGGGATGCTTGCTGGTTATCCGAGAAGGCGGGCCTTCCACTATTCTTGTGGGGTTACATAGTACAAATATTTTAATGACCTGTTGGGTGTGAGCCTCCTCGGGCCAGCCCGCCTAAAATCATATGCACTCCTCCTCGGATGGTATTTTGCCGATTGGCCTGCTGCTCGTCCATTCCGTCGGATTCGTTCTGCTCCCCGAACAAGCTACGAGCGATCGGGGGATCACGTCCGGGTTCTTCAGTTGGGACGAGGGTTCGCTTCCCCGACCTGGGCCTTGCCCCGGGGATACTTGCCTTCCTCGCAGTTGCATGGTTGTGTCAGGGGCTCGACCCTGACCGAACTGACGGCATTCCTCCGTGTCATGGGTGTGGCTATGATGGAACGCTCAATAGGGTCTCCAGCGGGTCGGAAGACACCCTGAGCCACCTATTGCACTTGTCTGCGCTCCGATCCGGCTCGGTCGAGTCCTCATAGGTTCGAATGGGCCCGCCCTGCGTGGCTAGACCACGCGGGACTCGGGAGAGGCGTGTCGGGCCTCCTTCTTCCGAGCGGTCTGCGCCTCTTCCACGTTAATGTACTTGACAGCCTTTCCTAACAGGCTGTCGAAGTCCTTAGGCAGCTTTCTGATAAGCGAGCGGAAAAAATCTCCCTCCTGCAGTCCTTGGAGAATGCACTGATCAATAACTCGGGTGCTGCGGTTGGCACGTCCAGTGCCACCCCGTTAAATCACTTTATGTAGGCCCGGAGCGACTCCTTAGGGCCTGCTTGAGAGCAAACAAGATGATATTTGTCTGGTGGTGCCTTCGGCTACTGGCGAAGTGCTGGAGGAATGTCCTTCTGAGCTCTTCGAATCAGGCTATCAACCGCTGGGGAGTTGCCCAAACCACCACCGAGCGGGTCCCGAGAGCGTGGTCAGGAACGCTCTGCACTTCACGCCCTCGAGGTACTGGTGAAGCTGGGTCGTACTCTCAAATTTCATGTGATGTTCCTCCGGGTCGGTGGCTCCAACATACTCGGGCATGGTGAAGAACCGAAGATGCTTGGGGATCGACTCCTCCAGGATCCATGAAGAGAAGGGGTTGCGCGTTAGGGCCGATGGCGACGCGAAGGCTCGGGCCTTTCTTTCTTCAGGTCGAGGTCCATGCGTATGGCTGGATGCGGATGCCTCTACGGGACGGGCTAGCCTTGTCTTCCCGACCCCGACCGGGAGCGGCGGGGAAGGGGACCGAGCCTCCCTCGGGTGGGGCAGCTCGTCTTCGTCCTCCCGAGGGGCATGGGTCGGCCCAGCGAATCGAGCTACCAGCCTGCGATAGCTGTTGTGAGGCTCTCTGGGCCCGAGTGGCCCGTAAGAGCTCGTATTCTTCGGGTGTAACGGTCATCATGACCCGATTGGGCACTTCCATCATACACTTTCGATCAGGCTAAATGTCCCTCCTTTTAGCGCCAAATTTGATCCTGTCGCGAAGCGAGGTGGAAGTCTCAAGGGTCAGATGGTCTCCCGAGTGCCGCGAGCTCTGCTGACCTGGCGCCGACCTGGCTCCGACCTACGATAAGATGGCCGTTAGCAAACCCGCCGGGGATTTTCCCCGGTCAGACCCTCCGACGGTCAAGTCAGTATCCGCAGGCAGTATAAGAGAGCAAAGGAAATGCAGGAGAGTAAAATGGAGTGCTATTGCGCATACCTACGGAATGAGAAGGGGAGGGGCTTATATAGCCGGGGCAGCTGACAATCCCTGTTCGTGTCGACTAGACAGGGGTATGATACTTGTCAGCTCGTAGGAGAGCACCTAGAGGTACCGCAGCATGGCGCGGGGTGCTTGGAGGGTACAATCGTACCGAGTCAGCGGGATAACTGCGAAGTGTGTCATAAATGGGTAAGACCTGTATTACCCCGACGTCATGGTCATACCCCGGATGCCCAGGTGTAGGGCGGCGTAGAGGAGAACTGGTCCGAAGATCGAGTGCCGACCGGAGGGTCCGAGTGACATGGACCGGGTCGGGTCATGTCCAGGGAGCGTGGGCTGCCATGCGTCCGACTGGGAGCTGAGAGACACGAGGTACACCCGGAGTCGGGGGTTTGTTGGACTATGTCTGTCTTGCCTTGTTTCGGGTTTGTTAGTTATACGGTCGATGGAATGCTGAGGACTGAATTGCCCGACCCAGACCTGGGTCGGGAAATGGGCTCGGGGGACCGAGTGAAGGGGTGCTCGGGCTCGACCTACCCGACCCCGTCCTGGGTCGGCCAGTTAACGGCTCGGGAGAGTCCCTGGTTCGGGAATTCCCCGGGTGAGGCCTTTGCTACCCTCTGGGTCTTCATGGCGCCAGGCTGGCAGGCTGAGCTGGCCGAGCTACCCGTAAGCAAGTCGAGATCACTATCAATTGGTATTATAGCTAAGTTACTCTTCACTGGACTAACCACCGGAAGAAGCACAAGCCAGAGACATGGCCCATATCGAACCATGTGAGTGGAATCTTAAATGAAGTAGGGAGACCCTAAGCAGGTCAAGAGTAACCCAATGCTCGAGGAGAGATCTTGAACAGGTCAAGAGTGATCCAAAGCTCAAGGGGAGACCCAGACCATAAGAATAATGATGGTCCTTCGTTTGAGGGGATTGTTGGGTTGCAATGGTTGCAAACAAAGTCCCATATTGAAAACACATAAAAAAAATCATGAGCTTATAAGGGAAAGATATTTCATTGGTATGAGCCTTTTAGGTAGAGCTCAAGAGCAAAGTCATGAGGGCTTAGGTCCAAAGTAGACAATATTATACTATTGTAGAGATATCTAAATTCCTTCAGTTCTAACATGCACCGGTATATCTACTCAAACGTGACCCCTACTTTTGAGGTTGTTATACTAGGGTGATAGTTTTCTATTAGAGGCACTTGTTGTTGGATCGAGAAAAGCGCTAGAGTGGGGGTGAATAGCGCACTTTTTATACGCTTACAAATCATTCAAAAATCATCATGTCATGTAGCTGAAATTACGAGAAACAATAAAGAACACGGTTGCTTTACTTGGTTTGCAACCTCGTGGCTAATACTCAAAGCCCGTAGTCAATTTGGTTGTTTTCATTGAACAATCACTATAAAATCGCTTCTTTACAAAGATAAAGGTTTGGTAACAAGACTACCAACCTTAGAATAGAGCATACAAAATGAAAGTGATAGCAATAGAAACTAATAGCTACACGTTACTTAAGCCTAGGCTCGTTTGAGCATGTAGCGGGGTCATATCATTATCATGTCATTGAGGCTTGAGCACAACATAGTATTGTTGTTTCGGAAGCATAACCAAGCTTGAGTCGTAGAAGTAATCGATGAATTAGGTTTTGGTTGTAGCCTTCTTTTATAGGTTGATCCAGGCGCTTGGATATGCATCAGACGCCTCCATCGACTCTTATCTTATCCAAGCTTGTCGCAGTGATAAGTCTTCTGGTCCAGGAACTTGTAAGGCATTGAGGCGCCTGGACATTCAAGCGCTTGGATATGATAGAGGCACCTGGATCCCATTTTCTAGCATGCTTCATTATTTAGCTTTTGGCATCATAGTGTTAGCACAAAATATACATATAACTCAAACATGAGTATGATTGACAGCTCTCCGAGCTGTCCATTCTCAACCATAAATCTCTCATGATATCTTAGGTTGGATCAACATCTACTGTTCTCTTTTCGAGAGTATGTCCTCACCACTCCACACGAGAGAGTTTACCTGATGCTAAGTTTGGTCCACCGGACCTATTTGGACTTTTTGTTCAGCCTGCCTTTACCCTCAGGAACTTTCCCTAAGATCTTCGGCCCTCAATCTATCTAGACTTCCGTCTGGTGTTCTCAACCCTCAGGACTTGTCGCCTAGTGTCCTCGACCTCCACGACTTCCTGTCCGATGTCCTCGATCTGCCAAAACTTCCGCTTAATCCCTCCAACCAGGACTTCCTTGCCTAGCCATAACTAGGACTTTCACTTGCATAACCTTAACTAAAACATATAAAAATTTAGGGGGTGTTTGGTTTGCTCCATTTTCTATTTTCATTTTTTAGAAAATCATATTTTTTTCATTTTCTGAAAAATAATTTTATTTCATTTTCTAGTTTTCTAGAAAACACTATATCTTTTTTTGAAAAAATAAGATTGGAAAATGTAAACCAAACATATTTTTTAGAAAATCATATTTTAAAAAAAATAAAAATGAAAAATAAACGTACCAAACACAACCTTAATATCTCTAGCTTAGTTTGTATTTCCTTTATATATGTGTGTGAGAGACACCAGATTGCCTATTGCATAAGGAAAAAAAAGTACTTTAAAAGGGATAATGTGCATTTTTCAGTTCATCAAGCTAAGTGCACCATTTCAGTTGATTGTTGTTGCTCCATTCGAAATTTGCTATATATCGAGGTGGTAAAAAATAATTTACTCGTTCTAATATCCCGGTCAATGTATCCCAAGGTCAACATGAATAAAATAAATTATAAAAATAATTAATCCGAATATTATAATTAGTGTCGATAAAGATAGATATATTAATTTTATCATAAATTTACTATATATCAATCATTAGTGCGGTTCCCAACAATTTCCATCAACTTTAAGTGGCCCAAAACGTTATTCGTATTTCGTGAGATGAAAATAGGTAAATGCCTTAGGAAATATAGATGCAATTTTATTCTTATGTTTGAAATTATAATTAACGCTCTGGCCCTAGAAATATTTTATTGATTATCAAATAATTAATTAATTATCCACGGTTCGATCCCAACTACGACATATTTATAGAAATTTTTCTTTCAAATTAGACGCGAATCTTGAAACGTTGAGGCTTCTAGACCGTCCACTGCTAGCGCTTCCCGATTTATCCTACGGTTGGTGGAAAACTTTCGTGAGGCCAAACCGGTCGCTCGAAGTTGAAAAAAAAAACCTCATTAATTTTTTAATTAATTAATTACTGATAGTAATTAAGAGGCATAAAGCATTAATTAATCTAGTGGGCTGCTGCATACATTATCGCCGTTGTTATTGTACTTGGAGACAGGAAAGGCGTTGAGATCAGCTGGTTTGGCGTTGGCTTTTGCCAAGTACTTCTGCCTGAGCTGAGACAGCAGCAGCTGGTTCTCTTTGTTGAGTCGCTGTGCCTTGTTCCTCAGCCTCTCGTTGTCTTTCATTATGCAGCAGTTCTGCCAGAACAGTTTCGTGTTCAGCCTCTCCATCGCCCGCCCGCCCGCCGCCGCCGCCTCGACTGACAGACAGATAGCTAGCTAGCTAGATGACTTAACTGCAAGCATGCACAAAGCCGGCCCGACACAGTTAGTTAATTAGAGATCGAATAAATAAACAGTACTTAAAACTAGCTACTGGACTTGAATACTTGAGATGAACAACCGATCCTCAGTTTGAGGGGATTTGGATGCATGTATATATGGCTAGCTATTTATATTGTGGAGACGGTGATAGATCTGCTCCCCCGGGCCTCTCAAGCAATCATGCATGTGTACGTGAAGGAGAGAAAGGTAACGTGTGTTAATTAATGCAGCGAGATTGAAGGGAGTGTAATGATGGGGGATGAGAAGATAGAACGGAGCCCTACCTCCTATTGTGCAATAGAGTTTAAATAGGGGCCCGGGATTAAAATCTTCAACCTGTCTCTTGAATATTCACAATTCAATTTTCAAATACGATCAATTTAAGTAGAATTTTTTTTAAATGAGATATATAATGAGATGTTGAATTTGTTGATCATCCATCGCGAACACTCTTCTTCGATATAGAAAAATTTTTGAGAGACCGAATGAATCATCTTAAGTTCAATATTATCTAATTCATTATTTTTTTAATATATAAAGTTTAAATAGGAATTTGTTATAATAATGTTTCCGATGGAACAGTGCAATAGTCCGTTCTATTTTCTGGCATGGCATATCAAATCTCCATGATGCTCGAACCAATTCGTAATGTTGGGTTGCTCGTCCGAATCCATTAGTATTTTCTAAATCAAATTTTTTTGATGACCGAGTTGTGAGGCAAGGTTGTCCACCTCTAGCTACATGGTCGGGCCATCGGATACCGATATCATCAGTGGTGAAGTCGCCACGTGTCTCCGTCCCGCGATTTATCCTCGTTGATCGGTGGAGACTTTCGTTGAAGACAGTGGGGCAGGGCCGATCAGTCAAGTAGATTAGTCGGGCGTAAGCCTGAATACCCCTTGTAAATAAAAATAAAATACTTAAACCAATAAAAAATATTAAAATTTCAATTGAAATAAATGAATATATTGAAAGTTTATATTTAAATTTGTATAAGTTATATTTTAGATTTATTTGATATATATATATATATATATATATATTTTAAAAAATATTTATTTTCAAAATTAATCGGATAAAATTTAGACATTTGAATTATAAAAATAAATAATAAAAATCATGCCATCTAAAATAAACAAAAACATACCTCTTATTTTTAAAATGTCAATCATAAATATTCTTATTTCAATACTATTAATATACAAATAATATTTTAATATTATCAAAATTCTTTTACTAATTTAATTAAAATTAACTAATCTTGATTTAAATCAATTGAAAAATGTATAACGTCTATTTAATGGTTGCTATAATTACATCATCTTAATATTTGATAAGTAGTTATTATAGTAGTTATTTTTAATAGTATCCATAGAATAATGATAAAATATCTTAGCTGTCCTTTTAATTTTTTTTTAGAAAATTTCTTTTAACGGTTTTATTAATTGGAGATGTCCATTTTGATTATTACATATTTAAAATTATATTAAATTAAATTAAATAAGAAAGGATGATGCGGATGGGGGAGGGATGAACGGATGGAGGAGGTCCAGCTGATGATCAGAGTCTTTTCACACAATCAAAATCTGCAATGATGGCTCATTCGAAATGATATCGATCCTCGCCATCGAGTCTCTTTTGTTTTGTTCCTTTTGCTAATTCCTTCATGTCATAATTGTATAGTAATTATTTTCACCGTTGAATTCAGTTTGGCCTTGCCTGTCCTCTCCCGGCAAGTTTTTACCATCCTGCGTTTTAACTGGAGATTTTTTTTTAAAAGAAAATAAGACCACATCCTCATCATTATTGGCTTAACCTTTTTTACGTGGCTCATCCTCTAAATCGTACAACTGCCTGTTTCTTGTGGACTGTGGTACCAATTCTGAGAAGGGTGTGCCCAACAATGGTCTGGGCTTACCCAAACATTACCCTACTTTAGCACTCTTTGGTCAAGTTCGCCATGTTCACGTAGAAATTATCAAATAATTGAATCTGAATTTTTTTACATTGGTAAAGATTCAAAATTAAATTTTATTATAATCTAATGACTTAATCAAGTATACAAGTAATTCAATCAAAAAAATCTAATAAGTCAAGTTGATTGAATACTAAGTAAATGGGTCAATGGACTCGACATCTACCTAGCAAGGTGGATTCAATGGTTAGCTGGACTGAGTGAGAAGAAAACCGTAGCAAGGTTAAGTAATCTAATGTTGAGCAAAGGAAGCTCAAATATGTCTAGATGACCAAATATTTGACAATTGATAAGTTAAGGTAAGTTCTTCGAGTGGAGTGGTTTTTCTGAAAATAAGAATGGATAAGGATGAGTCCTGGTTATGGGAAAAACTTTAGGCGACAATCTGACTAAAGGTTCCACTCGGATTTCAAAGTCAAGATTGAAAAGTTAAGTAACTATATATCAAACTTTACTTGAGGTAAGCTCCTGGAGTAGAGTGGTTCTTCTAAAAAGGAGAGCGGGTAAGGATGAGTCATTATTATGGGGACAATCTTAGACGACGATCCGACTAAAGGTTTCACTTAGATTTCGAAGTCAAGATCAAACAGTTACGTAACTATCAAACTTTACTTGGCTTAATTATCCTATTTCTCTTCTAACCTTGTTTCGCAGGGTTTGGTAGACCGAACGATTCGGTAGACCGAAAAGGAGGTTCAGTTGACTGAAAGTTGAGGTGCCAGCCAAGATATCCTGTGTTGATGTGGAATTTGTGTTGGACAGGATAAGTATCGGATGGCTAACATGACACAAAATAAGGATCACCTAGCTAACATGGCACAGGGATAAGAGTTGATCGACTGGCGTGGCACAAGGCGCGATCATGGATAAGGCCTACAAAACTAACGTGACAGAATATCAGCATCGAGGAGCTGATGTGGAAGGAAGATACTAGTCCAAGGCGGATCAATAGATCGATCTTGAAGATTGGTAAACCGATAAACCAGATTTGGATCCAATTATTGAGGGATTTTGGTATATTGATAGAGTTGATCGGTAGAACGAACATAGGTTATAAAAGAAAGCCTCGACCATAGGCTTCAACATCAATTGCTCACACCCTCTTGCTCTCGTCTTGCTCTGAAATTCTGACACTATGCCACATTGTTGCTCCAACAACCGTGCATAACTATGAGATTTTTTTATTAGTATACTTGTAATTTCTCTTCATCTTTGTGTTTTAAACTCTAAGGAATGATAAACTTGTTATAGTTCCGCATATTTTGTAAAGACATAAATCACTTTTTCTTCGAAGAAAAAGATTAATAGTGGATTATCTAATCAAAGCGATCAACGACCACGAGTCTTGGATTAACAGCTTGAGGCTATGATCCAAGAAAAGATAAAAGTATCCTCTTGTTTTGTGTTTATATTTCTGCTGCATACTTTGAAAAAGAAAAAGATGAGTTTTAAACGAGTAAGTGACGCGTGTCATTCACCTCTTTAGGATCAAGAAAAACATTAAAGGGGAGTGTGTCATTTTTTTCACAATTTTTGATAGGTACGTAGTGGAAATGAAATAAAGATAAACACAATGCTAATACCTTTATTTTTTTTTACTTGGTGCATAACCTGTGTTGTTAATCTAAGACTCGTGATTCTTGATCATCTTCGTTGGGTAATCCACTAATAACATTTTCCTCTGAACACTGATTAGGAAGCAAAGGTTTGATAAGTTCACAAAAATCCAAACATGAAATAATTGAAAATATAGAAAAATCAATAGTAATACCAACAACACAATCAAGCCGAAGCTTGAGCGTTTATTATCGGAGTAGCGATTCGGTGCTGTAACTGAGTTTTTGGAGCAGCGCAAGAGTAAGAAAATTGTAGAAGATGATCATCTAAGCTATTGGTCAAAGGTTTGTTTTACAAGACATTCCAGGCTCCTGGACTAGCCTCGGGCTGTTGTAAATAAATCTTAAGTCGAGAGATCTTGATGAACAATCTTAATGTAGGATCGATGCACGTGAGAGGGGGGGGGGGGTGAATCACGTAACTTTTAAAATTTAAATCAGAATGCTTTAAAAAGCGTGCACAGCGGAAATGAAAGAAACGAAAAACGAACACACAAACACGAACGATTTTTACTTCGTTCGGAGCCTTCGGCGACTCCTACTCGAAGGCCCAGGTCCCTCGGACCTTTCCGTTGGGCAATCCACTAAAACTCTCTATCGATCAACCCCGATAGAGTAGGCGAGTACAAATGAATTGAAAGTGTGACAACCCCACACTTTCAAGTAATTTGATGCAATAAGAATATGTATTAAAAGGTTAAGTTCTTCTTTTTACCGACGTCCGGAGTAGGTCGACTCTTTCGGGGCAGCAGGACGTCGTCGGCTCGAAGTGCGGCGTTTCCGGAGCAATGCGCGAGCGTAGAAGAACTTTGAGGCGTTGGAAGAAATGTTGTCTTTAAGAATAGGGTCGAGGCCCTCTTTATATAGGGCAGGGGGCGCCCGACATGCTCGGGGCGCCCCCCACGTGGCTCTTGATCCGGCGAGCCCTCTGGTCAAGGCTGATCTCTTCATCTTCGGGATCAGCTTTGACCGGGGCGCTCGACGCGCGCGGGGCGCCCGGTTGACCGGTCAAAGCGTCATCTTCAGGGCTTCGCGAGAGTGAGCTGCAGCAGCCTTCAGTGGCGTGGCACAGTGGGCGCCCGAGACACGCGGGGCGCCCGACACGCGGGGCGCCCCCAATTGCGCTGCTGTCGGGGCGTTTACCTCTCTGCTGACTTTGGGTTGACTCTGGGGCGCCCGACACATCCGGGGCGCCCTGCTCAGCTACGGCCTCACTCCTTTGAGGCTCTCTGAGCTGCAGAAACACAGTCCTTCGGTCCTGCATCCAGGGTTAGTCCAAAACAGCAATTAATAAGTTAATTTACACAGCCTTGGCTGTCTTGGTTCTGACTTTGGGTCTCCAAAATGGAGCCCTAGGTCGAACCGACGCCTAATGTTTCCTCAAGGGGAACGCGTCCTCACTGGTTCGCTCCTCCAGTGACTTACCTCACTTACCTTGTGCAGCTCTACTTGACTTCTTGACCCACCAGGACTTCCTGCCAAGGCTCAACCACCTTGGTCTTCCTGCCAAGTCTCAACCAACTTGGTCTTCAGCCAGTTGTCAGGTCCCGCGGACCCAACTGGACTTCCCGCCAGGACTCAACCATCCTGGACTTCAGCCTGGTGTCTGGTCCTAAGTCTTTCAACCCTGCACACTTAGTAAAGAGGTTAAACACCAACAACCCTAACTTTAACCACTTTGTCATACATCAAAACCCGAGTTTGACCGTTAGTGCAAACTGCACCAACAATCTCCCCCTTTTTGATGTATTGACAACTCAGGTTAAAGTTAGAAAAAACAGCAGATATGAACTTGCATAAACATGCAAATAATATTACATAAGCATAGGTATAAAAGTTGCAGCACACAAGAAAGCAGAATTAACTGTGAAATAAGCATGCTGTTTGTAATTTTTCTAACCCTTTACCCTACTCTCCCCCTTTGTCATTCATCAAAAAATAAGCATAAAAATTTTAAGGGAGTAGAAATATAGACTAAGTGTTAGAAATAAACAGGTCTTAGATCACAAAGAATTTTTCTTCCAAAATATCAATCTTAAAAAACATGTTTTTAGGGAGTAGTTGGAATTCCCTCTCAATCTTTATCAACTTTTATCAAAATTTTTGAAAGACAATAAACTTTTGAAAAACAAGTTTGAAAAATTCATGTTTAAATTAACTTTTGAAGGACAATAAACTTTTGAAAAACAAGTTTGAAAAATCCAATTTTTTTTTTTTTCACAAGCTTAATTAGTTAAACCAAACGTGAACTTAAGCTTATCAGGTCAGTCCTAGTCTATGACACACATTCCTATTAATCTTCTTAAGTTACTAATTTCAGATTCAGGAAGTGGTTTGGTAAATATATCAGCTAGGTTAGACTTAGATTCAACATGGTTAAGTTCAATTTCTCCTTTATTTACATGATCTCTGACAAAATGGTGTTTGATTTCTATATGTTTGGTCCTAGAGTGGTGGATTGGGTTTTTGGTTAAATTGATTGAACTTAGGTTGTCTATAAAAAGTTTGACCTGTTTAAAATCTAAGTAAAGGTCCTTTAGGGTATGCATCATCCAGAGTAGTTGGGCTACACACTCACCCATAGCTATGTACTCAGCTTCAGTGGTGGATAGGGCAACACAATATTGTTTTCTACTGAACCAACTAACTAGTGAGGGTCCTAGAAGCTGGCATCCACCACTGGTACTTTTTCTGTCTAATTTACAGCCAGCATAGTCTGAGTCAGAATATCCAATAAGCTCAAACTGGGTTGTTCTAGGGTACCAAATTCCTAATTTTTCTGTTCCTTTAAGGTACCTAAATATTCTTTTAACTAGGGTTAGGTGTGACTCCTTAGCACATGTTTGATACCTAGCACACATACTAACTGCAAAATGAATATCAGGTCGACTTGCAGTTAAGTAAAGTAGGCTTCCTATAGCACTTCTATAGTACTTAAGGTCAACAGGTTTGCCTTTTGGGTCACTGTCTATAGTTTGATTGGTAGCCATAGGTGTCTTAATTTCTTTAGCATTATCCATTCCAAATTTTCTAAGTAATTCTTTAGTGTATTTTTGTTGATAGACAAAAGTACCCTCACTGGTCTGTTTTATTTGTAACCCTAAAAAGAAAGTTAATTGACCTACTAAACTCATTTCAAATTCAGTTTCCATTATCGTTGTGAAATCTTGTAAAAAGTCTGATTTAGTTGAGCCAAATACTATATCATCTACATATACTTGGGCTACAAAAATATCATTTTTTAGGGTTTTGACAAATAGTGTTGGGTCAATTTTGCCTTGGTTAAAACCTTTTGAAACTAAGTAGTTAGACAGTCTTTCATACCAGGCCCTAGGTGCTTGCTTAAGTCCATATAGGGCTTTTTTTAGTCTAAAGACATAGTCAGGGTGTTCTACGCTTTCAAAACCAGGGGGTTGACCTACATAAACCTCTTCTTTAATTAGGCCATTTAGGAAGGCTGACTTAACATCCATTTGAAAAAGCTTAAACCCCTTATGGGCTGCATAACTTAAGAGCATTCTAATGGATTCAAGTCTAGCTACAGGAGCATAGGTTTCATCATAGTTAAGACCTTCTACTTGGCTAAACCCCTTAGCTACTAGCCTAGCCTTATTCCTGACTGTTTCTCCTTGTTCGTTAAGTTTATTCCTAAAGACCCATTTAGTTTCAATGAATTTCTTGCCTTTAGGTAAGGGTACTAAGTCCCAGACTTGACTACGTTCAAATTGGGCTAACTCTTCCTGCATGGCTATGATCCAATCAGGGTCAAGTAAGGACTCTTCTATAGACTTGGGTTCAATTTTTGAAATTAATGCAATTTGACTAAGGTTCCTAAAAGCTGATCTAATCTGAACCCTTAGTTCTGGATTACCTAAGATTTGATTAGTTGGGTGGGCTGAGCTAACTCGTACAGTTCTGGGTTGGTTGGGTTCAGTTTCAGGTGTGGGTTCAGTTAGATCATCGTTTTGGTCCTCAATTGGCCTTTCATCAGGGTTAGTACTGGATCTAACAAAGTCAATTGGTTGGTAGGTGGTTTGATCAGAGTTATTTGGGTCAGATTTTTCATCAAATTTTACATTTGTAGTTTCTTCAATTTTTAGGGTAATTTTGTTATAAACTCTATAGGCTCTACTGGTAAGGGAATAACCTACAAAGATACCTTCCTCAACCTTAGAAGTAAATTTTCCTAAGTGCTCTCTAGTATTTAAGATATAGACTTTACATCCAAATACTTTAAGGTATTTAATGTTAGGTTGTTTGTTATAATAGATTTCAAAAGAGGTCTTTCCTAGGTTTTTAATTAGAGTTATTCTATTTTGTACATAACAAGCTGTACTAACAGCCTCAGCCCAAAGGTATTTAGGTAAGTTGTATTCATTAAGCATTGTTCTAGCTGCTTCTTATAGTGTTCTATTTTTTCTTTCTACAACTCCATTTTGTTGAGGTGTTTTAGGGCAAGAGAATTCGTGATGGTAGCCTTTTTCTAGACAAAATTGATTAAATTTGTGATTTTTGAATTCTCCGCCATTATCGCTCCTAAGTCTTTTGATTTTAATCCCTTTTTCATTTTCTGTTAATTTACAAAATTGAGTGAGTATATCAAACGTTTCATCTTTATTTTTTAAGAATTTTACCCAGGTAAATCTTGAATAGTCATCTATAATTACTAGGCAGTATAGGTTACCATTAATTGATTTAACCCCATGTGAGTCAAATAGATCTAGGTGAATTAATTCCAGAATTGACTTGGTTTGAGTTTGATTAATTGGTTTGTGGGTTGACCTAGTTTGTTTTCCTTGTTGACAAGCATTACATAAGGTTGACTCAAGGTTAGATAACTTTGGTAGGCATCTAACTAAACCATTTAGTTTAGGTAGTTTTCTGAAGTGAGTGTGTGAAAGTCTCCTATGCCAGAGCCAAGTCTCATCCTTATGGGTTAAGAGGCAGTTTTCTAAGGGACAGGTTAACTTAATTTCATAAATGTTATTGTGCCTAAGTCCTCTAAGCGTGATGTTTGGGTTGTCATTGTGTTTGATCAGACATTCATTGGATAGGAACCTAACCTTATAACCAGTGTCACACAATTGGCTAATGCTTAGTAAATTGAAGTTGAAATTCTCAACAAGTAATACATTTGTTATTATGAAATCAGACTCAAGTTCAATATTGCCTAGTCCAATTACCTTAAGTTTACCGTTGTTTCCAAAAGCAACGGTCCCTAGTCTTTTGTACTTGAGTTCTGTAAATTTGGTGGGATCCCCAGTCATGTGTCTGGAGCATCCACTGTCAATGATCCATTTATTTTCCTACAGTTAAGTACAGGTTTAGACCTTAGGTTGAGCTTTTGAAAAAAATCTAAGAAGATTTAAACACTTGAGTTTGGATTTTAATTTGAATTTGAATTTGAATTTTATTTTTATTTTGAATTTGAATTTTATTTTTATTTTTATTTTTAAATTTGAATTTTAATTTGAATTTTATTTTTATTTTGAATTTTAATTTTAATTTTATTTTTATTTTTTAAATTTGAATTTTAATTTTTTGAATTTGAATTTTAATTTGAATTTGTATTTTAATTTGAATTTTAATTTGAATTTGAATTTGAATTTTATTTTTATTTTGAATTTTAATTTTAATTTTATTTTTATTTTTAAATTTGAATTTTAATTTGAATTTTATTTTTATTTTGAATTTTAATTTTAATTTTATTTTTATTTTTTAAATTTGAATTTTAATTTGAATTTTATTTTTATTTTGAATTTTTATTTTATTTTTTAAATTTGAATTTTAATTTTTTGAATTTGAATTTTAATTTGAATTTGTATTTTAATTTGAATTTGAATTTTAATTTTAATTTAAATTTTATGTTGATTTAATTTTAATTTGAATTTTAATTTTAATTTTAATTTGAATTTCAATTTTAATTTTTGAATTTGAATTTTAATTTAAATTTTATTATCCTTATTCATCTCACTTGGTCTAAGTCATCAATCAAGGGAGTCCTATGATATTGTGAGATGATTTTGATTTTGTTTAGAAAAGTTAACTTGACCTTGTGTTAGATCCAAGTTTAACAAGTAGTAATTTAAAAGTACACTTCAATAATTGGCTTCCAGGCTATGGCGAGGCACAGTGGCCTTCTTTGGCCGAAGCCTTATTGGAGCAACAACCATTTTCTAGGCAAAGCCGCTTAAAGAAGTTGGACTTTTAACTTACTCATTGAAAGCCCTGTTACTAAATAGTACAAGAGTCAAATTAACTTTGAAGCTAGTCCTAAGTGCCCACCTGGGCGGCGGCTGATTTTAAGGTGCCAACTAGTTTGGAGCCTCCCCCTAAATTGTAGACTGGGTGTCTAGGGTCAATGTAATGGATGTCCCTTTTTGGGACATAAAATTGATTCTGACCTACTTGCTTTGTTAGATAAGCTTTCGGAACCCATGCTTTTCGTTGATTTTTGCGGGGGTGGATAAAGGAGATAAAGGATCTTTGGGACGATCTCGATTTATATCCTATCCCAGATTTGTTATACATGCCCTTTTGTGATCCAAGAATAAGGTCAAGGTTCTTGGATCGGGTTGTGAAAGTTGCTAGTAGATCCTTAAGTTTTAGGACTTCGCCCTTTAGGGTTGAGTTTTTCAGTTTCAAGCTCAATTAATTTTTGATTTTGAGTTTGTTCAGTTAATGTTCTGGTATTAATTAATTGCTCCTTAAGGTCTTGATTTTCCTTAAGAAGCTGGTCATTTCTAGATTCAGATGCAAGCAATTTTTTATTTAAAACAGAAATAATTTTAAAGAACTTTTCATTTACTGAATCTAAATATACCTTAGTCGAGTCGTCCGAAAAGAGTCCGATCTCTTGACTCGACTCGTATTCGGAATCTTCGTCGTGCTCTGAGTCTGACCCGGGTCCAGTTGCCATTAGTGCGAGATAGTTTGAGTTCCTTGGTGGTTCATCGTCGGAGTCGTCTGTGCTGTCGTCCCAAGTGGCTTGAAGAGCCTTCTTCTTCTTATTCTTCTTGGGTTGATTCTCCTTTTTGTAGGGGCATTCGTGTTTGAAGTGTCCTTTTCTGTTGCAGCCGAAACAGGTTATTTTACTTTTGTCTTCACTACTGGTAGGCTTCATTATCCTCTGGAGATCCTTTCTTGAGAATCGGCTTTTCTTTTTGGCGAAGACCTTTCTTACTAGGTTGACCATTTGTTCCTCATCATCTGAGTCTGAGTCTGACTCTTCTTTTAATTCTTGAATTTTCTTGTTTAACTTGCCATCTTTTGAGGAACCTGCAAATAAGGCAAATCCTTTCTCGGCCTTGGCGTTAGTCTGTTCGTGCAGTTCTAATTCACAAAACAATTCATCTAAATTAATTTTAGAAAGGTTCCTAGAAATTTTATAAGCATCTATAATAGATGCCCATAGTGAATTTCTAGGGAATGCATTTAAAGCATACCTTATGATGTCTCTGTTTTCTTGTTTGTGCCCGATTAGGTGGAGTCCATTTAGTATGTCCTTGATCCGGGCGTGGAGTTGGCTTGCAGATTCTCCTTCCTGCATTTTTATATTAAATAACTTATTTAAAAGTAAATCCCTTTTTGTTACCTTGGCATCAGAGGTGCCTTCATGTAGTTCAATTAGTTTGTCCCAGAGCTCTTTGGCAGATTCAGTTGGGCCGATACGGTTCAATTCCTCTTTTGTTAGTCCACACTGGAGGGTGTTCTGCGCCTTGTACTCAGTCTGGGCCTTTCTCTTCATATCAAGGTTCCATCTATCAGGCTTCAGTGGTGCATTGTTTCCCTCGTCCATTGGTGGTTCGTAGCCAGATTGCACCGCGAACCATTGATCCATGTCGGTCTTCAGATAAACCTCCATCCTTCTCTTCCAGTAGGGAAAGTCTTCGCCATTAAAGAGGGGAGGGCGAGCAGTGCTATAGCCTTCACCTTGAGCCATCTGAAATAGACTACACAAAAACTTGTCCCAAGACTAGGTCTTGGATTAGTAGTGTGGTAGGAAAAGGAGAAGAGAGAGAAAGAGTGACTCGAAATGGTGTTGCACCAAATTCGAGTAAAATCAAACGAACGGAAAAAATAATCCAAATCTAGGCAACAATACCTAATTTAGATCAAGTGTAGCGAAAAACCAAAACTCGAAAAAAAAAACTGGATTTCCCCCGGCTCTTATGGTGGTTGCACCGATACAGAGCGTACCAGGCTCTGATACCACTTGTAGGATCGATGCACGTGAGAGGGGGGGGTGAATCACGTGACTTTTAAAATTTAAATCAGAGTGCTTTAAAAAGCGTGCACAGCGGAAATGAAAGAAACGAAAAACGAACACACAAACACGAACGATTTTTACTTCGTTCGGAGCCTTCGGCGACTCCTACTCGAAGGCCCAGGTCCCTCGGACCTTTCCGTTGGGCAATCCACTAAAACTCTCTATCGATCAACCCCGATAGAGTAGGCGAGTACAAATGAATTGAAAGTGTGACAACCCCACACTTTCAAGTAATTTGATGCAATAAGAATATGTATTAAAAAGTTAAGTTCTTCTTTTTACCGACGTCCGGAGTAGGTCGACTCTTTCGGGGCAGCAGGACGTCGTCGGCTCGAAGTGAGGCGTTTCCGGAGCAATGCGCGAGTGTAGAAGAACTTTGAGGCGTTGGAAGAAATGTTGTCTTTAAGAATAGGGTCGAGGCCCTCTTTATATAGGGCAGGGGGCGCCCGACATGCTCGGGGCGCCCCCCACGTGGCTCTTGATCCGGCGAGCCCTCTGGTCAAGGCTGATCTCTTCATCTTCGGGATCAGCTTTGACCGGGGCGCTCGACGCGCGCGGGGCGCCCGGTTGACCGGTCAAAGCGTCATCTTCAGGGCTTCGCGAGAGTGAGCTGCAGCAGCCTTCAGTGGCGTGGCACAGTGGGCGCCCGAGACACGCGGGGCGCCCGACATGCGGGGCGCCCGACACACGCGGGGCGCCACCAATTGCGCTGCTGTCGGGGCGTTTACCTCTCTGCTGACTTTGGGTTGACTCTGGGGCGCCCGACACATCCGGGGCGCCCTGCTCAGCTACGGCCTCACTCCTTTGAGGCTCTCTGAGCTGCAGAAACACAGTCCTTCGGTCCTGCATCCAGGGTTAGTCCAAAACAGCAATTAATAAGTTAATTTACACAGCCTTGGCTGTCTTGGTTCTGACTTTGGGTCTCCAAAATGGAGCCCTAGGTCGAACCGACGCCTAATGTTTCCTCAAGGGGAACGCGTCCTCACTGGTTCGCTCCTCCAGTGACTTACCTCACTTACCTTGTGCAGCTCTACTTGACTTCTTGACCCACCAGGACTTCCTGCCAAGGCTCAACCACCTTGGTCTTCCTGCCAAGTCTCAACCAACTTGGTCTTCAGCCAGTTGTCAGGTCCCGCGGACCCAACTGGACTTCCCGCCAGGACTCAACCATCCTGGACTTCAGCCTGGTGTCTGGTCCTAAGTCTTTCAACCCTGCACACTTAGTAAAGAGGTTAAACACCAACAACCCTAACTTTAACCACTTTGTCATACATCAAAACCCGAGTTTGACCGTTAGTGCAAACTGCACCAACACTTAATCTCTATTCCACTCCTTAAGAAATAATAAACATGATAATTAACTAAAGTTGCGGAAGCGTACCGGAATCCATTGTTTGTAATCGATCCTCGGAGATGATCTTCAATCTGCAGAATTCCTTAGGTTTCCGAAGAGTTTTGTCAATGGGAAACAAAACAAAGCATCGTCAGCAAACTGGGACCATAACCTCCTATTTATAGAATCCAAAGGTTGTCTTTTTCTAATTNGACTAACACCAGGCAGAGAAGTCCTAGTTGCGGCTAGGCGGTGAAGTCCTAGTAGGTCAGGTGGACGAGAGGCAGAAAGTCCTGGTGAGTAGTCCTAGTTGCGGCTAGGCGGTGAAGTCCTAGTAGGTCAGGTGGACCGAGAGGCAGAAAGTCCTGGTGAGTAGTCCTAGTTGCGGTTAGGCGGTGAAGTCCTAGTAGGTCAGGTGGACCGAGAGGCAGAAAGTCCTGGTGAGTTGAGGATCGGACATCAAACGGAAATGATTTCCGCTTGAGGTGGGGCTTGTGGTCCTTTGTTTGAGGGGGGATTATTGGAGTTGTAAGGTTACAAACATAATCCCACATCGAAAACACATGGGAAAAATCATAGGCTTATAAGGAAAAAAGATATCTCCATTGACATGAGGCCTTTTGGGAGAGCCCATTGTGGAGATATCTAAATCTCTTTCGATCTTAACATATATGTATATATAATTCTAATCCTCATAGAGGAAGTTATAGGCCTCAAGAAGAATATTGTGTTCGATTATAAAATACTTGAATCTGAGACTTTAGGGCACGATGAAATTGAGAAATACTAAAGAAGTCTATAAGAGTTGGAATGAGTTTAATCCGAACTACTAAGTTTATCAATGAGTTTTGATTGAAGAGATGAGTGTATAGAAGGTTAACATGAAATAGAAGAGATGAGTGTATAGAAGGTATTTATGGTATTCATGCTTGTTCCTAAGACTCATAACTGAAGTTATAGTTGAATACCAACTGGCACAGACATTGTGGTGTTAGTTTTAAAAGATCAATTTCAAAAATAGCATCACATTGTTCTGTTATTCTCACATGGTGAAATTAGTTTCCGAAGATCAATACCACTATGGTGATATTCTTAGACGAACAAGACCACTAAGTTAAAGTTTCAAAACTTTTTGATCAGTGTTGGGAAGGCCTTAAAACAATAAAGGATGACATATTTGGGCTTCGGTGCATCTAATAAATCCACAAGAATTGGAATAAGTCAAATCTAAAATGTCTTAGTCCATCAATAGATTTTGACTAAAACTCATTGATGAATCTAGAACATAGATTTATGAAAGAGTGTGTTGAGATCCGTATGCAAAATTATAATTGTGTGCTAACTAGCATAGACATTGTAATATTGGTTTCGAAAGATTAGCACCAATGTGGTGTTAGTCTTTCAAAAAGAGCACCACAGTATTCTCTTCTTCTCACACATGGTGATGTTGATTTTCGAATATTAGTACCATTATGGTGTTGTTTTTAGAAGATCAAGACCACTGAGTTCTGGAAGTTTTAAAACCTTTTGATTAGTGTAGGGAAGACCTTAAAATAGTAAAGGATGATACATTTAGGTTTTGATGCATCTAATAAATCCTTAGGAATTGGAATGAGTTAAATCTAAATGGGCTAAATTTATCCGTGAATTTTACTCGAAACTCATTATAGGTTGCTCAACCTATTCAAAAATTAAATAGGAGATTTAGAATTGAAGAACAATGGAGTAATTATACACGTGGAATAGGGTGCCTTTGAGATTGATATGAAAAAAAAAGCCTGTTGATTTTTGCCCTTATCCTTTCATTCACAATTTATAAATGGCTATCAAAGCACAATTCAATGCTCAACGATCGTCAGTCTGGGCCAGCTTCTGATGTCAAAGTGATTTATCTCAAGTGGTAAGGACGGAAATATGTGATGTCTGAAGTTTCGGGTTTGAATCATCTTAGCAACAAATAAATCCCTTCTTTGAAGGGTCTGTTGACTGAAATGTTGTTTTGACAGTGAGACCTCTTATCAACACAGCGGTACCGTGTCTCCAAAAATCCCTTAAGAGATTTTTGAATATGGGATCGTTTCGGCGGTGGGACCAGTCACTATAAAAAATTTACCCGGACAATTTTATGCCCCCACGGGCATAACTGAAATGGTAAAGAGTTAATAGATTATCACTACAGGTCTTGAGTTTAAGTCACGGGACTGATAGGGTATAAATCCCTGTATCCCTTATCGAAAGTCTTTTCCGCTCGACCTCTTGCCCTCAGCAGGCGCGACGAACATTTCATCTTTTGTCACATTTGTCACAGCTTATGATGGGCGTACATTCCTAGTGCTCCCGCGGCGATCACAGCGCCGGCTAGAGTCATCGCAAGCTGCTTGACTTCATACAGCTCAAAATCCACCGACCCTAAGCTCAGGCATCACGCAAGCCGACGGCGAACGCGTCCTCTCTTCTCCGGCTTTGTCGTGTCACCAAATTCCTCTTTCTCATCCTTTCCCTCTTCCCGAGGGGACTTGAAGGACAATTTCGACAGCAAAAAGCAGAGAACCCCCTCTCTAAACTCCGCGCTAACGTCTCGTATGTCGCAACAGTCAGGGACGCAGAGTTCCTTGTGTAAGCGGCTCCAGCGATTGCCGTCGGCGAGGGGGAGCTCGCCAGTGATCACTACTTTTTTGCTCTGTCTCTTCACTTGGACGCTGAGTTGTTCTTTGACGAAGCCTGTGTGAGTTTTCGATCGTGAAATATTAATAATCATCCACCGGCATGCATGAATAATCTCTTTTTGCCAAAGAACAAATTAATATACCTGGGAGATTAATGATGAATAATTCTTCGTCGTCTTTTTGAACAAGCTCATGGGGCGGAGTGAACTCATCATAAACACGGCGACGAGCAAAAGAAGGTCTCTGCCTGAAATCCATCTTCTTCAGCTTTAATGAACGAAAATTAATTGGAACAGAAGAGGAATGAAAAAAAATATTAGAGATGTGATGTGACACATTGTGGTTTAGTTGTTGCTGCGAAGGGAAGGCGGCTGGGAATGGGATCATTCCAAGTCCACGGGGCTTCCCTTAATTTGGATTTCCCTGAATCTGGGGAAAAGGATGATTCCGAGGTTGCCATGCACACTTCCATTAGATTCACCTACATGCTAGGACTGTGCTGTTTCAGGAGATGAACAATGTTAATTTCCAATCAAACTGATCCACAATATAAAGGGCGCCATTTAAATTTTATAAGAACAAAATCAAAAAATGTTGGACCAGATAGCAGATGAATCTGGGATGATCAGCTCGGCCCCATGGAAGTTTTCCAACGGTCACCAGGGTAAATCGGAAAGCGCTCACGGTGGGTGGTCTAGAAGTCCAACGTCCCAAACTTTACGCTCCATTTAAAAGAAAAATTTCTATAAAATACACCGTAATTAGGAACGAAATCAGAAGTCTGACAAACAATGGGGCAGGTGTAATTATCACTTGTTGTACACAATGGAATCAAACAACAATATCAATGTTCACGTTTGCTTGGATGATCATGTTGTCCACTAGTTTAGGCTATTGGTTCATATAAAAATATTATTGTCAATGAATTTGAGATTGTTTTACACGGAATATTCTATTGATTGTTTCAACTCCTTTTTACATGTATTGTTATTGTTGGATGAAACTCTCCTTGATTTATGAGGGCGACCTTGGAGGGGATGTCTAGTTAACGATTTTATCTTTTGCTATCAATATCAATTTTCATGTTGACCCACCAACGGTTCCTAATTTTCATATGGTCGAGCCAGTCACCCTAAGAATTATGACTTCCCCAAACAATTAGTCTGGGTAAGATGGATACTTTGTACCAACTAAAAAAATAATAATAATAGCATATTGCTCCCTACTCGGGGCAGTGGTGCAGTGACAATATACCTTCTCGGTTTTCTAAATCTAAAAATCAAGTCTTATCTTCAGTAAATTAACTGATAAATTTCGTTTAATAGACGGTTGACCTAAAAATATTGGATTGATGGATCGTGCAAGCACTTTTCGATTTTCTTGGTGGCTAGTGAAAAATTTTCGTGAACCGAACCGATCATCCCAAGGATTAGTCAGTATAAGTTGGATACCTATTGCTAACTAAAAAAACTTTCATGTTGCTCCCGACTATGATGCAACAACAAGACGCTCATAGTCACTTAAGTATTCACGGTTTAATTCTTTGCTATTGTGTATTAAAGACATTTTCCTCTCGTGAAATGATAAATATGATATGTTGGGCTATTAGGAGCGAGTACTTTTGGATTTTACCCTAATGATTAGAAGGAAATTTTGGTGGGATCAAATTGATTATTCTCAGAATTAATCGATCTGAAAGATTGAATACACGATGATAACTTTAAAAAAACAACTTTCATTATTTCAGTTAACCAAACATTGCACATTGTTTTGGTGAAGGATACTTTTATCATTACATAGTGGTTCCCTTCTCGGAGACAAAACAATGGATTAGGTCTTTGAATTCTTCTTGTAAAACTGAAATCATAAAACATAGTGGTGGCAGAAATCATAGAACATAAAAAAAATGATTAACGAGGTTTTTTTCAACCTCAGGCGACCGGTCCGGCCCGCGAAAATTTTCCACCGGCAGAAATCATAGAACATAACTAAATATTCTTATGGTTTAATTGTACTCTCAAGTTGTGCGACCAACACCCTGCAATAAGCAGCAAAACAACACCTACTAACTTTTTCGAAAAAGTGGCATATCTCTCACCTTATAGGAATTGTATACCTATAAGGATATGATGAAAAGCAAATAGAATGATCTCGCAATTTTAAGTTTCTCGTTCTAAGACTCACCTTGCAACTTGGCCATCAACACGCCAAGACCTCCAATCCTCTAGAACATAAGAGTTTAAAGACTTTATCTAGTTCGCAATCACCATTGACAATGAAGAAGTCATATGAATGGCAAAATCTTCTGTAACAAAGTGATGCAAACTGTTTGAATTAACTTAATCGCCTATAAACCATAGTTGTGACAAAAAAAGGCGAAACACTCGCTTCCAGCGCCCGCGCCAGCCCATCCTAGAATCAACACGGAGGAAGTAAATCACGGTGACTGAGAAGGTAAGAGGTTGGGGGGAGAGACTTTTTACACAGGGTGCAGGGATTTACGCCCCAACAACTATGTGAACTCGAACTCAAGACCTCTTATGACAATCTACTGACCCCTTACCATCTCAGTTATGCCCAAGGAGGCTAAACTGCCAAGGTAAATTTTTTATAGTGATCGGCCCCACTGTCGAAATAACCCCATATTCAGAAACCCCCTAAGGGATTTTTGAAGGCACGGTTCCACTGTGTTGAGAAGATGTCCCAATGTTAAGACAACACCTTGGTCAACAAGCCCCTCGAAAGAGGGGATTTATTTGTTGCTAAGAGGACTCGAACCCAAAACTTCAGGTAACACATGTTCATGTTTACCACTTGGGATAAGTCACTTTACCTATAGTTGATGTTATTGCAGGATTCCTTTTATGCATGGCAAGTGATAATTACACCTTACCCATTCTTTAATTGTCCCTTTCAACAACGTGTACATTACTGGTGAGGCTTTTTTCACTTCATGCTCTACTTAAACCTGCTCTATTTCTTCATATTGCAAAAGTATAAAAATGGCTGAAACAATAGAAAGAGTGTAACTGTTTGATGCTGACTGCCTTCCTCACAATGTCACTATTAGCCCAATAATAGCATAGAACTTAAGCATAAGTCTGTGATCAAAATAAAAAAATCAGAGATCCATGTTAGTAGGAGCCCTAGAGCTAATTATGTGATCATTGACTAGGGACTTTTGTATCATATTCTATCATTAATAAAGACATGTTTGGTTATTATACTTACTTTATTATTTGTGTTAAATAACTAAGTATAATAATGTCCTTGGATAGTAGGTTCTTATCTACATCATATCGATTAGTTAAATCGATAGTGAGATGATGTAGATAACACTACACTAAACTATTCCTAGTCAAGCATTAATATTCAAGGACAATATTAATGCATGGAGACTAGCATGTAGGTCAATTAATGACTTGAGCTCATAAGTCATGGATATATGATATCAAGTTGACACATGAGTATACATTAGAGAATGTGTACTGAATTGACCCGCCATGAGAAAATTTCATAGATTGTCATATGAGTGTCATAAACTTTCTCATGTGACTATTAGTATGAATAGTCCTTAGACCTGAAGTCACCACGGTTCCCTACATAGGGAGTTATGTACTTTGGTATAGTCAAACGTCACCAGTAACAGGGTGGACTATAAAGGCGATCACTAGGTATGTAATGAATTATACGGAGGGATGTGAGTGATATAGATGGGATCTATCCCTCCCATATGACGGGAGTGATATCTGTGGGTCTCTTGATCGAGTAAGACTACTAAAACGCATGGTCATGCTCAAATGAGTCAATATGAGATATTGAGCTCATTTGTTTGAGTGAGTCTACTTGGGGATCAAGAAACACAAAGATTGATCGAGTATGACACGGTCTATGCCTCATTGGTCAATCTAGATATCAAGGATAGAAGGACAAGGTCATACGTTATCATAGTCACGGAGGTTTAGTCGGATCTCGACTTTTCTTGTTACTTGGGTAGCACTGATGCATTGCTAGATGTCGCTCATTGCTTATGTGTCTAAAGCGTTTAGGCGCATTGCCAACGTCACGAGAATCTATTGGGTCACACACTAAGGACATGATGCTTCGGGAGTTCGGGAGACTTGGTTAGGAGCTCGGCAGACTAGGTCGGGAGCTCGAGTTGGGAACTCAGGAGACTAGGTCGGGAGCTCGGCAGACTGGGTCGGGAGCTCGGCGCTCGGCAGACTGGGTCGGGAGCTTGGGGACTTGCACGGGAGACGTGGTCGGGAGACATAGTCGGCCCGAGAGGCCCGGTCGGAATTGCAGGAGAAATTCATTAAAGCGTTTAATGAAGGAAAGAGAAAAGTCTCTCTTCATTGGATAAAAAGAAGGTGAAGAGTTACATGAAAAGATGTGCTCTTTATTGACTTTAATGAAGGAAAGCCAAAGAGACAAAAGACTCTTCATATTCATGGGATGAGAATAAAAGAGAGTCTAGTCATTTTGAATGACAAGTGAGAGCTTTCCCTTCTTCCCTTCCTCTCTTCTTCCTCTTCTCCCTCTTGGCCGAAACCCTTTTGGGTTCTTGGTTGTCTTATAAACTACCTCAAGTTGCTAGCACAACTAAGGTAGTTCTTTCCGAAGTTGAGAGATCGTGTCCGTGTGGATACGAATAGAGGCACGGACATTTGAACGTGCAAGAGATCCGGCTCATCTTAGACGAGCGGGATAAGCGAAAGGGCACACTCCAAAGGTATACACTGTAGATAGATCTATTAGATAGATGAACTTCATACGAGTTTTTCTTTCGCATGGATCGCTCGAGGGATCTTGTTTCCGTTGCGTTTTGTGTTTTGGTGCCGGGAGATCCCAACAATCCATCCATCATAACTCTATAACTGTACAAGAGAGATTCATCCCTACTCGACAACTCAGATCAGGAAATGCAGGTGGTTGATGAAGATGATGCTTCTCCTTCAAGCTTCTTTTACCAGAAGTCATACTCGGGATACATTCCATTTCCAAAATCTGTATCTTGTTAATTTCTTGATAGAACTTGTCCATGAAACATGTCAATCAATGCAAGTTCCAATATGCTCATGCCAAGGCATATGTTCATACAGACTCACTTTCTTATACAGGTTTAGGTACATCTCACATTGTGAGTTGCTGGGACTTCAATAATCTCATCCTCTGCAACTTCTGTGTGTTCTAAAAGTTCAGAAAATTAGATGATATCTAATGCTTTCTTCGATATAGTCATTCAAACAAATCCATATTGACGGGGCTAAGATTACCTCAAGCAAATCATCCGATACGATCCCCACATTATGATCATAAGGTATTTGAGAATTAAGGTTGACTTTATCGCCTGACTGGATTGCCAACCAAGTAACCTAAAGCCATGGACAAGTAAAAAATTAAGGGCAAAACAAAGAAATCAGAGATCCATCCATCATAACTCTATAACTGTACAAGAGAGATTCATCCCTACTCGACAACTCAGATCAGGAAATGCAGGTGGTTGATGAAGATGATGCTTGTTACGAGATTAGAACGGAAAAACGACAACAAGAATAATAGAGAACACACCAGATTTACGTGGAAAACCCTTGACAGGAAAAAAACCACGGGCAGAGGAGGAAAAATCACTAAGAACGACAGAATACAAAGTCGGCAACTCTTATATCATAATAAAGTAAAGAGAAGTAGAGAAAAAGAGAGGTAGAGAAATGAAAGAAGAGATAACCAAATAACTTTCTTAATTGATTGATTCAACTTGTCTATGAGATACACAATTTATAGGGACCATAGAATACTTAGTCAAATAAAAAATTAATAACAAAACTGTTAATTAACAAATTTATAAAGAATCTGTTAATTAATATATTAATAAGAAAATATCTAATAAATATTAACGGATTAAACAGAATTCGGGTCACCAAATTCTAACAATCTCCACCTTGACGCGAATTCCACAAATCTTCAAAAAGAACATTCTCCACCTTTTCCACAAAAGCCCCACAGGCAAATCTCAGCATCTAGCATCAACCAAGTCCAAGTAATGCTTAAACTTAACTATAGGAAGTGCCTCACATCAATGTGCTTTGTCCTCTCATGAAGCATCTGATCCTTCGTGAGGAAAATGACACTCTGACTATCACAAAAGACTGTAGTAATCTGCAAGTCTTCGCTAAGCTCACTGAAGAGTCCTTTTAACCAAATAGCTTTCTTATAAGCTTCCCGTAAGTGATCTACTTTTATCAATATCACCTTGTGACGGCAACATCACCTATTACTGTGGATCCCTGCAGAACATATAAATTGGCGGTTTTCCTTAGTCCCTTCATCACAACAAGAGACCCTTTACTGACCTTCACAGCTCCACCTTCACCAGTGTACTTGTACCCTTTAGAATCAAGAATACTCAAAGAGATCATATTTCTCTTCAAATCAGGAATGTGCCTCACATTACCAAGTGTCCGAATGACACCATCAAAAATCTTAATTCTGACCGTACTAATACTAGCAATTCTGCAAGATGTATTATTGTTCATCAAAACGACACCACTCGAAACCGTTTCATATGTTGAAAACCAGTCCCGATTGGGACATATATGAAATGTACAACCAAAATCAAGAATCCATTCCTCACTCTGCTTCAAATCAGCATCAGAGGCAACGAGAAGTTCACCATCAGTGTAATTTTCGGCAACATCAGCCTCACCAGACTTCTCTGATTGTTTTTCCCTCGAATTTTCACCTGCCCTTTTATTCTTATTCTGCAGCTTATAACATTCAAATTTGATGTGACCCTTCTTCTTGTAATAATTACAGATCTTATCGCTATTTCTGCCCCCTGATATTACCATCAGAGTCTTTCTCCTGAGTCCTTCCTCGAATAATAAGACCCTCACCTTGAGTCTCAGATCCTTCGACAAGCTGTTTCATTTTCTCTTTTGAGAATAATGAATCATAAACTTCATTCAAAGTAAGAGTATCACGACTATATAAAATAGTATCTCTAAAAGCCGTATATGACGAGGGTAAAGAACACAGTAAGATTAATGTTAAATCTTCATCGTCATATTTGACCTCCAAAGCCTCTAAGTCAGAGACAATTTCCTTAAACATGGTCAAGTAATCTCTTAACGACGTACCTTCTGCCATACGACGAGAATACAAACGTTGTTTCAGACCTAGTTTGCTCGTAAGACTTTTTCTCATGCACAACTGCTCCAGTTTTAGCCATAGTGCAGCAGCGGATTTCTCCTTCAAAACATCCTGTAAAATCTCATTCGATAGGTGAAGGTAGATCTGAGATAGATCTTTTCGATCCTTACGTTCCTTTTCCTCCTTTGTCCATGTCGAGGGCATGTTGTCTATCCCGAACAGTGCGTCATCCAAGTCCATATGCGCTAGCACCGCTCGCACCTTAACCTGCCACAGCGTAAATCTGGTGTTGCGATCCAAAAGCGGAATATCATACTTCATGCTTACCGTTGTCATTAATCCCGTTTGAAATCCTCAAAATCAACCTTGCTCTGATACCACTTGTTACGAGATTAGAACGAAAAAACGACAACAAGAATAATAGAGAACACACCAGATTTACGTGGAAACCCCTTGACAGGAAAAAACCACTGGCAGAAGAGGAAAAATCACTAAGAACGACGGAATACAAAGTCGGCGACTCTTATATCATAATAAAGTAGAGAAAAAGAGAGGTAGAGAAAAAAAAAAGAGATAACCAAATAACTTTCTTGATTGATTGATTCAACTTGTCTATGAGATACACAATTTATAGGGACCTTAGAATACTTAGTCAAATAAAAAATTAATAACAATACTGTTAATTAATAGATTTATAAATAATCTGTTAATTAATATATTAATAAGAAAATATCTAATAAATATTAACGGATTAAACAGAATTCGGGTCACCAAATTCTAACAATGCTTCTCCTTCAAGCTTCTTTTACCAGAAGTCATATACTTAGGATACATTCCATTTCCAAAATCTGTATCTTGTTAATTTCTTGATAGAACTTTTCATGAAACATGTCAATCAATGCAAGTTCCAATATGCTCATGCCAAGGCATACGTTCATGTAGACTCACTTTCTTATACAGGTTTAGGTACATCTCACATTGTGAGTTGCTGGGACTTCGATAATCTTGTCCTCTGCAGCTTCCTTGTGTGTTCTAAAAGTTCAGAAAATGCCTTTGTTTGAAGGCGTTTTCTGAACATTAACAGAGGTATTTGAGAATTAAGGTTGACTTTATCGCCTGACTGGATTGCCAACCAAGTAACCTAAAGCCATGGACAAGTAAAGAATTAAGGGCAAACGCCTTTGTTTTTCCAAATCATCAAAGGCGTCTCACTTTTATTTTTTATCAAAAGGTTATCACATCCTTGTAAAATGACATAACTATCCTTTAGTACTGTTCATCTCCCGCTTAAATCCTAAATTGGTTGGACGCGTTGTAGCAATTACGGTTTCGTAATTGCTACAACTTGGAAAAAAATAAGACTAAAATTGTTCGGAGTCTTCGAAAAGACTTTAAATGATATTTTTTGAGCTTGAAAATAGGTTGTTACGAGTTCCACCCCATAACCAGTTATAGATTTCTAAACGAGTTTCGATTTGATATATTGTGAGTCTCGTAGTTCAACCTGAGTCAAAAATTATAAACTCTCAAAGTTTAAGATTTAACATATAGCAACTACAAAACGTAGCTGCTATAACTGCATGACAACTAAGGGTATCAATTCAGGTGGATCGGGTCGAGTTGGACTTTTTTTTAATTCCCAATCTAAACCCGACCTAAACCTGAATTCAATCTGAAACTCCTTAACCTGAACCCAACCAACCCGACTAACTCAAACCTGACTCGAAAATCACAAAAAACCTACTAAACCCTAAATTTGGGTTAACCGAACCCGACCTAAAAATTTTCAACCTGAAACCCTCCAACCAGAATCTAACCCGAACCCGAAAATTTCAACCTGAACTTGTTTTTTTCGGGCCAACTCGGGTTTAGTCGTCGAATCGGGTTCATTTTTGACATCCCTAATGATAACTAAGTTATAATAACTACAAAATCGTAAGTGTTACATAATTGTAGTAGCTATGATTAACTGTTAATTATAACGTGTATATTAAACCTTAAACTTCGAGAATTCTTAACTTTTGACTTGGGTTGAACAATGGGGCATATAATATATTAAATCGAAGTTCGTTCAGAGATCTACAACTGATTATTAAGGGCTGCTAGGGTTCAAATTAAAAAAAAAATCATTTTAATTGTTTTCATAGACTCCAAATAATTTTAGTCTTAACAAAGATTTTATCATGTTGTTACAGCACAGTTATGTGTGACAACTCAATTGTAGCAATTATAATTTAATAACTACTATAATTATATAATAGTTACATTTTTATAGTTAATATAATGCACTTGACCAGTAATCAGTTCAAAATTTAGGTGGGAGATGAATAATATTGAAGGATAGATATGTCATCTGACCGGAGGATAGAGCGTTTTGATTTAAAAAAAAAATGCGACGGCCTTTTCACTCTTGCCCAGAATTAAAGAACAGCATCATTTATCTCTAAAATTCAAGCTGTTTACCTGGAGATTAGGTAGCAGTTCTTTTCCAAAAATAGAGTTACTATCCAATTACTCTTTCAGCCACAATAGGCACAATCTTTCCAGCGCTTGAGTCCCCAAACACCTAAAGGGGATTGGAGACGAACTGTAGGTGCTCAACGAAAACAAATGCATTCAGTTAAAACCAAAACAACACAAACTGTAAAAGAAATATTGGATCATGTGACAGATAAATCTGGAATGATCGATTTGGTTTCATGAAAATTTTTATTGATCACCAAGGTAAATCGGGAAGCGTTTGCTATGGACGATCTAGAAGCCCAGTGTCATAGGGTTCGCTCCTATTTGAAGGAAAAATTCTTATAAAATACGTCGTAGTTAAGGATCGAACCATAAATATTTGAGATAATGATTAATCATGTCCTACTGCTGCACTATAACTTGGGGGCAACGCAAACTGTAAAAGAGATAGTACTTGCAAGAGAAATTTATAAGCCTCTTGCAACCAAGACGTGTCATTGGCATCATAAACTTCATATTTTCTTGAGTACGAGAGTCCATATTCCAATGGAGAATCTACAAAAATCATGTTGGCGATTTGCATAGATACACAAAAGGTCGTCTTTTGGAGTCGCTTTGGTTGAGCGATATAACCTTTTATTTCAAAAGAAAAGCACATAAAAAATGACACGGGCACATCATAACAAACTTCCGGATACCATAATTTTTAAGTCAAGTGCTAAAATAGAATGATTTATGCTTAATTTAAAACTCGTTTAAAAATTTATATTTGTTACTCGTTAAAACATGTAACATATCAGTTTTGGATAAAAAAAATATCATTTATGGCTTTTCCGAGGCTTCGGACATTATTATTATTACGGTTCTCGACAAATTTTCAATTTTAGGATTCAAAGTGATCCATCTTTGGCAAGTAGGATTTTGGATTTATTTAAAGAGTATTTCCGTGTCTCCTTAGGAAAGGATGAGTTTGCTTCTTTTCATTTTTTGATATTCTTCCATCGAATCAATCGATTTAAAAAATTATTTCAAGCATTCTTGCATTCATCGAATATCTTCGAACGTTGGGCTTTTGGACTGTCATCACGAGCACTTCCCGATTTATCTTGATAATCGATAAAAAATGTTCATGATCCGGATTGATCATCTCAAATTCGTCTGCTACGTAAAACTTACGCACGTAAGCAACCGGACCTGACTCCAAAGTAGAAGGGCAACAGGGCCTGGAAACCCACGCCGTGAGAGCGGAGAGGAAGAAACAGAGGAGGATTAGTGAAAGAATCCGGCGATGGCTCTCCATCTTCTGCTTCAAACGCTTTATCGATTGACTTAAATATTCGATCTCGGTTGAACAGGGCTAATCCCAGAGTTCGAAGGTCCGGTGAAAAAAAAAATATCCTTGTATTCATATAAAAATAATAATAATAAAATTGATATTATGAAAATAATTTAATTAACGGAACACATAAATTAAATTTATATTGAGATGGATCTATCATCTCAATAGTTTCTTTAGAATCGACCCGTAAAATGACTAATCATTATCCTAAATCTTCATAGTTCGATCCCTAGCTATAGTATATTTGTAAAAAGTTTTTCTCCAAATGAAACACAAACCCTGGGATGTTGGACCTCTAAATCGTTCATCGTGAGCGCTTCCCGATTTATTTTGGCGGTCGGTGAGAAATTTCCATGGACCCAGATCGGTCGCTTGAGATTAGAAAAACTTCATTAATCATTTTTTTTTTCTTTAGAATCGATCCTATAAATATGGAAGAAAATAAATTTAGACACATCGATGAAAGACATATGATAGGATAAATTTTAGTCGTGAGTTCCTACGAGATTCGTCCGGGGCTATTACACTAAAAATGTTATTAGTCTATCGTCTATCCAAAATCCTCAGAAAGCTAAATTTATATTTAAGGATTTTAAAATTTAGAGAGATAAAAATAAGAAGAAGGGAGATGAAAGAGGAAGAAAAGATTTATCTCCATGCGTGCATTTTTTTTAGACTTTTAAAAAATAATAAATAATATTTTAGAGTTTATAATTAGATTTTTAAATTTTTTTTATCACGGACATTGTTTTATTATTAATATTTATTTTAAAAATTTGATAACCTTTTTAATTTAAGTTTTTTTTCATGAATAAGTTTTTGCTAGCATCTTAATAAAATATATAAAAAAATTAAAAATGGGCCCTACCGGAGGAGGGCGTTCCTTGTCCGTCAACCCCACTTCCATATTATTTTTTTAAAAAAATTTGCTATCAAAGTAATTGAAGAGATTAATTTAAGACTACGTTTGGTAGGCTGTAATGTAATCTGGTCTGTAATGTAATCAAGTTTGTAATGTAATATAATGTAATCTTGATTACATTGTTATGTTTGGTAATGAGTTATATGTAATCTTTGATGACCATTACAAGTTGGATTCCTTTGTTTGGTGAGGGGTAATCCATCCTGTAATGTAATCAAAATTGACGATCGACGACCGACGACAGCCGTCGGCCGGCCGGTAACCATCGACCGGCCGGCGACCACTGCCGACCGGCCGGCGACCACTGCCGACCGGCCGCCGGCGGTCGCCGCCAGTCGCCGGTCGCCTGCCGTCGGCCGCCGGCGATCGCCTGCCGCCGGTGGTCGCCGTCGACCGCCGGCGGTCGCTTGCCGCTGGTGGTCGCCGTCGACCGCCGACCGCCGGTCCCCGGCGGTCGTCGGTCGTCGCGGCCGGTGACCACCGCCGCCGGCCGACCGACGACCAACGACCGACGACCGTCGTCGCCCGGTCGACGACTTTATAAGCTGTAATGTAATTCAGATTACGGAGGTTTTGTTTTGTAATCCAGATTACATACCATCAACCTCTTTTGTAATCGAGATTACATTACATTACAATTTTAAAGTTATTCCAAACAAAAGAATCCTACTTGTAATGTAATCTGGATTACATTACAGGGTGGATTACACCCTACTAAACGCAGCCTAAGTGGTGATCAATTTCATCCCATTGAAAATTTGTATGGGTCATCAAAATAAAACAAAAAGTAAAGATAGATCATCACATCCCTAATGATTTGAATATGATCCCCGGACCGACTTAGTTAGTAGGTACATAGGATAATGATTATAGTGGTCGAGAGTCAAAACTCGATAGGAGATTTCATCACTTCTACATACTCTCATTCGTGCACTTGTCAATTTAGGTTTCTGATGTACTATCTCTCAATGACGTGGGATAGTCATAAGAGACCGCTAATGTGACAGTACCACATTATTTACTAATGATTAGATTACAATGGGCGTTCGAAAGTGTCAGCGTGGAAATAGAGCTTGCATGGATATATCACCCTATCACTCTGATGGCAAAAAAGTCCTCATCTTAGCGGCCCCTCCAAGACAACCTCAAGCATTATGAGAATGATAAATCACATAAATATAACACCTTATCATTTACCATAGCTATGATTGTCCCGGGGGAACATTTATGACACCTCTCTCTATAAAAATCTCCAACATTAGCGATCGAAACAAACGTCGGTAAATTTTCTATCGTAGTTCAATTTAGCGACCGAAATATTAACGACAATTTACCAAAGGGCGTATCCAACTATTCGTAATTACCGAAAGGAGTACCATGATTTCTATTATACCAAAGGGCGCATCCCATATAGTGAAGTTACTTTTATACCCCTCCCGCCAAAGAATGACTTTATCAAACACAGTTTCGAGACAACCGAACCACTTTATCAATAAAATATTAATTTGTGGTTCGGATGGGTAGCAGTGGAAATTTTCTCCGTTCTCTCTCAGCGCAACAACGTAAATGGAAGTCCTTCATTTCGGATAAAAGCTCACTCTCAACCTCTCTCAGCGCAAGAACTCGCCTTCTTGCAGTCCTACGTGCCCTAGCTGTGATATAGTCGCGAGCTCATCCCCCGAATCCCTGCGGACAACCAAAACCTAGGCATTGCTCGAAATCGTTTCTGTGTGATCCTGAGGTGGGTTTTAGTGTTAACGTTGAAGTGGAGACTGATCGGCATAATACACCAAGGGGTTAGGGTTTCTGCACGTTGGATTTATTTGATAATGTCAGGCAAAAGGTCTGTAGGTGGTTCAGCGTCTTTTTCCTTGGCATTATCCACCAAGGTATGTTAGCGATATGCTTAGGTCAAACCAGCATTGTTTGTCAACATGTTTAAAATTATTTTGCTGAATAAATTTGTACTGTATATAAACTGTAGGATTCAGATGACATTGGACAAAAATTACGTTGGTGCAGTGTTTTAGGCCACTTTAAACAATTTTTTGAAGAATTTGACATTTTAAATGATCGACACATTGCGAAGATCAAAGGGTCGCCTTTCAGTTTTTTCCTGGACATACAAGAATTGCAGCATATCCGTGGAATTTTGGTTAATATATTTGAAAGTTGGGATTCAACCTCGCAAGGTTTTAAATTCTCAGGTAATAGTTTTAGTTATGAATTGTAGACAATATCTATAGTATCTATAGTAAGATAAGACAGTAATATAGATGGCCTGAAATGATTAGTTTTTGATAAAGTTTAATCATTTCATTTTAGGGCTACTGAAAATGACTTCAGGCCCTCGGTAGGCCTGAAATAAAATCATTTCAGGCCTACCGAGGGCCTAAAGTTAATTTAGTTCAGGCCCTCGGTAGGCCTGAAATGAATACATTTCAGGCCCACCTCGGGCCTGAAATGAATTCATTTCAGGCCCTCGTCGGGTCTGAAATGTATTCATTTCAGGCCTTCGTCAGGCCTGAAATGTATTCATTTCAGGCCCTCATCGGGCCTGAATTGAATTCATTTCAGGCCCACGTCGGGCCTGAATTGAAATCATTTCAGGCCCAACGTGGAATAATTTCAAGCCTATATTCTTGATGATAACTAAATATTGTAATTGATTCAGGTGTACCGGTTGCGTTCTCCAGACGAGATGTTGCTTTGATACTGGGTATAGTGGACCGTGGTGTTTCGGTCCCTATTAATTCAACTAAAGCATCGGGTGACCTCTATCGTACTTACTTCTCAAAAGAAAAACAACCTACAAGAACAAGACTTGAGGAGTTACTTAAACATTTTTCTAAAAGTGTTGAATCAGAGGATGATGTGTTATTAGTGTGTAAATTTTATATTTTGTATATATTTGTTTGTGTTTTATTTTCGTCTAGTACATATAAGGTTCCTCTAGGTCTTGTAGATATAGTAGATGATTATGACAATCTAGGTAGATTCAATTGGGTAGAAGCTANTCTACCATTTGATCAATCCGCGGGAGTGGGTAGCAGTCTTTCGGGCATGCACGATTGAGGTCTCGGAAATCAATGCATACCCGCCACTTGTCATTGGGTTTGGACACCAGCACCACATTGGCCAGCCCGGCCAGGAACTGGACCTCCCGGATGTGTCCCGCTTCCAACAGTCTTTCTACCTCCGCCCGGATGACTTTATTCTGGGAGGCGCTGTGGTCCCTCTTTCGCTGCTTCACTGGCCGCGCACCCGGGTGCACGTGCAATTGATGCTCTGCTACTTCTGGCCGGACACCCTTTAAGTCTTTCGCTGACCAGGCAAATACATCTTGATTCCGAGCGAGAGAGTCGATTAGGGATTTCTTCAGCTCTTCAGAAAGTCCCGCAGCAATTTGTATCTTGGTATCTTCCCGCCCGGGCAAAAGTTGTACCTCTTCTTTGTCTTCCCGTAATTCTGCCCAAGGGGAGGCTTGCACCATGTTGCAACTGCTACCTGCCCGCCTTGCCTTTTGACCCCCGAGCGGACATCATCAGCATAGCAGCGCCGGGCCACGGTCTGATTGCCCTTCACCTCGCCGACTTTGTCGCCGACCGGAAATTTCACCTTGAGGTAGTAGGTGGATACTACCGCTTTGAATTCGTTGAGAGCCGGTCGACCGAGAATGGCGTTGTAGGCAGCTGGCGCATCCACGATCAGAAACGTGGTCCATCGGGTTCTCTTGAGTGGCTCTTCTCCAAGTGAGACGGCTAGTCGTATCTGTCCGATCGGCTGTACTTCGTTCCCCGTGAATCCGAACAGGGGAGTAGCCACCATCTCCAGCTGCGATAATTCAATTTGCAGTTGATCAAAAGCTCGTTTATATAAAATGTTTACTGAGCTGCCGGTGTCCACAATGGTGCGATGGACTTCGTAGTTGGCGATGACAGCCGTGATGACCAGCGGGTCGTCGTGCGGCACCTCCAATCCTTGTAAATCCTGTGGCCCCCAGCTGATTTGGGGCCCTTGAGCTTGAGAGGTGCTGACTCCGACTTGGTGAATTTCCAATCGGCGCACCTGCGTCTTTCTGGCCCGGTTGGAGTCACCTCCGGTCGGACCGCCGGAAATCACATTGACGCCTCCTCGGACGGCGTTCTGGTGATTCGCTTGATCTTCGTCAAGTTCCTCCGCCTCTTCCTGCTCGGGCTGAGGAAACAATTGCCGAGCGGCAGGGGTATCATGCCTTTGTCTTTGTTGGGTTGTGGCTCCCTGACCACGCCCGCGCCCCTGCGGGGTTTGTCGTCCTTGACCTCTGCCGAGTGGGGTCCGAGCTCTGCCGCTCGCTCGGCAATCTTCAGTGTTGTGCGTATGACATTGGTGAAACGCACAATACGGTGCCCATCTGTTGGGCCAATTCCCCTGTGCCACCTGCACTTGCTGGGGTCTCATTCCCGACCGATCGGCCGGTCGGGGACTGCGAATTGGCCCTCCTGGCGATCTGTTGTGTTGAGGTGCGGGTTGGGGGCTAACTATCACTTCCTTCCTCCGGGCGGCTTGCGCTTCCTCTACATTGATATACTTAACAGCCTTCCCGAGCAGGCTGTCGAAATCCTTCGGTGGTTTCCTGATCAGGGATCGGAAGAAATCACCCTCTTGGAGCCCCTGTGAGAAGGCGGTGATCAGTACTTCGGGCGTGGTATTGGGCACCTCTATAGCTACTCCATTGAACCTCTGGATGTAGGCCCGGAGTGATTCTTTCGGACCTTGCTTCAGAGCGAACAAATTGAGGCTGGTCTTATGGTGCCTCCGACTGCTTGCAAAATGTTGCAGAAACAGCCGCTTTACCTCCGCGAAACTCCCGACTGATCCACCCGGGAGTCCATCGAACCATCGTTGAGCCTGCCCGGAGAGGGTTGTCAGGAAAGCGCGGCATTTGACGCCCTCCGGGTATTGGTGCAACCGGGCAGCGCTCTCAAACTTCATGACGTGCTCCTCGGGGTCACTGGTTCCCGAGTACTCAGGCATGGTGAAGAACCGTAGATGCTTGGGGACGGGATCTCCAAGAATTGGTGAAGAGAATGGGCTGTGAGTTGGATAGGCCGCGGCGGGGTCGGCCAACCCCTTCCCTTTATCGGGGCGTGCCTGACGTGCCCGGCTGGACGCTGAAGCTTCGGTCGGGGCCGATTGGGCCTCGTTCCGAAAAAGTGCTTGGGGAAATTTAGGAATGAAGGGGTCGGGCTGAACAGCCATACCTTCCGCATTTCCCCGCATAGAGGGCCCAGGGGGCCGGGCCCCTTGACTACCGGTTGGCGGATGCGATTGTTGTGCCTTCTGTGTCCGGACAGCCATCAGCATTTCGTATTCTTCTGGCGAAAGAGTAACCGTCAGTGGATTGGGGTTTTCCATTCTTCGCTCTCGATCAGGCAGAAAGCCCTCCTTCTAGCGCCAAATTTGATCCTGTCGCCGAGCGAAATGGAGCCGCTACCGGATGACGGTGTAGAGAGGAGTGACGTGGATGCCGACGGGATGTCCTCGCTCCAGAATGACTCAGCACGTGGGGTGGGGGATCCTCCGACCGAATGGAAGAAGAAGTAGCCCGGTGGACCTCCGACGGGATGACCTGAACCTGCTGAAGAAGATGACCGTTAGCAACCTAGCCGGGAAGCGTCCCGGCAAGGCCCTCCGACGGTCAAGTCAGTACTCCGGTGAACAAGCAAATAGAGTACTGTAGACGAGAAGCTATGCGCGCGTGTGCGTACCTGCGAATGAGGAGGGGAGGGGCTTATATAGCCGGGGGAAAAGGACCAAGTCTGACATGTGTCAGGATCTTCTGACAGGGTCAGAGGATATGGTATGGTTAGGTCGATTTGAGTATGACCTGTGTCAGGATCTTCTGACAGGATCAGAAGATATGGTATGGTTAGGTCGATTTGAGTATGACCTGTATCAGGATCTTCTGACAGGATCAGGAGATGTGGTATGGTTAGGTCGATTGGTAACCAACCTTTGTCGTATACCGTTTGTCTTATGTGAGGACAAAGGCAGGTTTCTGTAAATCAGAGAGAGTCAGTTCACACGAATGGTGATAGCTTGTTATTTGCAGCGGGTGCAGGTGTATTCTGTCTTTATCCCAGGGTGATCCCAAGAGAGTGCCCGAGTGGACACAGGGACGGCACGCCCGGCTGGATATCAAGTCTGGGTGTAAAGGACTGCCGGGCGGATGCACTCGGATAAACGAGGCGTGTAAGCCTTAAAGCGGTCGGCCGGGTTTGACCGGCTAGACGAGGTGTGTGAGCCTTAATGTGGCCGGGCGGGAATACCCGGCTAAACGAGGCGTGTAAGCCTAATGCGGTCGGCCGGGTTTGACCGGTCGGACGAACCGCCATATTTATTCTAACCAGCCGCCCTGAGTCCGACCGGCCGGCGGGGACCCTGGGCCCGGCTAGGGTGTCAAGCTGGCTACCCACACAATGACGTGGACCCTGAAGTTGGCCAGGCCGTTTGCCACGATGGCTGTCCGTACGGTGCCAAAGATAGGGCGGGATCAAACATGATAATTAACTAAAGTTGCAGAAGCGTACCGGAATCCATTGTTTGTAATCGATCCTCGGAGATGATCTTCAATCTGCAGAATTCCTTAGGTTTCCGAAGAGTTTTGTCGATGGGAAACAAAACAAAGCATCGTCTGCGAACTGGGACCATAACCTCCTATTTATAGAATCGAAAGGTTGCCTTTTTCTAATTTGGCCCCTCAACAAATTAGAATTAGCACATGGTATCTACAATGTTTTATTCATAACAATTAAGCCCTTAAGTCAAATTACATAATTCCAAAATTTAGATCACAATATTTTTGACTTATTTAATTGATGACATACAACATTTATAATTACAATATGGCCCTAAAATTCTAACACGGGCACCCCTAACATCGCTTATCTGATCCACGTTCATCGCGAAGTTATCCAACTTTGGGCACTTGGACCCATCCTAGGCGCTTGGATCGCTAACGTGGACACACCTAGATATATCTCTATTCGCATCGACTCTACCTCTTCCTACTCAGTATCCGATCCTCTAACCCCCTGGACTTCCTTCGATGTTCGAACCTCCAGACTCATTAACCTGGTAGATGTTTGGTTCTCTAGACCCATCTAGACTTCTTACTTTATGTACTACATCTGCTAAGTCTTCTACCTAGTATTCAGTTCAGCTGACCTACTAGGACTTTACCTTTGGCTAATATCCACTATAACTTTTCCTTTTCTTAGTATCACTAAGACTTTCTGTTGAGTTACTTGCATACTTAGTTAACCCCATTAGAATACAACAACCCTTAAGTTTGAATCTTTGTCAATTATAAAATATAAGTTCGATTAAATAGACTTTCAGTATCAACAATCTCTTCATTTTTAATTTATGATAACCTAGTTCAAAATTCAAAAAAACATAGTACTTTAAATGAAAATATCAACATTATTTTAACAAGTTAGCATGTAAGGTATTTTCAAAATAAAATAGTAAGAGGTTTTTTAAAAATAATGCACCCCTTATTTAAAACCTGCCTACTGAAATTACATTTTAAGATAATTTTGAAAGCATACTTATTTTTGAAAATATACTTTAACTTTTAACTTGTCTTTTCTCGCCCTTTAACCTATATTTAAAAAATTTAATAGAGAAAAAATAGCAATTTTGAAAGCTCGTTCAAAAGTTTAGACAAAATTTTTTTAAAAAAAAAAAGAATTTAAAGATAGACAAGTTTCGAAAGAAAAAAATTTCAAAGATAGAAATTTTTGAAAGCTTTTTAACAAAAGAAGAATTTTGAGAAAATATATTACAAGTAAACGTTTTAAAAAAATAATTTATAGGAAATAAAATTTTGATATTGAAAACAAAAATTTGAGAAATATTTTGCAAAATTTTAACTTAATTAAAGGTTTGACATATAATAATTTTTTTTTATTTACAAAGGATATCCAGATTTACGCCTAACTAATCCGTTTGGATGACCGGCCCTGCCCCACAGCCTTCAATGAGAGTCTCCACCGGTCAACGAGGGTAAACGTGAGACGGAGACATGTGGCGGCTTCACCACTGATGATATCGGTACCTGATGGCTCGACCTCGCAACAACTTGTGGCGATTTCTTCCGTCAGCATACTGTGCGTTCTACCAGGCAGGAATCGAACTCGAAAAGTGAGGAATCACCCAAGTGAGCCATTACCAATCGTGTCATGCCTGCGGGGGCAACATATTATAATTTTATTCAAAAAGGTGGAGCCGCCACCTAACGACCCCTGGTCTCTGCCCCACAAGTGTCCAGAGGGGATAAATCACGGTGAATGCTGGGATGGTGAGGTACCCAGGCGCGAGGGATTTTTGTTTAAACAGCAGCCGAGGTTTTACCCTCTGCGCATACCGTCGATCCTCGAATCCACGCCCTCTGATTCAAGTTGCGAGTACCTCATCATCTGATCCAGCCCGTGGGGGCACATATTATCATTTTAGCATTTACAACTGATAGTTGTATGTTTTTTTAATATATATATATATATATATATATATATATATATATATATATATATATATATATATATATATATATATATATATATATATATATATATATATATAATTGTTTTATTAAATTGTCTAATCATCTATTAAATTGTTCTTATTAAATTATCTAATCATTTGTTATTAGTAAACTACTAGAAGAAAATTGTTTTTCCTTGATTAATTAAATTAAATACACATATCCAACTAGTTGATTATAAAGGATTACCTAACTTGATAAATTTGAAATATTTTTAGCCCAGATTTATGATGATGCACTGACATAAGTATTTAAAAATCCAAACTTGATGATAAATATCTCATACCATTTTATGTGTCTCAGTACATTAGCAAAGTAGCTCTAATGTTTTTATGAAATATGGCATGCCTAAATCTGTAGGTTCATGATTTCTATGGTTAAACCTAAACTTAGTCTAGTTAACAAGTTTTTATAAAATACTAATTTAAAAAAAAACATAAGTTTTGAAAGACAGCCTCGATTTTTTTTAAAAAAAAAGTTTTTGAAAAGCATCTGTTTTGAAAAATATGAATTTGGAAAATATGGATTTTGAAAAACAATATTAAAAAAACTATTCTACTACAGCACATTCCAAATGGTATGATATGTGTGTTTCGTACATATTTTTAAGCATTGTTTAGCATATATTCTATTATATTTCATGAGCATACACAATTATTTTTCTATTGTATTGATTATTTTGAATATTTTTTTCAGAGTGTTGTCCTTTCTTTGTTTATATTGATAGAATATGAATTCAGACTTAAAATAGAGAATAAAGCTTTTGGAACGTGGAGTTAGAGAGCACACTCTAATCATGTCCCATGACATAGGTGTGTTCTTACAGCCAAAGAAAAATGAAAAAAAGAGTGGAAAAATTCTTAACACGGGATGGCCGTTCCTTTACATGGGATCGGTCGACCAAACTCGACCGAACAACTTGGTTTGGTCGACCGAACCTTTGGATCATGATAAACTTTATTTTTCTGCAAAAAAAAAAGTTAACACAATATAATAATAATTATGATCTTGAAAATAGAGTTAGAAATAGATAAGTATGCATGACAGTTTTAACTGTCTAATCTTGATTTAGAAACTTACATTGGTTTCTTGAGTTGAATCACCACCTAAGGTTGTCTCAAGTGGTGCATATCCTCACTGTCTTCTTAAACGTAAGACCTCTCTAGTACTTATTTTGCTTACCTGCTAAACATCTAGTCTGATTGACCTATTTGAATTTTCTCTACTCAATATTTGATCTACCTAATCCACTAAGACACTCCTGCAACACTGAATTATTATAATAGATATAAAATAGTATCTGTAAAATAGTGCTTAGCAATATTCAAAATATATTGGTTTGATCGACTAATGGTTGACAAAAAACCTAAACTATTGACCATACTTATTTGGAGTTTATTTCTCCAAGTCTTCTCATTTGTCTAACTTCCAGTTCGAACTTTCACTTGCCTAACTTCCAGTTAGGACTAGTCACTCGATATACTTTTCACTAATGCCTAACTTCTCGTCAGACTAGTTACTCTGTAGACTTCTCAAAACTATCTGATCTTCAATTAGGGCTAATCACTTGGTAGATTTCTCACCACTACCTAACCTCCAGTTAGGACTAGTCACTCAGTAGACTTCTCACCACTGCTAAGTCTTGAGTCACTTTGATCACTTGGGACTTCATTAAATATATTGTCAAATAAATATGAAAACTCTAGAAGTCGATTGCACCAACAAGTAATTCTACGCTTTTCGAAAAATCATAAAATTTCATATAGACATTACTTATGTTCAATACTATCATGGAAAAAAATAATTTTCTATGAAAATATATCTGATTTTGAAAGAATGATACAAAATTAAAAACTATTGAAAATTTTATTGTTTCACTCTGACATTATATCTAACTATTCAATGGTGTTTCCTATCAACAAATAGACTTCACCAAAATTTTTCAAAATATTTTTAAAATCATTTTCAAAAATAATTTTCAACCATGATCTATGGGTTAAATGCACATGACTTGCACATTAGCTTTCCATATAATTGACCTTCACAAATTCAATGTATTTTGATAAAACTAAAACTCAAATAAATATATTAAATCAACATCTTGAGTTTTGCTTATTCTCCTAATATCTCACTTGTATCTAATATGTCTTAATACACATACAAGTTAACTCTATAGTTCTTGTGAGATGTATAAATTGATTTTTGTGGGATCGATGTGATTGACAGAGGGGGGTGAATATCGATAACGATTTGTCAGATAAATCAGATTAATTGTGGCGAAAGTAAACAAGTCAAACACGACTAACACCTTATTTTTTTACATGGTTCGGAGTTTGTGACGGCTCCTACTCCAAGGCCCATGGTCCTTGAACGTTTTCGTTGAGCAATACTATAAGTCGTAAATGAAGTACAATAATGATGATTAAGTACAGAAAAATAAAATTATACCAACGACACTTAAAGAAAGAATTTCATTGCAAAAACAGCATGTCGTCGATCATGAACTTCTTGGGCGCAGAGAACTCGAGCATTGAAGCTTTATCATTGAGATTTCGAGAGCATGAGTTAATACTTGAACTCGGGCGCCTGAGTGGCTATAGGGGCGCCCTCCACGTCACCGGTTCAGCCACATCCTTATCCGCAGACTCGGCCAACCCTTATCCTGTTCGTGGGCGCTTGGGAGCTGATGTGGCACGCCCAACCAGCGACCACCAACTCAGTTTTGCCACCTACGGAGAAAACCTCTCTGGGGCGCCTGAGTCCTCTCAGGCGCCTGGGTTCTCGGGCGCCTGAGCACTCTCAGGCGCCCCTGATCGCAACAGCAGGTTCCTTTAGCCTACAACCAAGGTTAGTCCAAGAACATAATATAATAAAGTAAATGCATGAATGAATGACAGCTAGAGTTGTCTGGTTCTGACTTTGGATTTCAAATGAAATCGTAGGTCGAACCGACGCCTACTGTTCCCTCTTCTGGGGAACACATCCTCACCTACTCCACTCTAGAGAAGTTACCTTTTGCCAACCGACTCCTCTGGTGACTTTTGCTTGACCTCTGAGACTCCCGGATCTTGAGACGTTCGTATATCAATGCGTCTCTACTTCTATCCGTAGTCCTCGTTCGGCTAAGTCTTCTACCCGATCTTCCAGATTAGGTCTTCATGCCCAGTCCTCGACCAGGTCTTCGTGCACAATTCCTCTAACTAGGTCTTTGTGCCCAACTCTCAGTCAGGTCTTCGTGCCCAGTCCTCAGCCAAGACTTCGTGCTCAATCCTGCAGGTTAAGATTTCGTTCCTAACTAAACTAGGACTTTCTTACACATTTAACGAAACATATTAGACCACCAATAATACTTTAACTTTAAACTCTTTACCAATATCAAAATAAGATTCTATATGGTGCTTCCGGCACCAATAGTTTTTTCTAAACTAGGAAATAATGCATCTCTAGCTCCGTATTTTAAACTTAATCATCTTACCTTAGATGTCAATTAATGTCATTATTCTTAATTGCAAGGAATTCAAACAATGTATGATAATGATTATGACATATATCATAATGCATACTTTTAAAAGAAAGATTATTATAAATAATGATGCATGTATTGTTGGTGATCAATGCACTGGATAGAGGGGGTGAATAGACGGTCATCCACGTTTCGTGTCGGTTCTTCCTACAACGTTAATGTGCGCAGCGGAAATACAAGTAATACAAATAAACAAACGCTAACACAAACTGATTATGTGGTTCGGAGATAAGACTCCTACTCCACGGTTATCCGTAAGGTGGATGATCCCTATTTGTCGGTGGATTAGACCCCAGAAGACCTCCGGCTAGCTCAGATGCTCCTTGTGGGTGGAGAAACCTCACCACAATCCTTACAACAAACACTGAGCACAAAGACTACTAATTGGCTTTTAACCAAAATCAATTTTATCAACCGTAGCCAGCCAAATCGAGATCCCTTAAATAGAGCTCGTGGCTGAACTAGCCTGTAACGACCCGCCTTCTGGTACTAGGCTTTAAGGCGGATCGCTATTACTAACTGTCTGACTAATTGATGATTTCTAATAATGCTTTCTAGATGCTAAACCCAAGTGGGAGAATTTAAAATTTTCTTATTTCGCTATTTACTAAACTAACAATTCATAATCATGTTTAAAGTACTAACCAGCCAAAATAAAACAAAAACTTTAATTTTATTAACTTGGCCAGGATTCAATCCCCCCACCTCTGCAATGCATGACTAAAGCACTAACCAGCTGCACTACCACACTTTTGTTTTACATAGAACCAGTCGACTGCTATATGCCAGTCGACTGGTAGGGCCACAGAATGTTTCTGTGCTCGATACCAGTCGACTGGTGTTTTCCCAGTCGACTGATAGTTCTGAAAATCCAGCTTTCAGATTCCCAGAACTTATCAAACTTGAGCTACAATGTACCAAAATCATATCTAACAAATATAATGACATAAATAAAGTTCCACAACTATTCTAAAGCATTTATTACATGTTTTTGGAGGGTTTCTAGCATGTATAGCAACTTAAAAATCATAAAAGCGACATGTAGAAGCATAAACATGAATGTGCCAAGTTTGTATCAACTTCTTATTGTAACTATTCATTTCCCATATCTAAAAGCATCCTTAGCTACTACATGTCATTCTATATGGTGCATTAATCTTAGAACAAGCATATCTCAAGTATTTAGCATGTAGATCAAAAGTATCAAGTTCTTACTCCTAAAGCGTAAACATGAGTCTAAATTACCCTATCACAAGTAGTAACTCATGACATTCAAGCATTCACTAAACCAATATTAAGTCAGGTAAGTAAACTACTTCAAGTATACTAGGCACCACGAATACAAGTCTAATTAAGTTCATACATGATTCGCATAACCTATTGCGGAAAAACTAAAAGAAACATAATAGAGACTATTTTTATGCTTTGCAAGTTCCGAAGACTTTTATTCCAACTCCACCATCACACACACTTTGCATCAAGCTCGCCGCCTCCGCTACTAGTGCTTTCCTTTACCTGTATCTACAGTATAAGGAAATGCAAACTAATAAGCATAAAGCTTAGTAAGTACCATCTAGCCTCACAAAACTATAAAATCTCGGATTATGCTTTTCAAAACATGCTATGTAAATACACGCTCATGTTCATAAACAATCATGTTATGCTCCTGCTAAAATACATGTCATAAAAAGTCATGGCAAATAACTGAGACATGACATATACTGAACTGAAGCTGAAAACTAAGCTATAGCATGGCATACATATCTGAACTGGAACTGAAACTAACTAACATAAAACCAATTATTAAATTCACCACATGTTAAAAATGAATTCCTGGAAACTATATACATATAGTAGGTGAAAATAATAATCAACTACTGTGGGCCCGGCAATGTACTAACTGTGCGCGCATCCCTAATAAATCCGAGGTAGCAAATTCTGAATCCATTAGGGTTCTACTAGGTTATCTGAACCTAGGGGCAATTAGGAGCCCATCTCATACTAGGTTATCTGAACCTAGGGGCAACTTGGAGCCCATCCCTGAACCGAAGTCCGGTACAATGCCAACTGAAAATAAAATAGTCCTTTTATACTTTTCTTTCCTTTCCTAATTCTTGCTTTTACTAGGTTATCTAAACATAGGGCAACTAGGAGCCCATCCCGTTGGACCATAGTCCCAATCATAAACTGAAGCAAGAATTTCTATTCTTTAATGTTTTCTATAGCATTAACTGAACTGAACAATTTAACAAACACCTAACGTGCTCCTTGACCCAAAACTGAAGGGTAGCACAACGTGTTTGTTCATAATTTACGATTTCTAATCGTAAAGCATAAATACAAGGAAATAAAGCATATGAAAAATCAACCGAAACTACTTATACTGCAGGTGAGGGATACTTACATCCTGCGCTAGGTTTTCTTACGAATAAAAATCTGAAATTCCTGAGGGAACGTCGAACTACAACGTTCTTCTTGCTTCTTGGCGTTCTCCTCGCGTCTACGAGGGTCCCCGTAGGGAATAGGGCCTCTTGAGACTTTCCCTTTGCTTCCCCTTTGTCTTGGGCGACAAGAGAAGAGGAGGAGAGGAAGAAAAATCGCGAGAGGGAGTCGGCGGTGAGAAGATGTGAGGGAAAAGAATGAATATAAAAACCCTAAGTTTCCCTTTTATACTTATGGAAAAATTTAACTTACTTTACCTTATTCATATTTCCTTCTAATCTATTTCAATGAAAATAGATTAGCCTAATTGGTAAGTCTATTCTTTTCTCATGGTACAGGTCCAGGGTTCAAACCCCACTTAAATCTTTTTACTGTGCATTCTATTTTTATTCATTTTTGTCTTATTTGTCCATGGAAAAATTCTATAAAAATATCCATAAATTCAGAATTAATTCTAGGATATTTCTAAAATTAGGTTTGAGAATTTTCGGGCGTTACAAGCCGTTCACACCACTCGACTGGTCAACTCGAATTCGAACGTTACGGCCTAACGTTTGAATTCCAGCCGACACCAGTCGACACCAATCAACCCTAACTCCGGTTGGTCAGAAATCACCCAAGAAGACCCGCTGGATACTAGTCAGCAAGTTGCTGACCAAAAGTCACTCGGGCACCCCTATGCATAGGGGAGCCCTATGCTTACAAGCGCCCGAGAGCAACATTTATCCACTCAGCTAGCCATTTGCGAACGTTGCGCATCAGATAACGCACAAGCCACGTGTCGGGTGCCCTCAACCACTCAGGCTTCCCTATAGTGTCATGTCAGCAATTGGATAAAATTGACCGGGGTTATAAATAGGCCCCTAGAGATCAATTCCAAATCCATCGAAAAGCATACGAATTTTTTCTTGTTTTCTAGCTTCTGTCATGTACTACAAAGTCTGTAAAAGGCTTCTCCGCCAGAAAGAAATTTTGATAGTGGGCTTCAATCGTCTTGGATTAGCAACTACACAGGTTGCAACCAAGTAACTTCTTGTGTCTTAGCCCTTTTCAAGTTTAATTAGTTTATGTTTATTTTAATTTATTGTTGCAACTAATCTGGAATTTATGTGATCCACACAAAAGATTTGTTTTATTTTACAGGAGTAATTCACCCCTCTCTTGTCGGTCCACCTCGATTCGACAGTGCTGACATGGACCTGAGGCACCTCAGTTGGATAAAATTCTATCCACGCAAGCAATTGTCTGCTTTTGATAATTTTGCAACTGAGGCGCCTTAGTTCCTAATTGAGGCATCTTAGTCCACAACTAAGGTGTCTTAGTTTTCTTTTTCTATACATACAAATTCTGCACGTCCAAGCCGCCTACAAAGAGATCTGAGGCACCTCGGACCTTTCAATCTTCAAAGTTAACTTTGGAGTTGACTTGTTCACTTTTCGTCCACTTGAGTAATTTTCGGCAAACCAGAGTTAGGCTCACCCGACTCCGACCTTCTCCTCGAACGGACTTCGTCCTGACTTCTCGTCCCTTGGATGTTGTATGCATCCTTCTTTCTCCATCGGTGTACTCTTCTGAAGACCTCCGCGTCCCTCGGATGCACCAAGTCCGTCGGCTACTTTCCCATGCTATCCATCTCGTCCGCTGCGTCTTCCGCTCGACTTCCTACTCTCATAAGCTCTTGCACACATTGACACAGGAATCAAATACAACCAGGACCTAACTTGACTTAGTTGATTACATAAAAACTATCTCGGGATACTTACAATCTCTCACTTTTTGATGTACATCAAACCAAGTTAAGTTAGGGATAACTAAACAAGAAAATAAAAATTTATTCATTCATAATAATAAAATAAAATATGACAATTTAGTGTAATAAATAATACTTGTAAATTTCATCATAATCTCCCCCGTAACTTAATATTATTTACTCTCCCCCTTTGATCACATAAAAAAATGGGATAAAAGGCATTTTTAAGAAAACAAAACTCATTAAGGGGAAAAAACATAGCTTAGAATATTATTAAAAATTTTGATGAATTTAGAAATATTTTTAAAATTTAAATTTAACTTTAGAAAATTTTGACAATTTTTGTAGACATCTAAAATACAACAGGCAGATCCAAAAACCTTGAAACTATGAAAATTAATTTTCTAAGTATTTATAAATTTAAGAATATAATTTTTGTATAAAAATTCAAAAAGATTATTTAACCAGTAGAAAATGTTCAAAAAAATGTTGAAAGTGTGAAATCAATATATTCAACAGGATAAAAAATATTAGATTAAAATAAATTTTTTGAGTATGAAAAAAATGATTTTAATCACAGAAAATATTTTTTGATAAAAATTAATTTTAAAATTAGATATTGATCTCGAAAAATTCTATTAATTTTTTGAAATGGTCAAAATATAACATTCAAATCTTGAACAATTGGACTTTTTAAAAATAATTTTCTAATTATTTTTAAAATTAAAATGTCTATATTTGAAAATAAAATCATGGAAATTCATTGAATATTTTAAAAAATTTCAAAATTTACAGTAACTAGATAAAATCTCTGTGCATCATTAAAAAATTTGAAAATGAATTATCTTGAAATATTATTATTTGATTTGGATTTTCTAATTCAAGAAATTGAAAAGCAATTTATTTAATAAAAAATATTTAATAATTTAAAATTGTTTTGAGAATCCAAAATAGATTTTTACCTACAGGGTTAATCAAGAAATTTGGTGAAATATAATTCTTAGGTACTTCTATAGTTTAACACCTATAATTTCTGATATATCATTTAAGACCTCCATTATAAAAGTTCTCTTTATATAAGAAATTTGAACTAACATATGCATAGTCATTTTCTAATTTAGCTATTTGTGCCTTTAATCTTTCATTTTCAAATTTTATTGAATCGTACATTTCGAATGGACATGAGCGAGCTAATTGATTTTTCAAGTCTATATTTTTCGTTCTAAATTTGTATGGTGATCTAAGCAGAGATTTTATACTAGAAAATAATTTTCTTGAGGAAGTTTACATACTTCACTTATAATTTTGTTGTGTCTGAAACTGGACTCTCCCCCTTCACTGCTGCTTTCTTCTGTTGAATATCCCCCTTCATCGATGCTCATGTCAGAGGTGATTTCTTCGTTGTCTTCTTGATGACTTGTCATAAGTGCAAGTCCGACGTAAGCCTCAATTTCGGATTCATCAGAAGAAGAGTCGTCTCATGTCACTTTCAAGTTTTTGTGCTTGGGCTTATTTCCTTTTTCTTTCATTTTATTCTTCAATTTAGGGCAGTGCTCTTTAATGTGACATTTTTTGTCACAGTGATAGCATCTTAGTTGTTTCTTTCTCAGAGAACGTTTCTTACCCTGCATCTTAGAAAACTTATTAGATATAAATATCTTATTTAACATTCTTACCACAAATGTCATTTCTTTGTCATCAACTGAAGACTCCGAATCTGGTTCAGTCCTCCTCGCATTCAGGGCATTGTTATCTGCCTTATTTTTATTTCCTACACACCGAGATTCATGTAATTTAAAAGTGGAAAATAATTCTTCAAGGGTACTTACCTCTAAGTACTTTGAGATATAGTAGGCGTCTACTATTAAAGTCCACTCGTGGGTTATTAGGAAGGCGTTGAGGGTGTATCGGATTGAGTCATGATTTGTTACCGATTCATCAAGGTTGTTGAGTCTGGAGATCAATTCCTTGATTTTTGCATGAAGCTCGACTACGGTTTCGCCTTCCTTCATCCGAAGATTGGTTAGTTGGTTTCAGAGAATATTTCTTCTTGCCAACTTGGCTTCTGACATCCCTTCATTAGGTTCTAGGAACTTTTCCTAGAGTTCTTTTGCCAAGTGGTAGCTTTCGATCCGGTTGACTTCTTGAGGTGGTAGTACTGTCAGCAGGTAGAATTCAGCCTTTCCGTTGGCTACTGATTCGACTTGCTCTTTTTTGTTTCATAATTGTTCCTCCATATCATCTCCATTTGCATCTTTGGGTGTCGCAAAATCATATTTGATAGATAGTAAAATCTCAAAATCAGTCCTAAAAAGTGCATCCATCTTCTTTTTCCATATGGCGAAGTCTCCCTCTAACTTCGGTGGGTGAATGGTGGATCCGGCCATCTTCTTTCATTGGCAGACCAGGAAGAAGGAGGTGAATTACCTTACAAAGAATACCTTGATCTTTTATAAATTCTTACAAAGATAGAAGTTAGTTTCAGTAATTAATTAAACATAAACAATGAACAACAACTAAATGGTCGATGCTACGATTTACTTGGTTGCAACTAGGGTGGTTGCTAATCCAAGACAGTGAAAGCGCACTAGAAAGAATCTCCTTTTATTGTAGGCAGAGAAGCCTCTTACACTCTTTGAGAAGCATAGAAAAAGACTAGGAATATTTAATACAGTTATTGATTTTTAATCCTAGCTTTTGGGTGATATTTATAGCCCGAAAATCAAAGTGAACGTTGTGCTGACGTGGACCAGAGGTGCCTCAGTTGAGACCTGAGGCACCTCAATTGGATAAAATTTTATCCACGTAAGCAACGGTCACCTTTTGATAATTCTACAACTGAGGCACCTTAGTTCCTAACTGAGGCACTTTAATTCTTAACTGAGGCACCTTAGTTCCCTTTTTTTTGCACATATAAATTTTGCTCATCTAAGGCGCCTTCTAAGAAATTTGAGGTGTCTTAGACCTTGCAATCTTTAAAGTCAACTTTAGAGTTGACTTGCTCTCTTTTCGTCCATTTGGGTAATTTCCGGCCAACCAGAGTTAGGCTCACCCTAGCCCAACTCTGGTCTTCTCTTCGAATGGACTTCCTCCCGGCTTCTCATTCTTCGCACATCGCGTGCGTCCTTCTCGCTCCACCGATGTACTCTTTCGCAGACCTCCACGTCCCTTAGATGCACCAAGTCTGTCGGCTCCCTTCCCGTATCATCCTTCTCGTCCGCTACATCTTCCACTCAACTTCCTGCACTCCTAAGCTCCTACACACTCAGACACAAGGACCAATCATGACCAAGACCTAGCTTGACTTGGTTGATACATCAAAACTACCCTGGAATACTGACATATAATACGATCTTTAAATTTCGAATTTACAAGCTTACCTTTTGAATCCTCTTTAGGATTCTCCCCCTTGATTATTGTCATCTCAAATTCGAATTTGGCTTCAGATTCAACTTTCGATTTGGCTTCGGATTTAGGTTCAGACACATCCTTGGACTCGGACTCGGCTTTAGATTTGGCCACTTGTGCTTGTGTTGAGAGTGCAAAGTAGCTCACTTGTGTTTGTTTTTCTTCGTCAACTCTTTTGATAATATCACACCCCGAGACCCTGGAGCCGCTGATCCAATAGAAAATCGGACAACACCTCCCCTGTCCAGCAGACAATTTACACATACACATAGATACAAATAGCACAACCACACAGTTAAATGGCTTCAGGCCTGAAATCCATGCAAAAACAACGGATATATGACTATAACCATCGTAAAACCAAAGTACGAACTCACCTGAGCTGCCAGGGGGCAGGAACAAAGCTAAAACCCCACGAAGTCCAACATAGGACTCAAAAGTACAATCCCATCGAATAAAACATAAATGCATGTCCAAAACATGGCAACGGAAGCAAAGTACATAATACAGGGTCCATAACCGTAAATCAACATAAAATAAAACGAAGCAGAGCTCCTCTCGAGTTGGGGACTGACGGCTAGGGCTCTCCTTGCAGACATCAACCTGAAATTAAGGAAAATAACCAACGGTGTGAGTCCAAAGGAACTCTGTGGATACCCAGAATAGATATGCTAGAAATTATACTAACAATAAGAGTTCCGCTAATACAGTCTCATATCAACAATAGGGAAAGATTAGTACTGAAAATACTGAGGTAGATACATACCAGAATCCATCTAACCTGAAAAGAGGGTAATAAATACCTATGGAACACCAATAGACATATAATCTTAGATAACAAGTCTCCAGTATATGCATGTCAAATAGGTGCAGAAATCAAGTGCAGCAAACAATGCACGATGCAAAATATGCACATGGTGCAATGACATGTGTCACCCCTGACGTCAGTCAGATCATCGTACACCTGTCATAGGCGACGTCTGAGAGGGTAGAGCTATGACAACTGTACGCACCCTGCTATCACTGCTCCTGAGTGACCGGGTGGACAGGATGCTGGCGGAGACTACGCTCCTACCCCAAGCAATGGGGGAGTCTAGCTCTCATCTCCTCGTGGCTCAGTACGAGAAGGGATCCCTAGCTGCTACCACGCCCGGACCCACCCTCCAAATAGTGGTCGAACGGAGCAATACAGGGCAAATGCACACACCCTACGGTATCCACTAACCCATGAGTGGCCGTGTGCGCATATCGTGTACCGGAAGACGATAGGCTCAACCACAAGGGAGTCGCTGATCGCCGGCATGCAACAATGCAAAGATGGTGTATGATAGGTACACATACCTCCCTCACCAAGTCCTCAGTATACTAAGTCTCAGTCTAAATCCTATAACAGGAAATACTGGTAACCTACAAGGTATACTGACCGGAAACTACTGATTCCTCAATGTCAAATGCAAGAGATACATCACGATATCTAAGCATACATATAGATATGACAATACTTGAGACTGTATGAAACTAACAGCATAATAACTCAGGGATAAACAACAAGTATCCAGAACAAGCATAATAAACAAGGATAGCGTATAATCTTACTGCTATCTATAACCGTCTATGCATAACAACATGACAATATCATCAAAGATAAGTCAAAAAGTACCCGCCTCCATGAATGTAGAAGTCCGTATCAAGCCGGAAAAAATCACCCGCCAATAATAAGCAGTAATAAATCCAAGTCAAGTCCCTGTATCAAGGGCATATTTAATTAGCTAGTTATAGAAAGATAGTAGCTAGCTAACAAGTCCCTATCTCATATTAGGGTTAACCTAATCCTCGAATTTCATTTAATTCACTTAATTAAATGATTAACTCTCATTTATTTGGGATTAGGTTTTCTAATTTAAGTTTAGCCCACATTTGACCCATAGTTTCCTCTTCCAGGAAATCAACTCATATTAATCACCTTATAAATCCAAGCTTACTTAACAATCAGTTTGCTCAATTGGCTAACCCAATAAACCCAAATCCCAATTGAGAGTAATTCTCCTACATCTAATTCGAAATTTATCACAAACTAAACACATCAACTCCTTTTCTCAAATCCCAGAAAATTCGAGGCAATTCCTTTCCCAGCTCCAAGCAGGACCGTTCCAAACACCAGAATCTGTACAGGGAGATGCTAACAGGTTCAAGATCCAATTTACATCCACAACAGATCAAAACTCTCAATGATCCCAGAACATTTCTTTAGGAAATGGTTTAGAAGTCCTCACCTAGGCGTCGAAGAGTCTTCCCTGCCCAAACCTTGCACGATTGGATACACCACAAGTGAGTGTCCTCTTCCCAGCAATCTCCTCCCCCTATGAACCCTAGATCTGTTCCAAAAGGGTCGGAATCCCAATATCAACTGGGAAGGACCTGAGTGATCCCTAATCGAACAACAATGGTATCAAACTCGCCACATCGTATCAATCCCAGGAAACGAATCAAGAATTGACAGACTCGGGCATACCTCCCTGGTGGCCGGAGGTCGTAGCTTCGTTGGCTAACTCCGGCGATGGCTTGCTCACGCCAGGGGAGGAAACGATGCTCCAGAGGCAACCGAGAAGTGGGGTCGGCGAGGTTAGGATCCACAGCAGTGGAGTGGACCGCGTGGATCGCCGGTCGCCAGTCTAGATAAGGGAGGCGACCGTCAGCGCGTGTGGGGAAGTCGCCTACGGTTAGGGTCTGCGAACTAGGGCACGCGGGCGAGGGAGAAGAGGGGGCGGCTTCGATCGACAGAGGGGTGTGCGGCGAACCCTTAAGCCCTAACAACCTCTTATACCTTGTCCCTTTTGCATTTAAGTCCATCCATTGTAATTTTGTTAAATATACACCCTTAATTTGGAATATTTTTTGGCAAACAACCCCTTTAAGGTTTAGTTTTAAATTCCTTAAATCCCCTAAACCTCATCTGGAAGTCCGGACACCCTAGGACCCTTTTTCGAGAAATTTTCCGGAGTGACACAAATGTTTCGGATTTAACATCCTCCCCCATTAATAAAAATTTGGTCCCCAAATTTCGATATTCACTATAGTAACCACTATCAAGAAGTATGCTGATATAAATACTGAACAGTAACTAATCATACATACCTCAAGTGAACAGGTGGGGGTAACGAGCTCGAATGACATCCTCAAGCTCCCAGGTAGCCTCCTCATCTGAGTGATGCTGCCATCCGACTTTAACCAGCCGGATAGTCTTGTTCCGCAGCTGACGCTCTCGGTGACCCAAAATCCGTACGGGAATCTCCTCGTAAGACGCATCAGGCTGAAGGGGAACTGAGACATCCGACAGCACATGTGAAGGGTCTGGTACGTATCTCCTCAGCATAGATACGTGGAATACATCATGTACACCGGTGATGGATGGTGGAAGTGTCAAACGATAAGCAACTACTCCAACCCTCTCCAGAATCTGGAACGGACCGATGTAACGCGGAGCAAGCTTACCTCGAAGACCGAATCGTTTCACCCCTTTCGTGGGTGAAACTCGCAGAAATACGTGATCACCTACGGAGAACTCCAGAGGTCTCCGTCTCCGGTCGGCATAGCTCTTCTGACGATCCTGCGCCTCAGATATCCTGCGTCTGATGGTACGGACTAACTCTGCCTCGTGCTGAGCTCTCTGAGGTCCTAACAGCTGGGATTCCCCAACCTCCTCCCAGAGGGTGGGTGTCCGACAAGGCCTACCATACAACGCCTCATACAGTGCCATCTGGATAGCCGCATGATAACTGTTGTTGTAGGCGAACTCGACAAGATGCAGATGATCCTCCCAACTGCCTCCGAAATCCATAACACAGGCTCGAAGTAAGTCCTCCAAGGTCTGGATGGTACGCTCTGACTGACTATCGGTCTACGGATGGAAGGCGGTACTAAATCTGAGCTCGGTACCCATGGCCTTCTGCAGACTCTACCAGAAGCGTGAAGCGAAACGCGGATCTCGGTCAGAAATGATACTCAACGGTATGCCGTGTAATCTGATGATCTCTCTGTAATACAGCTCTGCTAATCTATCCAATGAATCGGTCCTCCGAATAGCTAGAAAGTGCACGGATTTGGTCAATTAATCAACGATCACCCAAATTGATTCAAGGCCTCATCTGGTCCTAGGCAATCCCACCACGAAATCCATAGTAACGTGTTCCCACTTCCACTCGGGAATGGGACTACTCTGAAGTAGCCCAGCAGGTCTCTGGTGCTCTGCCTTAACCTGCTGGCATACCAGGCATCGGGCTACGAAGTCGGTCATATCCCGCTTCATTCCGTTCCACCAGTAGGAACGTCTCAGATCCCGATACATGCGGGTGGCACCCGGATGGATAGCAAATTGAGAGCGATGTGCCTCCTGTAACAGCTCCTCCATAACAGGGTGTGCCTCGGGTACGCAAAGTCTCCCGTGAAAATACAAGACACCCGCGTTGTCTCGTGTGAAATCAGACTGCCGCTCTGTGGCTCCTCGACTGCCGAGGAACTGCAAATGCTGATCGCTCGCCTGAGCCTCTCTGATCCTCGTCCGAATGGAAGACTGAGCAACAATGGTCGCCAGAATACCCCTCTCAGTCTGACCCTGCTCCTCTAGACCCAACTCTGAGAAACTCTGGACGATCTCAGTAACCAGAACTCGATGGTAGGCTAGTACCCCTCTGGACTTCCTACTCAGGGAGTCAGCAACAACATTAGCTTTCCCAGGGTGGTAGCTAATGGTACAATCGTAGTCCTTCAGGAATTCCATCCACCTCCTCTGTCGGAGGTTGAGCTCCTTCTGCGTGAAAATATACTTAAGGCTCTTATGATCCGTGAATATCTCAAAGGTAATCCCATACAAATGGTGCCTCCAGATCTTCAGAGCAAAAATAATAGCTGTCAACTCTAAATCATGAACTGGGTAGTTCTTCTCATGCTCCTTCAGCTGTCGAGAAGCATAAGACACTACCCGCCCGTGCTGCATCAAAACGGCGCCCAGTCCCTGATAAGATGCATCCATATAAAGCACAAATCCGTCCTCTCCTGATGGAAGAACGAGGACGGGTGCCGACACTAATCTCTACTTCAGCTCCTGGAAACTAGCCTCACAAGCCTCCAACCATGTGAACTTCACACCTTTCCTAGTAAGGCGTGTCAGCAGCATAGCTATGCTCGAGAAGCCCTCGACAAATCGTCGGTAGTAGCCGGCTAATCCCAAGAAACTGCGAACCTCCTGAACTGACTTCGGCTGCTCCCAACCGGTGACAGCCTCAATCTTCTGGGGGTCTACTGAACTACCACGGCTGGAAACCACATGCCCCAGAAAACCGACTGAGGATAGCCAGAATGCGCATTTGCGGAACTTCGCAAATAAGTGCTCCCGTCGGAGGGTATTCAAAACTATGCGAAGATGCTGCGCATGCTCCTCCTCATAACGCTAATAGATCAAGATGTCATCAATGAAGACAATCACAAACTGATCTAGATACCCAGGAATATACGGTTCATCATTAGCAGCTAAACTTGTCCGTAAATCAAATACGCAACGTAAACCCAAATCCACAAGTCCCTAAGGTATCCGGCAAAACTTGGCTCTGATACCAAAATTAAATTGGTATCAGATAGACCCCGTAAATCCACAAGTCCCCAAGGTATCCGGTAACCTGGGCTCTGATACCAAAATAAAATTGGTATCAGATAAACACCGAAAAATCCATAAATGCCCGAGGTATCTCGCACCCTGGGCTCTGATACCAAAAATAAATTGGTATCAGATGGACACCGAAAATCCACAAGTCCCCAAGGTATCCGGCAACCTGGGCTCTGATACCGAAAATAAATTGGTATCAGATTTCCGTAAAACCCGAATCCGAAAAAAACAAGGATCGCAAAACTTGGCTCTGATACCAAAAATAAATTGTCACGCCCCGAGACCCTGGAGCCGCTGATCCAATAGAAAATCGGACAGCACCTCCCCTGTCCGACGGACAATTTATTGGAGCAATCAGCCCTAAGATGGTCCGGTGTGACCATGGGTTTTGATGTTTGGGCAAAGGGTTTAAGTTAGGCTTACCCTTGTGTATTTGATATGCGTATGTTGAGTGTGCAGGTTGTACAGGTACGCATATGGACTTGACTGGACGGCCTCAGTACGGTGAAGGATGGCATAGAGGTAAGCTGGAGGCTTGTGTGCGCATCTGAGGGACCTTGGAGTGCAGGGACGATGAGCTAATGGGAGCGGACTTCGAGGCGTACGTGAAGGGTGGCATGGATGCAAGCTGGAGGCTTGCGTGCGCATCCGAGGGACGAGGGCCAAAGATGAAGAGGGCGCGAAGGCAACAGTCGAGGCTGCGAAGGAGGAGTCAGTCGAGTTGTGAGGGTATGAGTGCAGTGTGATTGTACTCGAGAAATCCTAGGGATTGAGTGCGGAGTGAAATGTACTCAGGATGGGTATCCTTAGGTGGGTGAGTAGACCAGTCGACTGGCCTGGGGGCAGTCGACTGATGGAACTCACAGAAAGGTCTCAGCCCCGGGACCAGTCGACTGCCCTGGGGGCAGTCGACTGGTAGGACGCTGGTGAGCTGGCAAATTCGAACGTTGGGAGTGTCAACGGTCGAATTTGGCTGGCATCAGTCGACTGCCCTGGGGGCAGTCGACTGGTAGCGAGAAATCAACCCCGAGTCCTATTTAAAGAGGACTTCGTGGTGGCTGAGTTTCTTGACGAAACTCGCTTGGGTAAAGCGTGTTAGTAGTCTATTGTGTTCACAAAGCATCCGAGGTGTTGTGGTGAGGTTTCTCCACCCACAAGGAGCGACACATGATAGCCGGAGGTTATCCGGGGAGTGATCCACCGACGGATTGTTGGATTAGTCACCCGGCCGGGGTGGATACCAACTAAATACAGTTTGTTAGCATTGTATTTATTGTTTTATTTGTATTTCCGCTGCGCTAACAATCTTGTAGGAAGAAGGGGTTCGGTAAATTGCTATTCACCCCCCCTCTAGCGTACGGCATCGATCCTTACACAATTTACACATACACATAGATACAAATAGCACAACCACACAGTTAAATGGCTTCAGGCCTCAAATCCATGCAGAAACAACGGATATATGACTATAACCATCGTAAAACCAAAGTACGAACTCACCTGAGCTTTCAGGGTGCAGGAACAAAGCTAAAACTCCACGAAGTCCAACATAGGACTCAAAAGTACAATCCCATCGAATAAAACATAAATGCATGTCCAAAACATGGCAACGGAAGCAAAGTACATAATACAGGGTCCATAACCGTAAATCAACATAAAATTAAACGAAGCAGAGCTCCTCTCGAGCTGGGGACTGGCGGCTAGGGCTCTCCTGGCAGACATCAACATGAAATTAAGGAAAATAACCAACGGTGTGAGTCCAAAGGAACTCTGCGGATACCCAGAATAAATATGCATAGAAAGTTATACTAACAATAAGAGTTCCGCTAATACAGTCTCATATCAACAATAGGGAAAGACTAGTACGGAAAATACTGAGGTAGATACATACCAGAATCCATCTAACCTGAAAAGAGGGTAATAAATACCTATGGAACACCAATAGACATATAATCTCAGATAACAAGTCTCCAGTATATGCATGTCAAACAGGTGCAGAAATCAAGTGCAGCAAACAATGCACGATGCAAAATATGCAGATAGTGCAATGACATGTGTCACCCCTGACGTCAGTCAGATCATCATACACCTGTCATAGGCGACGTCTGAGAGGGTAGAGCTATGACAACTGTACGCACCCTGCTATCACTGCTCCTGAGTGACCGGGTGGACAGGATGCTAGCGGAGACTACGCTCCTACCCCAAGCAATAGGGGAGTCTAGCTCTCATCTCCTCGTGGCTCAGTACGAGAAGGGATCCCTGGCTGCTACCACGCCCGGACCCACCCTCCAAATAGTGGCCGAACGGAGCAATACAGGGTAAATGCACACACCCTACGGTATCCACTAACCCATGAGTGGTCGTGTGCGCATATCGTGTACCGGAAGACGATAGGCTCAACCACAAGGGAGTCGCTGATCGCCGGCATGCAACAATGCAAAGATGGTGTATGATAGGTACACATACCTCCCTCACCAAGTCCTCAGTATACTAAGTCTCAGTCTGAATCCTATAACAGGAAATACTGGTAACCTACAAGGCATACTGACCGGAAACTACTGATTCCTCAATGTCAAATGCAAGAGATACATCACGATATCTAAGCATATATATAGATATGACAATACTTGAGACTGTATAAAACTAACAGCATAATAACTCAGGGATAAACAACAAGTATCCAGAACACGCATAATAAACAAGGATAGCGTATAATCTTACTGCTATCTATAACCGTCTATGCATAACAACATTACAATATCATCAAAGATAAGTCAAAAGGTACCCGCCTCTAAGAGTGTAGAAGTTCGTATCTAGCCGGAAAAAACCACCCGCCAATAATAAGCAGTAATAAATCCAAGTCAAGTCTCTGTTTCAAGGGCATATTTAATTAGCTAGTTATAGAAAGATAGTAGCTAACTAACAAGTCCCTATCTCATATTAGGGTTAACCTAATCCTCGTATTTCATTTAATTCACTTAATTAAATGATTAACTCTCATTTATTTGGGATTAGGTTTTCTAATTTAAGTTTAGCCCACATTTGACCAATAGTTTCCTCTTCCAGGAAATCAACTTATATTAATCACCTTATAAATCCAAGCTTACTTAACTATCAATTTGCTCAATTGGCTAACCCAATATAACCCAAATCCCAATTGTGAGTAATTCTCCTACATCTAATTCGAAATTTATCACAAACTAAACACATCAACTCCTTACCTCAAATCCTAGAAAATCCGAGGCAATTCCTTTCCCAACTCCAAGCAGGAACGTTCCAAACACCAGAATCTGTACAGGGAGATGCTAACAGGCTCAAGATCCAATTTACATCCACAACAGATCAAAACTCTCAATGATCCCAGAACATTTCTTTAGGAAATGGTTTAGAAGTCCTCACCTAGGCGTCGATGAGTCTTCCCTGCCCAAACCTTGCACGATTGGATACACCACAGGTGAGTGTCCTCTTCCCAACAATCTCCTCCCCCTATGAACCCTAGATCTGTTCCAAAAGGGTCGGAATCCCAATATCAGCTAGGAAGGACCTGAGTGATCCCTAATCGAACAGCAATGGTATCAAACTCGCCACATCGTATCAATCCCAGGAAACGAATCAAGAATTGACAGACTCGGGCTTACCTCCCTGGTGGTCGAAGGTCGTAGCTTCGTTGGCTAACTCCGGCGATGGCTTGCTCACGCCAGGGGAGGAAACGATGCTCCAGAGGCAACCAAGAAGTGGGGTCGGCGAGGTTAGGATCCACAGCAGTGGAGTGGACCGAGTGGATCGCCGGTCGCCAGTCTAGATAAGGGAGGCGACCGTCAGCGCGTGTGGGAAAGTCGCCTGCGGCTAGGCTCTGCGAACTAGGGCACGCGGGCGAGGGAGAAGAGGGGGTGCAGCTTTGATCGACAGAGGGGTGTGCGGCGAACCCTTAAGCCCTAACAACCTCTTATACCTTGTCCCTTTTGCATTTAAGTCCATCCATTGTAATTTTGTTAAATATACACCCTTAATTTGGAATATTTTTGGCAAACAACCCCTTTAAGGTTTAGTTTTAAATTCCTTAAATCCCCTAAACCTCATCTGGAAGCCCAGACACCCTAGGACCCTTTTTTGAGAAATTTTCCGGAGTGACACAAAAGTTTCGGATTTAACAGATAATTCAGACCGTGTTGCTTTTGAGGTCTTGGTGTTTGAATTCTGTTCATCTAGCTCGATCAACTTCTCCCATATCTCCTTAGCACATTTGAAAGGACCGACCTACTTCAATTCTTCTTTGGTCGAGCCGCATTGTAAGATTACAGTGGCCTTAGCATCGATCTCGATCTTCCTCTATGTTGGTTCTTCCAATTTATCCAAGGCGAGTGGTATTCCATCCTCAGTGGGGAGCGTGAATCCCATTTGGATTATCATCCATAAATCTATTTGGGTCTTTAGGTGCAACTCCATTTGACCTTTACAAGATCTAAAATTCTCTCCAGAGAAAATAGGCGGGCGGATATTGTTCCATTCTTGGTGCCATCAAGGATAAATCTCGCATACAAGATAAACAAAAGAGAATGTACCAAGATTTTGTCTTGAATTAGTAGCACGGGAGAAGAATAACGAAGAGAGAAAAAATTCGCTTGAATGGTACTATACCAATTTTGAGAAAAATAATAAAATAATAAAAAAAACTTATCGCAAATTTATCAGAAAGGGTAATTATGTCAATTCTGACTAATAGTGAAAAATAAAAATGCAAAATTAGAAAACCCCAAACAAATATTTTTTATTTAAAATAAAAAAATGAAAAATATGCTCTTATGATGGTTTTACCAATTCAAAGCGACCCCGCTCTGATACCAATTGTAGGATTAAGGAGAGTAACAGAGAGGGGTGAATAGCGCTCATTCGCGTTTTAATCTTAGACTTCTTTGAAGCCTTAGACATGTCAGTCTTCTCAAAGTCAACACTAGGGATAACTTCCCTTACAAGCTTGACTTGACTCCTCGACATAGGGTTAGTTCCATAACTATATGAAACTCCATGATACAATGTCACATTCTCCTTAGTTTTAGGTTTGTATCTCAAATCATTCTTGCCCTTGAAAGATTCTTACCTATCTAAATCTAAATTTTGCTTCTTGGATCCTTTAACATTATTTGCCATTTTCTCTAAAGTCTTCTCTAATGTTTCAAGTTTTGACCTCAAAATTTGATTTTCAATCCTTAAATCCTCAGCCTTAGATTTTGCATGATTGCCTTGAATATTTTTTTTAGGTACATATCTAATTTGCTTAGGGTTCTTATTTAAATTATTTTCTACCTTCCTCTCCTTAGGTAAGGTTGTTCTAGCATATAATTTAAAATTATCCTTAGAATTATCATGCTTCATATTTTCATGATTGCGAGCACTAAGATCATGAAATCTATTTCTAACATACTTTTTTATCATGGCTTAAAGGAATTGCATTATTAAATGATACCTTGGGTTTGCTCTTATGAGCTCCTCTTGATTTGAACTTCCTCTCTTGTTCTTCTTTGAAGACCTCTTTGGATATTTATTTTTATAATGTCCCTCATGATTACATAAGAAACACATGATATTTTCTTCCCCTTTCGTATAAAGGTTTTGGCCTCTTTTGATTTCTCCGTCACCTTGGGTACCATTTGAAGTTTCTTCTTCATCAATTTGGGGCACTGGCTTTTATAGTGTCCTTTCTCCCTACACTGAAAGCACATTATATAATCTTTATTTTTACAAATGGAAATATTTAAACCATCATGATTTGTTCTCTCTTGTCTAGTAGAGGTGGAGGACTCCTTGTGTTCATTGACTCTGAAAGTTGAGACTTCTTCTCATTTTGGTGTTAATGAGCTCTCCTCCTCAAACCTTGAGGTGGTTACTTCTTCAATTTCCTCTTTGGATGTTGAACACCTCTCAACCTCCGAATCTGCAACTTCTTGATCCAATGAGTCTCTCTCTTTGGATTTACTTTCACTTTGCATTGAGGTTAGATTTTCATGGAGCCTAACCAACTTACTCCATAACTCACTTGCATGTTTGTAATTTCCTATCTTGCATAATATATCATTAGTAATCAAACTAACCCAAATTGGATTACCTTGTCATTTATTTTGGATTTTTGGAGTTACTACTCGATCCGCTTCTTCTTCTTCTTCTTCTTCTTTTTCTTGACGAGTTTTCCTTTGCTATTCATTGGGGCTTCAAATCCCGCCATTAAAGCAAACCATTACTCTATATTCATTATTAAGAAATTTTCAACCCTTGAATTCCAAAGATCGAAGTTATCCAATCCGAAAGGTGGAGGTGCTCAGATGTCATATCTGAATCTATTTCAAAGTTCCATTTGCAAACTTCAGCTCATTTGATGATTAGTTCAATGACTTGTTGATATTGAAAAGCTTCAAGAGTATAGCTTTTTCTTCTTCCTCTAGCTCTTTGCTCCTTACGGCAATTAATCTGATGAAAAGCGATCCCACTATGATACCACTTGTTATAATACAACTGAGCTAGAGGGGGTAAATAGCTTCGATCACTTCTTTTTGTTGCTTTGTGCATGTGGTCGAATTGTTGGATCGAGAAAATACGTTAGAGGGGGGGTGAATATCGTAAAAGCGTTTCAGATTAGGAAAGAGAATGCGCAGCAGAAATAAGAAAAATAAACACAGCAGAACACAAGTATTTTTACTTGGTTCGGAGTCGCGGTCGGCTCCTACTCCAAGGCCCACGGTCCTTGACCGTTTACTGCGGGCAATTCTATAATGGCGCAAAGATTTACAAAGGTTGTTACAATAATAGTACAATAAAGAAAATTATACTCTTCATTACCGACGCCCGGTGTGGATCTTACTTCGGAGTAGAGGGTCATCGTCGGCGCTAGAATATCGAGATCGGAGGTTTCCGGAGCAGAGTGCTTGAACAAAGAGCGTAGAGACGTAGAAAAATTGATGTCTTGAAGCCTTGGGGTCGAGCCCCTTTTATAGCACTCCAGGGGCGCCCTGGACGCTGTGGGCGCCTGACACGTGTCTTCGGATCCGAGAAACCTCATCCGAAGCTCGGTCAGCGCTTATCCCTCCAGAATCGGCCTCGGAGCTGACGAGGCGCCCAGGACACTGGGGGTGCCCTCAGTTGACTTGGTCTGCTTGGCTTCGCGGCTGAGTTTGCTTCGATCAAAACTTAGCTTGGACCCAGGGCGCCCGGGACATACAGGGCGCCCAGGACCATGAGGGTGCCCGAGCCCTTCAGGGCGCCTGGCCCAGTATGCTTTCGAAGCGATTCTTGCTCAACTGCTCGTTTGGCTTTGACCTTGGGCGCCCGGGACCTCCCGGGCGCCTAGCCCGGCTGCTGCCCCTCTCCTTTGAGGCATTCTGAGCTGTAGAAACTCATTCCTTTGGTTCCTGCATCCAAGGTTAGTTCCACAACAAACAATGCAAGAATGTTAATTAGTTTTTACAGCTGTAGCTGTCTTGGTTCTGACTTCGGGTCTCCCAAATGGAACCCTAGGTCGAACCGACGCCTACTGTTCCCTCGACAGGGAACGCGTCCTCACCTACTCCTCTCAGGAGAGTTTACCTTTTGCCAACCGGCTCCTCCGGTTGGACTTTTGCCCAGCTGCCCGTCGCCAGGTCTTCGGTACCAAGCAATCCTTCGCCTGGTGCCTAGCAGCCCTTCGCCAGGTCTTAGATTCCCAGCAGCCCTTCGCCAAGTGCTTAGATTCCCAGCAGCCCTTCGCCAGGTGCCTAGCAGTCCTTCACCAGGTCTTAGACTCCTAGCAGCCCTTCGCCAGGTTCCCAGCAGCCCTTCGCCAGGTGTTAGGGTTTCGATGCCTAGCAGCCCTTCGCCGGGACTTCTTTCCTCACACTCAGTGAACACGTCAGACCAAAATAACATCTTATCATTTGAACCCTTTGCTATTATCAAAACCCAGGTTCGACTTAGGTGCTGCCTGCACCAATAATCTCTCCCTTTTTGATTTATGGTAACCCGGTTCAAAAAGTTAAGTTTAAACAAAAATAAGTAAAATGCCTATTTAGTTTCCTCCCCCTAGAAGGAATCTCCCCCTAGGTTTTTCAAAGGTTCGCGGGGTTTAAAAAAAGTTTCTAAGTCTAAAAGGGAAAAATTATTTTTCAACACATAGAATATTTTCAAAAAAATGTAAGTTAGAAAATATTTTCCAAAAAAATTTTGGGTTGAAAACTTGAAAAATTTATACTTAGAAAATTTACACTTAGAAAATTTTCAAGTCAATACTTAGTTTTCGCACTTTAGAAAATTTTCTAAATTTCTTCTAAAGTTTTTAATAAAAATTTTTTCCCATATTTTTGAGTTGTGAAAAACTTTTCCAACCTAGAAAGTTTTCAAGGAAAAATTAATACTTAAAAAGTTTTCTATTAGAGAAATTTAAGATAAGTACTTAGAGAAATAGTTTTGAAAATAGCTTAAGTCAAGTACTTAGAAATAAATTTTGAAAATAACTTAAGTCAAGTACATAGAAATAATTTTGAGAATAGCTTAAGCCAAGTACTTAGAATTAATTTTGAGAATAGCTTAAGTCAAGTACTTAGAAATAAATTTGAGAATAACTTAAGGGATTTTACTTTTTGAAATTTTACTTTTTGAAAAAAAAAAAGAGAAGATAAAGTTTTGAAATTGAAATTGAAATTTTTTTGAAATTTGAAAGAAAATTTTAAAACTTCTCTCCTTTTTAATCTCTCCCCCTTTGCCATATATCAAAAAAAATAATATAGTAAAACAATATAGCAAAAAAGTAAGATGCTGTACTGAACCAATTCAAGGTATAAACTGGACCAAATCAATTTGAATTATCTCTTTCGGGTCCTGTCTATCCCAATTAGCTACTTACTAACTGTTATAAATAATAGTTTTCGCTAGGGTTAGTCAAGTTAAGTATTCTGTTCAAGTTAGATTTTCTAAGCTTGACACTTAACTTGATTATTGTTTAATTTGTATTTAGTGCCCTAGTTACTGCAGATGCACTGACTTAAAGCATCTTGAATTAAGGCAAAGACCTAAGCATCTCAACCCATTCTAGGCTATCAATCAAAAGTACCCTAAGGTGCTTGTGAAATGCTGGCTTCTAGATCTATAGGTGCATGCAGTTCTAGGGTTAGGGCCTAAGCTAAGTCCATTTGCGAGAAAGCCCTAGTTTTGAAAAGGGATAATTTTTCTTAAGAAAAAACTAAGTAAAAAATCATTTTTTAAAAATGCATAAAGAAAATGATTTTTCAAAATTAAGTAAGAACTGATAATAAAGCAGTAAAAAAACAGTAGTAGAGCAAACCTATTCTACCAAGCATAACCCTAACTACCTTCTTAGTGAGCTGAACTCAGACTCAGGTAAGGGTTTGGTGAATATATCAGCTAAGTTAGATTTTGAGTCTACATGCTTAAGGACTATCTCACCCCTGGCTACGTGATCTCTTACGAAGTGGTGTTTAACTTCTATGTGTTTAGTTCTGGAGTGTTGGATTGGATTCTTAATTAGATTAATTGAGCTTATATTGTCAATGTAGACTTGAGTTTGGGTGTAGTTGAGCTGGAAGTCTTTAAGAATGTGCATCATCCATAAGAGTTGTGCTACACATTCTCCTAAGGCAACATACTCAGCTTCAATTGTGGATAGAGCTACACAATATTATTTTCTGCTGCACCAACTTACTAGACTATTTCCTAACAGTTGGCAGCTTCCACATGTACTCTTTCTATCTAGTTTACAACCAGCATAGTCAGAATCTGAGTATCCTGATAAGTTAAAAGTTGAGGTCCTAGGATACCAAATCCCTACATTTAGGGCGCCCTTAACGTATCTTAGTATTCTTTTTAGGGCTGCTAAGTGTGTTTCCGTAGCACAGGTTTGGTATCTAGCACACATTCCTACAGCGAAAAGGATATCAGGTCTGCTGGCTGTAAGGTACAGTAGACTTTCAATCATACTTCTATAAAGTTTAAGGTCTGCTGGTTTACCATCAGGGTCACTATCTATTTTCACATTTGTGGCCATGAGGGTACTTATGCTTTTGGAGTTGTCCATTTTAAATTTCTTTATTAACTGCTTAGCATATTTGGATTGATGGACATAGTTTCCATCCCTAGTTTGCTTAATTTATAACCCTAGAAAGAAGTTGAGCTCACCAACTAAGCTCATTTCAAATACATTTTTCATTATTTTAACAAATTCTTTTAAGAAATTTGAGTTGGTGGACCCAAAGATTATGTCATCGATGTAGATTTGGGCAATAAAGATTTCTTTTCCTAAGGTCTTAATAAATAGGGTTGAGTCAATTTGTCCCTGTTTAAATTCTTTAGAAATTAAGTAGGTTGATAAGCGTTCATACCATGCCCTAGGTGCTTGTTTTAATCCATAAAGTGCTTTAGTGAGTTTATAAACATGATCAGGTCTTTCTAAGTCCTCAAAACCGGGGGGTTGTCCTACATAGACTTCTTCCTTAATGAATCCATTTAGAAAAGTTGACTTTACATCCATTTGACAGAGTTTAAACCCTTTATGGGATGCAAAGGTTAACAATATCCTAATGGACTCAAGTCTAGCTACTGGGGCATAGGTTTCGTCATAATCTAACACTTCTACTTGACTAAACCCTTTGGCTACTAAGCGGGCTTTATTTCTCACTTTTTCTCCTTAATCATTTAGCTTATTCCTAAAAACCCCACTTAGTATCAATAATGGATTTACCATCAGGTTTAGGTACTAGTTCCCAGATTTGGTTCCTCTCAAACTGGGCTAACTCTTCTTGCATTGATATGATCCAATCAGGATCGGGTAAAGCTTCCTCTATAGTCTTAGGTTTAATTTTTGAAATCATTGTAATCTGACTAAGGTTCCTATAGGCGGACCTAGTTCTGATTCCTAAGGTTGGATCACCCATAATTTGATCAGTTGGGTGACTAAGTCTGGGTTTCTTAGTTTTTCTAGAACTTAGTTCAGCCTCAGGTCCGGCCGGTCGATTTGGTTCAGTATTTGGTTCAACTACTTGGGTTGGTTCAATTATTGGTTCAATTGACTCAATAGTTGGTTCAATACTTAGTTCATTTAGGGGTTCAAAAGGTTCAATAGTTTGTTCGTTATCTTCTTGATCAGTATTTGATGAATTTAGATCTGGTTTATCAGATTTTGGATTAATTTTTTCATCAAATATCAGATTTGTTGTTTCTTCAATTTTCTTAGTTTGTTTATTGTAAACTCTATAGGCTCTTCTTGTCGTTGAATATCCTAAGAAGATGCCTGGGGTTGACTTAGACTGAAATTTACCTAGATAGTCTTTGGTATTTAGGATATGGACTTTGCACCCAAAGACCCTTAGGTAATGTAGGTTTGGAAGTCTGTGGTAGTATACCTCATAGGGTGTTTTATTGTGTCGTTTGTTGATTAGGACCCTATTTTGGATGTAACAAGTCGTACTAATTGCTTCTGCCCAAAATTTGTTAGCTAGGTTAAATTCATTGAGCATAGCCCTAGCGGCTTCTTGTAGGGTTCTATTTTTTCGTTCAGCTATCCCATTTTGCTGGGGGGTTCTAGGGCACGAAAATTTATGTATATACCCGTTTATCTTACAAAACTCCTCGAATCATTGATTTTCAAACTCTCCCCCATGATCACTCCTGAGCCTTTTGATTTTGGTATTGTTTTGATTTTCAATTAACTTACAAAAATCACCAAATAAGTTTAGGGTTTCATCTTTGGTCTTTCAGAACCTAACCCAGGTAAACTTAGAGTAATCATCAACAATTACTAAGCAGTACCGGTTTCCGCTTAGTGACTTGGTTCCATGTGAATCAAATAGGTCAAGGTGCAGGAGCTCAAGCGTGGTTTGAGTTAGATCTGATTGAATTAGTTTATGATTAGACCTGGTTTGTTTACCTTGATTGCATGATTCACATATTAAGTTTTCATGGTTCTTAATTTTAGGCCAAGTTGGGTGATTTTTGAAATTAATCTCAGATTAGTGTGACCTAATCTCCTATACCAGAGGTTTGATTCTTCTAACTGAGTTAACATGCATTTAGGTACCAAGAGTAGGTTTATAGTGTAAACATTATTTTTCCTAGAGCCCTTAAGCATGATTTCTGAGTCTTGCAAGTTTCTAATCAGGCAGTTAGAGTTGGTAAAGGTAACTACATAGCCAGTATCACACAATTGACTTATGCTAAGCAAGTTAAATTTGAAATCTTCAACCAAAAGCACCTTTTTAATAACAAAGTCATATTTGAGTTCAATGTTACCTAACCCAATCACTTTGAGTGTAGCATTGTTGCCAAATGCTACTGAGCCTAGGTTCTTGAACTTCAGTTTGGTGAATTTCAATTTATCCCCAGTCATGTGTCTGGAGCACCCACTATCCAACATCCATTGGTCCAAATCTTTATGTTCCTACACATAAAGAATATGTTGATTTGGATCCAATTAGAATCAGGAATAGCCTAAATTGATTTTCATAACCTAGTCTGTCTCACCCAATCTAGAGTTATCAATCACGTTAACCTTAAGGGTTTTTGTGAGACAGGTTTTGAATAGAAGGTTTTATTTTGAAAAGTCATGATTAATTTTGAAAAAGTTAAATTAATTTTGAAAACAATTGGTTTTGAATTTATTTTTAAAAAGGAGTGTTTGAATCTACAATTAACTAAAAATTTGTGTTAGATTCGAATTTGTCAAAGAATAAATTGAATTTGAATTTCAAAAATTGGCTTACAGGTCTTGGCGAGGCACTAGGCCTTCTTTGGTCGTAGCCTTATTGGATCATCAACCCTTTCCTTGACAAAGCCTTTTAATGAAATTTCATTTTCAAAATTATTTTTTGAAAAATTCTGGTCTAACTAGTTTGGGTCTTGGATCGGTAGCTTCGGCTAGTTTCACCAGTCTAAAGAGCCCAAGTAGTGTATACTTGACCTTATTAGAAAAGGCTTCCCTAACGTACTATCATCTCACCGCCACCCAATACTATGTTGTTCAAATTTCAGTTAATTGGATTAGTCCTTAGTCTAACCAATCCTAGGTCTAAGCATGGTAAATTGCATAAAATAAATAGACAAGCAATCATGCAATTTAAAATAAGAAAAGAGATTCATTTAACTATAAAAATTGTTTTTAAGTTGGCTCCCCCTGGACTAAAGCCACGGTAATGATGAGGCAAGATATGAATCTTGTCATTGGGGATCCAATACTGATTTGGTCCAGTTTGGTTGTTCAGGCATAGTTTGGGTACCCATGTCTGAACTTTGGGTCTAGACTGATTCAGTACAGCATAGTAAGATCTTTGTCTCGCCTTGGTTCGGTAGCATAACCCGGATCGATTTAGAACGGACTTCTGTTTTCCAAGGATCATATCAAGACCCTTGGAACCAGAGGTGAATCATTCCAAAGCTGCTATAAGGCCCTTGACTTGAGTTTTCAAGGAGGAGTTCTCTTTCTCAAGTTCTTCAACTTGAGTAGAGGTTCCTTCTTGAACCTTCTCAGTTGAGGATCTAGAGTCAGCTTCCTCTTTCAGGAGTTTTACATCCTGTCGGAGGGACTCGACTCGGATTTTGGCTTTCGCCAAGTCTCGAGATAGATACACAATTAATTCTGATAATTGACTTCTAAAAAACCCACTTACAGTGATTTGACCGTCCTCTGAAAATGTGAGCTTTCCGTCGTCTGGCTCCGATTCTGATTCGGTCTCGATTTCTTCCGAAGCAGTCAGAGCGAGCAGGTTCGACTGTGGGGCCTCTTCTTCTTCTTCAGAGGAAGACTCGTCCCACGTTGCTTGAAAGGCCTTCTTCCCTCTTGTCTTCTTCGTCCTTCAGATTGGGGCATTCCGTCTTGTAGTGACCCTTCTTTTTGCATTCGTAACAGGTCACATTTGGTTTGGTCTTTTCATTCAAAGGATCAGCTGGTTCTTCCTTTCTTCGGCTGGCTTTCCTTCTATTGGTCTGGTTTTTCAGTTCCTTATAGTAGTCTCGGGCTAGCCGAACCAGTTTGGGTCGATTTCCTTCGCTATCTTCTGAGTCTGAATCTGAGTCAGACTCGGGTGCAGGTTGGGGCTTCTTCTTGGTCATCTTTCCAGTTTTACCTACAACAAAGGCAATATCTTTCTCGGCCAGGGTGCAGTTAGTCTACTCATGTAATTCAAGCTCAGAAAATAACTCATCTAATTTAATTTTAGACAAATCCCTTGAAACTTTGTATGCATCTACCATAGATGCCCACAAAGTGTTTCTCGGGAAAGCGTTAAGGGTGTACCTGATCAGGTCACGGTTTTCTACCTTGTGACCGATTGAATGTAGACCGTTCATCAGCTCCTGGATTCTGGCGTGGAGCTGGGCTGCAGATTCGCTGTCGTTCATCTTGATTGTGTACAGGTTGTTTAGCAGAAGGTCCCTCTTGCTGATTCGAGTATCAGAGGTTCCTTCGTGCAACTCAATCAACTTACCCCAGAGTTCCTTTGCACTGTTGAATAGTCCTACCCGGTTCAGCTCTTCTTTGGTTAGGCCGCATTGGAATGTCTGGATTGCTTTGGCATCAGCTTTAATCTTTCTTTTCAGTGTGGTATCTCATTCGGTGTATGATTGTGGCACTCCTTCAGCGTTCTTCGGGACGTCCAGTCCAAATTGGATAATTATCCACATGTCCACCTGAGTTTTCAGGTGGACTTCCATCCGACTCTTCCAGTAGGAGAAGTCCTCCCTACTGAAGAGTGGTGGTCTGGCTGTACTAAACCCTTCTTGCATGGCCATTTAGAGATTCTCTGAAATAAAATTAATAAAAAAAATTATCCCAAGACTTGGTCTTGGATTAGTAGTGCGGGAAGAAGATATATAAAAAAATTATCGAGTGGTGTTGCACCAACCTCGATTAACGAAAAAAAATCGATTAAAAAAACTTTCGTAAAAATCCAAAAAACTCTCAAATTGATGGTTGCACCAAATTTGAGCTTCCCCGCTCTGATACCACTTGTTGGATCGAGAAAATACAATAGAGGGGGGTGAATATCGTAAAAGCGTTTCGGATTAGGAAAGAGAATGCGCAGGGGAAATAAGAAAAACAAACACAGCAGAACACAAGTATTTTTACTTGGTTCGGAATCGCGGTCGGCTCCTACTCCAAGGCCCACGGTCCTTGACCGTTTACTGCGGGCAATTCTATAATGGCGCAAAGATTTACAAAGGTTGTTACAATAATAGTGCAATAAAGAAAATTATACTCTTCGTTACCGACACCCGGTGTGGATCGTACTTCGGAGCAGAGGGTCGTCGTCTAGAATCTCGAGATCGGAGGCTTCCAAAGCAGAGCGCTTGAACGAAGAGCGTAGAGACGTAGGAAAATTGATGTCTTGAAGCCTTGGGGTTGAGCCCCTTTTATAGCACTCCTGGGGGCGCCCTGGACGCTGGGGGCGGCTGACACGTGCCTTCGGATCCGAGAAACCTCATCCGAAGCTCGGTCAGCGCTTATCCCTCCAGAATCGGCCTCGGAGCTGATGGGGGCGCCCGGGACACTGGGGGCGCCCGGGACACTGGGGGCGCCCTCAGTTGACTTGTTTTGCTTGGCTTCGCGGCAGAGTTTGCTTCGATCAAAACTTGGCTTGGACCCAGGGCGCCCGGGACCATGAGGGCGCCCAGGTCCTTCAGGCCGTCTGGCCTAGTATGCTTTCGAAGCGATTCTTCCTCAACTGCTCGTTTGGCTTTGACCTTGGGCGCCCGGGACCTCCCAGGCGCCTAGCCTAGATGCTGCCCCTCTCTTTTGAGGCGTTCTGAGCTGCAGAAACTCATTCCCATGGTTCCTGCATCCAAGGTTAGTTCCACAACAAACAATGCAAGAATGTTAATTAGTTTTTATAGCCGTAGCTGTCTTGGTTCTGACTTCGGGTCTCCCAAATGGAACCCTAGGTCGAACTGACGCCTACTGTTCCCTCGACGGGGAATGCGTCCTCACCTACTCCTCTCAGGAGAGTTTACCTTTTGCCAACCGGCTCCTCCGGTTGGACTTTTGCCCAGCAGTCCTTCGCCAGGTCTTCGGTACCAAGCAGTCCTTCGCCAGGTGCCTAGCAGCCCTTCGCCAGGTCTTAGACTCCTAGCAGCCCTTCGCCAGGTTCCCAGCAGCCCTTCGCCAGGTGTTAGGGTTTCGATGCCTAGCAGTCCTTCGCTAGGTGCCTAGCAGCCCTTCGCCAGGACTTCTTTCTGCACACTCAGTGAACACGTTAGACCAAAATAACATCTTAACTTTTGAACCCTTTGTCATTATCAAAACCCAGTTTCAACTTAGGTGCTGCCTGCACCAACACGAATATGCAATGAAAACTTGAATCAACTTCAACTCCACATGCATAACTCTGGGATCTACTTGATCCACCTCCTTAAAGTGACTAATCTAAGGATCTACACCAGAGATCACAGTTTCCACTATGAACTCTCTACTTCTCGAAAATTTTTCAAAGGCAGAGAAGCCTCTACAAACTCGTTCTTACAAGAGCACAACAAGAACAAGAAAACAAACACAAATACAATCGAAAATGACTTTACAATCAAAATTTTGCTTGCTTGATCTCTTGTTGCTTCTTGTTGACTCAAAAATACACCAACATTTCACTTCAGAATATCCAAGAACTGGCGTCTTCAAACCTCTTCAGAATCACCCTTTAAAGGTTGTTGCTCGGGTTGATTTTTGTCCATCCATCAACTGAGTTTACCTATCAATTAGTTGATCTGATGAATTCGACTATTGAAACCTATTGAATGGCTATTTTAAACCATATTAGTCTACTAATTTCCAAATCAGTCGAATGATTTCCCAATTAGTCAAACTGATTTCTTCTATTTGCTTCTAAATCAAATCGATTCGACTGTTTTCCATCCCCAAATCAATTGAATCAATTTGCTTTTGCATGCTTCTGGATCAAGTGAATTCAACTGATTTTCCCAATCAGTTAAATCGATTTTCCAATTAGTGTAATCGATTTGCTTCTAGATCATTACCACCCTTGCATCTGATCTAATGATCGTTTCGAACTTCCACCTCTCACCAAAAATATGATCCTCGACCTTCTTAGAATTTACTTGCATTGCATCCGGCCTTACGACCTTTAAGGACTTTCCTTTTCATACCAAATGTCCAATCCTCAATGACACACTTGGACTTTCCTTCTAGTGTCAAGTGTCTAGTCATCCATGTCCCACTCGAACTTCCCTCTTGTCAACTCTTTGTTGAACTTTTAATTATCATATGATCCTCTATGACCCACTTAGGCTTTCCTCTTGTCAACTTCTCATTGGACTTCCGATCGCTAAGTATCCGATCAACTTTCACCTATTTGGACTTTCCTCTTGCCAACTTTTCATTTGACTATCTTCTAACTACCAAATGTTCGGTCAACCTTGACCCACTTAGACTTTTCTCTTGAAATTTCTCATTGGACTTTCCCTTGCCTAATATTCAATTAGGATTTTTCTTTATTTAATGTCTAGCTAGGACTTTCACCTATCTAATCTCGAGTTAGGATTTTCCATTGCCAAACCTCCAATTAGGGCTTTCCCCTTGCCTAACCTCCTTTTACTTACTTGACTTCTCTATCACACATTGTCAACCATTGAAACTCAAGCTCGAACCAACCCGAGTTTGGCCAACTTGGTCAACATTAACCCGTGGGCGATTGCACTAATACAAATAATATTCATTTGAAATTTGTGGATGTTATGGAGTCCCCTTAGTTTGTTTTACTCAATGAAATGTTGTTTTAATCAAGTTATCACTCTCCAATAAGCAAAATCAACATAAAATAATAACACTGTTGTAGTAGTTTGTAACTAGCGGTTACACGTTATAATAGCTACTTGTTAATTCTACATAACTGATAATAATCAGATAATGGTCATTTAAAATGTAGTGGTATCATGGAATCCCCGTAGTTTATTTTTCTCATTTAAATATTATTTTAATTATGTTAGCACTTGATCATAATCATATTATTTTTCACCTTTAAAATGTAGTGGGTGTCATGGAGTCCTCATTGCCTAACCTCCAATAAGCAAAATCAAAATAAAAATAATGACACTGTTATATAAACTAGCAACTAGATGTTACACATGGTTGCAACTACCTACTAGCTTCTGCATAGTCGATCGTGATCAGATAGTATTCATTTGAAATGTAGTGTATGTCATAAAGTCCTCTTAGTTTGTTTTTCTCATTCAAATATTGTTTTAACCAGGTTATTGTTGGTGCAATCGTGCTTTAGATAAGAAGTTTCAATAATTGACAATTATTTAAGTTTAAGCTAATACATTGAATTTAACATTGGGTCCTAAGTGTGCGGTAATGAAAGAAGTCCAATGAATGGTCGGGAACTGGATTCTTGGCATGAAGACCCGGAGATGAGGAAGCTCCAGCCAAGATGCCTAAGGAATGGTTGGGGACCGGATTCTTGGCATGAAGACTCGGAGATGAGGAAGCTCCAGGCATGAAGTCCAGGAAACAAGAGGTTTCGCTGGCACGAGGTAATTAGGACTGATTGAGAACATGCATGAAGGTTTAGGGTTGAGGATCCTAAATCTAAGCGTGTCAATCGATTGGAAGAGACCAATCGATTAGGAGATATTCTGCTCTCAAACAGAACACTCCCTAATCGATCAGTCAATCGATTGGGAAGTCATCAATCGATTGGCTGATCGATTCGGAGATATTCTGTGTGAGAACAAAATGCTCCATAATCGATTGACCGATCGATTACGAGCCATTCTGTATGACAACAGAATGCTCCCTAATCGATTGATCAATCGATTAAGAAGCCATCAATTGATTAGCCGATCGATTGGAATATATTCTATGTGAGAACAAAATGCTCCGTAATCGATTGGTCAATCAATTATGAGTCATTCGGTGCGACACAGAATGCTCCCTAATCGATTAGTCAATCAATTAGGGTACTTCCTAATCTATTGAGTGATCAATTGGGACGCACTCATCACTTGATTAGAATGGTCCCGAATCGATTACTTAATCGATTAAAGCAACTAATCGATCAATTTATGATCCCAATCGATTAAAGTTCAAAATGAAATAATCTTAACCGTTCATTTGAGATCTGTACTGTTCAACGAATATATGGTAATCGATTGGGAATTTCGCCAATTGATTGGTGATGCGGAAAAGCTAGAAAATCGGTCGTTTAAAAGCAGATTTCGAAGCGAAGAGAAGTATACTGTTACATTGCGCTTTCTTATCTCTCTGTGCTCTGGTTCTCTGCTCAAGCTGAGAAGGAGGTTTCATAGTGGAATCTGTGATCGCTGGTGTGGATCATTGGATTAGTCACCTCAAGAAGGTAGAGACCAAGTAAATCAAAGTGTTAGCATTGTATTTGGGGTATTTAGCTTCTAGTTTCCGCTACAAAGAAAACAAATCAACTTGAAGAGAGCTATTCACCCCCCCCCTTTCTAGTTTTACCGGTCCTAACAGTTATCACTCTCCAATAAATAAAATTAATATAAGATAATGAAACTATTATAGAAGCTAGCAACTAGCTACTACACATTATAACAACTAGCTTTACATAGTCGGTCGTGATCGAAATGTTCATTTGAAATATAGTGGATGTCATGAAGTCCTATTAATTTGTTTTTCTCATTGAAATATTATTTTAATGAGGTTATCACTCTCCAATAAATAACATCATTATAAGATAGTGGCCTTGTTATAGAAGCTAATAACCAACTACTACATGTTGTAGTAACTGTCTGCTGACTGCTACAACCTAAAACGTAAAATTAGGTTCAAGAATATCTTGGGTAGTTTACTTGAAATGTGATGCTCATGTTTGACATTAATTGGAAAAGAGGCACCCTTATGATGATTTGTCAATCACCAAATGACGGGTACCCTTTTGATTCGGTAATTCTTAATATAACTACTTAGCAGCTTATATAACTTTTTTAAAGTGATTTTAATAGAGTTTAAATAATTTTGATCAAATTAGTAAAAAGTAGTTTAATATAATTGTATTTAAAATTTTAAATTTAGATTCGAGATTTTAAGATTAGCTATAAGTGTATATAATGGCGATTGATAGTTGTTACAATTTATAGAAGTTATTGGTAGTTATTATAATGTATAACAACTATTTAATAGCTGTTATAATATAAAAAATTTATCTATTTCATGTTTATTAAATTAAACTGTAAATCATAAACTCTCCTAAATAAGACCGCGTCAAAATAAGTTCTGAATATTATAATAGCTATCCATAATCGCTACAACAATATTGAAATAAGTGGTATTTTATGGATAAGACATTTGGTGGGGTGCCTTTTGACTTTTTTCCCAAAAGGAAGCCCTTTTGACTTAAAATATCATTAAAGTATTTTAATGGATTCAAGTATTTGAATACATAAATGTGTGTGAGTATGCATGATTGCAACAATGATCATCATTGACCCCTATATATATATATATATATAGGAAAAATTTGAGAAAACTCCCTAACATCAAACTGGGTTTTGCATACACTCCCCAACCAAAAATTTCTTTGCATGCACTCCCTGATGGGATTGACAAGACAGTTTTGTGTGTTATTTTTTTATCGGTATAAAAGAGTAAAAATTCAGTATAAATCGTAAAGATTTGAGTATAAATTGTTTGAGATTGAGTACTAATTTAAGAAATTTGAGTATTATTTGAAAAAATTTGAGTATATATTATTTCAGTATATAGTAAAAATTTCAGTATACATTATCAAAATTTAAGTATGAATTTATTTAGATTGAGTATTATTTGAAAAAAAAATTGAATATAAAATTTAGAAATTTGAGTATATGAGGTTGCATCCACCACATCAAGATTTTCACATGAGGAGTCACCGAAATTTTATACTTAAATTTCTTAAATTAATACTCAATCTCAAACAATTTATACTCAAATCTTTATAATGTATACTGAGTTTTCACTCTTTTATACTCACCATATCCAGATTTTCACATAAGGGGTCACCGAAACTTTGTACTCAAATTTCTTGAATTAGTACTCAATTTCAAACAATTTATACTCAAATTTTTACAATGTATACTGAGTTTTCACTCTTTTATACTCAATCCATCGGGGAGTGAATGCAAAGAATTTATTAAGTGGGGAGTGCATGCAAAGGCCAGTTTGAGATTGGGGAGTTTTCTCCAATTATATATGAGTATTTAATTTAATAGATTTTAGGATTAATTTCTAGTGAATACAAAATGTCATATTGGATGTTTAACTCTCTCATATAAAGATAAAATATCTTTGTAATTTATCTTTTATATTTTATCATGGACCAATGATACTGAATCATTTGAGGTAAGTAAAATCACCTATGATGCTCAATCATAATAATTCAAACTACGACGTATTTTGTAGAATTTTTTTAAATGGAATACGAACCCTAAGATGATGTACTTCTGGATCGTCCGTCGCAAGCACTTCTCGATTTACTCTGATGGCTGGTGAGAAATTTTCATAGGACCGGATCGATCGCGTTAAAACCTCGTTAATTGTAACCATGACTAACATTAATGTTAATTAAATTAAAAATAGGACAGTAGGAAACCCATAATTGTATGCAGAAACAGCAAAATAAAGAAATCCATTAGAATTAGTTGAAATTGTTTGAATAAAGAACTCGACAACTATATAACAGATCAATTCTTGAAGATTTTAATTCACACAGGGCAATGCATGCATGATGAGTTAGAGCAGAGTCTTGGTAGCCTTCCTGACCAGCAAAATCCAGCACATGACTCGGTAGATCAAGAAGAAGAAGCACATGACCCAAACGTCCGTCCATCTGGAGTCCTCGACCAGCCCTCTCGCCCTCAGCACATCGCCGCCGGTAAGCAAGCAGACACCTCCATGGCTACTGGAGAAGCATTTATCCCTCACGCTCCAGTACTCGTTGATGAGCAGGGCGTCCAATGGATACCTGTAGAGGGAGATGTAGTACATGAAGATCCAGTACTTGGGGATGCTGTCCTTGGGGATGAAGTAGCCGGAGAAGAGAAAGAAGGCCCCCAGGGAAACGCAGATGAGGGAGTTGCCCAGTATGAAATCCGGCGAGATGGAGCTGAGGAAGAGCACCAGGGAGCTCGCCATTAAAACGATCAGCCACACCACCAAAACGAAGAAGGCGAATGCGGCGAGGGAAGGATTGAGCCCGACGAGCCAGTAGACAGGGACGGCGAAGAGCAGTGCCACCGCGAACAGGAAGGGGAGGAAGACGAGGGTGTTGGCCACGACGTACGAGGAGAGCCGGTACGTGCTCCGAGTGACCTCGCGCATCAGCACGCGCCGCTCCTGGAGGAAGATGGGCAGCGCCTCGACCGTGGAGGAGAGGAGGAAGCTGAGGCTGAAGGCGAAGAGGCCCAGCCGCTCGGCGACGCCGGCCGCGTCGGGCTTCACGTGCAGGTACACGCTGCCGAGCCCCACGCCGCCGACCACGGCTTGCATGGTCCGCGCCAGGAACAGCTGCTTCGTTCTGTAGATGATCTTCCAGAATCGCCAGCTCAGCGTCTTGATCTCCTCCAGGCGACTGCAGTAGTTGCTGTGAAACAGTAGTGTCTCTGTTTCTAACGTCGAATCTCGATATTCCTCTGCTTCGGGAGGGAATGAAGAAGAGACGCGGTAGTCCTCTAGCTGCTGAGTGATCTCCATGGCGAACTCCAGAGGATTGAGTTGAGTTGGTATTGTGAAGCCTAACATTACGATCGTCTGAGTGAGAGAGTCCAGGCTGCCATAGTGAGCCACCTATACTAAAGAGCAACTTTCATTGGATAATTAATTATGCAGGGAGATTTCTATCGATTTAATTTTAAAAAATGATAGACAACGTGAATTTTTAACGTAAATTTTAAATATGATATCTCAATTGTAGCGATTATCGATGATTTACTGTGCCCCTTAGATTATAATTTTATTTGGGGCAATGGCCGAAGGTCATCGTCGATATCTAAACAGCAATTGAACATGTATATAAAAAATATGATGTTATTCGGATTGAGTTTCACGCTCTCTGACTATCGTAGCTCTTTAATTTTTGTATACCTTTCCGTGGGAGAGGAGCAAGAAGGTGGAGACGTACTGAAGAATCCGATAGCCTGGCTGGTGGATGGTGAGGATGACGATCTGCCGCCTCGTCCTCGCCATCGCCGCCAGTAGCTGCACCACCTGCAGCGCCGACGCGCTGTCCAGCCCCGACGTCGGCTCGTCCAGCAGCAGCACCGGCGGGTCGTCTATCACGTCCACCCCGATGGCCACGCGCTTCCGCTCTCCGCCGGAGACACCCCGACGCTCCTGGTCCCCGACGTAGCTGTCCGCCACCCGCTCCAGCCCCAGCTCTCTCACCAGCGCCTCCACCTTCTCCTCCCGCTCCCCCGCGGTCGCCCCCCGCAGCCGCAGCCGCGCGCTGAACGCCAGCGTCTCCCGCACGGTCAGGAGCGGCAGCAGGTTGTCCTCCTGGGTAACGAACCCGCAGAGCTTCCGCAGGTGGACGGAGCTGGAAACCCGCCGGCCGCCGAGGGAGATGGAGGCGGCAGTGGAACTGGAGGCCCCAGCGCGGCCTGAGATGACGCGGAGGAGAGTGGATTTTCCGGCGCCGCTTGGGCCGACGACGGCGAGAAGCTCAGAGGAGGCGGCAGCGAAGGAGACAGACTTCAGAAGTGAGCGGCCGCTGCTGCTGCGGCGGCGGCGGCGGATGAAGGCGGAGGTGGCAGAGGGGAGGACAGTGTAGGATAAATCAGAGACGAGGAGTGCGGTGGTGGCGGTGGTGGTGGAGGAAAGGGGAGTGGAGGAGGATGAACTGGAGGTGTAGGAGGATGAACTGGAGTCGAGCTGGTCGAGGCCTGCAACTGCCACTGTTTGATCGTCCATATTAAACTGATCACGGCGAATCCCAAACAGAAACGCATGAAGAGCGATTATTAAGTAGGAAATGAGAAACGCAGATATTGTTGATTAATGGTGATCAGTTTGATGAAGTAGATGAGACATGCGTAATGGGAAGGAGGAGATCTAGTTGGAACTAACATGGAATTATATCAAAGTGACTGACACTGTTTGCGTGTTGCCAGGGAAGGTTTGGTAGCGTTAGGTCAGCAGAATGAATTCAATCAAGCGGATAGACAGATGTCTAAGTAGAATGCAGAATGGATAGATGTCTGAGTAGGTCAGAAAAACATATGTAAAGAAATTTATGCTCTTAGTTTTCAGGTCGTCGTGCTCTATTCAAATTATGTCCAAGTGCTTCTCAAGCTTCAGGTCAAATTAATTTTCACACTCAATCAATAGAGAAGTCTACTATATACAAAATTTGGTGCCCCCGGGACTATGGTACATCGGTAGGGCAACTAGTCGTTAACCCAGGCATCCGCGGTTCGATCCCCAGCTACGGTGCATTTTGCAGGAATTTTTCCTCCAAATGGGACGCGAACCCTGGGACGATGAGCTTCTAGACTGCCCATCGTGAACGCTTCCCGATTTACCTGGTGACTGATGGGAAACTTCCGTGGGGTCGTGCCGATCACCCCAGGTTCAATTTGTCTACTGCCTGGTTCATTATTTTTTTTTTACTATATACAAAATGTGCCCCCGGGGCTATGGTGCAGCGGTAGGGCAACTAGTCGTTAACCCAGACATCCGCGGTTCGATCCCCAGCTATGGCGCATTTTGCAGAAATTTTTCCTCCAAATGGGGCGCGAACCCTGGGACGCTGGGCTTCTAGACTGCCCACCGTGAGCGCTTCCCGATTTACACTGGTGACCGGTGGGAAACTTCCGTGAGGCCGTGCGATCACCCCAGGTTCAATTTGTCTACTGCCTGGTTCATCATTTTTTTTTTACTATATACAAAATGTGCCCCCGGGGCTATGGTGCAGCGGTAGGGCAACTAGTCGTTAACCCAGGCATCTGAGGTTCGATCCCCAGCTACAGCGCATTTTGCAGGAATTTTTCCTCCAAATGGAGCGCGAACCCTGGGACGCTGGGCTTTTAGATTATCCACCGCGAGCGCTTCCTGATTTACCCTGGTGACCGGTGGGAAACTTCCGTGGGGCCAGGCCGATCACCCCAGGTTCAATTTGTCTGCTGCCTGGTTCATCGTTTTTACTATATACAAAATGCTCTGTGGCCATGGTAAAACGGTAGAGCAATTAGCCGCTATTCAAAGTATTCGCGGTTCGATCCCTAGCTATGGTGTATTTGCAGAAATTTTTTTTCAAATAGGGCGCGAACCCTGGGACGCTGGGCTTCTAGACTGCTCACCGCGAGCGCTTCCCGATTTACCCTGGTGGCCGGTGGGAAACTTCCGTGGGGCCGGGTTGGTCGCCTGAGGTTGGAAAAATCTCGTTAATCATTTACTATATACAAAATCAGATAGTCACTATCCAGGTATCTGTGGTTCGATCCCTAGCTACGGCGTATTTTACAGAAATTTTTCCTTCAAATGGGGCGTGAACCCTGGGACGCTGGGCTTCTAGACCGCCCACCGTGAGCGCTTCCGATTTATCTTGGTGACTGATGAGAAACTTCCGTGGAGTCAGACCGATCACCTCAAATTTATCTGCTACATGATCCAAATAGTTGTACTATGTACAAAATCATCTCAATGCACAATTAATGTACATGATGGAAGCTTTCCGAATTTGACTCTTTGTCTTTCCCTGTCAATCCATTCTAAAGCCAACAGAAAAAAGATAAACTAATTAGATTACTAGAGAACTTCACGTTCTCCTTTCTTGGTTGCTTGCAAATCTTTCGTTCTTTGTGTCTCCCTTTTTAGATGGATCGCGAGGTAGGCATGGAGGAGTAGCTCACCCACGACCAGATGATGGAGGTCAAGGAGGCCTTCAGCTTGTTCGACAAGTACGGGGATGATAAATCTCCTTCAATCCCATTTTTCAAACATCATTTGGCTCTAAAAGTTTCTTCAAATCAAGTCCTGGTAGATTCTGCAGAGCGCATTAATTCTAGGATTTGCTCGCGTCAATGTGGCTTGCTTATTTGTATTAGCAGTAGGGTGTTTTAGGGTTTTTGAGCAGGGTGAATTTAGCAAGATTTTAAAAATCGGATCAGATATCAAATTAGTCAGGCAAGGTTTCAGAGATTCAGAAGTTTAATCGATTTAATCGGAAATTCAACCGGGATATAATCGGTATATAATAGAACATATATTTATATAAATATATGAAACTAACAATTTATTGAACTATTTCTTCAAGATTGGATCAACTAGGTCGAACATGTGATATATTTTTGTCAAAAACTCACGGTATTATTGAAAAAAGGATTATTTCAAAGAAAAATTCAAGTTTAAAAATGTTGGGTACGGTTCAAGCAAACAGCAAATTTATTAGTTTAGAATTTTAGGTGAAAATAAATTAAGATTTTGACATTTTATTTTTTTTTTAAGAAAGAAAAGCAAAATTACAAAAGAAAAAAAAATCAAAAAATCAAAATAAAATAAACTAAACCGATTTGTCCGGTTCACCGTTCCACTGTTTAGAACGGTTCGCACCCGGTTCTTAAGCAACTAATTTTCAAAGTCAACTCGGATCAAAAATTTGGTCGATCCCGGTTCCACCAGTCCGATCGGTCGGTCCGATCTGATTTTCAAAACGCTGGAATTTAGTGATTGAGCACGGTGGTCTGCTTGTTCTTCCAGGACTAGTGCATTGGTATAACATAGCTCAGGGTTGCCTAGGATTTTGTGTATATTTGATTTACTGGTCGTCATCACTTATTGATCTGTAAAAAAAAGGATTCATATGATATGATGGCTTTAGTTTTATTGTAAAAAGGAGATCCATGCCCTTCCAAACACAGTTAGCTACTTCAGGTTTTTTTTTGCTAAGTTTGATCTCTTGCTAACCTACTTTTGATTTTTACCGTAGCATTGTTCACGGGTGCATAATGAAAGTTATGGTTCAACGTGAAACTTCCTCTTGTCCATGATTTAGTTTCATAATATATTGATTTGGAGAAGAAGATTATCGTCTACATATTATTCACATATAATATATATATTAATTAGATGCATGACAGATGCTATGTTGATCATTTTGCAATGGTATTCTATAGATATACTGTTATAATTAAAGAAAGAATAATTTGCCAACCTCTATACAAACACTGAGATTGCCATACAATTAATACTACTTGTACAATTAAGCAATTAACTAATAGAAAAGAGGTTAATATGATATGAATATGTTCAAAGATAGAATCTACGTAGTTAGACATGTTGAATACATTGGACTTAGAAGATTTGAGAGGAACATATGGATCAAATAAAATTCTATTTAAAGTCTTTTGTATTCATTTTATAAATTTACGCAAAGGGGCGGCGTGTTGTTTGATTTTGACTTTTTAAAATTTAATTTTTTTGAATAATTATTGTTTGAATTTTTAAAATTATTGTTCGAATTTTTAGGATTTGAATTTTTTAGATGAGAATTTATTTAGTTAAAATTTAAAATATAATTTCAAATTAAATTTAAAATTATCTTTTATGAATTTGATAAATTATTTTCTAAAATTTTAGTTTTGGATTAAGATTTGAATTTTTCTTTTTAAGATTTGTAATTATAAATTTATCTTTTAAATTTATATTTTTAAGTTTTATGATTTTATTTTTTGGATTTTTAGAATTTGAATATTAAGAAGTTGAAATTATACTAATAAGCCTTAAAATTATTTTCAATATGAAAAGAAAAAAAGGACATTATTTTATCAAATTAATTGAGAACTAGTTATTAAAAGTCTAGATTTTTAATTAAATAATAAGATATATATTTATGAATCGATAAGTCTCTGAACAAATTAACAATTTGTTACATCTTTTTTACCAAAGAGATTTATGATTTGAGTGATTTATCACTAGTTTAGTCATGTTGTGGTACTTCTAAGTGACTTTGTTTTATGTTATTATTTTTGTCCTAGTTATATTTGCTTGATAAACACTACTTTCTCCTTTTTATGTTCAATATTTTCTTTTTATCATATAATATCGATCCTTTATAAATCAACTAAAGAGAATATTGTCAACGGCTCCTACTGTATACCAGCTCTGATTTATTGAGCCTATTTCATTTTTCTTGTTGATCAAATTAATCTATGTCTTTATTAAAGTAATTATAGCCCTTTTATTTAAATTGCACTTGTCATATTCATACTATGCAAAGACAGGTTGCAGAATAACTTACGTTACTATTGACCGTAAATTTGCATTTTCTCAAGTTTCGGATTTACAAGAAAGCATGGCATTCGCTTCAAACTTACTAAACTGTAAATGCCTATTGACTATTTGCAGCAGATTGAATAATTGCCTTCTTGTACTCTTTCGTTGAAGGAGCATGAAAATAAAGTTTAAAGAGCTATTTGGTGACAAAAGATGAAACGTTCGTTTTTAGTGTCCTCGCCAGTCTATCTGAGGATTAACACGGATGAGATAAATCACGATAATTGAGATGGTAAGAGGTTGATAAAAAAAAACATTGAAGATGGATATTTGTTGCCCTAGCTAACCATTTTAATAAACTTTTCGTCGATGTGCAAATTGAGTTTTTTAAACTTAATATTGACGGCGTGCTAAACACTTTGTTAATACTTGTTAATATTATTGACAATGGTGTGTAGAAAAAGCACGTTGTCAATATTGTACATTAATTTTCACGGGAGCGTCTCAAAGTTTAATCTCGCCACGACACTTTGTTCACTCAACTGACAAATCCCCAATCCCCAAATTGCATCACCCTCCTCCCTCTCCCTCCTTCGATTCGCTAGCCGTTGGGGATTTTGCGTGAAATACACTTAGTTTTATGATAAAATACACGGTGGAAGCCATTTTTTTTTAAATTCATATATCCAAGATCTATCATGTGAAAGACATTAACATAGATCAAAGAAAAATTAGATTTCAAGAAATACCTTTCATATAATACATAGTGGAAAAAACATCACCTAACAAATCTTACAAAACTTGCCTATATTAGCGTCGTTCATGCCAAATAGTCTTCAAGACAATTGCACAAGCCATAAGTTATCTCTCCGTTTGATATTAGTCAAAACAAGGAGACGACACGAGAGAAAAAGAAGGGGAACCATGGCACAATCTTGAAGCCGCCGATATATAAGGAAGGGGGCCGACCAACTTCTTTTGGGCGGCGGAAGGATGATGCCAGCCGACCTTGGTCGGCACAAGCAAGTGGGTGCGGCCTTGTGTTGAGCAGCAGCGGCGACAATGTCTTTGCATGGGGTGGCAAGGCAGCACAAGCACAAGAGGGGGTGGCACACAAGAAGAGGAGAAGAATCAAATCCTTGAATTAATTCCTCGCTTGGTATTTATACGCCTTTTCACTAAGACTAGGGGAGCCCGTCATAACCCAAGTCCAAGTCTAAGCTCACATCATATGTATTGACTTAATTTACTTACAAAAGGTATGAACCAAAATCAAACTCTTATCTCAGAAGTAGGTCCATCTTGTCTACAATAAGCATGACCCATTAGCATTTTTATCGCGGTAATACTTTTCATATTTGTCCTTCGTTTGGTTCAACCAAATAACTTAATCTCTTTCTCTCTTTGAGAATATTATTCTCTAACTTATTTTTAGTCTTTAAGATATACTCGTAGTGCATGTGACCCAATAGATTTTGGATTATATTGGTCATTTATAATTAATCATTAATTATGAATCGATTATCAATGACATATAATAGTACATCATGATTCCTTTAGCAGCTACAGTTATTAGTGCATCTATTCTTTTCACTCATCTTATGTCCACTTGATTTAAGACATGATTTATATATCAATTCCCACTAGACTGACTACGTTACACCTAGTCTAAGTAGTAATTTCTTATCCTATGAATTTGAATTACTCAAAAACATATGTCCAAGAAGATCATCCCCTTGATGTGTTTACTTTGGCCAAAAACTTATGAGTAATAATCCCAACAAGAGGTTATAAGATATATGTCTCCTTTATAAAAGCTATGGTGAGTTCTCCGTGGGCTATTTAAACACTTTCGGGAATATTGACTTATACCCAATTATCCCAGACTCACACCTCCTAAAAGATGTTATGCTAAAATGTCAAAGTATAAGTCTTAATGATTAACATGATTTGAATACCTCAATTCTTAGGAAACTTGCGCTCGAGAGGTCTAAACAGGATGGGAGGATCGGATCTCTAGCAAGTTGATGGGTCTAAAGGATTGGACATCGAGAGAAAGCCCTGGGGTTAGAGGATCAGATGTTGATCACAAAGTCTAAACAGGTCTAGAAGATCAAATGTTTGGTAAGTCAGATAAACTCTCCTAAGAGGAGTAGGTAAGGATATGTTGCTTTAAAAGGAATAGTAAGCGTTGGTCTGATCTAAAATTTCAATGAAATTTAAAGTCAAGACCAAACGGTCTCAAGATTGTTAAATCATTTATTTTCTATCTTTGTTATGTGGATTTTGATGAATGTTTATTGTGTTTGTATATTATGGATCTTTGTTGTTATGAAATATATGAATTTGAATTACAGTTATTACATGTATGCCATAAGAATATATTTATAGATTTGTGATGGTGGAAAAATCACAAATCTACGACAAATTTATATAATGAGTTTATTGTGAAATCATTAATTTACGATGAAAATTGGTTCGTTCCTAATAAGGATGAACTTTGCGATGAAATTAATGTGTTGCTAATTTTGAGACGAATTTTGATTTTTCATTGCACAACCTAATTAAGAACAGATTTGCAATCACGATTGCGGAAAAAATAATGAGTTTGCAACGAATTTAGGGACAAAAAATAGTGCAAAATCAGTAATTTGCGACAAAAAGTATGTTTGTCCTTGATCAACCACAAATTTTTTCGTCCCTAATTAAGGATGAATTTTGCGACGGGGTTATTATTTGTTATTAATTTTGGGATGAATTTTTATATTTCATCACAAAACATTTGCAATGAGCTATTCGCAACGAAAAATCTTTCTTGTTAATTTTGTTGTAAAAAAATTTTGCAATGAATTTTATAAAAAAAATTTGCTGCTAAATTCGTTGCAAATGATGACTTTTTTTTTTGCTGTAATGATTCGTAGTTATTATAATATGATATTGACTAATATTGACAATATTGATTAGAAATGAAATATTTATATTACAAGCAAGGGCGGGATCATGTATACGGTACTTGGGAGTCCCCACGGGATGTATATATTGATAGCTAGCACAGGCGTTGCCACCATGAGATTTGATCCTACGAAGTCAGATATCTGTCCTCTCTTATGTGTTATTTACTATCCGATCTAATTATCTTTTTAATTTATCTTTTTCGTATTAATTTCGAGACGAATTAATAGAGATATTGAGAATAAACGAAATCTTTTGTCGTATACAGTACTTGTCCACTCGGTGGTCATTTTAATTTCTATTGCTCGGGGCTTTGACGTTGGCCGGAGATTATTTGACTTTCAATCCTAAGTAAAGATTATTGAAAACAAATTCCATGAGCATCTTCAGTTTAAGCCCAAGTCTGTTATCAGCTCCGGACTTTTTTTAGTTCAGAAAGATTTTAATTTTTAGATCCGCCGCTGATTAGAAGAAATATGAACGGTAATTATTATAATATAATATTATTAATATTAATTAAAATTGAAGTGCTATTATAACATGATTTTGATTAATATTAATTAGATGAAATGTTAATATTACAGCTCTGATAGTTTAACGTGCTACAATACTTTGTGTTAATCGTAATTGAAGTATTTATATTATAATAATTATGAATTTATAATTGTTATAATAACATAAAAAAATAAAAATAAAAATTTATTGATGGAATTGAATATTTTTTTAATAATAAATTAAAAAAAGCGTCCTGTAATAAAATACAAACGAATGACCTTTGATTATTTTTTATTTTTTATTTTTAAGGTTAATATCCCGATTGGATTTGACGATAAAATCTCGATATTAAAAAATGGAAGTTGCCTGATGCCGTCGTCTTCATTTCGGCCAAATTCTGGTTAGTTTTTCCATCTTCGATGCGCAAGCGTCATCAACCCTGGAATTCTTCTCAGGCCGACCTAACTCGTCATCCTTATCCGCACCAGCCTCTCTCCCTTTTCCAGCTCGTGGACTTTGTGCCGGCGAAACGAATGGGAAGTTGTTGCCCTAATTTCTATTCGATCTAGGGTATTGTGAGTATGTATGATCTTCTTCTTTTTCATTTGTTTGTTATATTATAAATTTTAACTTGCATACGGATGTCGCTGGCCTGCCAAAGTTGCCCTTTTTTGCTCTTTCCTAATGAAATACGCAGGAAATCAGTTTTTTGTTGTCACCGTTTTAAGCTGAACATATGTGATCTCTTCTTGCATACTTTGGATGATGTTTCGGTTTGGAAAAAGTTGGACTTTTTTCTGCGTCGAGCTTTAGTATTCTCAATCTTTCGGAATGCAGGTGGATAAAATTGTTGAAGCATAGGTAGTTTCAGATTCTCACAATTGGTTGGTGTCCTTCGTATATAGTTCCTTTATGACTGGTATAAAGCTCCTAATTTGTGACAAGAAGGCTGAATCTGACATGGCCATGGATATGAATAATTCAACAGAAAGAGACATTGCCTATGATCTAGAAAATTGCATGAATTCTGTGAAAAAAGAACAGGAAGGAGTAAAGGATATAGGAATTTTGAGTGGCTTTGACATTGATGTGTTTTTAAAACCGGACAGAGATGGGCAATTGGAACATAGTCGATCTAGCTCTTCTGAACATTCTTACACAGACGAGGAGGCTTTGGTTGACAAAAGGGTTGAGCCAGAGGAAAATGTAAGCCTTTTGGAGAAGAAAATTGGACTTGAGAAGCCAAAAAAGAAAGGGCGCAAGAAGCCACCTAAGCCACCTCGTCCTCCCAACTCTCCGCCTCTTGATGCTACTGACCAGAAGCTGATGAAGGAGATCGAGGAAATTGCAAGGTTGAAGAGAGAGAGGATTCAACGGATGAAAATCAAGATGAAGAATGCTAAATCAACACATTCTAATAGTAGCCTTTTGGCCTTGCTTGTCACCATTCTTTTCATCCTTGTTATAATCTGGAAAGGTTTGATTCATTTTTTATTGCCACTAGATAATTTGTTGATTAAGTGCTGATATTTGTAATTTGAAATAACAAGGCCATTGGAAACTGATAACCAATTTTCATGCTTCGTGATAATGTGGATGCACGACCACTGTTTTAAATTGTATTCTCATCTTTGATTGTGTACGCTGCTTATACAGAGCACATTTTAACTATATCCTATTGCTTGGCATTCTGTAGCTCAGCGACCAAGGCATGTCGGGCCCAACTATTTTTTTGGGTCGCTACAGTTAAGCCTTTGGTCTTCTAAGTCAATTCCTCCGCATTGCTGCTTTTATATGCATCTGTGTTTTCCATCCTGGTTTTTATATGCAGCTGAAGTTGGATGATGCAATAAGGGAGATGACTTTTCTAAATATTAGCATCTTTGTTTTCCATCCAGGTTTTTATATGCAGCTGAAGTTGGATGATGCAATAAGGGAGATGACTTTTCTAAATATTAAAATTTTCCCTCTTACAAAAATTCTACGCATTCTACATTCGATTGCATTTTAACATATATTTTTGCATCTTGACATTTAATATATGTAATATTTAGTCTTTCTTCTATCTCACCATATTTTATGTTTTATAATCTTTTTTAAGAAATCCTTGATGTTAAGTTTGATATACCTTCAAGTTGCATTATTTCAGTCTTTATCAGTGTTAAGCTTATCATAGTCTCCTTCATGCTTATCAAGTTTGTTCTCTCCTACGTTACGCTTGGTGAGCTTTGATCTTTTATGTCCATCTTAAAAATTATTGTGAACCCCATGTTTCTTCAGATTCATGCAGAATCAAGCTTGACTAGATTGGACCCTAATTATTTGTGAAAGTTAGTGAATGTTAACTAGCTTAGTTTCATTTCAGAAGAATTTATGTTACTTTGTTTGCTTCTTCAGAAGATAGCTTTTGTGCATTAGCGACTTCACATTCGGGTTTAGAATAGTAGTTTTAGAATGTTTTACTTCAGATTCACACATAATCTTTGCGGTTTCCTGTTGTGTATCATATTTATTGCATATCTTAAACTTTTATGTTCATACCTGAAATGCCTTACAATTTCCTCCTTTCGCATCTGCCATTAATCTGGTTGATTTTTTTGGCAACAAGTTTCTGAACTAGTGTGTGCATGATAGAGGAAAAGCATGTTATTACGACAAAAGGCATCAATTAGCTATAGTAAAGTCATTTTTGTGCTCTGAACTCACAGGAGTCTATTGTCGAGGAATCTACCGACTCAGCTTCCACGGCACACCTGAATCATCAGCACAAAGTAGAGGTGGATTTGTTTCCATTCAGTTTTACAGGAACGTGTCTGCAAATCTTCATTCTGCGGCCTCATCAGCTTTCCCCAAGTATGTTCCCGATCTTGTCTGTCAGTCAAACTACTTTGTTAAAATTTGAAACATGAGATAGCTTGCTAGTGCAATTTCTCTTGCTCTACTGCAATATCAGCAAACTTGTTCGCTCGAGACATGCAATTGTAGAATGCTACGGATTTGATTTCTCGAATCAACAAAATATCAGATCTTTGTTTCCCATCTTAATTGCTCATTATCTTTTCGATGTTGGTGATCTGCTGTTTCTGGCTGCAGTAACTTGGAACATTAGGCATGATGGGGTGCAGATGGAAAAGCTATCAGGGAAGCTTTGAATAACCAAGTCTCATAAATCGTTTACATTCTTGGAGTTTTTTCTTAGATACAGTAAGTCAACTATGTACAGAGATGGACAGAAGTTGCCTCTTTCTTAATAGAACAGTTGGGTTTATGAAACAGATGCCTCGGAAATACTTTTGTGCATGACCACCCCACACTTTTGTTAATGTGTCTCTTAACTCTTATCATACATTTTAGGCGGCTGCACATGATAAATCTTTTTACTCCTAGTGTCTCCCTGAAGATGTCGAATTTTTCCTTTAATCTTATAGGTCATTTTATCAAAAAAAAGAAAAACTACTTAAAATCAATAACTATCTAATGTACAATTATTTTTTTTTAAACATGCTTGTGTATATAGTTATATAGTAATTCATGTTGATATATATATTGTTTGATAAAACATGCTTTTGTGCTCCCACGGGTTGCTCAGTTGGTTATAAGATGATATATTTGTTTCAATAGAGTAAAGATTAATTTTTGACCAGATTTCTCTTGTCTTTTACCTATTTGATAGTCAGTTATAAGTTGATTAACGTCTAACAAACATAATCATCTTTTGCGTAAAGCAAGCATGCTTTTGCGTATGGTATTTCTTTTCAAATTTAGAGCATTCTGTGACTCAGAAAGCAAAATTTAATCAATTCAAATCTAAAGTAGGTTATTGTGTTTTAAATTTGGACACAAGTTATGAAAATAGTCTTATGTAGCCTTTTTAGATAACCTAGAACATTTCAAGCATTTAAAAGTATATTATTATTATTATTATTATTATACGGAGACATGAGTTGATGCTCATGTGCTGTGAATTATGGCACAACTTGTAAGGGTATAAACGAGTCAAGCCGCTCATGAGCCATCATTATATTCACTAGTGAATAATTTAATTAATAATTTATATTTGGTAAGTTCGTTTAGAGTTCAATTAGACTCGAATATGTTCGCGAGCCATTACTATATTTGATAAATTAAGCTCGAGCTCGGCTCGATAATAAACGAATCAAACTCAAACTCTCAGGTATTCGGCTCGATTCGATTACAACCCTAGGCACAAGCATTGCGAAATGTGATGGCTTGTCACACAAACATTAGGATTATGCAAAAGCATAAATCGTTAAACATTTTAGACACTCGCAATCTTATTATCGCTATGCAATCAATGTTGTGCTTGCAACTTGCTTGGCCACAATATATAACTTTTCGAATCGATTATCAACCACGAGATAAATCAAAAAGTACTCGTAGAAGCTAATGTGGTCAGCATTTTTAGGTTTATTGTCGGGGAGGAAAATTTCTATGATACATTGCAACTTGATTAATCGCCTTAAGGACATTACTGCTATATCGTAACCCTGGATGTTGAACCATGCACAACCTTGTTTGGACAGGGAATGGTAGGCATGGTATTATCAAATACCAATAGGCAGACTTATGCAAATTGATTCGGTCGGGTATTGTGATCCAATCGGGAGTTAAGCCGACCCGATAAGAATCCCGGTTGGGCAAAGACGGTTGAGCGCACAAGGGGTCCACCTAGCCTAATGGATGCACTCGAGGATACATGGATCTGGTTCGGTCGGCGATAGCCGGTCGGATATGCCCGGTCGGCTGAACCTGATCGAGAGGCATCAGTCGGGTAGATAGAGAACACGCCTCCCGTTTGAAAAGGTGTAGGCGAGTTCCGGGCGGACCATCCCGGTCGGGCATTCTCGATCGGACGAACCATCACCATGCCAAATAAAATCACTCACCCCCGCTTTGAATGACTCACGATCTGTATCTAGCTGTCTGGTCAGACATACCCTACCGGCCGATTGGACATACCCGGCCGACCGATCAGACTGGCTGGTACTAGGAATGACTGAACCCGCTCAGGTCACTCACTCACCCAAGAGTCGATTGACAGCCGAGTGATCAAGCCTCGCCGAGTGACCACTCCCGGTCGGTCGACCAATCCGTATGGAGTCAGTCACCGCGCCTAGTAAGATAAGCCAAGGTGGCCCCACTGTCTCAGTAGTTTAATTATGATCAGACTTTTAAGATCTTCCATATCCTTTCATTATGAGGAAAAGACATCTGCCATAATCATATCCCCCAGTATATAAGACAGACCCTTTGACAGCCCTGTCATATCATCGGGGAGACTAAGGTTATTTAAGTCAAAAGGCAAGAAGAAGACAACGGCAACTTATCTTTAAAAGCTATCTATGACTTAAAGAAACCTCCAAGAGTTTAGAAAAGTAAGGTAGCAGACGATCTTAATAGATATTTCACAACTAAAGAAATTTAGTCATTCTCTTTTTTAAAGAGTATCTAAAATATTAGAATTGGAAGAGTTGCATAGATGAGGAATGAGAATGCTTTGTTGAATATATAGAGAAAAGAATGAATAAGATAAAAAAATAAAAATATTAGAGAACAAATCAAGATTATATTTATTGTGAGAATTTAAATATATATATATATATAATAATATAAACAACTATTTAGACATCTAATAAATAACTTAATTATGATGTATAAGACTAGAACAATTGCACATATTATTAATAAAAAAATAAAAATAAAGAAGCCTTAGGTAGTAACAGTAAACCTAAGGCTTTTTTATTTTTATTTTTATTATACGTAATTTTATCTGTATTATAAAAGATTATTTCATTAACTCAAACTTGTGAATTCTAGGCCACACAACAATTTCATCGTCATGTCAAAATTTCCTTCGATAATAATAAAATAAAATAAAATATATATAAAAGAAATTTGATTCATCAATTTTTAAAATATATTTAAATATAATGACAAAAGATGATTTGCTCGTCCCAATATCTTTGCCAACTAATTCCTAGGCCAACACTGAGAGGCTAAATCATGGTCAGGGCTACTAGCTCGAACAGTGACTAGTGCATAAGTGATGATAGGCATCTGACTTCAATAAAATTTGACCCCAGACCTCATGATGATAACGCCTCATATGTTAACTATCAATCGATCTTGTAAAACTAAAATATATTTAAATATAGATAAGAGGAATCGAGGTCAATGATATAAAAAGATTTATATACTAACATTACATTTAGAGACAGGCAATCTAAGCATAAGCAATGGCAGAGGCAAAGGGGCGACGGTGTGCAGAAGCACCCCCTTGCCCCAAAAATGACATTTATATATATACAAATGCATATTAACAAAAAATAAAAATAAAGCGTACAATTGCGATTATTTCAAATTTATTGGACTTTTTTGCAAAATTGCCAAAAAAAAGCCAAATCTTTCCTTTTCATCTACGAACTCGCAAGACCTACACCTCTTCGAACCAAAAACCCTAACTAAGAGATATCATCATTTTTCCCTCTCCTCAAGTCGTTACCCTCATCTTTGTCACCTCTTCACTTCATCGATGCCACTACTGTTCAGTCGACGGACGCCACGACTGTTCCGTCGAGTGGGATCTCCGGCGAAGCACGTTTGGGTAGTCATTGCAGCCCGATTCAAGTCCTACAGCGATGGTAAGCTACAAGCCCTACTACCCTATCCCTTCTCTTTTGTTTTGTTTTCGACTTTTTATGAATTTGGAGTATTTGTTCCTTTTTCTCTATAATTTGTTTTTTTTTCCTTTTTCCTTTTTTTTCGGCTTGTTGTCTTTTGCTTTGATTTGTTTTATATATTTCTGGATTTGTTAATAACTGATTTAGATCAGTGCATATTGTATTTCTTTTGCATTTATTTGCACTTTTTATTGCCTTGCTCATCTTTAAAAAAAAACTTTAAAAATTGTGGCTTCATTGGGTTTGTTTTGCTATTTTCACTTTTAAAAACTGTGATTCAGTTTAGATCAATGAGGTAAATTAGCATTAACATGATATTAGTTTGTAGAAAAAAAATACCAATATGATATTAATTTGTAATTACCAACACCAACATACCATTAATTTGTCTACAAATCAACACTCTGAGTGCGAGTTTCTACCAACCAACGTCACTTGGTGTTTTTTTGGTTGAAGCCAACACTAGACACCATTATCTGGTGTTGGATTTACAAACCAGCACCAACATATCATTATCGTTATGGTACAGGTAGTTCAAGAAATAAATATATCATAATTTATGGTACAGGTATTCAAGAAACCAGAACTAGTATGGATAGTTCAAGTGTTAACAAAATAATTACTTTATTGGTATATATATATTCTTATATCTATATCATTCGGTAACAATTAATACTTTTATCTTTGGATATATTTATTTGTTAGTAATAAATATTTTTTTAGTTCTTTTTTAGCACCATTTTAAATTTTTATCTAGATCCGCTACCGAATCTAAGGAATTATACCGAATGCCTCTCACCTTGGGAAGCAAGCACCTCTACATATGCATTTGTCAAATTTTTTTTTTAATTGCATCCAGATTAAATTGTTTGAACTGATTAATTTTAGGGACGATCGATTTAATCCCATGAAAATATGGTTTAACGTAATGAAAATTTTTTATCGAATGTCAAAATAAATTAAGAGGCACTATCTATGTTGATGGTTCAACTTATTTTCTAAGGTTCGTTATTCATTAAAAAAAATATTTTATAATTCATCGTAACTAAGTGTTGATCTTGAGATTTTTGAGATCCGTATTTCAAGATGTATCCACGGCACCATAGCCCCCCCAGGTTAACACAACCTTGAAATCTGGTTTTACACAATAATAATTCTATCGAGAGACAGTGCCAAGATGAGTAGCTCTTGTTAATCAAAATGGATGCCAACAATTCTGTTTACAAAATCAGCCGTTTCGTCAAATGGTCCGCAAGTGAATCATCCCCATAGCTTGATTTATTTATATAAATTATACGTAAAATTAATTCTCGTCAGTCAGGATGGCCGAGTGGTCTAAGGGTCTAAGGCGCTAGACTCAAGTTCTGGTCCTTTGAAGAGGGCGTGGGTTCAAATCCCACTTCTGACATATTTTTAAATTTTATTAATCAATGTTCTTTTTTGCAAGCAAATCCAAAATTGTTGGTTTGTTTTCATTTTAGGGAATTTGTCAAATTGTCTAGCCTTCCGCATGGGCCATCCCAATCGGAATCCAAATCCGCTCCCGTGCGGATTCTGAACCTCCCGACGCCATTTTTTGCTGTCTCCGGATGGAGAAGAGAGTCCCGAATGAAGGATTTGTCTACAGAGTGAGCGTCTCCGACGAATGGGAGGAGCTGCAGAGAACGGGCGCTACGCTGGGCGGAGAAATCGATCGAACAACTGGATGCATTCACTTCAGCGATCTCGATCAGGTCCACGCATTGCAACCCTAAATCCTTTTTCCTTTTCTGTATGCGAAATTACTTGAATTTCCCATCTTCGAACAGGTGAAGATGGTCTTGAACAACTTCTTTCGTGGCCAGGAGAACCTATATCTGCTCCAAATCGATGCCACTAAGGTAATTTGGGACACAAAGGGTCAAAGTTATAATAGTAAAGATTAGTTACTTGTGGATTGATTAGCAAAGAGCTTGTCAACCATTTTACCTTCTCGCACGAGACTTGTTTTTTGACTGCGTATAGTTCGTCGAGTCTTTGGATCTTCTCCAATGATCACTAAGCATTATTTATATTGGCATGATCAGTATAGATTTTTTGTGTTCTAATATCTCCGTGGTTGGCTTTTGCCAATATGCACTTACAATCCATTGCTCACTGCACTTTGTCTCCTCCATGAACTACATAATCATAGTAGCTGCACATCTAGTGGTGCCATTGCCCTAATCAAGATTGCATGTAGTCATACTCTATAGCTCTGTTGTAATTTACGGGAGAAAGGATGGAGTTAGCAGTGATTTTCATTTTTCTTTTTTTTTTTTGAAGGGAACATTGAACTTGAGTCGAGAATGTTAGTGGGATTTGAGAAATTTGTTCAATTCCTCTGCTACCAAAAAAAACTAGCCATATGGGACGGTAGGATAAGAAGTTTTTTATAATCATGTATCTTTCTCAATTTAATCTTATATTCTGCTGACTTACTTTTCACTAGATCCTATTCAAGTCACAATTAATTTCATAGGGACGATTGGCTGATCCATCATGTCTTTATACGGAGAGGGGTCTCCCTTCTAAAAGAGTAATCATTTTGGGATGAAATGAGTTCTACTTGAGTGTAGCATGATATCGGAGCAATAGCAATGGCAAGATAAAGAGGTCTAAAGTTCAAATTCTTTCATACCATATATATATGGATTTTTGGGATGAAATGATTTCTACTTGAATTTAACATGGTATTAGAGAAAGAGCAGAGTTCAAATCCTTTATATATATATATATATATATATATATATATATATATAGCCTACGGACTCTTTCATGTCCGCGATTATGTGTGCCTCGACTCGATCGGAGGAGCCTTGATTCAATAATTTTTTTTAGACGGGATGGAAATCCAGACGCCTCCATCTTTTTTTTTAATTTTTTATTTTTTTTAAAAAATAAACCTTTTCTTACTAAATATATCTAATATACCCTGTGAATATCTAAATTTTTTTATCTTGAACACTATAACCTAAGAGGGAAGTCTGAACCCTAGAGGGAAAATCTTATTAGCTTAAACCCATTATAATCGAACCCCTAAATCCTAAAATCTAAAATCCTAAATACATATAATATACCCGGTGAGCATCTAAAATTTTTTATTCGGAACACTATAACCCAAGAGGGAAGCGTGAACCCTAGAGCGAAAATCTTATTAGCTTAAACCCACTATAACTCAACCTCTAAATTCTAAAATCTTAAACGTTAAATACATATAATATATCCCATAAGCATCTAAAATTTTTTATTTTGAATACTATAACCTAAGAGGGAAGGTTGAATCCTAGACGGAAAATCTTATTGGCTTAAACCCAAACTTAGCTCCTAAATCTTTTTAAAAAAAAACTACCTTTGACCAAAAGCAATTGGAGGCGCCTTCGGTCAATAATTAAAAAAACAAGATTCGAGGCGCCTCCCATTACATGGGAGGCGCCTTGAGTTAGGCGCGCACAAGCCACCATAGGAAAGCGCGCAGTATATCAATATTGTATATATATATATATATATTTATTTGGACTGAACAACTGGAGCACTCTTACATATAGGAGGAGGCAGAATTACAGATATAAAGATAATTAATCCATTTTTCTATATGGTCTAGTGGATGCATATTTAGCCAATTAGAGTGTCATAATCAATTGTTAACAATTTCCAATGTTTGTATATCCTGCATGGTTTTCTTTTTCTTAATAGTTCTCTTATTTCTCAAATAAAAATTAATAATTTGTTTTAGCATTTTGCACAACTAGAATGTTAATAACAAATAGCTACTACAGCTTTCACTTGTATAGACTTGGTTATCATTACAACTTTAGTTTCTGCAAGCTTACTACTAATAATTCTTATCATCTTAAAGCTTGGAAAGGGTTTAGTTTATGAAGCTGTCGAGGATACCTACTTTCCTCATTTCTATGGCCCTGACCGAAGCTTTCAACCTTTGCCTTTAGATGCTGTCTCCAAGGTAGAGAAGTTGTTAATACTGAATGGTGAATTCAGTTGCAATCTACTGGATTAAGCTTCGAGATGTTCAGCTGGTAAAACACTTTTTGGAGTCACTCCAAAACAATTTATTTATCCAAAATGTTGTGGAAAAGATTGATTTCAGTTTTATTATTGTTTCCTTCATCGCACATTATATTGTTTCTGCTTGCTGCTCAATGCCGCAATTACAATAGACAGAAGCAATATTTGATGCACAAGCATTAAGATGGTCTTAGATTTGCTAATACTATGGTTGGAAGAACCGTATCTGTTTAGATTTCTTCAGATGTTCAGTGTGTGTTTCATATGCACGATGGGCAAAGATATACAACATAATGCCATCTGTTCCTGTCATGCTATGGAATAAACTTAGCTGATATTTTGATGGGCACTTAGTCCACGTTGGTTATATGTGAAAAGAAATCTCAGGAAGTAGAGTTTCTACAACTGATAATATAAGACTTGTAAATTTGATAGAGGGTTATCTTAAGCTTAATAGATGTAAAAATTCATATAGTTGATGTGGGGCTGGGACAATTTTATAGTGATAATAATAAGACAAAATATATGGCATCTAAGACCTAAACTTACCATGGGGTCTCAAATCATGTCTCAAGTAGAAACAAATCATCGGGAAAAGTTTTCTTGAAGTTGTGCTTAAAGGTGTCAATGGGTTCTCTCAGGCTTGGGACACCCTGTTTTGAGCTATGTCAAATTGAACATTGGATCCTCTAGCTTGAGGTTGAACCGAAGCACTAGATTGAATCTGAACCCAAGCATGGACCTAGGATGGTTCAAGCAATCTCAACGGTTTGAGCCTGTGCTTGATCCACTTTTTTTTTTAAATTTTTTTCATAAGACAATAATTAAAATTTATTACTAAATTTATAAATAATAATACAATTTTTGTAAGGTTTAAAAATATATAAAAAAGAAATCTCATGAAAAGAATTTAAAATTTAGAAAATGTTGGGTTTTTTTAGATCCATATGTCGTTCTACCGACAATATGGTAGATACCATCCTTTGGAAGGATCAAATTCCATAAAGTTTATACTTTACATACTTCCCTCTCCTCAGTTTGGGATAAAATCAGTATGATCTTTCAACGTAATTGAGGTCTTCTTCATTGGAATGAAATGTTGGGCTTGTAATATTCTACAATATTGATATTTATTTAGATTTAATTAGGAAATTTTAAGAATATTTTGGTCTTTTTTATCTGGAAATGCAAACTATAATTACATTCTTAGAAAATTGTCATGCGCATATTATGCAGTACTAGTGCTAACACAAAATACAGTTTCAGCCACAATCTTGTGGGTGCACCATGCCACCATATCAAGAGTCAACACCAGACCGGCTCAATGCCAGTCACTACTTTCCTACACTTCCTAATACAACAGTCTTCGTGTCTCTGAATACATGATGAACAGAATCTTGTATGCTTGCCTTTGTATTTTCAGGATGATGGAGTCCCTTTGGAGATGTTGTGTTTCAAAGATCCACTTGTTACGAGCATTTTAGGGTTGGCAAGACTACAAGAGAGTGTTATCATCCTTGCTTTATTTCTTGATGATGTACCATGAGCTTCTTTTGCCATCCATTTGACCACACTATTCAATGTAGTCATTTGCCGGCTGATGCCCATCCTCGTAAATAATTCCAGATGGCATTGTTGAACTCACATCCAAAGAATAGGTGATCATGAGTTTCTAGCTCTTTGCCGCATAAGGAGCACAGCCGAGCTGTTTCCAGGAACTGTAGGTGGTCCAATGTGAGCAGTTGGTCCTGAACACCCCCAGTCGGAGTATGAACAAGTGTTTAGGAATCAGTCGTGAACTCCATATGTCTTTCATAAATGGTATTCTCCTGCTCCTTGGCTAGTATAACCCATATGCTTTTGTTGTGTCAAATTGTGCTCTGTGAATCCAGCTTGTTAGTAGGTTGGTTGCTGCAACTCCCAACCGAATGGCATAAAAAAGTCTTGATTTCAGCCATTCTTTTGAGTAGAGGTGAGTATATTTTCCATGGTTCCCAGCCCATATTGACCCTCCCTTAAGGTATATGTTGTTGATCCATTGAATCTAGAGTGTGTCCTTGGCCTGGGTGTTCCATCGGATTCTAGTATTCCAGCATTTGTGATATCGGAAATCTAGGCCTCCTTCCTGCATCTCGTGGCTTTTTCGTTCCCAGTTGGAAAACCCTGTATAACCTTATGATCTTCTCTATAACTATAGTTGGGATAGGAAATATAGACATCCAGTGACATCCCACTTCTTGGAGGATGGATTGGATTGGCTCAGCGTTGGTCCCATAAGATAGGGTCTTGTTAGTCCAAGCATTTATTTGTGCTGCTAGCTTGTCAACTATAGGAGCATAATGAATCACCTTGCAGTAGCTAGTGGTCCTAATTATCTGAATGGCATGGAGCAGCCACGTAGGATCTGTGTCAGCTCTTCTATTTCTTCTGGTTCAGTCCCTACCATCCCAGTTGTCTTTAGAGAGGACTTCAGCACATTGATGTTCACGCCTGCAGTCATTCCAAATTCCTGTAGACACTTTTGAAGTATCTCAATAGAGATGATATCACCTTTGGACATAAGCAATAAATCATCCAGATAAGCTAGGTGTGTGATTCAAAAGTCTCCGCATTTGGGGTGGAAGCTGAAATCTATGTTCGTTGTCTCCAGCATCATCAATGTTAAGAAGCAATCTAAGCAGATCACAAACAATCTCCGATTAGGGGTCGCTGACGTAGTTCCCTCTTTCCCTGAATATATCCACGAACACTACCATTGATTACTACCTACTAAGAAACTGTGGTTATGTATCCCCTCACGCACAGAATGAATTTCTCTGGGAAGTCCATACTGATGAGTACCTCATACAAAAACTCTCAGTTGATGGAGTCATAAGCTTTCCACAAGTCAATTTTGAGCATACACCTTGAAGAAATCCACTTCCGACTGTATTGTCGGAGCAATTCCTGTACTAGGTGAATGTTACAGTGATGCTCCTACTAGTTAAGAAAGCTGCCTGTGCATATATTATGGAGTCTAGCAGTTTGCTAGAATCTTAGCAATTACTTGATAGTTGACGTTGCAGCAAGCTATGAGCTTGAAATCCTCTACCTTTTGCAGGTTGCTCACTTTCTGTAACAACACAATCCCTGTATGACTAGTTTGTTCCAGTGGAATCCGACACAAAGAATTCCAGCACCGTCTTTGTGAAATGAGTCCCCACCGTTTCCCATTTTTGCATTAGAAGTAAAATAAATATCCATTCAGGCTATGTGATTTATTATCTCCAATGTCTCCTTAATTTCTTGCATTGTAATTTTCCTACATAACGTATCAGCCTACTGAGTAATGATCAACCTTACTGCTGCAACCATTTCCGGCAAGCTTTGCAGCTGATCAATTTCAGTTCCCCGCAAGTTCTGGAAGTGGCCCGCGAATTCAGCAGCAACTTCTTGGTGAGAATAGGTCATGGATCCATCTTCCCTGTATACTGCCATCACTTAATCTGGTTTGTCGTTCCTTCTGACCAAGTCGTGGAAGAACTTCATGATTCTATCACTATTCATGAGGTAACAATTTTATGCCTTCTACTAAAAAACTATGTTCAGCATCACTAACATATAGGCCTTCTTCCTATGTTCCAGAGTAACCTCTCTTAATCTTGCGGAGTTGGGTTTGTAGTTCTAACAGCTCCTGGTTTGCAGCTTTGGCCTGGCTGCCCAGGCAGTAAAATGGCAATAATGTTCTTTGTTTAGTTGCTCTAGTGGGGCTTTTAATGATTTCGGTTTCTAACGTACGTAAACTGTTTTGAACCCTGCATTGTTGCTGCCATTTCTCTTAGCAAAATTTGGAATTCCAGATAAACAGTCCGGTGGAAAGACATTTATTGGGCCATAGAAGCCATCCTGTAACCATGGTTGGTTTTGCATTACTCTGTTCAACTTATGCTAGACAGAGTTATTGGCCATAGAATATTTTGGACCTTAAAATTATTGTAGGTGGATCTATCTGTGAAATTTTTGACTCTCATATAGGATTCAAAAATTATGATTTTGAGTTTGATTTAAGTTTGGCTCAATTTGAAGATCATTTATTTATGATTGACCCCAAATTAAACCAACATCTAATTTGATTTGATTCAAGGAAGAAGCTTCGGTAATTACTCTCTCATACTTATAGTCACGAGATCAACTTAGTAGTCCGGTTGATATAGTTGGTATTTGTATAGGTACTTGTTCTAATAAGTTTTGGAGTCAGATTTTTAATAGATGTAAAATATTTTATTGGATGTCTGATGCAAAGCGTTATACTAGAGTAAAATGTCTTTCGTAATTTATCTGTATCTAATAGAGGCGATATTTGATCTCCAAGAGTAAGTGTTATTACTTTTTTGTTCCAACGAGACCAACTTAGTAATAACTCTCCCAGGATTAAGTTTTCACCCTTGGTGTACTAGTCCATCTAAACACTAAGAGGTTGGCTTGTAATTACTCTCTTAAACTCACGGTCTCGAGATTAACTCAGCAATTACACTTCCAAACCCACGGTCTGGAGATCGACTCGACAATTACTCTCCAAGATCCATGATCTTGTAATTAAGCTTTCCTCATATAGTGTTAATGGTTTGCCTAAACGCTATGGATCAATTTGAAAATTACTCTTTTAGACCCACTATCAGGATTGACTTGATAATTACTCTCCCAATTTCACAATCTTAGATTAGCTTTCACCTTTGTTATATTTCTAAAGCTAATCCTCCATATCTATTTCTTTTTAATTTATATTTTTCTTTCCTCTTATTATAATTTTTTTTTTTTTTTTTTTTTTTTTTTTTTTTTTTTTACATTTCTATATCTTTTTCTTCATTATTTTCTCTCTATAATCTATATCAAATTTGAAAATTATCTCCTCTTGTATAGAACCCCACTTATCATAATTCAGGATTTATAATTTTTTATTTTTTATTCTCTGATATAATTCTATACTCTCTCCTCATAATTTATTTTCTAACAATAATCTCTCCTAATTAGGATTAGCTTTCGACCTTGTGATTAAGTGTTTCCTAAAGGCTAAGGGATCATCTCAACAATTATTCCCTTGACCCAATAATTACCCTCCTAGACTATGGTCTGGTGATCGACTCACTCTTGTAAAGCCCTGATGCAATTTTACAGTGGATGAAAAGAACTGTGGAGGTCGGTTTGTTAGTATGGTATCGTAGTACTTGTTGGTTAATCGATGAAAATTTTTATAGGGTCAGATTATTCACTTTCAAAATTAATTAGTTCAAAAGAATTAAATATTTAAATTAAAAAAACATGCAAACGAATAAAAAAAATAAAATATCTTTCAGGAGAAGATGAATAGAATTGGGTAAGCGAACGGGATGATGTGGAGGTCAACAAGACTTATTGTTGGGAGCCTGTCCAATTTAGAAAATGATTAACGAGAATTTTTTCAATATCGGGCGATCGGTCTGGTCTCACGAAAGTTTTTCATTGGCCGTCAGGATAAATCGGGAAGCACTCGCGGTGGACGGTCTAGAAGCCCAATGTCTCAAGGTTCGTGTCTCATTTGGAGAAATTTTTTTTCAAATACGTCGTAGTTAGGAATCGAACTGTAAATATTTGAATTAATGATTAATGATTTTATGGTTGTATCATAGTTTCGGAGGCGGGAGATGGCCAATTTAAGAACACTAGAGAAAATGTTATCGAAGTGTTCAACTAGTTTCATCAGACATCACTGCATTCACTGCATGCATGCCAGACAGGGGCGAACTAACCACACGGCGCCTAGTTCGTTAGGTCGATCAGAGGTACAAACTTCCAGGAGGAGTGGATAGTTTCGTGGATTGCTGACTTCTGCAAAGAACGTTAAAATCTGTTCTCCTCCTCAGCATTTATTACGAACCCAGCCAGCCACCAGTCATATTTCGCCAAACCCGGCGTGCACTGTCCTCTCGCAGTGCGAAGTGACCATGAGGAACACCCTCCCTGCCCAAGACACATCGTCCAGGGCAGCCCTGCTGCGCTGTCGCTGCTCTGGAGGAACGCCAAATGCGGAAGGAAACCGACCTTGCCCCTGGTGACGAAGAAAGCAATAGCTTTAGCACTAAAGAAACCTTTCCCAACAACCTAATTTAATTCAGCACAACGCTACGGTATGATTCTGCTACATCGATCTGCCTCTCCTTTAATTGTTTTGTTTATCTTTCTTTAAATTTTCTGTCCAAGGCAGAAAATTTTCTGCAGAGAATTGGGTTGTGTTGGAAGCCATCATCGACTAAAGAAAAAAAGAAGATCCACTGCGTTGTCCAGATAAAAAAGAAAAGAATTGAATAGCTGCTGCGCTAACATCCCACTAGCTAGAAACATTTCAAGTGCCTCCATTGGCAACATGTCTGAACTCCCTGGAGCTGTATAATATAAATATGTGTCCTGACCAAACACTCCAACCATTCAGCTTTTGCATTTTCTTCTTCAAGGTAGCAAACAATCTGCTAGGCTGCTCTTCAGTTTTTTTGTTGTTGTTTCTGTGTGTAATGTTTCCAGTTTAAAATAGTGAAAATGGTTATTATTATAGGCTTGCATTAGTGCTGGATGTTCATGGAAACTATTACAAAGGAAGCCAAGTACGATTGTCTGGTCTTTGGTAAGTGATAAATTGCATCTTCATCTTTGTTCTTGGTGAGAATTGAGTAGTTCAAATTCATGATTTTCAGATATGGATGATACCTTGTATCCCTTGACCTCTGGTCTCAATTTGGCCTGTCGCCAGAACATCCAAGGTAGCACAGTTATTACTTATGATTAGATACAGAATGAGACCTTTGATCTCAGTCTTGTCTCAACTGCAGATTTCATGTTGCACAATCTCCATATTGAAGAAAGCCAAGTTGCAAAAATGTGCCTGGACTTGTACAAAGAATATGGAACTACGATGGCTGGTCTTAAGGTTTTAGCCTGATTAGTTAAAGTTCTCTTAACCTTAGTTCATGATTGAATGCAAATTTTCTCTCTATCTTTCGACAGGCACTTGGTTATGGATTCGATGATGATGAATTCCATGCTTATGTTCATGGAAAACTGCCATATGAAACTTTGAAACCTGATCTTGTGTTGAGAAGTATACTACTTTCAGTGCCACAAAGAAAGATAGTAACCACGAAAAGACCATAGTTCATAAATAATTCCATTTGATCTCTTCTAACGATGTGTTGTGATTCAATGTGTTTATAGATCTTCACAAATGCAGACAAGGTTCACACTGCCAAAGTTATCAGCAGGCTTGGCCTAGAAGATTGTTTCGATGGTGTTGTATGTTTTGAGACACTTAATCAGACCCCAACTCTTAATTTTCCTCCTGAAAAGCTCACCACCATGACTGATGATGATCTAAAGAGCTCGACTTCCGAAGGGAGAATACTCTGCAAGCCTTCTCTGGAAGCCTTTGAAACTGCAATCAGGATTTCAAACATTGATCCGAAGAGAACGGTAAGCCATATTCATTCAAAGATTGAATTTGATGACTTGATTAGATTAATCACACTGTAAACAAAATTTTGGTCATCTCTCTCCTAGATCTTTTTTGATGATAGTCCAAGAAACATAGCAGCAGGAAAGGCAGCAGGTCTTCATACTGTCCTTGTAAGTTTGCCTCTGATCTCTCCATTCAGATTAAATCAAGCATATTCCGTCTGAAGATTAAATCAAGATTGGCGTCATTTAGTGGATTTTGTTCATCTAGATAGTTAAAAAGCAGCATGAATAGTCCTGTAAATTAATAAGAAAAGGATAATTTTCATAAGCACAATGAGTAACACAAACAAAAGAAAGAAGAAAGATAAATGAAATGCAAATCAAGTACAAATGGGCATGCTATCTTCCAGCATTCATTCAAATATAAATGCTCAGTATTGATAAAATGTCGACAAGCATAATGAACAGATTAAAATCCTGATAGAAAAACAAGTTAACACAATATCTTCGTAACACTTTCCTTGTTTCTGTCAGTGATTTGTCGATATCTCATAGTTGAATTGCCATACGCATGCAGGTGGGGAGCTCAGTGTTGGTGCCAGGAGCAGATCTTGCACTAGAGAGCATTCACAATATAAGAGAAGCCTTGCCTGAGATATGGCAGGATGGAGAGCAGTTTGAACCAGTTCTTGCAGCTACATCTGCTGAAGCAGTAGTCCTTGCTTAGATAGTATTTACTATTGCCACTATTGATAGACAGAATATCGAGCCAAACCATGAATGAAAAAAGGCATATGCTGAGAGAAAAGCATATTGGCTAGTGATTGTGAGTGTCTGTGCATGATGCTGATTATTTATGTAAACTCATCAATTTACTGCCCAATAAAGAGAAAGCTTAATATGTGAGGCATGATAATTATTACATCAACTTTGCCTTTTTGTTCATGTGAAACATGATTAGATAAAACTAAAACAAATCAAAAACACTTTTGATTCAGAACACATATCTTCATGGAAGAAACACAAGAAATATATCTGCTTTCTCTAGCTCCTTATGTCATGTAAAAAAGGATAATGCTCATCCCATGCGTCCCTCCATTGCTTACCTAAGGCTTTGTGGAAGGGAGGTAGATGGTACTAAGCGATCTTCTTTGTAGGAGGAACTTATTCCTAAAGGAATGAATCCCAGAGGATTTGAACCTTGCTCCTATGATTCAAATCTACAACCCGAAGTACCAACTCAGCTACGCCCATAGAGACAATTTTTCTCTATTCTGTAAAAAGATGAAATCCATCACCCTGTCCTCCACCTCCCCCCACGACTGCCCCACATTATTGGGAGAGAGTAAATCAGGCACCGAGTAGGCCCCATGTGGGATGGTATTTCCACGACGTTGTCGGATTCGATCCTTGTTCAATTCTGCAAATCTACCACATTGTTACAAGCTCGGGTACATCTTAGGGCAGGGCAATTTCTCTCTAATGGAGTAAAACGTGATATCTCTCACCCCAAGCGGCTCATATTGTCAGTCTATGACAAGATATAAGCAGATAAATTACAGGGAGCATTTTGTCCTATAACACGACGATCCTTTGAGGAGATCAGATACCCAATAAAATATTTGACACCCATGGAATAATTTTCTCAGGCTTCTAAGATAAAAAGAGAGAGAGTTGATGTTTTGAGACTTTTTAATATTATCTGAGAACTGTTATTCATGGAGATAGTTTTTAATCATCTTTTTAATCTAGAATGAATTAATTAAAAGACTAGATATATTAGGAATCGATACTTAATTTCTTAATTTGTCTAAATAAATATAAATTTAAAAATTAATTTATTTTAAATTTATAAAGCTTTAAAAAAATCAGTAAATTATCCTAAAATCCCTAATACCAAATTCAACTTCCTCCTCAATCCCTGCATCAGAAAAAATTTATTTTCACTCCCTGTATGTAAACTTTTCTTTGCTTTAACTCCCCAATGCACTTCGATTTACCTAATTATCTTTATTTTTTAAGTAAAAAAAAATCTAAAATGAGGTATAATTTATCCTAAATTTAGCACCATTTAACTAGAATCACCCAATTGATTCAATCTAAGTCAATCAATTAGTATGAGCTCCTAATCAATTAGTCAGGAGAAAAAGAGTCATGCTTAATTGGATGAAAAATATATTCGATTATAATTAAATGGTATTGAATTTAGAAGAAATTATATCTTTTTTAAAACTTTTTTATACCTATAAAAAATAACGAGGGTTTATGCTCCTCACAATAAACAAAAAAAGAGTCGTGCTTAATTTGATAGTAAACTAGATTTTAGTTTAAATATGTTGAATTTAGGTGGAATTATATCTCCTTTTGGACTTTTTGTATCTATACAAAATATAAAAAATGATGGCAATAAGGTAAACAGACGTGCATTAGGAAGTTGAAGCAAAAGAAAATTTGTATGTAGGGAGTGAGATGAAGCGACACGGCCCCTTTAGCTCCATCAGGCGGCTCTCTAAGCCGTGCCCTACAGTCTTCCCACACTCGGCGGTGGGTTTTTACCTTCCCCAGATTCGAACCCTAGACGCGCACCAGATTTAAGGAACTTTAATACTTGTCCCGGAGGTCTAGGGTTCGAATCTGGGGAAGGCAAAAACCCACCGCCTGGTGTGGGAAAACCATAGGGCACGACCTAGAGAGCCGTCTTATGGGAAAACCATAGGGCGCTTTTAATGTAGCGACACGACCCCTTTAGCCTCATAAGGCGACTCTCTAGGTGGTGCCCTACGGTCTTCCCACACCCGACGGTGAGTTTTTGCTTTCTCCAGATTCGAACCCTAGACCTCCGGGACAAGTACTAAAGTTCATTGAATCTGGTAGCCAATTGAGGTGCTCACTTGGCTACCAGATTCAAGGAACTTTAGTACTTGTCCTGGAGGTCTAGGGTTCAAATCTGGGAAAAGCAAAAAATCACTGCCGGGAGTGGGAAGACCGTAAGGCACGACCTAGAGAACCGCTTAATGGAGCTAAGGGGCCGTGTCGCTACATAAAATCTGGTAGCTAAGTGAGCCGGCTCATTTGACTACCAGATTCAAGGAACTTTAGTACTTGTCCTGGAGGTCTAGGGTTCGATTCTTTATTGTAACGACCCGGTCTCTCGGCCCCTTGGGCGGCCCAACTAGTGACCCCTTTTCTCGTCGATTGACGACCATCGGTCGTGCCGTTACTCACTAAGTCTTCCCACCACTGGCCAGTGGATTTTTATCTTCCCCAGGATTCAAACTTTATACTTCCAGACTAAATACTAGAGTTTATGAATCTTGATAGTCAATCTAAGTGTCAATAAATTTAAGTGTATTTTTGGTAAAATATTTTGAGTGGCGTTTAGAAAAAAAAAAAACAGGGCTCCCGATGCCCATTGCCATCCTTCCCTACTTTTGTTCCTCAATTTCAAACTCAGTCTACCATGTTGCCACCATCGTCACTTCCTCTTCCACAATGCACCATGGGGTATGAACCCTAAGACGAGCCGGTGGAGGAGCCCCAAAAGCTTTTACAAATTGCGAGTTCCCTTGCCGATTCGCGACTTCTCGCCATGATCTGTGCTAAACCCTCGATGGAGAAGGAGCAGGAGGTATCTGCTGGTGCGAATGTGCTACAACTCTTAAACTAACGTGGTTCTCGATCGATCTGTTATGACAACTTGCGACGACTACTTTCTCTTTAATTTACGCTGAATGCTGCGTGTTCTCGATACATTTGCTTTATTGATCCATGAATGACGTTGACTCCATGAATTTCATGTACTGTGAGTTTATGGATCCCTTTTCTTATCACATCTGGAATCGAAAAATGTTGTTTGCTACTATAATCTCATTTTTTTTTCTTTTTTAAAAAAGACGTTTAGTGTATTTTTTCTGCTATTTTAAGTACAAACTTCAATTGGTAGGCTATTTTTCTTTTGCTATGCTCACTACGATTCCAGAACGTGTATGAGAGAAATTTTTATGAATATAGGCAGCCGACAGCCACCATGGTTTAATGGTTTGGAGTTGCTTGAGGATGCTAAACAGAATAAGCATGTTCTTCCCAGTGGCTGTGAAGGGTAACTTGAATTGCTAATCTTGATAGTATCATTCTTCGTTTATGTTCAACTAGATACTTTTACTTGGATATAATGCTAATTCTAAGGCTTCATGAATGGTTTGATCAGGATTGACATCCTTCTTGAAGGCGGCTTTCGCATTGGTCAGTTGACAGAAATAGTGGGGCCATCATCGTCTGGTAAAACCCAGGTAAGAATGTCTGTATTTGACATTCATACTAATTCTCGGAAGTACTGGCTGAAATCTACATGCTACTTTTGATTGTTTTTTATTTTGGGTTTTCTAGCATGCAGTTGTCTGTTACTTCATAGGAACTAATTTGTCCATCATGTTATGCAGATATGTTTGCGCTCTTCTCTGGGTGTTGCAGACATGAATCTGGGTATTGTTTTCTTCTTGGATACCTGTAACTCCTTTTCCTCAAACCGCATTGCATCCATGATTAATCAACATGCTGCTACTTCGGCTGAAGAGGTAGTCATCCTTCCCTTTTACTCATCTCTTCAGAAATCTGTTCCCTTGACTTCATATGACATTGATAATTTTGTTTACTAACTGACTTTTCTATTTGAGGAACAATAACACGCACATATGTTACAGTTCATATAATACAATACTCATTTCTAGGTTGACCTGGACCTCTGATTTCCATATGTAGGATGAAGAAACTAGAGTCAAAAGGATTATGAGTAGAATACTTTGCCAGTCAGTATATGACATATTTGAGTTGTTGGATATTCTGCGTCAACTTGAAAACAGACTAAGCTATCAGGTTGTGTTGGTATCATTTCAATTGTGAATGATTTTATTAGTGCTGAGGGTTAAATACATTAAAAAAATTTATGAAATGGACCAGGAAAAAAGTGATGGAAACAGTATACGATTGCTTATCATTGATTCTATTGCAACTCTCATAGCACCTATTCTTGGAAGCAAAAATTCGCAAGGTATACTCTTATTTTACTACTCTGAATTGGATTAGATGCATCTTATTGGAACATGTTTGCATCTCACAACCTTTTTCTCCCTAGAATCTCTCCATAATATCTTGCATGCTAGTTAGCGAAAGTAGTAAATGGTTTTTTTTTTAATCTTATTAGGATGATAGTTTAATTTTCTTTCCCATACAACCCATTATTATATTAGCTTTTTCTTTACCAAGTATGACTTCTGCTTGAATGGTTTTATTTAGATTAGATGTAGGACAATGTGTTTCAACGAATTCTTTTGGATGTCAAAAACGAGTTGCTACTAATTTAGATCCCAATAGTTGGCTGTGCAAGAGAAGAATATCAGTATTTTGTACCTAATCTTATTATTTGGGGTTAAGTTCAGATCAAAGATGGCACATGAAGGAAATTCTGATAAATGATCACAAATCTAACCAGAAGTTTCTCAAAAAATTGTCACATAACCTTATTTATTGAGTTGATTTTAAGTATAGTGAATTTAGGGTTTACTAGATTATATTGGTGAAATTATTCCCTGAAGAGCCATAGAAATTTCTTTCTTACAAGGTGTGTAAAAGAGGAATTCTAGACATGAAAATGAGTTCATTTACAATTCTTTGTGTATGTGGGTAATGAATATATTAATGCAGATCAAAATAGCACTAATTTTTTACTTCCTGATTGTCAATGAAAATTAAAAATAGAAGTGGCAATCTCACTATCAACTTTATGTCTTGCAATATTTGTCTATACTTGTTGCCTTTGGGAATAATATCCATTTGTGCTCCCACATATCGATTCAGCTGTGATGGCTCAATTTGACAGATGAAAACTACATTTGGTTAGAAATAATAACTAGTATGACCTCCTTTACACAAGTAAATAGACTACTCAATTGTGAGAATACTTGGATCTTCTTAGTTCTTGAGTGCTCGAGAAGAATATAACAACAACAACCAAGCCTTATCCCACTAGGTGGAGTCGGCTATATGGATCCTACTACACTATTAGACTCTATACCTTACTGTATATCATTTATATTTAAATAATTATTATCTTGTTTTATTGTTGCTAATCAAGTCTTTTCTGGTCTTTCTCTTCCTCGTTTAATGTGCATATTGTCATTGTTTTACATCACGTAACATGAGCATTTATTGGTATGTTTGTATCATCTTAAATGCGTTTCTTGGAGTTTTCACTCAATAGGTGTAACTCTGACTTTCTCTATAATGTTCTCATTTCTTATCCTATCCATCCTTGTATGTCTGCACATCCACCTTAATACCCTCATCTATGCAACTCTCATCTTATGTGTTTGAGTCATAACCCAACATTCAACTTCATATAATATAGCAAATTTAACTGTCGTTTTATAGAACTCCTTTTTAAGTCTCAAAAGTACTTTACAATTACAAAGAACATATGGCGCTCTTCTTTATTTCAATGATTACACTCTTCTTTATTTCAATGGTCCTACTTATATTCTAGGCTAGCTTCCTCTTGCAAAATGATCCTAAATAGTTAAAGCTCTCGGTTATTTACAATTTATCTTCTATCTTAACAATTGTCTTATTACGTCTAATATTGCTAAACTTAAATTTCATATATTCTGTCTTTATTCTACTAAACCTTAAATCTTTCACTTCTAGCATTTCCTCCAAAATTTGAGTTTAACATTTACTCCATCACGTGTCTCATCTACCAAAATAATATCAATTGCAAACTTGATATAATCTTATCTTTATGGAAACACTTTGGTTAATCCACCTTAAGTCTTCATTCTTTTCATTATATCCTTATATACATTTTTAATTAGTCCAATATATGCTATGCTGATATCTCTTTTTTTTTTAAAAAAAAATTCATATAATTTCTCTTGGGATTCTATCGTAAACTTTTTCTAAGTTGACGCCATATGTAAGTCTTGTTTTTTTTTCTATTCTTGATACTTTTCAATTAGTTGTCTGAGAAGATATATGACTTCTATTATCGACCTTCTAGACATAAATCCAAATTGATTTTTGATTATTATGGTCTCCGTAGTCTTTTTTCTATTATTTTTTCCCAAAGTTTTATGTTATGACTCATTAGTTTAATATCTCTATAGTTTATACAATTTTGTACAACAACAACAACAACAAAGCCTTATCCCACTAGGTGGGGTCGGCTATATGGATCCTTTTACGCCATTGAGTTCTATCCCCTACTATATCATCATCTAGATTTAAATAAAATTTATCTTGTTTTATTGTTGCCAACCAAGTCTTTTTTGGTCTTCCTCTCCCTCTTTTAATGTGCGTATTTATCATAGTTTCACATCGTCTAACAGGGGCATTTATTGGTCTTCTAAGTACATGTCCGTACCATCTCAAACGTGTCTCCCGAAGTTTTTCTTCAATAGATGCAACTCCGACTTTCTCTCTAATACTCTCATTCCTTATTCTATCCATCCTCGTATGTCCACACATCCACCTTAACATCCTCATCTCTGCAACTTTCATCTTTTGCTCATGTGCCCGAGTCATAGCCCAACATTCAGCACCATATAACATAGCAGGTCTAACTGCCGTTTTGTAGAACTTCCCTTTAAGTTTTAGAGGTACTTTACGATCACATAAGACACCCGATGCTAATCTCCATTTCAACCATCCTGCTTGTATTCTATGTAAGACATCTCTCTCAATTCCTCCATCACTTTGCAAGAACGATCCTAAATACTTAAAGTTCTCGATTTTAGACAACTCATCATCTCCTATCTTAACAATTGTTTCACTACGTCTAGCATTGCTAAACTTAAATTCCATATATTCAGTCTTTACTCTACTAAGCCTAAAACCTTTCACTTCTAGAGTTTCCCGCCAAGATTCTAGTTTAGCATTTACTCCTTCACGTGTCTCATCTATCAAAACAATATCATCTGCAAACAACATGCACCATGGCACTGTATCTTGAATGTGCCTAGTGAGTTCATCCATGATTAGTGTAAAAAGATAGGGACTCAAAGCTGATCCTTGATGTAACCCTATCCTTATTGGAAATGCTTCAGTCAATCCACCTGAAGTCTTCACTCTAGTCGTTACATTTTCATACATATCTTTAATTAGGTCAATATATGTTACGCTAACGCCTCTCTTTTCTAGAATTCTCCATATAATTTCTCTTGGTACCCTATCATAAGCTTTTTCTAAATCAATAAATACCATGTGTAGATCTTTCTTTTGCTCCCGATATTTTTCAATTAATTACCTAAGAAGATGTATAGCTTCTATTGTCGACCTTCCAGGCATGAACCCAAATTGATTTTCGGTTACCGTGGTCTCCTTCCTCAATCTTTTTTCTATTACTCTTTCCCAAAGTTTCATGGTATGACTCATTAATTTAATACCCCTATAGTTTGCACAATTTTGTATGTCTCCTTTGTTCTTATATAAGGGAACCAGACTACTTACCCTCCATTGATTAGGCATTTTTTTTGTTTTCAATATTAAATTAAATAATTTTGTAAGCCATTCAATACCTTTTTTCCCTAAACATTTCCATACCTCGATTGGGATATCATCCGGTCCCACGACCTTTCCATTTTGCATCCCTTTCAAAGCTTGTTCTACTTCTGAAGTTTGAATTCTCCGATGAAAATTAAAATTTCTATACTCATTTGAAATACTTAAATTGCCTAAGTCAAGTTGGTCCCCTAAACTTTCATTAAAAAGTTGATGAAAGTAAATCTTCCACCGCTCTTTTATTTCGCTATCATTTACTAGTACTCTATCGCATTCATCTTTAATACATCTTATTTGACTAAGGTCTCTTGTTTTCCTTTCTCTTGCTTTAGCTATTTTATAAATGTCTCTTTCCCCTTCTTTTGTATCTAAATTTTGATATAATCGTTCAAAAGTTTTATTTTTTACTTCATTCACTGCTTTCTTAGCCTCTTTCTTGGCTATTGTATATTTTTTTAAGTTTTCCTCGTTCTTACAAATATATAATTCCTTATAAGCTATTCGTTTTTCTTTCACTTTCTCTTGTACTTTCTCATTCCACCACCAAGATTCCTTCCTTGGTGGTGCATGCCCCTTTGACTCACCGAGTACATCCTTAGCTACTATTTTCAACTTTGATACCATCTTATCCCATGTCGTATTAGAGTCGCTATATATTTCATCTAATGCTTGTATTCCTACCTTCTCCTTCAATATGTTTTGCTTCCCATCCTTTAACTTCCACCACTTAATTCTAGGAGTCGTGTATATTTTTCCTCTATTAATATTATAACTAAGGCGTATATCTAACACTACTAATCTATGTTGGGTAGTTAAGCTTTCTCCAGGGATAACCTTACAATCTTTACAAATCTTCCTATCTCTCTTCCTAACCATAAAATAATCAATTTGTGATTTATTATTCCCACTTTTGAATGTGATCAAGTGTTCTTCTTTTTTCTTAAAAAATGTATTAGCTAGTATAAGGTCATATGCTATCGCAAAATCCAATATAGTTTTTCCTTCTTCATTTCTTGTTCCAAACCCATAACCCCCATGTACTCTCTCATATTCTTCATTTTTCGCTCCGACATGTCCATTTAGATCGCCTCCTATTAAAATCATTTCATTTGGCGGAATGTTTTGTAATACCTCATCTAAATCGCTCCAAAATCTTGATTTAGTTTCTTCATCTAATCCTACTTGAGGTGCATATATGCTAATTACGTTCACAACTTCTTTCGCCACTACTATCTTGAGAGCTATAATTCTATCCCCCTTTCTAACTACACCAACAACTTCATCTTTTAAAGAACTATCTACAAAAATACCCACTCCATTTCTTGTTTTACTCTTTCCTGTATACCATAACTTAAAACCCGAGTTCTCTATCATTTTTGCCTTCTCACCTACCCATTTTGTCTCTTGCACACACAAAATACTAATTTTTCTCCTAATCATTGTATCTACTACCTCCATTGTTTTACCAGTGAGAGTTCCTATATTCCATGTTCCAAATCTGAGACTATTACTTTTCTTATAATGTTTATTCTTAGTCCACCTATGGTGTGAGAACTCTTGCCTATTTAACACTACACCCAAGTTCTCATGGAGATGTAGCGGTCCTTGCTGAGACGTTACAGTCGGACCCTGCAACGCGAACCCTTGCATATTTAGCACTACACCCGGGTTCTGGAGATGTAGCGGTCCTTGCCGAGACGTTACAGTCGGACCCTGCAACGCGTTCCTTCCGGGGAACATCCTAGCATTAGCATAATACTTTAATGGATCCATTCATTGAGTATTTGCCATAGTTTTTTACGCTGGCTGGCAACCTAACGCAACCCTCCTCCTTTATCCGGGCTTGGGACCGGCCATGACTAGGTCGTCACAGGCGGAGTTAGTTTATACAATTTTGTACGTCTCATTTTTTTTTATATAAGAGAATTAGGATACTTACCCTCCACAAATATTTTTTTTTCATTCTTAATATCAAGTTTAATAACTTTGTAAGTTATTCAATACCTTATTGCCCTAGGCACTTTCATACCTCCATTGGGATATTATTATGATCAATTACTTTTCCATTCTGCATCCCATTTAAAACTTATTCTACTTTTAAAAATTGAATTCTATGATAAAAAATTTAAATTTCTATATTCATTTGACTTACTTAAATTACCTAAGTTAAATTGGTCACCTGCATCTTTATTAAAAAATTGATAAAAATACATCTTTCATCGCTCTATTATTTCCTTATCATTTAGTAGTACTTTATTGCATTTATCTTTATACATCTTATTTGGATAAGATATCTTGGCTTCTTCTTTCTCGCTTTAGCTATTCTATAATTCTATAAATGTCTTTTCCCCTTATTTTGTATTCAATTTTCAATATAAACATTCAAAAGTTGTGTTCTTTACTTTATTCATTGTTTTTTGTGGTCCTTTTCTTGGCTATTGTACTTTTTAAAAATTTTCTTGCTCTTACAAGTTTATAATGCCTTATTCGTTTTTTCCTCTACTTTTTCTTATACTTTGTAATTCTACATCAAAATTCTTTACTTGGTGGTACATGTCCCTTTGACTAGTACTTGACTACTATTTTCAATTTTAGTGTCATCTTATCGCATTTCGTATTCAAGTCGCCATGTATTTCTCCTAATACTTATATTCTTACCCTCTCCTTAAATATATTTTATTTTCTATCCTTTAAGTTTCACCACTTAATTCTAGAAGCCAAGAAGAATAGAAACAAGAGAAAAATTCTTTCAATAAATGCGGAAAAGATGAAGATGTAACTAGCGAGACATGATGCAGAACTTCACGAGTCCATTATAGCTTTTCAATGAATAAATGTCTGATCTATAATGCCAGATTGCATGACTCAAGACAAGAGCTTCACATCCTTAGCTAGTTTAATTCTCATTGGATTAAAACACCTAGGTTTCATTTCAAGAGAGTAGAAGAACATGATTTTATACTTTGCCTCCAATAGATATTATGATGCATGTACATATAATCTCTTAGGCTTAATGAATATATTTACAAATGATTATGAGACTAAATATAGATCTATTATTTCTAACAATCCCCTCAAGCTAGAATGTATATGTATCCATTATGGATATCCTATTATAGAAAAACAAAGTCCAATTAAATGGATTGGTAAGAATATAGGTAAACTAATTTGTTGTTTGATCTAGAACATTTTCTGTTTTTAAAAACTTTTCTTGTTTCCTATAAAGTAGAATAAAAGTTGAAAAGAAAAAATAAATAGTTAGAATTAACTTTTTTTTGGGCACATTTAAATTTATTAGAGGTAATGATGTGATAAATATATATTTTTATTTTTAATGATTTTATTTTATTTTTTGAAAAGTGTGGAAACTATCATTTGCTAAACAAGGTTTAAACTTAGATTTGAAGAAATTTCTTAAATAGCAATGAACTTCAATGTGTTAGTGTCATGTCATGCTGGAGGTATCATTCCACTTGGAGGAATTCTGGCAATTTGCTAGAAAATAGTATCTATAATGATGTTTGTAAAAAATAACACATAATGTGATTATTATATAACATAATTTGCATTTTGTTTATTTTGAAAAGTTCAGGACACGATTCAACTTATAAACAAGAACATCTTGTAAAAAAAGAAAATGCTATATAAAGAAGTACTTTTCTATACAAGAAAATATATCACAATGTGTAGTAACAAAATACTATACACAAAGAAAAGTTAACAAACTATTTATTCTAACTAGTTTCTAACGCGTTTGGGTATCTCTGAACAACTATATACTTTGGCTGAAACCAAACAAGACCCAAAATCTTGGCTTTCTTGTAACGAGGCTTAAGAAAACACAGTATAACACAATTATTAAGTGGATACAATAACAACAACCAAACCTTTATCTCACTAAGTGGGGTTGGTCATGTGGATCCTCCTACGCTTTAAGATCATCAATCATCAAATGTTGTAATTCTTTAGTCGACTTAATTTGCCATTAGTCATCTGTCCTCAAGATAGAGATGGATAGAAACATTTTATTTCCTTTTTATTTTACATGAGTTGACTTTCCAATTGACTCATGTCTTATTTAGTTGATTAGATCATCATGTTATACCACTTCTAAAGTCCCTTTTTTGGATAAGTAAAAACGTACTATATCCAAGAAATAGGTACAACCAGGATTGAGCTAGCCCAATCAAGTTCATACACCAACATCCACCATCCCACATAACTGATGGCCAGCCATCATGCAACAACATCAACCATTCCATGTAGCTAGTAGATTCCACTCAATCAGTATGTGATTTGTCAGAGAAGTCCCAAAAGCCTCCAAGATCAATCAGCCAGCTTGTAAAGCTAGACTGTCAACAGCCCCCTAAGGGGAGAGCAGCCCGCTCTTGGTAGCCTGGCTCCTCTGGGCTATGTCCACAGCCCGGCCCAAGCAAATCCAGCAATGAAGATGTCTAGGAGTCCAGCATCAGCCCAAGATCCAGGTAGAACAACTGGAACAGGCAGCCCACTCCATTTCGTGAAAGACCGATGAATGTGCCTCCTTGTGCAACCCTATTTTGGAGGGAGAAATCCAAATTTGAGATTCAAATTTTCCTCCAATGGAGACCTCATCCCCAGCCTTCCTCGCTGTCCGTGTACATGCAACGGAGCTTTGGTGATTCAACAGAGCTCCGGCCTTCCAACAAGCAGCTCAAATCAGCGCTGGGGACATTGCCCAGCAGTGGCCGTCAGTGCCTAACATATGCTGCCTCCCCTCCCACAATGAAACTTGTATCACAGGCTGCTACAGCTCCCTTGGCCGCACCACTGGCCGGAGGAGAACTCACAGCAAGAAGAAGGTTGAAGGAGTACCTGCTGCCGCTGGTTTGCAGTTCGACCAACAGCAACAGGCAGTGGGCGGACAGAATGATGATGGCAAGTTGTTGGCTGGGCATTTGGTGCTGTTGTCATCCCTGATTCATCTGGCCAGCGCCAAACTTCAACGGGCTAGTGTGCTGAAGGTCTGGGACAGGTCAGTGTGACCAGATCAGAGGTCGCAAGGGGAGTAGACATCCCCCAAGCTTGAAACTGCCGGCCATGGAGTGTGCCGGCGTGAGCTTCAATCTCCGACGCTGGATGAAGATGGGGGCTGCTGCAGCCTCAAACCACAGCAGTCCTTGGCCCATCAAGCTTGTGAGTTTCGGATTCAAGCCACAGCCTGAGACCCAGGCAAATTTGGAGACTCCAGCTCAGTATGATTGGCCGTATCCGCTAAACTCAAGCCTGCCGGTTTTGGCTCCAAAGTGGCAGCCAATTTTGGGGGGAGAATTTAAATTTGAAATTCAAATCTCCCTCCACTTGGCATGCTTCCCCAGCCTACCTTGCTGGCTGTGCGCGTGCCCAGAACATGCCAGTCTTCTTCCTCAGCTCCGACAAGCCACTGGAGCTCCAGTGATCCTCCAGCAAGCAGAAAAACGGACTGCTTTTTGTGCAGATCAGCAGTATGCCCCACTTCCTCTTTGACTAGTGAACGTCCAGCACAGCCATGGAGTCCACTACATATCATCGCCCGAAGAGGGTCTCATCAGTGCCGGCATGCAGCTCCACCAGCAGCGATAGGGCTGTAAACAAACCAAGCCGAGCCAAGCTTTGTGGTGTTCAAACTTGTTTGATAAGGTAGCCAAGCCGAGCCGAGCCTAAAATGAACCAAGCCGTTAAAATGATTGTTCAATCTTGGCTTAGTTTTTTTATAAGCTTGAGCTTGATTTGAGTTTGGCTTGATCTTGGTTCGTTTAGATGTTATCGAGCTCTCAATTTAAGCTTGAGCTTGTTTGAAATTTTTATATTTTAAGCTTGTTTGATTAGTTATTGAGCTTGATAATATAAATTTATTTGCTCATTTTGAAAGTTTCTTTATTTATTTAGCAAGTTGGTTTTATTGATGAACATGGTTCACGAATATTATTTATCATGAACATTGTTCATCAATATTGTTCACGAACATTATTCATGAACATTATTCATGAACGTTGTTTATGAATATTATTCACGAACGTTGTTCACCAACATGTTCATGAACATTGTTCACGAACGTTAACGAGCTGAACACATATGTATTTCAAGTTTGTTTGTTTAGTTAAACGAGTTGTTTAAGCTTGCTCATTTAATTGATTTTGTGTATATTGAACGAATATAAACATAACTCTTATCAAGTCGAACACCAAGCTTGTTCACAAATATTCCGTTCATTTACAAACCTAAGCAGTGACGAGGGCTAGAAGAAACCAGTGAGGAGCAGTGAGCCGGGTGGGTCCATGCCTCCGTTCCTTCCTCCTAGCTTGACGTCCATGTACAAACCAAAGCTCACCATCAAGGAGAAAGAGGCTAGAAGGGGGGACATAGGGAGGCAAAATGAGGCCCTCCCCATGCTGAACAGAAAGGTGTCGGCTGTGGCAGCAGCCAACATAGTCTGCCCATCTCCTCCGTCGGCCGGAGATGGGAGTTACTGCAAACTCACGCCGCAGCTTCTCTTTGGCTGAGGTTCAGCCACTCCAAGGCTTCATACCTTGGGTCCCCTTGAACATTTCTAGCGAACACCATCGCCGTACTCGCAGTAACTCGAGGTAGAGTTCCTTGCTGTGACAGACCAGCCCAGAACTCTGGTGATGAAGCAGGACAGCTTCATCAGGGACTGCCCCTTTTCTTCCTCGTTGAGGTTGTGCTCCCACAACCTCTCCATCTCCTCCACCGTCATCGTTGATGAAGAATCCAACAAACCTCCACTGGTGAGGGAAGGGAAGCCCCTCCCCCACCGGAGTGACCCTCCTTTCTAGCCGAAGCCAACTAGCTGTGGTGAAAGCTCACTGGTGAACAGAGCCCAACAGTCCCTCCTCAGTTCCCGTCACCTTCTCTAGAGAGAAGGGAGAGCGTCTCTCTCTAAACGGGAGTGTCTGAAATATTTATCTTGTTCGTGCTAAACCCAGTCATTATCCGTACCTAAACCTAGTCCCACGAATAATCCTTTCTATGAGTGTACTTAATTTGCGACTTCACCTGAATTTATATCCCAAAAAGATCCTCCTCCAAGACTTCACATGCCAAGAAGCCTTACTTCCAGATCTTCCTCCTCTGCAAGCACCATTCATCCTTGACTCATCAGTACTTCAATTTGCCAAGCATTGCCGTTGATCTATCGAGACTTCTTTCATTGCTCCAGCAATGTCTATGCCAAGTTACCTGCACTTGCATACTTGATACCCCATTTTAGTAATCACAACATAGTCTAACTTAAACCTTTGCCAAATATTGAAAGCTCCTACATAGGGACCAACAATATGTTCTCTAGACAAATTAATTTGGTTAATATTTTTTTGGGAGTTTTATAAAAATTAAACTAATTATTTATTACATATTTAATAAGGAATTCTTTGATTGGATAGTCTTTGCCTACTTAAATTATACCATTGATAATAAAAATTATTTCTCTAGGATATGTTATATGACGTTAAGACAGGAGGCTCTAAACTTTTATGCTAGCTATTGTAGTAAACAATACGATGTAATTGTGATAGTGAATGAATATGATGTAATCACGGTAGTGACCATCTTTATTTCATTGGTTTGGGTCTTCATTCTGCCATTACCAAAACTTGTGTTGATTTTTGCCTAGATTTTAATCTGATTTCTCATCCACGGACAATACTTTCTATCTGTTTATAGTTGCTGAAGCTCATACATGATTCTTGCATGGGCTAAGAGCCAGGATGCCTTTGCATCTGAGAATGTGACGACTATGTATGCCAGTGAAACTATTGGTGTTTTCTGAGCAAACAATTCATATTATAATGAACATTTCAAGTTTATATTTCAATTGAATGCAGGTCGAATGTTGATGATATCAACTGGTATTCTGTTGAAAAGGATAGCAAATGATTACAATCTATCTGTAGTGGTAAGTACTGAAAGTAGTCATGATGCTGCATTTTGTGCTTAGCTTCAAAATTTTGCATTTTCTTCAGGTTGATATGGTACATGCAATTCCATTATATTATCTGTATGATCTGATTTTTCTAGTTGATATTTTCATTGATCATCAGCCAGACTATTTGATGCTTCATTCTTTAGCTTGACCCTTTTTTTTCCTTCCTTTTTCAATTTTCCTTGAAAGCTTATCATGGTCGGTCCGAAGTCCAAGTCCGGATGAAAAAGGGTGAGGGTTGCATTAGGACGCCAGCTATCGTTGAATTCGGGGAAATGTTGGATCCATCAAACTATTATGTTGATGCTAGGTTGTTCCTTGGAAGGAGCACATTGCAGGGTCCGACTGTAACGTCTCGACAAGGATCGCTACATCTCCATAACTTGAGTGTAGTGTTAAATATGCAAGAGTTAACATTGCAAAGTCTGACAACAAAGACCGCTACATCTTCATGAGAATTTAGGCATAGTTAAACATACAAGAGTTCTCACACTATAGATAAGAACAAATATTATAGGAAAACTAATGGTCCAAGATTTGGTGATTAAGAGAATAATTAGTATTTGTGTGTACAAGAGACAAAATGGGTATGAGAGAAGACAAAGATGATAAAAAACTCGAGTTTTAAGTAATTGTACACAAGGAGTAAAACAAGAAATGAAGTAGATATTATTGTAGATAGTACCTTAAAGGATGAAGTTGTAGGAGTAGTTAAAAAGATAATAGAATTATAGCTCTCAAGATAGTAGTGACGAAAGAAACTATTAACGCAATTAGTATATATGCACCTCAAGCAGAATTAGATGAAGACACCGAATCTAAGTTTTGGGACGACTTAGATGAGGTATTATAAAATATTCCGCCAAATGAAATAATTTGAATAGGAGAAGATTTAAATGAACATGTTGGAGTGAAAAATGAGGAATATGATAGGGTGCATGAAAGTTATGAGTTTGGAACAGGAAATAAAGACTGACAAACTATATTAGATTTTGCGATAACATATGACCTTATACTAACTAATACGTTTTTTAAGAAAAGAGAAGAATACTTGGTTACGTTCAAAGGTGGAAATAATGGATCGCAAATTGACTTTCTTATGATTAAGAAAAAGAATAGAAAAATTTGTAAAAATTGCAATGTTATCCTGGAGAAAACTCAACTACTCAACATATATTAGTAGTGTTGGATATACACCTCAAGCGTACTATAAATAAAAGAAACATATGCACGACTCTTAGAATTTAGTGGTGGAAGTTAAAGAATGGGATGTAAAACACATTTAAGGAGATGGTAAGAGTACAAGTATTAGGAGTACATATATGACAAACTTAAGGAAAATTAGAAATGTCGTGCATAATTTCAATCTCAGATTTAGCAATGTCTCATAGCAACAATAGTAGCTGTAAATTGTAATGCTTATCCTCCTCCTGCATTGAAGCAATTTCATGTATACACAAGACTATTTTAAGAGTCAGAAACGGATCCAACTCTCAGAGACATTCACTCAGGTACGATACTCAATCAATAATCTACTTCACCCGTAGATAACCTTGACATTCCAATTGCTTTAAGGAAGGGAGTTAGATCATGCATCCCATCTCCTATCTGGCGTGTGTCGCCGCATTTGATAATATTTAGGTTTCAACCACCATTAATGAAGCTCTAAAACACCCTGGATGGAGAAAAGCTGTTGATGAGGAAGTAAAAGCCCTACAAAAGAATGATACATGGTCTGTTTGTGAACTACCAATGAGAAAGAAAGCAATGGGTGCAAATGGGTTTTAAAAGTTAAACACAAAGCTGATGGTACAATTGAATAACTAAAGACACGTCTTATAGCCAAAGGATTCTCACAATCCTATGGCATCGATTACTAAGAAACCTTTGCTCCAGTGGCCAAGCTCAACACTATCAGAATTGTTATAATAAGAGAATTCTCAATTCACATATATATTCTGTTATAAGATATAAGGCCTATTTATATACAAAGTTGGGGATCTATTCTAGGAAATAATCTATATTTTACCTAAAATGCAAATTAGGATATATATTTATATAGCTAATACTCCCCCTTAAGTTGGGACATAGATATTAATCATACCTAACTTGTTTCAAAGATAATCAATTCGGACCCTATTTAAAGCTTTTGTGAAGATGCCCCTAGTTGTTCTCTAGTTTTTACATATCCTGTAGTGATCAAGGCTCGTTGAATTTTTTCACGAACAAAATGACAATCAATTTCAATGTGCTTAGTTCGCTCATGAAACACGGGATTTGATGCAATGTGAATAGCAGCTTGATTATCACACCATAGTTTTTGCTAGTATTGAAATTTTAAGTCCTACATCAGTCAATAGTTGATATATCCACATTATTTCACACACAGACTGTGTCATAGCCCTATATTCTGACTTTGCACTGGACCGTGATACAACGTTTTGTTTTTTACTCTTCCATGAAACTAAATTTCCTCCCACGAAAATATAATAACCTGAAGTAGACCTTCTATCCATTTTAGAATCTGCCCAATTTGCATTTGAAAAACATTCAATATGAGTGTGCCTATGATTTTTATATATGATACTCCGTCCGGGTGCTCCCTTCAAGTAACACAAAATTTGCTCTAGCGCTGCCTAATGATGAACTGTTGGAGATGACATAAACTGATTAACAACACTAACCGAATATGCAATATCTGGACGTGTCACAGTAAGATAATTCAACTTTCCAACCAACTTTCTATATCTCTCTAGATGTTCAAATAGTTCTCCATCTACTGTGAGGTCCTCGTTCTGAGTTATTGGAGTACCACAAGATTTTGTCCCTAATTTTTCTGTCTCAGTTAATAAGTCAAGAACATATTTTCTCTGAGATAGAAATATAACTTTTTTACTTCTCATAACTTCAACACCTAAGAAATACTTTAGTACCCCTAAGTCTTTTGTATGAAACTGAGTAAGAATGAAAGATTTGAGAGATGAAATTTCCGTAGTATCACTTCCAGTAATAACAATATCATCCACATACACAACTAACAGAATAATACCCGCTCCTGACTGCTTATAGAACATAGAATGATCAGACTTGCTTTTCGTCATACCAAATTTTTCAATAACTTGACTAAATTTTCCAAACCAAGCACGAGGATTCTGTTTCAAACCATACAAAGATTTTTGAAGACAACAAACTCGCCCCATCTCCCCCTGAGCAACAAAACCAAGAGGTTGCTCCATATACACCTCCCTTGAAGATCACCATGAAGAAAAACATTCTTGATATCGAGTTAATGTAAAGGCCAATGATGAGTAGCAGCCAATGAAATAAATAATCGAATAGATGTCAACTTTGCAACAGGAGAAAAAGTTTTAGAATAATCCACACCATAAGTTTGAGCAAAACCCTTAGCAACAAGACGAGCTTTTAGTCTTGCAACTGACCCATCTGGATTGACTTTAACTGTGAATACCCATTTGCATCCAATAGCTTATTTTCCTGAAAGTAGATCAACCAAGTCCCAAGTATCATTATCATCCAAGGCTTTCATTTCCTCTATCATTGCATCTCTCCAACCAGGATGAGATAAGGCCTCACGGACTATTTTTAGGAATAGAAATAGAGTCAAGTGAAGCAATAAAAGAGCAAGAAGAAGACGTCAAGCTGTTATAAGAAACAAAAGAAGAAATAGGGTAAGTACACTAGCGTTTACCTTTACGTAATGCAATAGGAAGATCATCACTCGAAGTTGGATCTGATGACGAAGTAGTAGGTGCAGGACATGAATCAAGAGGTTGAGGCCTGGAGTATACTTGAATAATAGGAGGCTTGATCAGAGCCAGTTCTGAAACAGGTGCAGAGGTTGTGATAGAATATACCAATAAATCATCATCTTCCCTTTCAGAAGTCGGGATAAGTGAGGATGAGAAATAAGGTGTGTCTTCCATAAAGGTGACATCAATTGAAACAAGATATTTGTTAATACTGGACAATAACACCTATAACCTTTTTGAAGACGAAATAACCAAGGAAGATACACTTTAAAGATTTGAGATCTAATTTAGTGACATGTGAACAAACATCCCGAACAAAACAAGTGCTACCAAATATCCTAGAATTGATAGGATACAACGACTTATTGGGAAACAAAATTTTGTAAGGAATCTCACCATGAAGACAGATGAAGGCATGCGATTAATGAGAAAACATGTCGTAGAAACCGTATCTGCCCAAAAAGACTTAGGAACATTCATTTGAAATAAAAGGGTCTGTGCAGTCTCAAGAAGATGTCTGTTCTTACGCTCAGCCACTCCATTTTGGGATGGAGTATCAACACAAGAGGTTTCATGAAGCATACCATTCTGACTCATATAAGTTTGAAATAGACTAGATGTATATTCCTTGGCATTATCACTTCGTAGATTACGGATGGACGTATTGAATTGAGTCTTAATTTCGGCACAAAATGCACAAAATAGAGAAAATAACTCAGAATGATTTTTCATTAAATATAACCAGGTTACACGAGAATAATCATTCACAAAAGTGATAAAATACCTAAAACCAGATTTAGACAAAATAGGACAAGCACCTCAAATATCGGAATGAACCAACTCAAAAGGTATAATAGCACGTTTATTTATTCTTGGACTAGAACTAAGACGGTGATGCTTTGCAAGCTGACATGACTCACAATCTAATGAAGACACTCTACTATATTGTGAACAAGCTTCTTGAGTGAGGAAGAGATGTATAACCTAATCTACAATGAGCCTCGAAAGGAGTAGTTACACTCGAGTAAGCGAAGGATCTTGGGACAAGTGATCAAAAATATAGAGACCTTCAATGTATACGCTAACAGTAGTGAAGCAGAACACGAGAAAACGCAGCAACAGGGTAGGAACCAAGCTCTGGGAGGAAGTCGCTTTGCTGCTATCAAGTGGATAAGTAGAAGGAAACTGTTTCAGGAAGTATCTGTGCTGAGGGTGATAGAGGAAGCAATCACGGACTTTTACAGCAAGAAGCAGCTTTGAATCTTCTTGTTTTGGCAGTAGCAGTAATTATTGGGCAGCCTTGGGAGGAGCCTCGATGCAGGACGAAGGCAACAGTGGACGTTAATGATAAAGAGCCCTAGATCGGCGCCGAAAGAAAATTGTAACAGATGAGAGATTGATAGAAGGCGAACTGCAGGTCGAAGGAGGTTCAATCCTTCCTTTTAGCGCCAAGCCCTAGGTCAATCTCTTTGCATGAACAAAGGTTGCTACCGGCGATGAAGCAACGATCGGCGATGAAGGAGCTGGGAGCAAACTTCAGCGCAGAGTGAAAGAGTAGTGACTGGCGATGAAGCAGCGACCGACAATGAAGCAAATTCTGGCGATGGGTTCATACGAAGAGGTGAAGCGCCGAAAGAAAGGGGAGAAAAGAAATCGTGCAAAGCGCCGAAAGAAAACAAAAAAGGGGAAAAGAGAGAGGAGACACAGCGGTGGAAACCTAATGCTCTAATACCATGTTATAATAAAGAATTCTCAATTCACATATATATTATCTTATAAGATGTAAGACCTATTTATATACAAAGTTGTGCATTTATTCTAGGAAATAAATAGGCCGATTTATATACAAAGTTAGGGGTCTATTCTGGAAATAATCTGTAGTTTACCTAAAATACAGATTAGGATATATATTTATATAGCTAATAAGAATCTTATTCTATTTGTCGGCAAACAAGGACTAACATTTACACCATCGGATGTCAAAAATATCTTTCTAAATAGTGACTTGGAAGAAGAAATTTACATGGAAATTCCCCTGACCTTGGCACCCATAACAACAAGGTATGCAAGCTTCACAAGTCATTATGTTGGACCTACTAAAAGAAACAAGCATACTTGGGTGCAAGCCTGTGGATGCTCTGATGGATGCCTCTAACAAATTGACTCTAGAAAGGACCATGCACAAGTAGACAGCGGGAAATATCAATGACTTGTAGGATGCCTCATCTATCTATCTCACACACGACCTAATATCAGTTTCCCGCCAGTATGGTAAGTCAATTTATGAATAGTCTTATAGAAGAACACATGAACACTCTCTGCAGAATCTTGAGATACCTCAAGAGTACTCAGGCAGAGGGTTACTATTTCGAAAGAACAAAGATAAAGGTATACATGTGTTCTTAGATGCAGGCTCGGTTGGGGATCTTACATATAGATGATAGACATTGGGCTACTGTACGTATGCCTGTGGTAATATGATAACATGGAGAAGTTAAAAGCAATCTATGGTTGCGAGAAGAAGTGCTAAAGTGCAATTTAGAGCTCTTGCACTTGGAATTTGTGAAGGTATTTGGATTCGTTGAATCTTAAAAGAACTCAGAATAATCACAGATAAGGTTGCCAATCTACAATGTGACAATTTAGCAGACATTATCATTGCAAAGAATCCTGTTCACCATGACAAAATGAAACACATAGAAATTGACTGACACTTAATTTTAGAAAATGTGGCAAAAGGATATGTGGAACTCTTATATATTCCGTCACGACATCAAATCGCAAACATACTTACAAAAGCTCTCCCAAGGATCAACTTCGAAGAACTATGTGACAAGTTGGGCATGTACAATATGTACAACCCAATTTGAGGGAGAGTGTAGAATATTTTGTAAATATGTATAGTTTAATTTAGGCAGATCATTTTTTATTTATTTAGGTGGATCAAATTTGATTTGACTTGATTTGATTGTATTTCATTCCATAAATAAGCAGGGAAGAAGTGTATAAATAAGCAATGATCCTCATGTACAAATTTATTCATTCAAGTTCTTTCTCTTTCGCTCAGCAGATTAATCCAAAGTTCTTTCTCTTTAGTAGTCAAACGACATAGCAATGGCAACACTCATGATGATTCGATTAAAGTTCTCTAACATATTGTTCAATTAAAAATCTAGTGTTTAAAGAACTTGACAAGGTAAATAGACAGGCATTAAAATTAATTCTTCTCACAATATAGGTAGATAAATCAAACATAAATGTTTCTAAAGTAGATGACACAAGATAATTAGAATTTATAAATGCAAGAGGATTATATTCCAAATTATTAGGTATTTTGTAGCAATCATTACTCAATATAATTTCTTCCTTAGCATAGATATGTACCTCTATCCTAAGTTTGATGGATACAAGTTGACAAGGAAACTGACTCTCTAGGTTGACAAACTTTCAAGTCATTGATAAGTATAAAATGATCCATTTCATTGAAAATTTTAACTGAATTATTGAATATAAGATGATTGTTTTGCATTCTTATCTCATAGTGCTTGACTGCTTGTGGTCAATTTCCTATTTTGGTTTCCCTTGATAATATGAACGTGTTATAATCTCTGAGCTCAAGCCCAAGTTATTTCTAATAACTTGATTAATAACTTGTTGATTGTTCATCAAACTTATGATGAATCTTGAAAAGTGACAAGGATAACACATCTAAGTTAGAATTCTAGAAAGCAATAAAGAGTCACATTCCTTGCCATGCACCTTAGTTAAGACATAAGCGGAGATTGGCAAGAAGTAAGCTTGATTGGTAGATTTTTCTAATTCAACATAATTTGACAAAATTTTGATCAATTCATCATTTTTTACCTCTAATTAGGGCAAAGTCCAATCTATTTCATCTATCTTCTAGTGGAGCATAACTCACATTTTGGGATTTTTTTCAAATCAACGTGAATAGAAGGTCAGCAAGGAGCTCCCCAATTGATGAGGTCGCACGACAAAAGGCTATGAGATCACATAATGAAGAAGGTGAAGGGAATCAATGGATGATAAAGAAAATAAAGAGGGAAGTGAACTTCCATCACTGTAAGGTAGTATAAACTCGAATGGAAAGGGGGTTCTCTTTGACAAAGTTACCAGGGGAAAGGGAGGGTTGGAAAATTAAATATCTAGTGTTTAAGTTGATCAAACTGAACCATTGTATCCATTCAGTCTAGCCTGAAGTCACTTAATCCTGACTGGTTCACCCTCAAGTGGAACCCATTAAGAGCCCCAATCAAACCTAAGCCAAATTAGCACCCAACAAATCAAATTACGCCCTCACAATGACCCAACAACCACTAGGCGAGCCTCAAATCATAGAAATTTTAAACGCGCACGCGCACCTAGTTTAATTGATTAAAAGTTTTTGGTTTCTTATAAGAAAAGGTATGTATATAATGGCTGCAACTTCACAAGAACAAATCAATTGCAAACTTAAGCCATTTTCAGTATTATCAGAATCTCCTTTAATGGATGATAAGAAGTGAGGAAAAGATCTTTAATTTAACCTGTTCACGTGTTGAATGGAGAATAAATGTCAGAACTGATATGAAATGTTTAACATACTGTTATCTGACAATAAGTATTCTCATCAGACATAAACCTAAATATTCATATTTAATGTCTGAGGTTGGCTTCAAATAGCTGATGTAGTTCAGCAGTTATAGGAAAGTATCTCAATCCCATTTTCCCATGAAGTGTTCAGAAAAAGCAATAGATATCTGAAATTTCTATCAGTATATCATATGTGGTAGCGTATGATTTTTATTTTTTCCCAAACTAATATTATATCAAAAAATAAAGTTAATTATCACAACATAAGAAAAATGATTTTGCATCTTCTGTATAATATGTTAAATTAATTAACCTAAGCAATCAACAATATAGAAAATTTTATATGTATTACTTATCATCCTATAAAATTCAAAAATTTCGCATATAATTTGTTGCCTATGAATGATAATAATATCTAGAACAGTAGAACATATATAAAATTCATGTAAAGCAACCCTACATGATCCATAATAAAGAAAATTAACATGGATATATATTAAATATGGTTCTACCTTTATCTATTTTTTAAGATTGATTTAATGCAACTGATATCAACTTGGACATGACTTGAAACTTCACAAGCCAAGGATTGATTTAGCTTCTATATTCTTGCTGTCATAAGTGGATACAATTTGGTCCTTCCTTGCTTAGTCCTATGTGGCTGCATAAGCAGCTTATGTGGAGGCTTATTATAATATTGATTGCTTCTGGATCTATCTTAGCTGAATCATTACAATACAATAACAGGTAGATGACTGCTTTAATTGTTTCAGTTGGTAATGAAGTGAACAGTTAGTAAAACACATTTTTTGTATTCTCTTATGTTGGCATCTTTTGCATCATTTATCTATATTTAAGACATACATCAGCTATCCTGAAGATTCTAACTTTTTATTTTGTGATGTTAATTAGGTAACTAATCAAATGGTTGGAGGACAGCAGGGACATCTGAAGCCTGCTTTGGGTGAGAGTTGGAAGAGCATTCCACATGTGCAGCTATTACTTTCTCGTGATAAAGGGAGCACAATTTGTGGCATTTCGATATTAAAGCACACAACCATTGTAACGTCTCTTATGGTGCTTATGTCATAATTATGAATTTGTTTATCTATTTTTAATATGTTTTTAAGGTAGTGGAATTCTCACTTATTGCCGAATATTATCCAAGGTGCTCAGATTAGTTTATAGAACTAAACTCATTTAAGAAGTTGCATAAGCACTTGACTAGTTTACTCTGTGGTTGATGACCTTAATCATGTGTAAGATAGAATAGCATTTCATAGGAGGTGCTAGGCGAGTCCCAAGTTTCTTAGGTCTAACCATACTTGAAGAACTAAATTCGCTCTACCTTTTGCAACCAATAACTCATTTTTTTTTTTTCAAGAGAAGTTAAGCAAGCCCCAAGTCTTCCTAGGCGTAATCCTACCTGAAGAACTAAATTTTAACTACCTTTGTAACAAACAACTCATTTTATCTGGATGTCTAAATTATTGCAACATAAACAAATTAACATGTTTGCCCTTTCTCCTTTTTTATTCTTAATTATCAGAAACATATTTGTTATGAAGTTGGTGATCTTGACTCTCGATGCAATGTTGGATAGAATTCTAGAAACATTGTGACCCTTCTCCTAACTTATTTCCCCATTCTTTAATACTCTCCCTAATTTACTTTTCTCTGTCATCTCTTCTTTGAGAAAAATCTTTTGCATCTCTGTCAAGGATTCTCTCATGGTTAGTGCTGCTTTGGTAATATTTTTCTTTTGGTTCTCTTAACAACGAATAGCTTTATGAATATATATTCTTTCTAATGTTTTTAGTATTCTTACAATTCCTACTTTCATGGTTATAATGCATACTTAGGAGTTATTAGGGAAATTATTTAGGGTTTTTCTTACCCTAGCTAGTCCTTTCTACCTATCATATTATTCATTATTATACCTTTATATTTTAGACCCTAAAGTATATAGAATTTTTAATGTTTTCCTGACATTCTCCATCAAGCAAATTCTAAAATATCATGGAAACTTAGCTTGTAGATATATCTGATTCTGGGCAATTTGCTAACTAATCACTAGAGTTGATCTGCAAGTTGATAATTTCATTGGACTGCATTCTATCTCTAATATAGTGACAATCAGTTTTTTTCTACTTTATCTTATGAAATACTAGATTGGATTAGTAGATACATACATAATTTAATCATCACAATATGATTTTCTGTAGCATCATGTCACAACTCTATTATAAACTATTTGATCAAGATGAGCAACATATTCTAGGCCTTTAACCTTAGAATCTGCTTCTATACTCAATCTAGCAAGAATAATCATCTCTCGCTTGCCTAGAAGATTACCTCACCTTAGAACACACTTGTTTAATATGGATCGCCTAAATAACATGAATTATAATAGGTGAATATCAGAGAATAAGTGTGGTGAATAACATGTTTGTATAAAATGCATTGATAACTCCATTGTATTTATATACTGATTTATATATTAGTTCCTTTACACACCGGTCACTCATGTTTTTGGGTTTGGTGGCTCTGTAATAGTGTTTTTTTTAATTATTTATTATGGTCTCATACTGTGGGTTTTGTTAAACATTTTGATATTAGTTTTTTAGTCATGTAGATTTGGTTTCTTTGGATACAACGTTTCAATTTCTAAAAATCAATTATATAAAGTTTGACCCTAGGCTTTTGTCTTATGACTTGTATTGATTTCTTGCAAGCTTGTGTTATGGGTGATTACAATAGTGGTGGTTTGTTGAATGTAAATTAGGATGTGTGATTATTATGTGTTGTGTTGGTATTGTTGCTATATTATATTAATTGCATGATTTGAATATATCAAATGTTGAAAGTAGGGAAACTCTAGTGAAACTTTTATAAATTTTTGTGTCAGCTTTATCGGAATAAAATTGCCATGTGATGTGAGATAGTCTATCTTGAAAGAGCTTCCTAGTCAGAGTCAGAGAGTTTCCCAGTCAGTAGTAGTATATGCTCAGTCTAACGATGGCCTTAACCTTTAAACAAGAGACTTTTCTTTAGAACATATTAAAGATCTCAGAACTCTCAAGCTACCTCCTAATGATGACTTGAAGGTTTAATGACTGATTCACTATTGCAATAGAGATGTTAAGTCTTGTAATTGTTTGAATTTGTCAATTAGTTTTTTCGTAGGTTCCTAGACTAATTAGTGGTTACATACTAGGTTTAAAATTTCAAGTTGTGTCAATACCCTTAGATGCTTATTATTGAGATATATTTGAGCTATTGAATGTTGAATTTAAAATTTGATATTATCTCGTGAAATGATTAATGCTTATTGAGTAAAAGTTGATTTAGGGTTAACTGAAGTCCACCAAGTAGACATGTCTTGATTAAGTAGGTTTAAATTAAATTTATTTTGATTAGTTTAAAATTAAATCAAATTTTTATATAAAATAATTTAGTTTATTAATAATAGTATATTTTATAAAGTTATATATATATATATATATATATTATATATTTGTTTTATCTTTCTTGATAATCAATTTTTTTCTCTATGGCTACCTCATGGACGGATGAAGAAGGGAAAAAGCATTCTTAAAGAGTTTAAGAGGGTTTTTTTTTCTTTATTTACCTTGTGAAGAGATGAAGGAGAGAAAAAAAAATTAACTTATTTTTTCTCTTTGTTTACCTTCATGGACGGATGAAGGAGAAAAAAATTAATTGATGAAAGGGGGAAAAATTAAAAAGAAAGAAAAAATTTAAAGGTAGGAAATAGATTTTTTTTCTAAAATTAAACAATTAAAAAATTTCTAAAATTAAACAAAAAAGGAAATAAAAAAAATGCAGGTCGTGAAGACGGTCACGATGCTGCAGCAGCTTTCATGAGGTCATGGAGTCTGCCATGAGGCCACCGCTGGTCACAACAGCCTTTGTGACCTCGCGAGGCCGTCATGAGTCGCGACAACCTCACAGTGCCGATGTTGATGCAGGTACGTTCCATATGGAAGGACATATACTTATTGGATCTAGAGAAGCGCAGGAAGGGGATGTGTGATTAACATAATCCAAACCATTTTTAAAAAACTTCATAAGAGTTATCTAAATGTAGTGCGCAAATCTCTTGACTACTTTGAAAAAAAAAATTTGAGTTCTTTGAAAAATGCTACAGAGAGAGTGATCTCAAACCTTCATGTAAAGACTAAAAAATGGATTTAAAATATTGTGATAAAATGCCTTTTTAAGTGTGAAAAGAATATATAGTGGAAATGTTGATTTTGAAAGACTTGCACAAGTAGAGATTTGTATTTGAAAAACTTGCATAAATGAGATGTAGAGAATATGTGAGTGCTTAAAGAAATTTGAAAGCAACAAAAAAAAAACTAATACAAGTATTTTATATGGTTCGAAACTCCATTTTCTACTACTGGGCTATGGACTAGTAAGGTGAGTCACCCCTTGAAGACCAATATACTTTTTACTTCTTGGAAACCTTCTGATTGTAGAGAAACCTTTTTACAAAGCCACTTATAGCAAAAGAATGAAAAAAAACTTGAAACAAAGAAAACAGTTGGACTAGTAAAACGATGACAAAAAAACTGCAATGAAGAACTCGTGCGCTATTGAATCTCACTCAAAATGGATCGCTTGTGGATTTTTTTGAATTTTTTTTAGTATAGAATGTTTTTTTTTTTTTTTTTTTTTTTTTTTTTGAAAGTAGGTAGAATGTACGAGGGATTTCAATTTTTTTGGAGCTACCATGTGCTTGATGTTTTTATAAATTTTTATGCGTTATTTTTTTTTTTGAGCTCCTTTGCTTGCTATTTATAGAATTAGATAGATCACCATTAGTTGACTAATTGGTATTGATAAGTTGATCGATCCATTCTTGAACTTTATCTGCAGTGACCGTTATCTGATTGTTACTGCCTCCAGAGGTGTCTGTTCCATCATCAATTGACTCAATTTGATTATAAATCGACTCCACTAAATCAATCTTTGACATGTTCTCCGTTTTATCTGTTTTTGGACTAAATTCATCTGTTGATTGGGTTGTCAGTCGAGTCAAGTGCTTATTCTGCACTAATCGATTGCACTGGATAGAATCGTGACCAAATATATGGGATCTCGATCTTAATTTGTTGATTGTGTCCTTTGTCGTCTTTGTCATACTAAGTCATCAGTCTCAAGTTTAATTGTAACTAATTCTTTGGATCTCAACTAGGTCATTCACTAATTGTGTCATTGGTCGGCTCTTCCTTTGTCATCAGTCGACCGACCCAAGTCATATCCTATTCAACGTCTACATTAATTGAATTTAAACATCAGTCCATTAGATTAGACTTGGAATATAACACGAACTGTTGTAAGTCTTGGTCAACTATATGAATTAGTCAACTTCTCATTATCATCAGCCAACTAGTTCGTTGATTTTGACCTTGAAACACTTATTTCTTCGTTAAGTTTAACCAATCGACTAATAGTGAGTCGGCCCAGCAAACAACTTATACTATGTGTTAATCGATTGAAGAGTTAACTGAATGAGTCGACTGAGGAGTCATTAGCTAAGGGAATAGAAGCATACCATTTTTATCGTCTCTATGACTCTATTCACTAGTAAATTTGTGATTCTTGAGATAACTAGGATGATGGTTAATTCGTTATAACATAATCATTAGTTCAATATAATGTCTACAAAGAGTTATTAAAATGATAGGTAAAGTTGTTGAGTGCCAGCGACAGTCTACTAATATTAAGGAGCAGTTGATTGATACTATGGTAGATTGGATAATTCTAGAAGACACTTGGAAATTTGATTAAGGCCTATAAATATAGGACATGTTGGCTACGAGAAGCATTCAACTTACAACAAAGCTACTTTGCCAAATTCTCTACTCAAGTTGTTGCCCTCTCTTTGTAATTTTTTTCACACTTTTGTAATCAAGGCATTGTAAAGGTTTCTCCACCTCTGGGAAGGGTTTTGAGAAGGAAAAAGCTAGTGAGATTTGTGGAGTGACCTATCGAAAGGCATAAGTTGTCGAGTAGGATCCGGAGCGCTGAACCATGTAAATCATTGAATGTGCTTAGTCTCTCTCTCCTTTGTTCTTTTTAGATTTCTTTTATTGTGTATTACCTTTGCTATTTTTGTTGTGGAATAATTTTTCTTATTGTCAGTTTTTTTTAAGGCTATTCACCCCCTCTAGCATTCTTTCAATCCTATATTATCTTTTAGAGTTCTTCTATGCTAGGTATTGGATCGTCCTCGACCTATTGGACTTCATTATCTGTAAGGTATCATGTCCATCTTGACATCTTGAAACTTCATTATCTACCAAGTATTTGGTCCATATTAACTAACCGAGACTTCTAATGAGGAGGCATGTATAGAACTTGAGGTAAAGAGTAGAAATTTGAAAAATTGAGAGGTAAAGAGTAGAAAACAATTCATGATCACCAGTCATATGTTAAAATGCACAAGAATCAAGTACCCAAGAAGTCTTGAAGTTTCCAAAGAGGCAAGTTTAGAAGTTGAGGTAGTTGTTGCAAAATTTGATGAAGTTCTCTAGTAATGTTTGGAATTGCTCACATTTGGTAGAACTAATAGTTACTGTTGTGGCCATTGGAGTAGTTTCCATAGATGGAGTCATGATGCCTTTTGTAATTGCTTTGCTATCAATGGTCATCCAAATTTAACCTAGAAATGTTTTAATGGATGGTTGGTGCAACCACAAAGAACACAAGGAAAGTATAAAGAATGTTTGGGTTCAAGTCCTCACCCTCCATCTCCATGATGCTATCCTCCGCCTCCATGGCTCAACACTACGGGCTAAAGTTTCAAGTGGAGAAAATGGGTGTGGTGGCACATCTTAGGAGGCGTGTCAAATTTGCATGGTAAAGATTATGCAATGGGAATGAGAATCATGATTCCATTGATAAATCCTGGATGAAAATTATTGCATTATGACATTTAACTTTAGTAATGGGAATCAATTTCAAAGTTATAAAATAATAGAATTATTACAAAATTGAAATACGAGAAAATAAAGATAAAAAGTCATTAAAAAAATAAGAGAGAAAAAATCCAAAATATAAGAAGAGAATGAGATTTGCAGAAAGGTAGAGAGAGAAAATAATAGAAAATGTAGAGAGAGAAAAAATAAATATGTAGAGAGAAATTTTAAAATGTAGAGAGAGAAAGTAAAATGAGATAATATAAAAAGAAATAGTAAAATGAAAAATAAAATAAAATAAAAAAGGAGTGTTTTGGATATATGAAAAGGAAGGAATGATTGAGGAATTTGATTGATGAGGGGGAGTAGGGAATGAAAATGAGGGAATGATTCCCTTATTTGACACTTATTCAATTCGTCATTGTAAACCAAACGCCCCCTTAGCTAAAGATTATGCAAAGACATTTGATAAGGATGATGCATTAACATCAACAATTAATTATTAGTCAATTGTACGGTAAGAGTCATTTAATCCATATAAGAATTTTGCCATTTGAAATTATTCGCATTGGCGCTTTAAAATCTTGGGATCCATAAAAATGGGATGATATATGACTAATTCATTGCACTTGCCATGAAGAGCAACAAAATATTTCTACCCTGAATGACCATCTTATTTTAAATTGAAAATATCTAATTTTTTTTCTTGTGAGAATATTTCTACCAAAGAATAATCAATATTTCTTTGAAGGTAGTAAGAAACATGGTGATAATATTTGTATTTGTATTAGTTTTGATAATTCAGAAAACTTGTATCAAATAGATGAAATTGAAATTGGTAAAGTAATTTTTTAAAAATTGAAAAAAATAGGAAAAAATATGAAAGGACAAATTTACAATAATAAAACAATAAAAGATATATAGAAAGTCTAAAATAGTTATTCATCTATATTTTATTCAATTAAATAGTCTTGATTCTTTAAATTAAATAATTTTATTTAAACAATTAACTAAATAATAAAATTAAAGTAATTGATTATTAGTAGATTGCTAATAATTACTTAATTTTTTAATTAAAGGGGAGCCTTGGCACAACAGTAAAGTTGTTGCTGTGTAACTTTGATCACGTGTTTCAGTCGTGAAAACTACCTCTTGAAACATAGGATAATACTGCATGTAAAAGATCCAATGTGGTCTAATCCTTTCCAGGGATTTTGTATTGACAGGAGCTTCATACATCGAGTTATCCTCTTTTTACTCAATTTTTAAATTATTAATAATAATTTAAGTTAAAATTAAAATTAATCATTAATTAATTTTTTTAATTATATTAATTAATAGATAGCTATTGAAGGTAATTAATAAATGCAATGTTGGGGTTGTTGATGTCACTAGAGGAGGGGATATTGAGTTGTGTTTCTTGTTCGTTGAGTGTGTGCTCGTTTACAAAAGGTTCACATGCAGTGAAAATAAAAACACAAAGCACAACAACAAACACAAGAACATCTTAATTTTACGTGGTTTGAAACTTCCGGTTTCTACTCCACGACCTAGAGTCCTAGTAGTAACACCACTATGCTTCATCCTTATCGGATATCTTCCATAGGTGGAGAAACCTCTTACAAAATCTAACATAAACCAAATACAAAAATAAAGATGAAATGAAATGAAATGCAATATAAATAAACTATTATTACAATGGAACTTTGTTTTGATTACTAATTGTTGCTTGTAGATTGCTCCCTAAATGTCTAGAATGCAACAACACTCATCCATAAACCCTCAAGTATTAGTCCTCGAACTCTCCATCTTTTATAGGGTTGTTGTCGTGACTGGAAACTGATAATCCTCTACAATCAACTGTTCTAGTGCAATTCGAATGTTGCTCTGCTCTGTTAGTTCAACAGCTCTATTTAGCTCAGCATCAATCCCCTATCAATATAATCATCAATCGGTTCCCCACGGGATGGACTGATGGTTAGTGTATGAGGCGTTGCCACCATGAGGTCTAAGGTCAAATCCTGACGAGCTTAGTGTCTGCCCTCCCTTATGCGCTAGTCACTGTCCGGGCTAGTAGCCCCCGTGATTTACCTTCTCCGTGTTGACCCTGGGACGGTTGGCGGAGGCTTTGGGGGTGAGCGAATCGCCTTTTGCCACCATCAATCGATTGCCACAATCGACTACAAAACCTTCTGTGTATTTCGCAGTATCATTAGTCGAATGCATCACTCGATTGCTCAACTAATGCAATAGTCATTCTTAGCATCTAGTAGTTGATTGTTCATACCACAAACCCCCTCAAACCTCGAATTTGTGATTTTGGGTTCATTACTCGATTGATCCTATATCTATCAACTGATGCCTTTGTTTCAGCCTTACCAAAGTAAACTCTCCCCTTGCTTAGTATCTGGTTGACCTCAACCTATCAAAATTTCTCCGATTTAGCATCTGATCAACCATTACCTACCAGAACTTTACCATTGCCAAACATCGTGTCTTCCTTAACATCATGTTTAGATTTTCCTTTTCATGCCTAACATTCGCCCTTCGTAACCTATTAAGACTTCACTCACACACCTAACATTCAATTCTCCATGACGACTTCCCTTTTCAGGTCTAACATTTTGTTCTTCATTACTTGTTAAGACTTTACTCACATGTCTAACATATAGGCCGTAACTTGTTAGGACTTTCCTCATTGCCAAGTGTCTAGTCAGTCTTGACCCTCTTAAACTTTGTTCACATACCAACTCTTTATTGGGCTTTCAACTGCCAAGTCCTACTTTGACTTCTCTCTTGTCAATTATCCGATCAATCTTGACCTATTTGACGTCTTGATCGAACATATGGATCAAATATTGAAAGCCAACTTGAGTTTGGTTAACCTTGATTCGAGGTTAATTGCACCAACATTAAATTGATAATTTATAATCTTAATTAATTATTTAAGTTAAAAAGGGAGGGAAATTTCATTAGAGTTTGTTGTGATTGTTGCACTAGAACAAAGATGAAGGTGAGCTTCACCTCTGCCTTCCTTCCTCCTAGAGGATGCTAGAAGCTAAAGAAGATAAGAAAAGGACGCCATCATCTTATTCCTCGTGATGATGCTAACAATTTGGCATGTCCACCTGTAGTGTGACATTTGCATTTGTCTCTCCACTTTCGAAGTCCAAAGGATGTTAAAATCTAAAGGCACTACCAAATTCACCTTTTCCATCGCCTCTTTGCCTCTCTGTTGGCCTCTCCACTTTGGATTGCTCTCTTCTGAAATGCTTGAAATCATGAGCAAGGTTTCTTGATCTAGATCCATTCTTCTTATCACTAGCACAATGATCCACATGCAGTGTGGAAAGTCCCCACTCCCATTTCTCTTTATCCAAAAGGATTCCCGAATGGGTATCAGAGAAATCAACCAAACTAAGCAATTTGACTCCAATTCCTCGAGTGATTTACCTCCTATAATGATGAATTTAGTATCAATTTTCCCTTGATTAATATAGATTTTATTAATCTCAAAGGACTGTCCAATGTCTCACTCAGAATCAATCAAAGTTGGCTGATTCCAATCTAACTTAGCCGATCCAATCCAGATTGGTCGATTTTTCTAACCATGGTAAGAAACATCACAGATAAAGCAATTTTTAGTTCTATACATTTGAGAATCCATATTTAATAAAATTTGCAATTAAATTTGTACGCAAAGAAAGTTGTATCTTTCTCAACTGGAGGCAGGGAAGTGAGATGACTATCCTTCCCATAGGAGCCACAAAAACTTCGATTTCTCAAGTTGGAGGCATTAACTTTAATGTTAGTTCTGATAGACTTATTTGATTTAGGATCATTGGCAGAGGACACAGTGATTGTTGAGAAAGTAACAAGGGGAACATGAAAAGACAATTGTTTTTTTTTTAATTTTTAATTTTTACTTCTGAAAATTATTGTAGATTAATTGGGAGGTTACCTGAACCAAGGACTCTCAGGCTTAGCTTTCTGTCGACAGAGAATCAACTTAAATCTCTACTATGCAGAGGATGTAATGTTTGGCTATGTGGAGGAAAGGTGATGAAGTCTTGGTCTCGTACAAATTTTTTGGACAATGTAGTGGGACAATGAGGAATTTGGTGATGAAGACAAAGGGTGGGGTGATAGGAGCACTAGTAGAGGAGGAGATGGAGCAGATGCCCAGAGATGTTACTGCAGCTTGCTGTAGCTTGTGACAATGGATTGGCACAGTGGTAGTTGGACATGGAGGGATTGGCGTGTTGTAGTGGAAGTGGGCATTAGGATGACGGCATTGTAGAACGCAACAACGGTTGAGTGGGGCGGCAGTTGGGCATAGAGCAATGTCTTGATGCCCTGCCAAGCAGTGAAGGAACAATAGGGAGGACAACAATTGAAGAAGGAAGAGGGTCAGAGAGGGGCCATAGAGCTGAGCCAGGGAGGTTTTGATATCAGATTGAAAGGAAAAGCTTTATTTTATGTATGTCAAAGGGAATTATTATCTACATATTATACATATTTAAAATAACTTGTTCTCCTAAAAACTTACTCAAGTACAAGGCTACATATTTTTTACGCCTATTCATTCTAACTCTGCACTCGATAATCTAAGATTTATTCTTGCTAACAATCTGGAACTGGAATTCTCAACAACATGAAATGCCATGCAGCTCATAAGGAATAGAGATCTATGAACGATAGGCATCTGAAATATCTAATATTTTTGCATTTAATTGTACTTATTTCGTTTCAATAATATCGTCCTAAAACTCCACTTTGTGACCACAGGGTTCAGGTCGCACAGGAAAATTTGTTATTCACAATTGAAGCTGACCGAGAGCAAGTATCGATAGCATGAAGCAGCTGAAGAGAAAAGATAGCTCAACCGACAAACAAACGAATATCTCACTGAATGTGTTCCGGCAATGTTTTGGTTAGAAGTGTAGACCTTTCGCTACTCATCTAAATTACCTTTGGAGATCATGAAAATCACATTCAGCTGGAGTTCGTACTTGATGTAGTGTTGGCCCGTCTGAAACAGCAAAAACAAAGTCTTAGTGTTGACCACCCCTGTTTGAGATGCAATGATAGCATAAGACATCTGATGCCTATGCTATACTAGTTAAGCTAAAATATTTGTACGAGAAGAATAGCTATTCATAATGGTACAAGGTCTGTTAACAGGAGGATAGATCATATTAAAAGGTTGTCTCTGTTAAACATTAGCTTGGATTCCAAGTTGTAGATAAATCTTATGCTAAAATCCTTGACTGGTTTTTATGCACATCATGAATCATAGGTTGTTGAAGGTGGACAAAATTTTTAAAGTGTTATTTTTGTATAATCAAGTGTTTGAGTTTTGCTCAACTAATTTGGAGGTAGATAGTCTTTGGTTTGCTTATCCGGTAAATTTGGGATGATTAAAAGAAAGTCCAAAGGTGAGGGACATTTGGTGGATAATTCCACTAAATGGAAAGGTAAGAGGAAGCCCAAGAACGACAAGTACTTCTATACGGGTCTCTCGTGTGGAGTTAAAAGTCGAAGGTATAGAAGGACAAGAAATATGGGATGGTATATTTCAATTGCAAATAGCTATTGCTTTAAATGCAAGAAAGATGTAGTCGGTTAAATATACATGCGAATCGATACCTTCTCTAGTCAATAAAAATCAGGATAATTATGTTTGAGGATGCTCAATTTCAAATTCGGTCAAATGTTACGTTTCGACGTGTGGTTTTAATATTTCATAATTGTCATCCGAGTGAAATTTATAAGAGGCATGCAATACTTATATTTGGCATGTACTTTTATGTAAAAGAATGATTTCCTCAAAATATTTAATAAAAATTAAAAATAGATGATTTTAAAATTATAGTACCCCTAACTTTAAAAGTTTAGATACTTTGTTGTGTCTCGAATGTCGAAAGTTGTTCAGGTTCATTATTGATAAATTGAATATCGTCAAAATCCATATTTGGATTGACTAGTTCCTTACCACTAAGATGATGAACCTCTCTCTATTAGAATTGGAGAATTGAAATATAAAGCAATTGATGATCCTGACCTTGCATATGGGTAGGGACATAGGCCGGACCAACCAGCTAGCCTGGCGCTAAGAAGGACAAGTAGACAGGTCAACAGCCAGATCAACGGGTAGGTCCCCGCACTCGTAAGCTCCTCCAAAGGGGAGAGGGGGGATGGGGTCTATCAGACCATCGGCGAGAGTGGCTGGCCCACCTTTCAGCCATCCGACCAGATAAATGCATAGTTGCCCACACTCTCCGAGCTTATCCCGACCTAGAGCATGGTCGGGCACCACCAGCAGGTAGCTATCCACACTCTCTCTTTCTCTACGGCCATCACTCGGACTGGATGACCCACTCGGGTCAGATTTGTCTCGGGATAACTCCCGACCCAGGGCGTACCCAGTGCTCCCTCTCTCTGTATCTCTACCAGGCGGACGCATGACGACCCACGCTCCCTGGTCCTTACCCGACTCGGTCCCCAGCATATGGACCTGCTAGTTGGCGCTTGGGATACAAGCTGTCTCGCTCTCACGCCCCTTCACATCCTTAGGTATGACCCTGTTAACGGGGTTCCTCACGCCTTGTCTACCTCTGACATCTCCTCGCGGCTGACCCACGCATCTAGTACCCTCATACTGCGCACCCAATACTCACGTATTACTAGAGCACCCCGCGCCATGCCGCGCCGTTCCTCTGTGCTCCATGTGAGCTGACAACCATCACACTCTTGTCCCATCAGTATGGGCGAGGTTTGTCAGCTCCCCCGGTTATATAAGCTCGGCACTCCCCCTACTACAGGTACGCGCGCGCAAGTTCTCACATCCCTTGCCTCATTTTCGATTCAGTTTCCACTCATCTGCCCTCGGAGACTGACTTGACCGTCGGAGTGCCTGACGGGGGATTTCCTCGACGGGTTCGCTGACGGCCTTTGTTTTGCAGGAATGTGGCAAGGCGTGGCCGGCCACCGGCCACCTCATCGGCTCGTGCCCCCCGGTAGGGCCCGTCTGGCCCATGGGACTGCCACCCCACTTCGTGACAGGATCAAATTTGGCGCTAGAAGGAGGGACACCAGCAGCCTGATCGGAAGTGGAAGTGGGAGATCCATCGGGGTTCTGACAGTTAACGCTCCCCGGGGAGGCGAGCCTTCCTTCATCTGACTTCGGATGATCCATTAATGCACCGGAAGGCTTATGGCAGATCCCCTGAGGGCAGTACATGGTCTGTTCTTTTTCTAGCAAGGCGGAAAGGACCAGTCGGATAAGGGAAGGGATGTATGCTATATTTTCCGCGCATCTGATGTCTGGCCTTCTGGATGTACCTCATATGTTCTACTCCTCTCTACAGTCCGGCCTTCTGGATATGGCTTATCCGCGTACCATGTATTTGGAAACCTGGATATATTTCATACACTCGCCGCGTGTCTGAAAATTGGGTCTTCTGGATATATCTCATCTCTTTTGTGCGATCTGAATGGATGGTTTTCTGGCAAAGCAGCTGTTGCTTCATTACCCTCGGCGAGGCTCTCAGGCGGCGCGTGGCGGCCCATGCTCCCTGAGATGCCCTCGACCGGGAAGCCTCGGCGAGGCTCTCAGGTGGCGCGTGGCGGCCAACGCTCCCTGAGACGCCCTCGACCGGGAAGCCTCGGTGAGGCTCTCAGGCGGCGCGTGGTGGCCCACGCTCCCTGAGACGCTCTAGACCGGGAAGCCTCGGCGAGGCTCTCAGGCGGCGCGTGGCGTCCCACGTTCCCTGAGACGCCCTCGACCGGGAAGCCTTGGCGAGGCTCTCAGGCGGCGCGTGGCGGCCCACGCTCCCTGAGACACTCTCGACCGGGAAGCCTCGGCGAGGCTCTCAGGCGGCGCGTGGCGGTCCACGCTCCCTGAGATACTCTCGACCGAGAAGCCTCGGCGAGGCTCTCAGGCGGCGCGTGGCGGCCCATGCTCCCTGAGATGCCCTCGACCGGGAAGCCTCGGCGAGGCTCTCAGGCGGCGCGTGGTGGCCCATGCTCCCTGAGATGCCCTCAATCGGGAAGCCTCGGCGAGGCTCTCAGGCGGCGCGTGGCGGCCCACGCTCCCTGAGACGCTCTCGACCGGGAAGCCTCGGTGAGGCTCTCAGGCGGCGCGTGGCGGCCCACGCTCCCTAAGATGCCCTCGACTGGGAAGCCTTAGCGAGGCTCTCAGGCGGCGCGTGACGACCCACGCTCCGTAAGATGCCCTCGACCGGGAAGCCTCGGTAGGCTCTCAGGCGGCGCGTGGCGGCCCATGCTCCCTGAGATGCCCTCGACCGGGAAGCCTCGGCGTGGCTCTCAGGCGACGCGTGGCGGCCCATGCTCCCTGAGACGCCCTCGACCGGGAAGCCTCGGCGAGGCTCTCAGGCGGCGCGTGGCGGCCCACGCTCCCTGAGACGCTCTCGACCGGGAAGCCTCGGCGAGGCTCTCAGGCGGCGCATGGCGGCCCACGTTTCCTGAGACGCCCTCAACCGGGAAGCCTTGGCGAGGCTCTCAGGCGGCGCGTGGCGGCCCACGCTCCCTGAGACGCTCTCGACCGGGAAGCCTCAGCGAGGCTCTCAGGCGGCGTGTGGCGGCCCACGCTCCCTGAGATGCCCTCGACCGGGAAGCCTCAGCGAGGCTCTCAGGCGGCGCGTGGTGGCCCACGCTCCCTGAGATGCCCTCAACCGGGAAGCCACGGCGAGGCTCTTAGGCGACGTGTGGCGGCCCACGCTCCCTGAGACGCTCTCGACCGAGAAGCCTCGGCGAGGCTCTCAGGCGGCGCGTGGCGGCCCACGCTCCCTAAGACGCCCTCGACCGGGAAGCCTCTGCGAGGCTCTTAGGCGGCGCGTGGCGGCTCACGCTCCCTGAGATGCCCTCAACCGGGAAGCCTCAGCGAGGCTCTCAGGCGGCGCGTGGCGGCCCACGCTCCCTGAGATGCCCTCGACCGAGAATCCTCGGCGTGGCTCTCAGGCGGCGCGTGGTGGCATACACTCCCTGAGATGCCCTCGACTGGGAAGCATCGGCGAGGCTCTCAGGCGGCGCATGGTTGCCCACATTCCCTGAGATGCCCTCGACCGGGAAGCCGGCGAGGCTCTCAGGCAGCGCGTGGCGGCCCACGCACCCTGAGATGCCCTCGACCGGGAAGCCTCGGCGAGGCTCTTAGGCGGCGCGTGGCGGCCCACGCTCCCTGAGACGCCCTCGACCGGGAAGCCTCGGCGAGGCTCTTAGGCGGCGCTTAGCGGCCCACGCTCCCTGAGACGCCCTCGACCGGGAAGCCTCGGCGAGGCTCTCAGGCGGCGTGTGGCGGCCCAAGCTCCCTAAGATGCCCTCGACCGGGAAGCCTCGGCGAGGCTCTTAGGCGTGACCCATGCTCCCTGAGACGCCCTCGACCGGGAAGCCTCGGCGAGGCTCTCAGGCGGCGCGTGGCGGCCCACGCTCCCTCAGATGCCCTCGACCGGGAAGCCTCGGTGAGGCTCTCAGGCGGTGCGTGGCGGCCCACTCTCCCTGAGATGCCCTCGACCGGGAAGCCTCGGCGAGGCTCTCAGGCGGTGCGTGGCGGCCCACGCTCCCTGAGATGCCCTCGACCGGGAAGCCTCGGCGAGGCTCTCAGGCGGCGCGTGGCGGCCCACGCTCCCTGAGGTGCTCTCGACTGGGAAGCCTCGATGAGGCTCTCAGGCGGCGCGTGGCGGCCCACGCTCCCTGAGGTGCTCTCGACCGGGAAGCCTCGATGAGGCTCTCAGGCGGCACGTGGCGGCCCACGCTCCCATGCTCGACCGGGAAGCCTCGGCGAGGCTCTCAGGCGGCGCCTAAGATGTCCTCGACCGGGAAGCCTCGGCGAGGCTCTCAGGCGGCGCGTGGCGACCCATGCTCCTTGAGATGCCCTCGACCGGGAAGCCTCGGCGAGGCTCTCAGGCGGCTCGTGGCGGCCCACGCTCATTGAGATGCCCTCGATCGGGAAGCCTCGGCGAGGCTCTCAGGCGGGGCGGGGCGGCCTACGCTCCCTGAGGTGCCCTCAACCAGGAATCCTCGGCGAGGCTCTCAGGCGGCGCGTTGCCCCCCCCCTGGAGATGCCCTCGACCAAGAAACCTCGGCTCTGCGCAAGCCCCTCTCTCGGATCGTCTCTCGGCCAGACGCATGACGGTCCATGGTGCTCAAGAGGTCACCCGACCGAGCGGCCTTCTTCTTGCTCTGCGCAAGCCCCTCCCTTGGATCGGCTCTCGGCCAAACGCATGACGGTCCATGATGCTCACGAGGTCACCCGACCGAGCGGCCTTCTTCTTGCCCTACGCAAGCCCTTCCCTCGGCTCGGCTCTAGGGCAGACGCATAACGGCACATGCTGCTCAAGAGGTCACCCGACCGAGCGGCCTTCTTCTTGCTCTACGCAAGCCCCTCCCTCCGATCGACTCTCGGCCAGACGCATGACGGTCCATGCTGCTCACGAGGTCACCCGATCGAGCAGCCTTCTTCTTGCCCTGCGCAAGCCCTTCCCTCGGCTCGGCTCTAGGGCAGACGCATAACGGCACATGTTGCCCGAGAAGTCACCCGACCATGTAACCCCGAGGCCGTTCTGCGGGATCGGAATCCCCACAAACTCCTCAACCGGGGAGCCACACCCTCGTTCCACTCAGGCTACATCCCCAAGCCGACCCCCAAATCAAGGGAACACCGCCTGTGTCTAAAAGCTCGAATAGTCGAGACGCTACGACCCTGGCTTAGCAGGCGCCGCCTCCCCTGCGAAAAGAGAGCGGCCGACCCCACCATCGTTCTAGTAACAACTCTGCAAAAGTGCAAACACGAGAAAAAGGAGACAATAAAAGGGGAAAAGCAACATCCATGGCAAACCATTCGACCCTCATCTACATCAGGTAGAGAAAAGGGGGCAGACCTACAACTGCGGAGGACCATCGGAGTGCCTGACCCGAGATGCCCGTCGGGCTCGCCTTCCGAGCCTCATGACGTTCGCGCCTCCGCAGAAGGTCGCTTTGGCAGGCCGCCAATTCCTCCTCCTTTGCCCTCAAAGTGGTGAGCAGCACAACAGCCGATTGGTTGGCCTCCAGGAGATCTGCCTGGGCCTTGGCCAACTCTGAACCTACTTGTAGTTCCCGGGTCCGGGCTTGGCGCTCGTTTCGCTCCAAGTGAGCTAGTTGTTGACGTAATTGAGGATCAGAAGCTCGAGCCGCGCTCAGCTCTGTTAAAAGCTCCCGGAGCTGCACCTCAGCATGGGTGGCCCGTCCCTGAAGGGCCGCGTTCTCGGAACGCAATGCATTCCAGGCTTTCTCATTCGGCTGTGGCTGTGTGCAGCGAAGCTGAGCTTCCAACGCCTCCCGACGAGACTCTAACTGACGAAGGGATCAGTTCTGGGCGGCGAAGGAAACACCCATGTCATATAAGGCTCCGGTCAACTGCAAAAGAAGTGAAGGGTTCATCAGACAAAAGGCCGAGCGAGCAAGAGCTATCAGAGAAACATACCCGACAGGCGTCCGCGACCAGGCAGTCGATGCGGGTAATAGGGTGTTGACGGTCGAAGGACCGAAGACCTTGGTATACGTGATCGCTTAGGGGAGCATGTAGGTGAACCACCCTAGCTGATCCTAGCGGCTCAGGATCCGGAAACTCATAAGCAGTAGAGGGATCCGCTCGCGAATGACGAACGAGATGTATCGGGCGAAGATCCGGGGTCTGACCAGGAAGGGCAGGAGAGGGGTCAACGACCACCCCGACAGTCGACCTAGCGGAGACAAGGGGAACGGAGGAGTGACTGGGCCCCAGGGTTGGGGCGACAGGGGCAAGCAGTGTTGGCACCAAGGAAGCAGGAGCTCCCGGCAGAAGGACAGGGTGAGGTGGGCCCATCGGTTCGCTTGGGGGAATAAGTTGGTGCGAAGGGGGCACGGGCAAGGTGTCCCTAGCGTCGGGGGATGCAAGGACGACCGGCGTCGCCACCAGCGAAGCAGGCGGGCTCGCCACAGAAGAAGGAGAGGGAGTCTCTTGAGGAGGCAAGGGACGGAGAACCGGATGGAGAAGCTTCCTGTTCGGCCAGGCGAGCTGAGCGCCACCCTTGCACGACTCGCTGCTCCTCAGCCTGCACCCGCTGCTCCCTTATCAGTTATCACCACTCGGAGACGCGCCTCCATTTCCTCAGCGGTCCCTAACCCATAACCCCCCTCGGGGCAGCCGGGTACATCATCTCAGCCAAGGAAGCAGGTCGGATGAATCGCGCCGGACTAAGGCCAAACGCGGACAAGATGTTCTCGGTCAAGAGCGGCCCTACTGGGAAGTGTCTATCCCTGAACAAGGAGAGGGCTCGCTCGAAGGGGGGAACTTCCGGGGATCCGTGTGATGAGGAGGCACTTGAGGAAAGTCCCACCGGAAGTTAAGCGGCCAGGTCGGGAAGGCCACGGGGCGGATAAAAAAGAACCTCTCCTTCCAACCCCTGCTGGCGGAAGGAAGGGGGGAAAGGAAGGAAGTCCCAGGGCGAGTTTGGAAAACAAACTCGCCCCATTCCTGCTTCTTCAGGTAGAAAAAGTGGTGGAAAAGTTCGGCGTGCGAGGAACAACGATATAACAGGAAGAGGACAGCGGACCCACAGAGGAGGAGGATGGAGTTGGGGGTCAGTTGAGACAGGTTGATTCGAAGGTAACGACATACTAAGGCAATGAAAGGATGAATGGGGAAGCGCAGGGCCGCCTGTAGGTGATCCCGCGAGATAGTAATGTAGTACCTCGGCGGTGTGGCTGGCTGATCTGAGGGAGAAGGCAACTGAATGTCGTGGTCAGACGGAATATGAAACTCTGCCCTGATGGCCTCGAGGTCGCCGCGGGTAAGAACGGACCTCGCCGTGACATACCAATGGTGAGGGTCGCGAGACGAAGAAGCCATGGAGACACAAAGGAGATAGAAGGACTAGCCCGCGAAAGGAAACGACGAGCACCAAAAAGTAACCGCAACCCTAGTCGGAAAGGAGAAGACAGGGCCACCTGGTGGTGGGCCACGGTAGAGGCGGTGGGCAGTAGCAGCCGCAGGAGCAGGCCTAGCGGGGCCCAGGAAGCAAGGCACCTTGCCAACCTCGTTCCTCGGGAATGGACGGCGAATACCTCGGTGATTGGAGAAGGAATGGCGAAGAGACACGTGAAACCCTCTCCAGTTGTAAGCAGTAGTGAGGAGAATTTCTAGCTACTCAGGAATACTGAACCGTTAGTAGCGAGAAGAAAAACAGGGTGGCCATACCAACCAACCAGGGTCCCTAGGCTTCAGCAAGCCTGCAGAGAAGCCCCCCCCCCCCCCCCCCCCCCCCCCCCCCCCCCCCCCCCTCTCAACGGGATTAGGGCCTCCTAGCACGCCAGGCTTACGTAAACAGAAGATGGTCCAGTCAGTCAGACTCGCCGCTTCCTTCGACTAGACTCGAGGGGGACGCTTATGATCCCGGCCTTGCCTACGGGTAGGGGCATAGGCCGAGCCCACCAACCAGCCTGGCGCCAAGAAGGCCCGGTAGACAGGTCAACAGCCAGATCAACGGGTAGGTCCCCGCACTCGTAAGCTCCTCCAAAGGGGAGAGGGGGGATGGGGTCTATCAGACAATCGGCGAGAGTGGCTGGCCCACCTTTCAGCCATCCAACCAGATAAATGCTTAGTTGCCCACACTCTCCGAACTTATCCCGACCTAGAGAAGGGTCGGGCACCACCAGCAGGTAGTTATCCACACTCTCTCTTTCTCTACGGCCATCACTCGGACTGGATGACCCACTCGGGTCAGATTTGTCTCGAGATAACTCCCGACCCAGGGCGTACCCTGCGCTCCCTCTCTCTCTATCTCTACCAAGCGGACGGGTGGCGACCCACGCTCCCTGGTCCTTACCCGACTCGGTCCCCAGCATATGGACCTGCTAGTCGGCGCTCGGGGTACAGGCTGTCTCGCTCTCACGCCCCTTCACATCCTTACATCTAGGGTACGACCCTGTTAACGGGGTTCCTCACGCCTTGTCTACCTCTGACATCTCCTCGCGGCTGACCCACGCATCTAGTACCCTCGTACTGCGCAGCCAATACTCACGTATTACTAGAGCACCCCACGCCATGCCGCGCCATTCCTCTGTGCTTCATGCGAGCTAACAGCCACATTCTTGTCCCATCAGTATGGGCGAGGTTTGTCAGCTCCCCAAGTTATATAAGTTCGGCACTCCCCTACTACAGGTACGCGCGCGCGAGTTCTCGCATCCCTTGCCTCATTTTCAATTCAGTTTCCACTCATCTGCCCTCGGAGACTGACTTGACCGTCGGAGTGCCTGACGGGGGATTTCTCCGGCGGGTTCGCTGACGGCCTTTGTTTTGCAGGAACGTGGCAAAGCGCGGCCGGCAACCGGCCACCTCATCGGCTCGTGCCCCTCGGCAGGGCCCGTCTGGCCATGGGATTGCCACCCCACTTCGCGACAGGATGAATTGATATTTTAGAATTTATAAACTATAGTAAAGAAGATGATACGAAACAATGAAAGGAGTTGTCTATTTATAAAGTTTAAAGAATAATAGATAATAAATTATAGGCACTGATAAAAAAAATCAAATAATCACAATCGTTTAAAAAAAATTCCTTTTGAACTATCGAAAATGCATCCAATGATTACAAAAAAAAAAAAAAGCACACCGTTGAACTGACAATTCAAATAGTTCGATTCATGATTTTTATTTTTTTTGCTTGTATTGTAATTGGTTTTGGCCTGTTTAACTGGGTCAACGAGTAACTCATCTGTTGATCCGGTTATGGATCCAAGCTGGGTCCTATTCTAAAGCAACACAGGATCTGGTCAACTTTCTGAATCATATTTATAGGTGTTCAAACGATTAGTTCACAAGGAGTTCAAGCTAATGGGTTATTATGCTCTTTTATAATGATGGTCGTCATGAGCCTTCTCGTATAATATGGTCGTCAGATTAAGTAGGTCATGAAAATTAGTATTAGAATAGTGAGGTACAACAAAAACAAAGTAGTTGCAGGATGGTGAGGTAACCCTTAGCATACTTTAAAATCTCAAATCATATCAATTTCAGTTTATCCTCTAAATGATATGTCGTATTGTATTATATGGTGTCGATATAGTTTCGATATTTTTTAAATAAAAATATATTAATTTAAAGTAAAAAATAAAAATCTATAAAATAAAATATTCACCCTATGGTAAATAAATAAATAAATAATTTATTATATATTTTAAAAATTAAAATAAATAAAAAATATATTAAACTAATAGATAATTTTATTAGACTCTGAAGCTTAGATTATTCTATTATTAACTTAAGTTTTAATATTTTTTTCCTAACATTTTTCACTCTGCCCCATCTATGCCATGATCTGCCAGAGGCGTAGCGGTTTGTCATGACCCGCGGAGGTCTCCTCCACGGTGCCGATGGTGTCGGACTGTTAGTGGAACGATAAATTTCATCCTTTGGCTTCTTACAAAATGAAATTTTAAATCATGACTTATTAGCGGACAATATTGTTGGACAAGAAGGATTATGAAAATTAAGTATTGGAGTAGTGGACCTAATCCTAGCTATAATGATGTGTTAGAAAGGCTTGTTAGTATGATAGTGTTAGTGTGTCACCGGAGGCCGCACATAATGTTATCAGACCAAATCTAATCTTAGCTATAATGATGTGTTAGAAAGGCTCATATTAATATGATAGTGTAGTTACCAGGGGCCGCGCTTATTGTTATCGGATCAATTCTAATTCTAGCTATAGATAATGATGCATTAAAATCAATAATTAGCATAATGGTATAGTCATCACAGTCATAGACCTCTCATATTGTTGGTTTAGTGGTTATAAAAATTAAGTATCAGATTAGACCAAGCCTCACATATTGTTGGCTTAGAAGATGTAAAAAAAAACGATTCATTCGCCCCATGGATGTCGTACAATTATAAAGCTCTTAGAGAACTAAGAAATAAATTGTTAGAGATATTTTTAGGAGATAATATAATTATAGAATTCAAATAGTTAAATATAAAAGGTTTAGTCATATTTGATCGGTCCAGATGATTTTGATTTGCTTATTCAGGATTGCCAAGATGAAAAGAATCAGCTCTCTGGGATGAGTAAGTTGCCTGTCATCAAAGTTGAGTGGTTTAGTGTTCAATAGGCCGAGTGTCGAGTGTTGCCCATTATCGTGAGCTGCCCGAGTGTCGAGTAGGCAGAGCTACTGAGTGCCCTAACCAACCGAGAGACAAGTATTTACTATGTACTAATTGCCAAGTGTCGATTGTCGAACCTCGACTGTCGTATGGACAACTTACTCTCGATTGTCGAGTGTCAATTATCGAGTGTCTACTATCGAGTGTCGATTAAAAAAGAGTTGAAAATGTTAGTAGTTGACCATTTCATTCGATAGGTTACAGATCTATCGTTAATCTTCCAATCATTTCAAATTAATCATTAATACGTTGTTATACTCTTAAGTTGGTAACAAAAATTGATTCAGGTAACAAAATGTAAGTTTGTTATTTTGACAAATTTTATCCCGATCGATTTAACTCGCATACGCAAAGCCCGCACATGAGTTCTTAAAGTAAAGTGCAATCCAATCTTTAAATTTACACCCTTGTGACATGCACATTCAAGTTAACAACATTTCTATTTAAATCAACCTTCCTACCACAAACTCTCAATATATGAGTAAACTCGTCCCACGAAATGGACTGATAGTTAATACATGGGTGTTACTAATATGAGATCTGAGGGTCAAAACTGCAAATCAGTATGCTCACCCTCTCCACGCACTAGCCATAGCATCCGGCTAGTAGCCCCCATGATTTACCTCCTCCGTGTTGATCCTGAGATGGGTTGACGAGGACGCTAGAAACACGAATCATTTTTGCAAATAATATACGAATAAACTCTGCGCACACACTAGGAGTCTATTTTTTTTTCATCTAATTTTCATTCATATTTCCAGCCTAACGAAGAGGACTAAGCTTCGAATCCGTCAGCCTTTAATGTGAATGAATTATATTTCAGATTTATCCATGCTACTTTCGAAATTAATCGGAGGATAAAGATTGAAACCCTGAATTATTCCAAAAAAAACAAACAAAATAAAATGATCCAAGACTTCCTTCTCGTGTGTTTTACTATTTCCGGCCTCAATCAAGCCCAACCCACCTGGATCCAAAGACGGATAAATTTCGTGCCCCTGTCGCTTCTCCCCCATTGCCAATTCGCCATGGCTTTATCCCTTCCCTTCATTCATTCATTGCTGAAAAGGACACGGCCTTTCCGTCCCCATGTGGTGCGATGAGCTCTGTGACAAAAACCAGTGCTTCACTCGCAGTCATCTTCTTTCTCCTCGATGAATGCCTTAATCGCAAGCTCAAGCTCCGAACGTAGCTAGCTAGCTAGCTTTAGCTACTGCAACCTGCAGAGGTTCGATCTTCATGCCCGTCTGATGCTGCTAGCTTGTTGGAGGCTAACTGAGAATGATTTCTCCCCTCTTTCGTCCGTCCCTGTTTTCATCTTTCGATGCTCTAAATCTGGTGGGTGGTTGATCTCAGAATGGAATATGGACACTGCAAGTGCGATCCTTTGATCTTGGCTTCGTCGCCGGAGTGGTCCTTGGCTTGGTCTTGGAAGGGAGCCGAAATTTATGACCGTTTTTAATGTTCCTCCATATGCATGATTCTACCTTAATCTGAGCAACAGAGTAAGTCGCCATTATTACGTGCGTTCCTTTCTTTCCCAATTTCCCAGCAATTCTCGCGCTTTCACCCTGCACCCGGTTAGGGTTCGGAGAGGAGGGTGGTTGTACTTGCTGTGCGCGAGCAGTTCGCTGCCATGGTGAAGTGCTGAACAAGAAGAAGAAGAAGAGATGAGAGCTCTGGGCTGCTTGGGCATTGCCTTGAGCCTTCTGTCGGGATGCATTTTGTTGGCCATTATCGCGGAGCTCTACTACTTCTTTGGTGGAAGAAGAGAGTGGCGGAGAGGGATTCGGAGGTGGATGCCCACGCCAGCCCGGTCAGGGATCTCCTGCAGCTATTTAATTGGAAGAAACCATGTCCGCCGCCGGCGGACGGCGGCGCGCCTCGCTCCGAGGACTTGCTCCTGAAGCTCTCCGAGGAAGAGGACGACGCCGCGGAGGAGGAGGAGATGATGACTCTGGCAGCTCCTCAGAGGTCGCTCTTCACCATAACGGAGGAGACGCAGGAAGATCTGGAGGCGGCCGGAGGCAGCCGCAGAGTGAGGAAAAGCAGCAGGGCCGGGTCCAATGGCATGAGCTTGAGGGATTGGCTTCAGTCGGCGGAAAGTCCAGTCCTTACGCCTCTCTCCTCGCCTCCTTTCTTCTCGCCGCCGACGGGATGCTACAATCTGAACGGCGTCAATCCGCTGTTTGAACCCTCGTGGGAAGACGACTCCGGCTGGCCGTGGCCGTCCCCGCCTCCGAAGCTGAAGTTCCTCATGGCGGCCGAGGCAAAGCTGCACAAGAAGACGCTGATGGAAGAAGCAGTCAAGGGAGCACAGTAATGCATTACGACCTTTATCTTCCTTGAATTATTAGACACATACTGTAGCTTCTGTTTGTGATCATACACCAATTCATCTTCTTGCATCAGTTCATGTTCTTGCTCTTCTTAGTTCTTAGAAACAAACAAACAAACAAACAAACAAGAACATGCAGTCTAGTCGTCTTGAGGATTGGATTTCCAATTAACACACTCTTCTTCTTCTTCTTCTTCTTATGATCTTCTTATTGTTTCTTTTCAGTTACTATCAAAAGACTACTTCTTATCATTTTGGGGTTGACAGAAATAACGTGTTTGAGGTTCGAAGCATGTTTTTGTACTTCAAGCTTAGTGTGCCTGGACAGAGCTCAGGGCATGTTTATGGCAAAATCCATTCATAATAATTTCAAAAGAAAGGAATCAAATATCAGTGGCAAATTTGGCACAATGATAAAAAACTATTTATGTTAATTCAATATACACAAAATTAATTAAATAAATAAGTTTGAACAAAACAAACAAACAAAATTAAGCTGCTAACAAACTCAAACAAGCTTTAAAATACGTAAACATTGATTGATAACATCTAAATAAATCAATCTCAACTTCATAAGATGAAATCAAGCTAAATTTTGACTTAGTTCATTTTGAAACAAACTTAAATAACAGAGAGCTTCACTCGACTTTGTTGCCTCATTATGAGTGACAGGGAAAGAAATCACTTCTGTCTAGCTGTTCTTCACTGTATACGAATGTAAGTGAACCATAAACCAGAAAAATCTAGAGAAAAAATGTTTACTTTCTCAAGAAAAATGGAGTATCGTTGGTTGCCATTGAGATGGTAGGGCACAAGATTACAAGAAGACACCAGGCTGTATAAGGGTAGAGGTCATGTGAACCAGGTCATCATCTCTCGCATTCATTTATTTCCAGTTTATGATTAATGCGATGACTCTGATATGGAAATTCTCTCATTTCTGGAGCATAATGCTGATGATAGGAGAGGTTCTTGGCAAATCTTTGGTATTGAAAACTTCCAAAAAAAAATTAAAATAAAAATAAAAGTTGTCCCTTTACTTTTGATTGAATTTTTATCATTTTAAACAAATGAGGGTAGTATTGAATTTGCAAAATTGAATTGACATCTATATATTAAAATTGGGTTGAGTTGAGATAATTTGATTTGGTCTGGTCTACCGTTTGATTTGTTAGCCTCTTGAGAGTGTCTATTTATGATCTTATAGTTTAATTTTGATAAAGTATGACTATGAATTTTGATAGAAGATTAGTTGAAATGGCATTTCTAAGTATTTATATCGTTAAAAAGAGTGTCTCGCGCTCTTTTAAAAATTATCAAAATTCAAAATAGTATTGTGAAATATTTCTTGGAGCACGGAGGAAGGCTATTTCGGATATTAAATTATAGAATAAGGATATGTACAATAAAAATGAATACCTCAGTGAAAATTTTGACCGTCAATCGGTGGCACATTTAACGTCTGATTGCCGATTTGATACTACCGGCAGCCTCCGGCCGCCGTTCCAAACCAAACTATACCCTAGGAGCACGGTGAACCCTTCGGAGATCGCCGCAATTGCGATCTCGTATCATTCACCGTCGATTTCGATAGGTTCACCGTTGTCGACGATCCTGACATGTTCACCGTCCTCCCAAGGTATAGATTGATTCGGGGCGGCAATCAAAGGCCGTCAGTAGTGTTCGATCGACGATTAGACATCGGATGTGCCGTCGAATGACGGTCAAAATTTTCACTGAGATATTCACTTTCACTATACGTATCATTTCTCTAAATTATAATCCTGTTGTTGTTTTGATAAATTTTAAAAGAGATGCACGGTTTTTTAAGGATCTACGATATGAGAGAAATAGAAGGGGCCACTTATCAAGTCCGAGCGTGTTAGTTTAAAGAGAGTCACCTTAGCCTGGCCCGAGGTCGGGTCAGGCCCTCGGATCTTAGGGCTGGGGTCGTGTAAGTTTGGTCCGACTTGAACTGAGCACGAGGGAAGGGCTTAGCCTATTCGTAGTGGGGGGCTGTGGTAGTTGCAATGGCAGAGCAGTTGTCTGCCATAACCACTACTCTTTTCCTTTATTGAAGGGTTCATCCATCTAGGGAGAGGATAGTTCTTTTGTTTTTCCTGATGGCTCGTGCTGCTGAAAGGAAAACCATCAAAGACGTTGGGAGTCTGTCCGAGAGAAGAACATACAAGATCTAAGAAGAATCTGGTTGGTGGAATACTGTGAAGGCTTGTTCATTTGTAATCGCTCAAGCATAAGGATTAGAATTGACCCAAAAAAAGTGTTTAGGAGGCGTTTGATTTTTTATTTTCATTTTTCCTAGGAAATATGATTTTCTGAAAAATATATTTGAAATGTATTTTTCAACCTTATTTTTCAGAAAAAAAATATAATATTTTCTAAAAACTAGAGAATAAAATAAAACTATTTTCTAAAAAATAAGAAAATACGATTTTTTGAAAAATTAAAAAAATAGAGTAAACCAAACGTCCGGCGTTTGGTTTACATTTTTCAGTCTATTTTTCATTTTCATTTTCTGTAGAAAATGCGATTTTCTGGAAAACATGTTTGGTTTGCATTTTCCAGCTTCATTTTCCAGAAAAAAACATAGCGTTTTCTGGAAAACTGGAGAATGAAAAAAAATTAGGGGGCGTTTGGTTTGTTCCATTTTCCATTTTCATTTTCCAGAAAACCGCATTTTCTCATTTTATGAAAAATGACTTTTTTCGTTCTCCAATTTTCTAGAAAACGCTATATTTTTTTCTGGAAAATAAAGCTGGAAAATACAAATCAAACATGTTTTCCAGAAAATCGCATTTTCTACCTAAAATGAAAATGAAAAACAGACTGAAAAATACAAACCAAACGCACCTTTATTTTTCAGAAAATTAGAAAATATGATTTTCTGAAAAATAAAAATAGAAAATGACACAAACCAAACACCCCTTAGTTTTTCCTATGTTTCATGTCTAATTGATTCAACAATGGTATTGTATCAGCGCAATAATTGTAAGTGCGTGAAAAATCGTCTGCATTGAAATTCTTCTGCACGCGATTTCGTTGCCGAAATTAGGTCAGAATCGCTATGCCTTAAGGCACTTGTTCAAGACCGGAGCCATTGCCAACGGTGCTTGTTCCGTTTGTGTTCTGCCATTGCATGGCAAAATCGTGACTGTGTCGCAATTTGCTACTGTTTCCGGACGAAATCACAACCATGTCATGATCTGCTGCCGTTGTGGGTTTTCGAATGCAGTGGTCATTCCCATGGAGATTTAGCCAGCGGGTGAAAAGTGGGTGATGGCGGTATGAGTGATGGCGGAGAAGACGGAGAGTTAGCGTTGTTTTTTTTAATGCATGTTGAAATAAATTTTTTGCTTCGTTCTGCTTGGAACCAAAAAAAAAAAAAAAAAAAAATCCCTGCCCCATAGGTATCCAGAGAGAGACAAATTTTATTGATCGGGTAAGACACCTGGGCCGAGAGAATTTAAGCCAACATACCAAGTTTTTATCCCATATGCGACTGACAGCTCTCAAACTTAAGACTTTCGGAATAAACGATCAAACGTCTTACCAACCGAGCCAGCCCATGGGGGCATCGTTCTTCTGCTTGGATTGGGCAAATAATTGTGCTTCGGCGGGAAATGCTAGGTTTCATGCATTTGAAAAAATGGGTTGGGTAAAGGGCCAATTAAATTAGTTCTTAATAGATTAGTTATTACGATGATTTGTTCGTCTTTAATTAATGACTTTATCAATCCGTTTTAAGTTAATATTAAGGAAATAAATTGTAAGAGTTATTACTCTCAATATTATGACACATTGAACTAAGTTAGTTACGAGCACATTGAACTAAGCTAGCTTAATATCTCAAGACAGTGATTAAATAATCTCTTTATTTGTAGAATATTATCAGATCGGAATAATGATATCTCTCATAATCACCCCCAGTGTGCATGACATAGGTGTAATGTGGACGTGATATATGTCATGGGTGATATGGTTATTATCATCCTCAGAGTTATGGTACAAGTGGAAAGTTGATTAATTGTTATTTCAGATATTCATGGTTCGATCTTTAGCTATGACATATTTTATAAGAATTTTATTTTTTAAATGGGACGTGAACCTTAGAACATTAGACTTTTGGATCGCTCGCTATGAGTACTTCCCGATTTGACCTGATGCTCAGTAAAATTTTTTTTTGGGATTGTACTGGTCTCCCAAGGTTGGAAATACCTCATTAAACCTTATTAATCATTGATGAGGTTCAACCGACACGTGCATTGCGCATGATCGTGCATGGAAAATCATGGGTCCATTCAGTTAGGAATTTTAAATTGAATTTTCTTAATGAAAATTAAATTTAATTTAAGGGAAAATTGGTTGTATTCATGTTTGGAAAATTCATGAAAATTTTCCTTGACATATTGATTGCTTTTATATTGTTAATATATTGGTTCTAAGCATATTTTAAATTGAAATAGATCAATTTTATTACTGATTTTTTAATTTTGTACTGATTTTATTATTTTTAATTTCAGATATCATGGATAATATACACTATGACTTGTTGTGATATGCAACGAAATGAGTTGAGAGAGGTGATCCAGGAGATTGTGTATGACAAAGTAGGGGGCACATTGAAATGCTCGATATAGGTTATTCTAGAAACTCGAGCAGCGAGATTTTCTAATCTTGGACAAATATCGGATTTGGACTTTAATTCGATCGCTATTGATACACCTTAATGGAGTAGCACATCATACATAGGGGCTCTAAGAATAACGCATCACATATGTGGAGTTGAAAAAGGAGCTACTTCGTCGTCTAGTCCATGTAGACCCATGATTATGTTCTTTGAGTACCTTGATCTTGTTTTAATGTAGTTCTTGTATGTGTTTGATGTCTTATATCTAAGTGTGTAGGAATTTAAGAACACAAGAAGTCGAGCGATTATCAAGGCTATTCATCCCACTCTAGTCGTCCAATCGATCCAACATGTACGATATCCCTGAGAGGATCTCTATATGATTAAGGAGGATCTGAGTGAGGATTCCCCAACTAAGAATAGAAAAATAGGATTTGTGTACTAGTATTTTTTCTAATAGGAGTAGTAATGTCCTATCTACTACTGCCCTAATATTAGTTTTAATGGGAGTAATAGTAACTTATCTAGATTCTTAGACTTATTTCTGGTCTTATGTTATGTGTTAATGGACTTGAAAAAAATTGTTGTGTGTTAATGGATCTTAAAATTTATGTTATATGTTAATAAACTTGGGAAATTATTATGTGTTAATAGCATATTTATTATAATTAATCTGTTCATTTGTTATAAATTTGATGGATTGTACATAATATAATTAATTAATGTTAGTTAGATTTCATCATACAGATGATGAGGGAAAATATAATTATCACTTGATTTTGAAACCTTAATCAGATCAACATTGAATTAATTGTGAATTACATACATATAGATTTATGTTAAATTATGGTTATTAAGAACATTATAGCTGAACTCAATAAAGGAGAAAAATAAAAATAAAAATACTATAAAATATAGTATCTCAAGATATGATATATTTTTGATCAGAAACAAGAAGTTCTTCAAAGTATAAGAGATTATGGAAAAACCTAGTGATGGTTTGACAGCATAGTATAGACGTTATCTTGATTGCTATAAGACATAGCAGAAAAAAAACTCTACGACTATATGAATTTGGTTGATAGACTTCTAATATTTAACGAAATAATAAATAGATAATTATTGAAATAGATACATGCGTGATCCCGTCGACAAGCGAAGATCGATTCTCTCTCGGAATGACTCGGTCTCACCAAGCCGACCCGGTCTGCTGTAGTTTGGGAGGTCGGACCGAAGTTGGGCTCTCCATATGGTAGAGTGGTTGCAAAATGGCAGCGAGCCTTCTTTGAAGCCCCAAGGGGGGTTTATATAGGAGAGAGGCAACTCTCTGCTGTGTCAGGGATGACAAATCTCATTAAGGGATGGTCAGTTGACAGATAGTGATATTGACGGCCGCATTTAATGCTGTGAAACTGTCATAGCCGCCTGACCCTCATAAACGCCTGACACATTGCCTAATGTGTCTCTTCTGTTCCCCCTTTTATTAGTGGCGGCTTTGCCAGGTAATGATCATGTCAGAGGGGATTATCTCTTGAGTATCTGATAAGAAGAGCTCATGCGATAGGAAAGCCTCTCAATTATTCAATCGTCTCCATATGATCATGAGTACCCGACCTCGGGCGTCCGACCTTGAAGGTCTTGACCCCGGACTGACGACCTCGGGGGTCCCGACCTCGGGCGTCCGACCTTGAAGGTCTTGACCCCGGACTGACGACCTCGGGGGTCCCGACCTCGGGCGTCCGACCTTGAAGGTCTTGACCTCGGACGGATGACCTTGAGGGTCCCGACCCTGGATGATCGGCCCCCTGGGCCCCGCCCCCAGGGTGATCTTCGATCAGACCTATTAACTGCCGGTTCAGATCGGCAATTGAACCCGACCGAGCCCTCAATCCTTCTAAAAATCATACGCCCGGATCACAAGCCTCCCTCTCAAGTCTAGTCGAAGGAGGAGTGTGGTCCGACTGACTAGGCTCCTTGCTCGGTCGGCTTGCCTCTTTTCTATCCTCTTGTGCGTCACCTCGTACGGCCGATCCTCTCATTTAATGCCGTATCCTCCATTAAATTCTCATTAATGTGGGGGGCACGTGTCGTTTCCCGACTGGACGTCTCGAACAATGGAACGTCATCGGCGTGGCCTGGGGGTCGTGCGGGTGATGCTTCGAGGTCTGGGGAATGACAGAGATCAGACGGCGAGGAGGCCACCCCGCCAATTCCTTTTTCTTGATCGGACGGCTCTCCTAGTTTTACCCCTAGTATAAATAGGTTGCCCTTTCATTTCGCCTCTTTCTATCCCGACCTTCGTTTTTCCTCCGCTTCTTGTCCGATCTCCGCCGTCCGACCTCCTCGACCCCGACGAACAGTGTTTCCGGTGAACTTCATTTTTAGGTACTCTCTCTCTTTGCCGAACTCCTGCCGTGCCTTTTCTGATTTTGTTCTGATGGCCTCATCTTCTACACCTCCGTCTGCGCCTCCCGAGCCATGGTACTTGACCACCCGATCTTCTCTTACCCTAGGTCAGATAGAAACTTTACGTATTGACTACTCGATCCCAGAAGATCACTCGATAACTCAGCCTGACCGTCGAGGTCGGGCACACCAGCCCCCCTTAAGTCATTTCACCGTCTTTTCCGATCAGCTGTTAGCCGGTCTGCGCTTTCCCCTACACCCCTTCTTCCGCGAGATCTGTCGCTATTTCCAGGTCTCTTTGTCTCAATTAGCCCCGAACTCGATCCGAATCTTGTGTGGCGCCGTGATCGTCTTTACCGCCCACAAAATCCCCTTAGAACCCCGAGTATTCCACTTTTTTTATTATCTTAAGAAACAAGAGCCCGGGAATTTCTACTTCCAGGCTCGTATCAACTCTGCCTTCCTGGAGAAGGTGCCTTCCTCCAACAAAGGTTGGAAATCTCATTTTTTCTATATCCAATCAGCCCCCCGACCGAACTGGCCCACCGATTGGAAAGAAGACCTCCCTGATCACCCCCAGCTTCCCAAGAACCTTCGTTCAGAACCGGGCTACCGTTCTGCAGTTTCTAAGCTTGGGGGAGCCCGATACCACGCGGGCAAACTATTGATCGAGGGAATGCTGTATCTGTTCCGGTTGAGCCAAGCTCCGGCAGAGCTACCCGGCACCCTCGGTACGTTTCTACTTGCTCAGTGAGCTTGTTAGTGCTAACTAAAACTTTTTCTTTTGTGCAGCCGAAGTTATGTTCAGCGCTAGGGTCGACGCGGTGCTGGATCGGGAGGATGAAGCTATGAGGGCTCTGGCTGCCCAGCTAGCAGCCGCTCGTGCGGCGCCGCCCGTTACTGCTGCTGCCTCCGATCCTGAGCCGCCAGTAGTTGCTGCCAGCGACCCCGGAGAGGATCTCCCGACTGAGGGGGCTGGGGCCACCACTCAGGCGGCAAGCGAAGAAACCTCCGCCCCATCGGAGGCAGAAGGAGAAGAAACAGACCCGGCCTCTTCCTCTGGTTTGGTCCGAAAACGCCGTCGGTTGGTTCATCGCGTGGATGTGTCCTCATCTCCTGAACCAACCGTGGAAGGTCAAATTATCTCGCCCTCTGGCCCTGCTCAAGTTGCGGCCAGCCCTCAACCCCTGGCCCCAAGCTCAGCTCCGGCCCCCGTGGTTCCCCGTTCTGCCCCTCGGGCTCTGGCCCAGACAGTACCTCGGCCGACGGCTCGGCCTCCTACTTCTGTAACACTTCCTTCCGGCGCCTCGACCTCAAGGTCTGCGCCGCGCCCTCCAACCACTCGACCGAGCTCTGCCCCTACAGACGCCGTTGAAGCCCTTCTATCCATGAGTTCCCCGCCGCGGTCCTGCTGTAGACGTTCAAGTGCCTTCGGCTATTGCCCTAACCCCGACCGTCCAACCTCAGCCCCTGAACTTGCACGATAGCTTAGTCGCGGGCTGGGATGAGGGATGGACCGCGTCCTTTGCTATGGACTCCATTACCTTGGCCGATCACTTCTTTGCGGGCATGACTCAGGTACCCTCTTCCCTTCTTTGGTTGTCTGTGTTCACACTCCTGACCTTTACCTCACTACGCAGCAATGGGCCCTGAGTTATGCGGCGAGCCAGGCATTGGTGGAGAACACCCGAGCGCGCCGGGAGGCTGAAAGACGAGTGAGAGACCTGGAAGCCCGAGTGGCGCAGGGCAACCTTCCTTCGGGCGACTCGGGCCTGGACCAGCTGCGCTCAGAGATAACCGCTTTGCGGTCTCATGTGTCAGAGTTGGAGACCCGTTCTGCGGAAGAGCAGCGGTTGGCGACTCAGTCAGCGGCGCAGACGGAGCGTCTGACTAACCGGGTGGCTCATTTGGAGGGCGAAAACAAGACCCTCAAGAGCCGGTATAACCGAGCTCATGTCGACCTGGCCAAGATGACAACCGACATCAAGGAGCTCAAGCAGAAATTTAAGGAGTCGGACGCAGCTCATCACCAAACTCAGCTTGCATTGAAGAACAAAGAGATAGAGCTAGCTGCCCAACAAGAGGCCTTCCGTAATTTGGAACTTCAGCTAGTGGGCAAGGATGCGCAGCTGGCTATCCGAGAGACCACCATCTCGGGCCAGGAAGGTGCGATTGCCCGACTCGATAAGGAACTGGCGGATTATAAGTCAGGCGAGTCGGCTCGGATTGAAGCCGCCCGAATAGCCTACCTTCAGTCAGACTCCTTCCTGAATTTGATTTCCGAGCGGACGGGCGGCATGATTAAGTACGGAGCCATAGGCGCCATCCAGCAATTGACTGAGGCCGGCCATCTTCCCGAGGACCTTCCACCAGATGCAGTGACGCTGAGGCGGATTAAGGCCTCTATCCCTGAAGACGCCTTTCCCCCCTTTACCTAGGATCAACTTTCTTAAGCTTTCCTAGGTTGGCGGCCCCGACCTCCTTTTGTCCGAGCTAGTGCCCAGCCCGTCTCCTTCTCGTCTTTAATTTCTCAAATTTTTGTAATGATATTCGACCTCCTGACTTGGCCTTCAAGGCCTAATTTTGTAATGGCCTTAAGCCTTAGCTTATTTCGGCAAGCTTTTCCTTTTCTTCGTTTCGCCTAACTGCTTTTGCCGTGCCAGATTTTCGCTAAGTGTCGTTCGTTTGCTGCTCTTTCCCTTTTCGCCAAAGGCTGATACTGCGAATCGTACATTCACACTATACCGAGCATGGGTGGCTTGGGACGCATAAATCATGGTCGCACCATAAACTACCTCAGGTCGATTCGAAAAATCGGCTAAGTGCTGGGAGGTCGGCTTGTCTAAGCCCTTGATCTCTCAGTCAGGCCGTCGCCTGGAGCCCAGGCCTACCGTTCGGCCGGGTGGGTGTCTTGACTTAGCGCTTTACCTCGACCTTAACGAATTATCCTTATTGACCAAGCCCTGTTGGCTTGTGTGCGCGGGCTCGACTATTTTAGCTTTATCAAACTGATCTAACATCGTTTTCGTTTTTTAGAACCTGAGGAGCCACGCCCGGGCTGTTCACTCGAGTTTCCTTAGCTCAATCTTTTAGTTCAACTCGACAATTTAGTTAAGTGTTAAGCGTTCGGGTGATTCACGCTGCTATCCTTCCGATCCGGGCCTTTCTCCCTGACTCGGGGTCATAGCTTAGTTAGATCAGTATTTTGACTCAGAGATGACATCTGGTCCGGAGCACAACCGGATCCAGTGATTCCGCTCGGTCAGGTCCTTAGACCCTGAATCGTCGATACGTATTGTCGAAAGATAATGAATCATATCTGTCTTCGAGCAAGAGTCTGGACACCGTCCGACTTACCCTGATCGGGCGTGGATCGCCACGCCCGACCGGGCCCGACCGAACGTGGAATGCCACGCCCGATCGGCGCCGATCCGGTGGGTGCGTGAGAGCAAGCCCACTTATAACTTGCCTTAGCAAGAGTGTGGACACCGTCCGACTTACCCTGACCGAACGTGGATCGCCACGCCCGACCGGGCCCGACCGAACGTGGAACGCCACGCCCGATCGGCGCCGATCCGGTGGGTGCGTGAGAGCAAGCCCACTTATAACTTGCCTTAGCAAGAGTCTGGACACCGTCCGACTTACCCTGACCGAACGTGGATCGCCACGCCCGACCGGGCCCGACCGAACGTGGAACGCCACGCCCGATCGGCGCCGATCCGGTGGGTGCGTGAGAGCAAGCCCACTTATAACTTGCCTTAGCAAGAGTCTGGACACCGTCCGACTTACCCTGACCGAACGTGGATCGCCACGCCCGACCGGGCCCGACCGAACGTGGAACGCCACGCCCGATCGGCGCCGATCCGGTGGGTGCGTGAGAGCAAGCCACTTATAACTTGCCTTAGCAAGAGTCTGGACACCGTCCGGCTTACCCTGACCGAACGTGGATCGCCACGCCCGACCGGGCCCGACCGAACGTGGAACGCCACGCCCGATCGGCGCCGATCCGGTGGGTGCGTGAGCCGAGCTCACTTATAACTTGCTGTGATTGTTTCCCTCGAAAGCTGGGGTTGGTCTTTATCATCGTTGTTTCGGATTACAGTTACAAGAGTTATTCTGCTCCACTCTCCTCACGGTACAATTTTAAATGTACGGCACTCCAAGGTCTTCCGAGTCGTTTTCCTTGAGCATCCTGCAGATAATAGGCTCCCGACCCCAACGCCTCGACCACCAGGAACGGGCCACTCCATGGAGGCTCCAGCTTGCCTACTTCTCCAACTGGCTTGACTCTTTTCCATACCCTGTCCCCCACTTGGAAATGTCGAGGTATGACCTGTTGGTTGTATCTATTCCGCATCCTTTGCTGGTAAGCGGCCATACGGACTGCAGCCTTAGCGCGGACCTCCTCGATCAGATCTAACTCGGCTCGTCTTTTCTCCGCGTTGTCTTCTCCATACAATTGTCTTCTGTCCGACTCACAACCGACCTCCATAGGGACTACCGCTTCACTCCCATAGACTAACTGAAAGGGGGTGCAGCCCGACCCCTCTTTGGGTGTGGTTCGAAGGGCCCATAGGACACCCGGAAGCTCATCCACCCAAGATCCGCCGACCTGATCTAGCTTGGCTCTGAGCCCTCTCAGGATTTCTCTGTTGGCTACCTCGGCCTGACCATTACTCTGGGGGTATGCCACGGAAGTGAAGGCCTGCTTGATCCCAAATTCCTTGCACCAATTTTTGATTATCCGGCCTTGAAATTGCCGACCATTGTCCGATACCAGCTTATGCGGTATGCCGTATCGGCACAAGATATTCTGCCACAGGAATTTCTTCACTGCTTGTTCAGTGATCCGTGCTAAGGCTTCCGCCTCGATCCACTTAGAGAAGTAATCTACTGCCACTAGCAAGAACTTTTTCTGACCGGCTGCTCTGGGGAATGGCCCGACTATGTCCATGCCCCATTGGTCGAAGGGACAGGACACGGTGGAAGCCCTCGGCATCTCGACAGGTCGGTGTGATAGGTTTTGATACTTCTGGCAAGATAAACAAGAAAGAGCTATCTTCTCTGCATCCTTTTGGAGAGTCGGCCAAAATAACCGGCTAGCAGAACCTTCCGAGCCATGGACGACCTCCTGAATGATTCCGCAGCACCCCAAATGCACTTCCCTGAGCACATAATCTGCCTCTTCCTTCCCGAGGCATCTGGCTAGAGGTCGGGAAAAGGCGCGCTTATACAACGCGTCTCCTATCAGGGTGAATCGGGCTGCTCTGATCTTCAATATCCGAGCTTGCTCGGGGTTGTCCGGCAGAGTCCCCTCTTTCAGGTAAGCGATGAATGGAGCTCTCCAATCCCCTCCTATCTCTGCTTCCGCTTCCCTCTCGACTTGAGCCACCAGCATGACCTGGGGCGAAGGTTTGGGGAAAATCCACGGACGGACAGAGCTGGCCAGCCTAGCTAGCTCGTCGCCTTGGCATTGTCCCCTCTGGGGATCTGGATAAGCTGGACTTCTTGAAATTCTGCTTGTAACTTCTGGTATGCTTCCACATAGGCCTGTAGCTTTCGTCGTTTACTTCAAACCGCCCGGCCACCTGCTGAGTCACTAACTGAGAATCAGAATGCAGGATGACCCGAGCAGCCCCGACCTGTCGGGCCGCCTGGAGGCCAGCCAAGAGGGCCTCATACTCCGCCTGATTATTAGTAGCTTGGTATTCCAGTCGCACCGCGAGATGAATGGGATCTCCCTTAGGAGACATCAACAGAATGCCTAAGCCACTCCCTACCCGGGTGGCTGACCCATCCACGTATATTTTCCAGACACCCTCTTCTTCCTCTGTATGAAGTTCACTCAAGAAATCTGCCAAGGCCTGAGCTTTGATCGCCGTTCTGGGTTGATACTGAATGTCATACTCGCTTAGTTCAGTTGTCCATTTGACCAACCGACCCGAGACTTCCGGATTGATCAAGACCTTCCCGAGTGTGCTATTGGTCAGCACTCGGATAGGATGGGCCAGAAAGTAGGGTCTCAGTCGCCGAGCCATCAACACCAGGACATAAGCTAACTTCTCGAGTGTAGTGTACCTACACTCGGCTTCTTTAAGTAGATGCCCAAAGAAATAGACCGGTTGCTGCTCGGTCTCTTTCTGGGTTACAAGCACAGCACTAACAGCTTCTTCAGTAGTAGATAAATAAACATACAAGGGTTCTCCTTCTTCCGGTTTGGCCAGCACCGGCAAACCGGCTAAGTAGGTCTTCAATTCTTCAAAAGCTCGGTCGCACTCGGCGTCCCATTGAAACTTGGAAGCTTTGCGCAAGATCTTGAAGAACGGCAGACTCCTGGTGGCCGACCGAGAGATAAACCGAGATAAGGCTGTGATCCTTCCGGTCAGGCGCTGGACCTCCCTCAGGCTTCTTGGCGGTGGCATGTCCAGTAGGGCTTGCACTTTACTCGGGTTGGCTTCTATCCCCCGCTCGGTCAAGATGTACCCCAGGAATTTCCCGCTCTTGGCCCCGAACAAACATTTCGCAGGGTTAAGTTTAAGGTCGTACCTCCGGAGAGTGCCGCAGGTCTCTCGGACATCGGCTATGAGGTCGGCAGCCTGGGAGGACTTGATGAGAATGTCATCTACGTACACCTCCACGTTTCTTCCGAGCTGCTCCTTGAAGACTTTATTCATCAGCCTTTGATAAGTTGCCCCAGCATTTTTGAGTCCGAAGGGCATAACCGTGTAGCAATAGGTACCTTCAGCAGTGACAAAACTGACCTTCTCTTGATCTTCCATTGCTAAGGGTACTTGATGATATCCTTGGTAGGCATCCAACATGCAGATGAGTTCATTCCCGGCGGTAGAGTCTACCATCTGATCTATCCGGGGGAGCGGGTAGCAGTCCTTAGGGCAAGCTTTGTTGAGATCCCTAAAGTCAATACAGACCCTCCACTTGTCACCCGGCTTGGAGACCAGCACAACATTGGCTAACCAAGCCGGGAATTGGACCTCCCGGACATGCCCTGCTTCCAGCAATCTCTCGACCTCGGCTTGAATAATCTTGTTTTGTTCGGGACTGAAATCTCTTTTCTTCTGTTTAACAGGTCGGGCGTCAGGGTAAACATGCAGCTTGTGCTCCATAATCTCGGGCCTGACCCCTCTCAGATCTTGCTGAGACCAGGCGAACACATCTTGATTCTGAGTCAGACACTCTATCAGCTGTTGCCGGAGGTCAGTCGGCAGCTCCGGAGCTATTCTCACCCTGGTCTCTTCTCGGTCGGGCAATAATTGGACCTCTTCTCTTTCTTCTTTCATCTCATCCCAGGGGGAGGGCTGAGAGGATTGCACCATGTTACAACTGGCGGGGGCAGTTCGGCAGGCCTTGCTGACTTCTACTCGGACATCATCAACATAACATCGGCGGGCGACCTTCTGATCTCCTTTGGCTTCCCCAACTTGGTCACCCACTGGGAATTTGACCTTTAAGTAAAAGGTGGACACCACGGCCCTGAACTCGTTCAGCACTGGCCGGCCCAATATGGCATTGTAGGCTGAGGGGGCATCCACTACCAGGAAGGTGGCCCACCTGGTTCTCCTCAAGGGTTCTTCGCCGAGTGATATGGCCAGCTTGATCTGACCCAAAGGTTGTACTTCATTTCCAGTGAACCCGAACAGAGGTGTGGCCACGGGTCGGAGCTCGGCCACTTCAATCTGCAACTGCTCGAAAGCTTTTAAGTACAGGATATTCACCGAACTTCCCGTATCCACAATAGTTCTGTGGATCTGGTAGTTGGCTATGATCGCAGTGATGACCAAGGCGTCCTCATGAGGGACTTCTATTCCTTGCAAATCTGATGGGCCGAAGCTGATCTGCGGGCCTTGAGCCTGGGCGGAACTGCAACCCACTTGGTATATGTCAAGTCGCCTAGCCTGCGACTTCCGAGCCCTATTGGAATCTCCATAGGTGGGGCCTCCAGAAATCACGTGAATGGCCCCGTGCACTGCGTTCCGTTGGTTGGCCTGTTCCTCATTAACATTGTCGCGCTCGGGAGAGGCGAGGGTCGGGAACAGTTGTCTGGCCGAGGAAGCGGTTGGCCGAGCCGGGGACTCGGGTTGGCGTGGTGACGTCCTTCCCCGACCTCGACCGCCTCCCTGGTGAGCTCCTCTTGGGCTTCCTCGGCCAGCACGACCCCGACCTCTGCCGGCCTGCCAACAATCTTGCAAGTCGTGTGTATGGCTGTTATGAAAAGAGCAGTAAGGTTGCCACCTGGAAGGGATACAACCTTGGGCCACTTGTTGAACTATTCCCCTCTCGGCTATGGCCGGATGTCCCATCGCTCTGGGGCTTCTAAGCGGCCCTCCAGGAGGTCATTCCTTTGATGTTGCTGCGGATTTTCGGGCGCAGACCTGACCTCCGGCCGCCTGGCAGCCTGTGCTTCTTCAACGTCCACGTACTTACTGGCTTTTCCCCAAAAGCTTTCGAAATCCTTCGGAGGTTTTCGGATCAGAGATCTGAAGAACTCGCCCTCCTGCAAGCCTTGAGCGAAGGCACTGACCAACACCTCGGACGTAGCAGTGGGAACGTCCAGCGCCACTTTATTAAACCTATTGATATAGGCCTTCAAGGGCTCCTTGGAGCCCTGCTTCATGGTAAACAGTTCAAGCTGGTTTTGTGATGTTCTTACTACTGGCAAAATGCTGCAGAAATAATCTTTTGAAATCAGAGAAATCCTTGATTGATCCTTCGGGAAGCCTGTCAAACCACCGCTGGGCTGGTCCGGCCAGAGTGGTCAGGAAGGCCCTGCACTTAACACCATCCGGGTACTGGTGCAGCATCGAGGCGTTTTCAAATTTCTTTAAGTGCTCTCCGGGTCGTAGCCCCTCCATATTCGGGAATAGACAGGAGTCGAAAGTGTTTCGGGAGCGGCTCCTGTAATCCTATTAGAAAAGGGGAAACCGTATGCTCTTCCGGGGTCGGCACAAGGGGGCCTTCCCTTTACTGGCTTGGCATGACTAGAAGTGGCTTCATGGGGTCAGACTGCCCCGCTCCCTCCGCCGGCCCAAACAGTGCCGGGTGAAAATGAGGGG